>JAWWLZ010000001.1:50979992-51111302 GCA_035041345.1 Poliocrania exsul | reverse complement strand
GAAGGAAGGAAGGAAGGAAGGAAGGAAGGAAGGAAGGAAGGAAGGAAGGAAGGAAGGAAGGGAGGAAGGAAGGAAGGGAGGAAGGAAGGAAGGGAGGAAGGAAGGAAGGGAGGAAGGAAGGAAGGAAGGAAGGAATGGAGGGAGGAAGGAAGGAAGGAAGGAAGGAATGGAGGGAGGAAGGAATGGAGGGAGGAAGGAAGGAAGGAATGGAGGGAGGAATGGAGGGAGGAAGGAATGGAGGGAGGAAGGAAAGGAAGTGAGGTAAAGTTTGTCTTCAACTACTAAGTCTCACCACAACTTCTCAGGACAGATCCTGCATCTGGCTGATAGCCTGGGATTCAGGAAACATAGATGAATGTCTCGCATTCCACAAGGAAGGAGAAGATTCCTTAGGTATGACTATAGCTTGTGATACAAAGGTGTGCTAGAAGGTCCTGAGCTAGTTCAGTGGGGGTCAGCATGAAACCATGGTCCCATTTATCAAAGATGGCAACTGGAACCCCAGAAGTAGCGCAACTGCCTTGATGTGGCCCTGCATGGGGATGGGAGCTGGGAGCTGCCCATGCTCACATGACTCTGTAGCTTCTAGTTCAGCATTACGTGAGTTATCTCTGGCCTGTGGCAAACAGAGTGAACATCTGATCTCCCTATTCTCTGCAGTCATGGAGACCCTGATGTGAACCACTTCTCTGCACATGAACAGAAAGGACATAGATGACCCCTGAAGAAGGACACCACACACAATGAAAATGCTAATGGAAGTGCTCAAACCTCTAAAATAGCAGGGAGTAAATTCAGCAAGGTCTGTCCCTTGTTTCCTTAGTGTTATCTTCATGTCCATGTGGCAAAATGCTTTTACCCAAAGTAATGGTAACAGTTCATCCTCCAGTGAAAACACAGATTTTCTGTAAGGACTTTAAATCACAGTTGTACAAACCAGCAACTAACCCAGTTTTACTCTGGTGAGGCATTTGTCCTACTAGATGACAAGATCTACAGTAATGGTAGTCTCTCACATTTCTTGTGAAATGTATAGAGTATATGGAGTTCTGGTTATTTTTCCGTAATTTTACTATGCCTTTCTTAGCCCAGAAAGTCAACTACATTGGTTTTAATCTAATATCACAGCTATAAAAGGAAGAGAAATTTTATTTATGGATCAATCCCTCTATCTTCACATAATGAAAGAAAATTTTATTTCCATTTCACTGAGATTCTGCTGCTGCGCACATTGATTAAAGTGACTTGCACAAACAATACAAAAGCAAAGCTCAATCTACGTAGTGTGTCTCAGTCCCTATCTTAACCATAAGACAAATACAGAAATTGAATTTGAGTCAAATAAACTGTTCTGAACATTAAATAAAAAGTTCTTTCCATAATGTTTCATAAAATGCTTTTCCCAAACACACCATTTGTCTTTTTATTACAAAAAGCTCTCTGAAAGAATTGATATCAAATAGTATTAACTTTCCATAAAATGGATTTTTAGATATTCTTTACTCCAAACAGACAACTCACTGTAGTCTATTCAGCCACTTTGCTTCTGATGTAGTAAAAGCTGCTACTTAAATTTATTTTAGATTTCTTTCTTCCATTTAAAAATAAATACTTTAGCATTAAAAACACACTACTGCTAATGTCATTCTTTTTTTACCTGGTTAATCTCTTTAGACATCTGGCCTTCGGACAAGTACATTGCCAATACATCTAGTGTTTATATCCACTGAACATGTTATGTTAGCTCATGTAATATTTGCTGCTTTGCCAGCCTCCTTCATAGAACTACATTCTCTCATGAAATCAGAACTGAATTTAGCATCCTGTTTATCTAACCACTGAAATAGTTTGCTTGTCTTCACTCTAATTCATGCAGCAGCTACCTTGTATGTTTAGCTTGGTGGTTTTGTTTGTTTGCTTTGGGGTTGGTTTGTTTTTGGTTTTGTTTTGTTTTTTTTTTTATGTAATGCATTGCACAAAATTTTAGCTGAGTATAGAAGAGTTATTGAACATGGCTTTATTTGGCTCTGGCTGGAAATTGCCAGGGCTTTTCCTGACTGCTTGCTTTTTTATTAAAAAACACCCACTGACCAACAACATATAAGTAGGAAATTTTAGGACGGCACTTTAAACTTAAATTGTAATTTCATCCAAATTTGTAAACGGCTTTTCTTCAGCGTACTGATATTAAGAATAGATATAAATAACATCAAATATAAGAGTTCTTGCGGATTCAAAGTACTGGGATTTCACTCATTAAATGAACTTTTTATTTGAGAAAAGCAAATGTGCAATTGTGTGGCTTAAAATAAATTATAATTAAACTAGTGTTTCTTCTGATGGAAGAGTTGCATGTGGTAAAGAGAGAAGCTTAAGATACAGAAACTGATTTCATTTTTCCAGCAAGTGGCTCTTAATAAACCCATAAACTCCATTCCACGGCATACACATTTTTAGAAGTATTAAGTATGGTTGCCTTGAAATATTCACACTTGGATGTGTTCATTTGCATTATTACATTTAGAAGCCTTGGGGCTTTATCACTTCCTTTTCTTGAAATGGCATAGTAATAAGGAAAAGTAGTTATGCTTATCACCACCCATCAGTCAAACATCTTCTATATTAACAAAACATAATTTTTTCCAGTCAGTGAATGGGTGTGTGATGTTTCATACACATGCCAGTATTAGTATTACTTTGCATGGTGAAGAAATCATTTTATTTAACAGGATGTATGACTGGAAGTAAATGAGGAGAAATTCCCGTTTACACTTTAATGAGCAGGGACAATGCAGCATGTCAAAACAATGCATTCACTATAATTTAGAGGAAAAATAATACAATTTTATACAAACAAACCATACCACATTTTAAGTGTGTTGAACCCCACAAAAAATCAGTGTACAGTAAAGGCTGCACACATTTCCTGAACTAATGTTTGATATCTTAGGTATTCTTCCAAAGGAAATCTCAGCAAAGATGAAAATAAGCAGATCACCTGGTGGTTTGATAGTGAAAAGATAATCTATGTATCTATGACAGCCTCTTTCATTAGCTACTGATCCTGTCAAACAATAAATATAACCTTTAACCTTGTGTTTTTAATGAATAAAACTTGAACCTACACTGTCTAATTAAATGAGAGGTCCAATATATCCCACTGCTAAGGCATCTTCCATGCCCATGGACCCCGGTTTTAAATCTAAAACAATATATATGTAAAAGGAGGAAAAAAAAAAAAAAAAGACTTGATAAGGGAATTTTCAAACACTTCAAAGAAAAAGGGCAGAGGAATTTTTAGACTAATATATAAATGTAATTGTTCTGAGAGAACAAGCAACATGTGGATGTAAAAATACCAAAATAAGGAGCACTACATAAAACCAGAATAAACTGGTATGGAAGGAAAGGACGAGTTACATGCTTGAGATGGTTTTGCAGAAAAGTAAATATTTAAATTTGAGCTAAATGCAAAAGGCATATGTTTTACTCTGTTATTGACACCATAAGCAAGCCAAACACGTCTAATTTCATCTCTAAAAAACATATAAATTGTATTTGACTTTATGGTCACTTAGGAATTGTGATATCCCAAAAGTGGTGTGTCATATTTTATACAGAAAGCCTAGAAATCAAAGATTAAAAATTTCCATAGCAGTGTTGTCAACTATCAGAACTGACACTGGAGCTTTGTATGAATTTGAATGGTAATACAAAAAACAATTATTTTTTAGAAGTCAGATTTAGCACCTACATTTGACTACAAAAACTATTTTAAACCAAGAAAACAAAGCATGATCAGTGATTTCACTTTTCATTTCAATCCTTTTGTAGTCTTTTACTACATATGCAATAGTGTTAGAATTCTACATAATTTCAGAAGATTGTTTGAGGAGTATTAATTACTAAAAATCAAGGACAAGGGCTTTGTGAAACTAAAAAGGGCAAATTTGCAGGCTGACAGGAGGTCAGGAACTGACAAGGGAGATTTTATTCATCAACAGTTTAGCTGGAGGTTCTGATTTGCCATCAAATCTGCAGGAACATTTCTCCATTGCAGGGTAAAATCTGACAGAGGGAAGTGGCTCCTCATGGAAAGGATACTGTGTGTGCCTGCCCTGAGGTCTGGCTGAAGCTTGATAGCACACCCTGGTTCAATAATGTGAACAGTAAATCACTAACTCTTGCTTTTAAGGACCAGGCTACTCAGAATTCACCTCCCTAACAAGGAAAGAAAGGGCTCGCTTAAAGTTACGGAACAATATTGAAAACTAAACCAGAATTGCCAGGGAAATACTTCAGATATATTCTGATTTTGAAGATTTTTACTGATAATGCAAAAATTGAAACAGGACACAAGTAATGCATAATAGCCCAAGTGCACAAAGTAAGGCATTTCATACTAACTGGTCACAGCATTTTAAAATAAATCATTGACCTATTTTTCCTTTTAAAACCATGGTGAAATGAAATCTATCAGATGTTATTATAAGGAACACTCGAAAAAATTTACAAGTACACCCCTTTTATCCTGAGGGATTCCACAATCCTTTAGAGATTTCACATGGGTTTTCTCACACATCTGTGGAATAAATGCAGCCCAAATATTGCCAGAAAGGAAAAACCATTTTCCTTAATTAGTTACACATAGACTTGTTTTCAGTGGTCAAAACCATAGCTTTTTTAGAGGAAACCACCAATATCTTTTGGCAAGAGAATGCAGTTATCAAGTTGGCAAGAAAAGGTGTACATTGTATGGATTCTTGATGAAAGATAAATAGCCATGGACTTGATTTTATATTTCCTTTCAAGGATAGCACTAATGAAAGTGCAGTGATACTTAATAAGCTGTACAAGCATTGACTCCATAATGAGTCTTTACTAACTCACGAGGAAAACCTATTTATTCAGCTATCACACTAATTCCTGTAGCAATTTCATACTTAGTAGACTGCCATAAAAATTTGGATTCAACCAAAACTAAGTACTTAGTGAAGGACTCATGAGACGCTGTCTAATCTCATTGTGCTTCACCAAATACAGTGGTGATTTACTATTAATACTTGCAAGTGAGTTTGAGAGATTTTGAAAAGTGTAAGCACCTTAATGAAAGGTTTATCACTCTGAACAACTCTAAACCAGCAATATTTTTATATGTTGTATAAAAGTAAAATGATCACAGGTCTTTACTTAAGTCACATCTGTGGATCTTTTATTGTTCTTGGCACAGACTACAATAGTGTTACAGAACTGAAAAACACATTTGTGAAACATACCTAATATTGTGAAAGGTCAAAAGCTTTACATAATCTAAAGGAAGTATCAACCAATTTGTTTCTATTTGAGGCATACTGTGCATGTAGTGTGAATTTGAGGTTTCTTATTTATTTATTTGTCTAACAAAAAAAAAGGGAAAGGAAACTTAGGTGTCTCTATCTGCTATTATGCATACAAGTCCTATTCAGATTCTTTCAGAATTCTCACAAAAGCACTCTTCCAGGCATGGTTAAAATACATATGAAGGTACTGCAAGCACACTCTTTCCCGCAGGGATGAGACAGTGCCATATCCAGGACAGGATGTCTCCATTGCTTCCAAGGGTGAGTGCTTGCAAAGAGAAGAGGAAAGAAACCCAGACTGAGGCAGAAGCCCCAGAAACATTAATGACTGACCAGTAGCAGAAGGGAAAGCAGGGGCTGCAGGACAGGACTACAGAACAGGCCTTGAGTGTCATTTTCTGTCTCCAGCCTCACTCCTTAGATCAGTGAGTCACACCTTCCTGTGGTTTTGAGCCTCACCCAATTTGTAAAAGCAACTTCACCCTCCTGGCTGAGGAGCTGTGGCAAGGATGCAAGAAAGCTGTCACACCCAGAAAACAGAAACCTCACACTGGGGATGTTGAAGAACTAGCAACCTTCACTGGTAAGATAGTGCATACACTTTCTTAGTTGATAGGAGCCAGGAATGATACTTCCCAAAACACAGTTTCAAGCCCTGTTTTTCGTCTTTATTTTAGCTGGCCAAAAGTAGAGCTCCTCCATATGTTTCTGCCATGCTTGGCCAGGACAGACCTTCTCTCTGGTCTGTTGACACAACCAGAATACCAAAGCTGAGTACAGATGACAATGTGGTCCTATTAAAGAAACGAATACTAGGAACTTTATCATTATAAAGCATTAAAATCTGGTTGGAGGGAAAAAAGCCCAACAAATAACAATAGGGACCAGATACTCCAGAATCTAAAATACAAAATACTTGTTTACAAAATAATTATTAAACCAAAAGCAAGTGCTGCTATTATATTACTATTCTAGTCACAGCATAATAAAGTGAAATATTAGTCCAAGCTTTTTATTTCCAAAGGATCAGCTTTTATAAATGAGGGAGATAATTAGTTAGACCAAGTGGTCAGACACACTCACATTCCGTAAGTCAGAAGGTAAAAAGGAGTTGCAGATTTGGAATCAGTTAAGTCAGGAACACAGAACTAGTATAATGGAGAGACTCAGCATAAAATCACTCTAAACCAGAAAAGTCTGTTTTGGACCTTTTTAAAATAAAGACCTTACTTAAGTAGACTATAAATATAAAACAAAATCTCTTCCTAAAAGGGCTGGCTGACTGTTCTTTACAAATTGAAGCATACCTTTGAAAGATCTCTGAAGTTGCCTGGAAGGGTCAGGTCTAACTCTTCTGATTCATAGTTTGTTAAAACCCAAGGAAATACAGGATATTGGTTCAGATCATTGTACGTTCGTCCTATTAAAAAGAAAGTTTTAACAATTAGGAAATAGTTTCCCCTTCTTCAGCTGGAAAACAATCTAGCAGTTACATTTGTTGCACCACATGTCCCCAGTTCCCACCACTTAACAGAATCAGGTATAAATCTCCCAGACAAAGCAGCCATTTAGATGCTGAATCAGAAGTCAACACAGAAATCAACATAATACAAATAGCACAGTATCTTTCAAGATCAACTAAAACTCACCATATGCCAATAAACAATTTTTATATTTCCATTAAGGTATTTTTATATAGCATGAATGTAGAAATTTAAAAGGACTATTAATTTTCCTAGCAACTTTATACAGTATTGTAGCTGGCAAAGATTAAATGAGACTCCAAACAGCAAGGGGCTAAATTTGAGGTTTGCAAATCTAGGTCTGTCCTAGATAGTCCATATTAATCCTTATGTCCTGTGGCTCTTCTTCACTGAAGAAGTGATGAGACTCCACTGCAACTGTGGTATCAAAGTGATGGAAGCTATGTTTGCTTTAACACTATTTTCTAATCACTTTGAAAATAAAAAACATTTCTCCCCCCTGAAAGACATCTACTGTCCCAGGCCACGCTCTTCAATCATGAAAGAAACATTGCTATCATCCCAGCAGCTCAAATGTGCAAAAGCCATCTTTAGATATCATTTCAAAAGAACAATCTGCAACTGCAATGAATTGAAAAATATGAATTCATCACCAAAGAAAGTGTGTTTGGGGAAGGCTGCTATTTCTGTGTTCTCTGGTATTTAGTAAAATCTAACATTTCATGATAAGACAAATGAAATTTCTTAGTATAGAATCATCCACCCTATTGAAATAGTGAGAACCACACAATATGCAACATGGGTCTTAAAAAACAAAATCAGGTCATAAATACATGTGTGTGTGTGTTTATATAATATAATTAGCAGACTGAAATAATCCAGGTTAACAATTCCCAGTCCTGCGGCAGATTTACAGCCCTGTCTCACTAACTGCTTCCTTCCAGATTCTGGACAGATTCCTGGGGTACAAAATCCAGCACAGGAAAACACAGGCTTCCTTGTTCTGAGTAGCAGTTGCAGTTCTCCACAAAAGTAATTTCTGCTTTAATGAAATGTGAAACTTTCAATTCTCTGCAAGCACCTTATTTTTTCAATAGAAGTTGATGAACCAAAAGCGTGTTTTTATTTTGTACACAGTTTCACTAAATAAAGGAAAAGTGCATATTGTTAATAACTGTGTGTCTTCATTTTCACACTTGGAACACATAGATGTTCACAAGAATTAAAAATTTATAAAAGCCATGGCAGGCCTGTGTGCTACACACAAAAATAAACATGGATAGAAACAAAACCACTTCCTCTTTAATATCAACAATGAATCAATGAATCAATGAATGAATGCAAAATGACTCTTAGAACAAGAATGTATCAAGACACTAAATCAAGAAATATACCAGAATTTAATCATGTAAAGGAGGAAAAGGAAAGGTATCCCCTGATAGAATATTAATTCTTTTAGATTTTTGGGAGGGGGCACTATATGTCTTGAAGAAAGACAACTCTGCATCATTTTCCACATCCATCAAGTCAGAATACTGTTTTCCTCTTCGGCAAAGGCTTTATTTACATACGACTTGTAAAGTTTCTTGAAATGATCAAATTTAAGGCTCTATAAAATAAGGCCTCTATAAAACTATAGCTTCATACAATAATTGTTTTTCTCACCATCAGAATCCTTAATTAATAGAGGAGTGTGGAAAAACTTCCACAATAGAAAGCCATTTGTGTTTATGTAGACAGCAGACTAAAAGAAATTTGAGATTCAAGAAGAGAATGATGAGATGACTCTATCTCAACTACATCTATTGATGTAGTCTATTGCAAAGCATAAGCAAAAATGAAGATTCTTCAGAATCAAAACTTGTATGGAAACGAGTTCATAGTATTAAAGATCTTCAACTTCAACCATTTTATAGAAACATTTGGTAAGGTGAGAACATCCTCTAGCAAAATTTTGAAAGGAAATGTAGGGTTATCCAAAATTACTTTTAAGTTCAAAATTGAGATTTTTTTCTTATTGTGACTTTATTTAATTTTGCTACCTATTTCATTTATTTCATATCAATTCAATTTCAAAATTCAATCAAAAAGATTTTGACTTTTTGTTTCCATTTCATATGGGAAAATCATAAGTATATTGAATAGGGCAAGAAAAACAGAGCAATCCTGAGCCTAGCCGCTCGATGAGTTCTCCTTTGTTGAGTGGTTACTTATAGTATAGACACAGGAAGAAATTATCCTGTGACATTAGCTCCATGTCAGAACACTGCAATAATTCCTGTGTGCATTTTTTCACCCCACAATGAGAAATAATTTGAAGCAGCTTATCTCTCAGCTTAGGTAGGATAAATTGCAAACAATGAAGCCTTCATGATTATGTATTTGATAAATATAGGCATAGTCTTGTGAAAAAAATAAAGTATTTTCTTCTCTCCTACTCAATATTTATAAAACATGTTTTATTTATGAAGATATTTACTAAGAATAACTATTAATTTGTTTAATAAAAAAGTTAGTGATTTATCAATTCAACAATTTTCTTCTTAATATTAACAAATAAAACTGACTCAAGCAGGCAAACCATCATTTAAATGATGAAAGAAGACCAAATCTACATGATGAGGTAAGACCACACATCTATACTTATCTGAGTGGAGGACAGTGAGCTAGGTCTGTAATGGGATTACAAGTCCGTAATTCTATACATGCATAAATATTAGTGGTTTCACTTTATTAGGAATGCTTTCTTAATCAGTTCTGGCTTCATGATTGACTCTTTTCAAAGTCAGCAGATGAATATACTTAGCCATCTCATCAGTTGTCTGGTGCCTCTAGCAAGAATTATTTGGTTCTTTCTTTAGCTAAATAAATATAAAACATAAACCTATACCACCATTGGTAGTCCTTATACTGTTCCAGAAGCTCCAGATTTCCCCTCAAGTAGGTTTACTGAGATTAATATTAAAGGCTGAATATTAAATATTGCAAGCCTGTGACACTAATCTACTTGAACAATAAAAATGAGGCATAGTAAATGAGATCTCAGAAATACTGGATATGTTTCTTCATTAAAAAAACCCAACTTTTTAATTAAACCATCCAATTTAATGTTTTTATATGGCACTTTAGTTTTGAAGGTAAAGTGAGCTAGAGACAGCTGACAAAGAAATTATAACTGCAATTCCTTGGTGAAAATGTTAATGACAGCAAAATATTGTTTAATTAGATGATTGCAGCATCTGGATTAACACTCTTTAAGAGCGATGTTCCTGTGCTTGTCTGCTTCTTCACACTTTACAGACATTTTGTCATCTCTAGGTCATTAGGAAAGAATTTTTAATGATTTTTCTAGAAGCAAGTAGTTCAAGTTACATCTAATTAGATGACAATAATAAGCCCAACACATGCAGTAGCTAAATATATACATAATTAACCAGTGAGGGCTTGTACATCACAGAGTAAAAAAGTGGAAAATGCTAAACAGGCGAAAAAAAAAGGGGGGAGGGGAAAGAAGTTCATCTGAATTTATTACCTAACTCAAGATGTCTTTTTTTTTTTCCACAAACCTTTAAAAATAATCCCTTTCTACTACAAGAAATTACTCACAAAAATTATGGATGTAATTATATTCTCCATTTCTATAAAGAGCCATGGCATGTTGGATTTAAAGGACTTAAAATTCAAATAAATACAAATGCAAGCACCCATTTAATATACTGCAATTTGAAAAGAAAAAAAAAACAGTAGATATCAGTTAAATACTTAGAAATAGATTTGAAAACTAGACTTCCAACTAAAACAGTGAGTACTGCAGCCGTATTACAAAATGACTTCTTGTTCTCTTGATCCCTTTTGCTGTGGTGGGATTATTTCTAAGTACTATTTTCATTAAGTACTCTTTTCAATAACCTTGTAACTGAGAATAGTAAAAATTGCTTGTTTCTTATATCATCCAGAGGGTTCAATTGACATATATGCTGGTCCCATGCAGAAAGGACAATTACTATAATCATAGCTGCTTCCAAGCCTTCAAAGCAAAGGATCCCTGACAAAGAAATAGGTAGGAGGAGGGGCAATGTGGCCAGGAAGGCTTATGTCTGCACAAGTAGGACAAAAACCAGGGACATGGAGAGTGTAACACTGAGACTGATTGATAAGTAGCAGAGTGCAGTATTTACTTTTGGGAGGAAAGCCCTGAGCTGTAAACATGATGAAATATGCTTGAGCCAGAAAAGAGGACAAGAAAGAGGTGAAGAGCCTGGAAAGAGAACAAGGTGGTGAGAAAAGAGAAACTTGAGGGCCAAAGAAGCAGGTTGAAACAAGATTTTATAGAGTTGTGAAGATGGGGACCGATTTTGAACTGAAATTGCAATGAGACCAACGCAAGTGACGGCAACCATAGACACTTGGATAGGAAATTATCTGGAAAGAGTTCTTTGAGAGCTGAAGTAGTCAGTTATTAAGTCGCGAGTACAGATCACAGTAAAAACAGTTAAACTAAAAATGAAGTGTGGCAAAGTTTCAGAGGCTATGTAAAGATTAAAAAAAAAAAATCCATAGAAAGATGCACTTTTTCCAAAGGGACACTTGAGTATTTCAAACATTAAGAACATATAGGATAGCCAGGGGCCATGCTTGTCCATACAGACATGCTGGCAAAATAGGGAGAGATTTAAGAAGACAATCATGTATTTATTTCAGTGGTTCTGTTCTACAGAGATCAACCAGCCTGTGCAATAAACAGTATTAATAAGCAAAGGACTTATTGTGGGAAAGGACCCAGCTGCATAATGTCACAAATGAAAAAAATGAGCTGGTGTCAGAACGCTCACTTCTGAATGTCTCCCTTTCAAGGCTACTACTTCTTGAGTAATTTCAGAAAAGGATCACAAGAAAACATGAGTGCTTTCTTACTGTTTCATAAGCACTAAATACTAAATAAGCACTATTGTAAGAAAAAGAGGAAGCTACCAAGAACTGGCAAAAGATGTACTAAACCATTTGTTAGTACATCTAGAACCTCTATTTGGATGAGAAGAAAAAACGGTGAAGCAACCTCACTTATCACCTACTTACCAGCAGATAATCCACATTTCTTAAGTCTCAAACCTCCATGTTTCTGACTAAGCTACAGGTTAGATATGCTGAGTAAGCCAGTAGAAGCTAAGTGGCAACATGAATAAAAGAAAATTTGATGCATATATTTCTCAATAGCTAAAACCAGTAATATTGATAGGGAAAAAGATGCTGCTTAAATAAACAGTTATAATCTGAAACTAGGTCATTGCTGCCTACATGAACAATTGCTGGCAAAGAAGTTGCAGCTTTTAAGAAAATATTTCTTATAGAATCTCATTACAAAAGAGTATAATTAAAAATGTATTTGGAAATTGAATTTCCAAGAAGAAAAGAAAGAAAATACATGTCTTTATTTGGGAAAGGAGGTCACTCTATCTTTGTGTACAAAATAGAAATTCCTGTGTTTTCTTCTGACTGCTGAGGGTCCTGTGTTCAGTGCATATAAGATTTTGTCCCTGTTTAATACAGACGTATCTGAACAGTTATCAAAACAGTGTATATAACTGTTACCAATAACTAGGGCAATGAGTACTAGAGGTACTTTGCTTCCACTACTGTATTTATGGTAGAGTTTGTTGGGGCTTCATGAGAAAACACCTATTTGTTGTAAAGGAAATGTTTTTGAGAAATACCTTTCAACAGAAGACTTACAGAAAACACAGGCATGGCTGCAAAAGCAGCAGTGTCATTTAGTCTGCCTCATTAGTTCCCGACCCTGAAGTTTCCCAGATCTCAGGCCCTGGTGGTACAGTGCCGTGCAATATTGCAGCCAGCATGAGCTTGGGTAGTGAGAACTTCTAGGCTTTCTAACAGATGTTTTGAAGCTTTCTCCCCTGCACCTGGAGGTGGAGCTCAGGTGCACTCCATTGTGGGTGGGTTTCTGGTTTGCCAGGAACTTTATGATGAGATTCTTTGCAATATACCAAACTTCTCAGTGAGCTTTAGGAAGTCAGTTTCTTAGTTTAAGTGCAGACTTCATAAGAACTACAAAACCAGATTGATCTTCCAAAAAATAACTTGAGGGGATTTTGATTCTGTCAAAAAGTTGGGAAATGGGAAACTTTGAGGTTTGTTCCAAACTGCAATAAAAAGTTTATTGTCATATTTAGAATTGCCGATTGGCTTTCAGCCAGTTTTCATTCTCTTACGTTGTTTTGAGAAAAGGTTTTTTGTGTGTCATTGGCAGGGAGTTCAGCTATCGAGAATAAAATTTATTCTAATTTTAAAAAAAATCATGAACTGCTGAAAGATTTTATAATATGGTAGGTAATGATGTGAAATGAGGAAGTGAACTCATACAATTACTATGAGATTACATGAACAAATGAGATTTACCAGTAAGAGACCGATACCAACACATTTGGTAGAAATTAAATGCTTTGAGTCAAAGATAGACACTAATAGAGTAGTGACCAAGCTGCTTTTCCTAATACAATACAAACTCATGGACACACATCAAAAATAACAAACAGTCCATAATCCTTCACACTTTGGCCATAGCAATGGTACCTGGAATGCTAATGATAGGCCACTCTGTTGTAAGGCAGAGGAATGCTACTGCCTGACCATAAAAGAAACTTGTCTCATGTAACCACCCCAAGTGTTTGGCTATAAAACATGCCCAGTAGTACTAATATCAAACAACAGGGCAAGAAACACTTCTGTGGAGACCTATGAGATACTCTAAAGGAACATTTTCAGGCTTAACCCTGTTAACCAGTGGATACTTTAGTGTAAGTATCGCTGCAATTCTTAATTGACTTCAGACATAATGGTGTCTCATAGGTTTGGATGCTTTGGTGAAGTACCCATAAGTAAATGACCTTGGAGTTTTAAACTGACTAAAACTGAAAAGTAATTTATAAAAAAATTAGCTCAGCTCTTGTCTACTCTCATTTAAACTGTTTAGACTCACTGCTTATGGAAGAAAGGAATACATAAAAAGGGAATTGAAAGCAAATGACAGTTCTGCTTCTAATATATTGCACAAGGACTGAGGGGACCTAGGCTAACTTCCCAGCTCTCCAGTAAATCCTCCAAGCTCAGGTGAGGCAGTCAGGGAGCCTGCAAGGCTCTGCCTGTATTTCCTCATCCGCAGAAGGGCAGTGGATGTGTGAGAGGCGTGGAGCAGCTGGAGACGGGCCAGTGGCCAGAAGCAGCCTAGCGGCATTCTCATGGCACTGCGCCAGAGGCAATAAACACTCAGCAGGGCTCCTTCCTCCAGCAGAGAGCTGCGGCACTGCGGCTGTAATGCTTGGGAACCAAGCTGGTGAGCCCGCACTGGACTTCACCAGATGGACTTTCCAACCCACATCTCCAGTAGTCTCAGGGACTCTGCTTTTTGCTCAACTGCACAAGGTAAAGATGGCCTCAGATTTCCAACTGTTTGGACGTAGCAATTCTGTATCACACTGGAATAATTTGATGACACATTCATTAATATCCATAAAACTGGATATATGGAAGATAACTACCATATAAGCAGAGAGGCAAAAAGCTAAAGGTTTTCAAAGCAAGTGAATTTGACAAAGCTCCTGAATTCTGCCACTACCCTACTGGAAAGAACACAGTGACTGTCCTCAGACTGGCCAGTGTAACAAGTGCTACCATTGGCTTTCACACTGTACATGTATCTTCCATCTGTCCTGAAGATAACCTCGAGCATAAAAGGCAGGACCAAGTAAAAAGAAGAGAGGTGTAACACTGGAGTACAAAGTGATGCCTGGTGGAATTTAATTTGGGTTTCAAATTAAAGCTCACTGAAGTGAAATGTCTGAGGAAGGCTCTCTGCAGGCCGGTTCATGAGAAGCATGTGTGCTACAGGCAGGAATGGTAACAGTAGACAACCTCCTGGAAATCTTTGTATACGGTGTAAAAACTGATGCTTTTTACATTTAACATTACCACAGAAGCTAACATATAGAAAAGGGAAAGGTGACATGAATAATATATTTGTGAATGTTTAATTAATGACAATTGCCAGAAAAGCTCTTCTTTTGCCAATAATGAATGGATGTCTACGGCAGTTATTTCCCATTTTAAATACCTAATCTGATATTATAGTTCAACTCAAAGAACTAAATGAGAAAAGATGCTGTAATCTAATCATACCACAATCCAGGTGACATCTGTACTAGGCAGAATACTGTTGTTATTCTGCTGTCTAGTTGCTGTTGCTCAGAATGATGAAGTAGTGAAATTACATTTTACCATTATTATTTCCAGACACTCTCTGGCAATGGTTTGTTGACTCTAATAAAGCTTCAGACAAAGCTGTCAGCAGAGGAAATGGCAGAAGGGGAGCAAGGAACAGGCTCCACAGCAATACACGAATCCAAAGTCTCAGTGATAGGTTGTGCATTTTCTGATAAAATTTAATGTGTGTGTGTTTCAGAAGCTATCACAAAGGTGCAGCTGAATTCTAGAGGGATAAATGTATTCTATCTAGTCACAGTGCTTTAGACTTTGACAAACAAACATATTATGAAAGATTAAAGAGTCAGAAGCCTTACCTGCTATAGTATTGAGAAACATCAAGTATTCAAAGTTAGATATCTCCCGTCTCTGCCAGCGCTGAGTCATGTTGGAGGATTTATAAAGCTGTCGGGGTGTGGCCAGAGAGATTCTCCTAGGAAATACATTTAAAGAATGATTTTTTTTAAGAGTCTCATTAAATGTTAAGATGTAGGGCAACATAATTAGTGTGATTAATTTCAGATTCCCTCAGAGGCTTTTTTATTTCATTTAATGAAGTCAAGAAGACACTATTATCCTTATTTGAAAAATGTCTAAAATTAAGAACTATATTTTATTTTACCACTACTACAGCATTGTAATAAATCAGAATAATATATTTTGCGTTTTATTTTATACTGAATCTGGTTAAAAGACTGAGACTAAAAGAACTGCAGACCTCCTGGTGCCTGGCTTGTCCAGCAGGAATAAGAGAGGAATATCATTTTCCTGTTTCAAGAGGATATATTAAGATAAGTTCATTAAGAGGAGTGAGTGATAAATTAAAGTGCCATATATTTCCACCACATGGGTTGAAGATATTTATTACACAATTTGTGCATCTCCTTCATGGTCAGCTACCCATGATTCTTTTCTATAACCCAGTAATTTTCAATATTTCTATTTATAGCCTGGTTTTGGAAAGAAACAAGTTTTCCTCAGCTATCTGCTCACAAGTTCATCTGCCTGTCCTCTCCATAATGATTTCTGAATTGCATTTCATTCACATTAGGAAGAGGAGCAGAAGCTTCTAAGATACTCAATTTCCATGCATTTTCTAATACTTACATGACTGGATAAGGGAGAGAGAATAAAACTACATGCCAAGGAAAAGAAAAGCAGAAAACTTCAGTTCTTCTACATTCAATTTGACAACATCACAGTAATCAAATACCATGCACCAAGTTTGATATTCTCCATTTTATATACTGACCCTGGTTGGTAAAATACAGGTGACTAGAGTCAGTCTAGACTAATGTACTTAAGAAAACAATTTGCAAAGAGCAGAAACAGGCTCATTGCTCACAACTCATTTATAGAGAAAATAGTTATTGTCTGAAAAAAAAGACAAGGAAAATCTTTGGAAGGAGAAAAAATTCATCTGCTCAGATACAGTTTTTTACAGAAATTTAGATCTTGTGAATGTAATAAAATAGAGAAAGTGTTTGTACCTGTTAAAAACAACAGAAAAGAAGATTTCCAATGTGTAGCCTGAATTCAATGCATTAAAAGAACATTTCTAGTAGTATTCATATAGTTCACCAAGTTTAAATAGGGACAGTCAGTGCTTCAGCTTTTAGTTGCACACTGAGCACAGTAACTGTACTATTTCTAGATTCTGAATGCTCAGTATTCTCTTAAAGCAATGTGCAAATTGTCAGATTGGGCAGTGTTTATAAAAATGTGAACCATCTACTTCTAAGGACACATGTACATACTTTTCTATACATGCATTAAACTCTATTTCCAGAAAAATTATGGGTGCTGGTCTGCCATTGGCATGTGCAATTATCACAATTACATGTCTAAATTGCCAGTGGGTAGGTTGTCAATGTCTGCCATACTTCAGCTTACAAATTGGGCGTACAAAAATGACCATGTAAATTATTTACCCAAATAGCAGGACATAAGGTCTTAACATCTTGGCTAGCCTTACTTTACAGTAGACTCTAGAAAGCCAAAGTTAAATACACTTTACTAGTACACAGAAGGCAATGCAAAATGTTTTAAAGTTGTTTCTATAAAATTTCTTACGAAACAAGTTATCTAAAGAAATATCTGAATATAATCATACTTTTTATTGCATTTTATAGATTAACAATTATTTTTGAAGTGAAACTCTCAAAGACATATTGTTCCCAGTAAATTTTGACTAACACTACACACAAACTAATAAGCACAGAAAATAAAAATACTGAGGAGATCATTAAATTTACCAAGCATTTCTGTCACAGACTTTCTGTTCCACTCATGATTAAACAACATTTATGCATCCAAAGAGTGCAGTAGCTGCTTTTAGACTTTGTGATGTTCACAATCTCCTAGGGAGTTTCAAAAATCTATAAACTGTCACATGCTGGACTTCACATTTGAATACCTGATTTGAGTGAACTCTACAGAAAATCAAAATATACTAAAAAAAGGTCCTTATTTACTCTATATCTAAGGTATTTGAATGATTCACAGTTATTTCAGCAGAGACTGGAAGAAATTATGCACAATAAATTGGTTCCAAGCCTGCTTGTTTCAGCTAATACAGGAAGACCCACTGTTTTCTGTTTTGCTAAATCCACCCAACTTTGATCAAACCATTTCTCTCTTCAATATGCCATCACCAATATAAAGATGCACAAATGAATGTGCTTCCTTTGCTTCTAGAGAACCGTGAAGTATCTACTCAAAATAGAAACTGCAGGACTCTGATGTGCAATGGAATGATCCAATTTCTCAAGTTTTATATGTTTAAATATGTTTAGAAAACACTTCATGCAATTTTGTTGAGGGAAGGGATGCTATACATCCCATATGTGGAGTATGACACACCCCCTTTCACAGTCACTTTTAATTTAGTTAGCTACAATCCAATCTCATACAAAGGGTCCTTAAGGATCTTGCACCTGCATGATATTTTGTGTTGTGCTGCTCCTGTTCAGAGGAAAAAAAAATACTTAGGAAAGTGACTGAATTCTGATAAGCTTCAGCAAGACTGAATTTTG
This sequence comes from Poliocrania exsul, assembly GCA_035041345.1. Classification (NCBI taxonomy): domain Eukaryota; kingdom Metazoa; phylum Chordata; class Aves; order Passeriformes; family Thamnophilidae; genus Poliocrania; species Poliocrania exsul. The sequence continues at coordinate 51,093,170 of JAWWLZ010000001.1, read as the reverse complement.
ATCAAAGCTCTAAAAAGGGTTTTATACCTTGAGACATCAAATCTTAGTTTTTCTACCTCTCTCCCTTCCCAAAATCCAATCTTTGCAATCAGCCATACTGAGATCTGGAAATCTATCACCAAGCTACTGATGTGGCAGAGCTGAGCTGATGTTGACTATAGTTCAGGTAACAGTCAAAATACACTTTTTTTCAGCAAAAAGTTCATCACTTGAATTTCTTAGCTTTAATAACTGCAGCCATTGTTTCCTCTAATGCATTAGTAGCCCACAAAATTTTAGTGAAAGGTGCCAGCACATGTTTAGTGGTGAAGTAAGGTACTATGTCTTTTACCAATTCTTTGATCTCTATATGCTTACAAAATCATGAGGCAGCTCACAGTTTGTTTCTAAGCTGTGATGTTGTCCTCAGTAAAAAGGCATCAGTGAATTCCACCTGAGGTGTTAGAACCCTCAAAAGTAGTCTGCTAACAGCATGATAAAAATGTGGATATTACTCTACCTATCTAGAATCATACGGAGCTGCAGAAGTAAATTAAAAGGCACAGCACTGTCTGCCTAGTTGTATCATTTGGCAAGGTTAAGGAAATTTACAATCAATGCAACATGCTTCAGGAACAGTGAAAATGTATTTATCAAAGACAGACTAATTTGATTATCAAATCAGATTGAACTCTTCAACATGTGATTAATTTTAAGGATGCAATTACTTCTTTGTAACATTAAGCACAGGCTTGAAAGCTTTGTTCTATCAAAGCATTACACAGACTGTTGGGAAAGGTAGCAAAGTGACAAACTGGAAACTTGCTCAGAACAGTAGGTTTGTAACGTCTTGGAAAGACACACTGGTTCCAATACTTTGTGCCATTAGTGAACTTCCCTGCATCTTTGTTAACTGCAGGATTTCATTATGAAAACAGAAATGCTGTTGAAGTCCATGTGCTACATTAAAAGTAATTTACTTTTCAAAATGTTTCCATCACAAATTCAAGTCTTTATGATGCTTAATTAATTTTAGCTGACATGTTTATCAGAGGAATATCAGATGAAATATTACTTATATAAATAAAACTAAAGAAATTAATCAAAAAACTGGAAATATCTGCTTTTGTTCAAATATTTTAAAGTACAGCCTATCTGAAAAACCAGTGATAAAAAAAGATTTTACTCAGCATAGCAGCTCCTTTGGATTACTCAGCATCATTTCTCCTCATGTTAGTTATACAAATAAGCGTAATTTTAAAAATTAGCATTCCAGAACCAACATGTTCATAGGAAGGGAAACTATATTCTAACATCAACAAAAGATTAGATCAAGTACAGAGCAGTTACAGAGTCAGATTTCCCTACAATTACTTCACTGCAATCCTACTGAAGAAAATATGGGTATGTAGATGGGGGGAAAAAAAAGAAAGAGAGAAAGAAAACTTGATTACAGGGTTGTTATTGTGCATAAATCATACCATGATTACTGAAAAAAAACCACCCAAAAAAACAACAAAAAACAAGGAAGAAAAACAACTTCACTACCATATGCCAGATATATTCTGAAGGCTAGCAAGCCTATTTCTGATTCAAATTGAACTTTAATCAAAAGGTATGAAAATAACTGCATATTATATTGAAGATGAAACTTTTCTAAATAATTATATATCAACAAACTTTTTCAGGCAATTATTCACTGAATAATGCACGAAGGATATGAATATCAAAAGTAAAAAATGTCACTGTGGATATGAAATTCTGATTGAGGAATTTGCATTTTGTTTGTGCTAGAATGTGTGGCCATTTCTGTTTCAGAAAAGAATACCATTACTTTCCACATAGAGACAGCAATTCCTTTAGCTAAAGTATGTGGAAGAGCAATGCAAATACTAACAAGATGTGCCTTCCAAGTAAATGCCCCAAATTCTCCTTGATCTCAATGAAAACTTGAGAAATCTGGCAGTTTGCCTAAAGACTTCAGCACATTCAGGAGATCAAGACTTAGGTATCATGAGACTCTCGAGCTCATGACAAGGAATGATGTTCAGCTGGGAATGAAATAGTTCTCCAGTTCTAAAAATGCTTTGACACTTCAAAGTATTTCCACATTTTGCACTGGGACAATGTGAAGTTTAAGTTTGTAGGAAGTGACTTCAAGAAAGAGAAAGATACACTGAGGACATTACACTGAGGAGTAAATCATTGGCTTTTCACCAAACGAAGCCAAATGGATGTCTGGACCCAAAGCACCATATTTTTGAACTTCCTGCTGTTTCCTCTCTCCCTTACATTTATTTATTCTTCTTTCATTTTGAAACTGACCTAAAGTTTTTCACCAAATTTCTGCTGATACACCCTAACAACAACAACAACAACAACAACAACAACGAAAATAAAAAACCTGAGGCAGGAAATTTCCCCCCTCCAACTCAGTGAAGTACACAGGAAGATCATCTTGCCTATCACTGAAATAGAAATACATTTATAATATAAGATTTGAAAAATTTCCAGTCTTATTTCTGGTCATAGGCTGATTTGATATTGATGTTGATGAGATAATAAAAGCTGTATGTTAAATCTCTGAGACCAAACCTTAGTTGGTCTTTCTAAAAGATATATCCTTCTTAATTTTGGAAACATAAAAATAACAATGCATTATATTAATGTATAGAAGAAATTTGGAAATTGCCGCTATGCTGATAAGCAGTGAAGTAAAATACACACACATTCATATAGAAGAAAATAATTCACATTTAGCAAACACAAAACCTAGCCAAGTTCAGTTCCACATCCTGCATAACAATCACAGCAAGGATGAATATTTGTCTCTACATTCATAAAACCTGACTGGAAACCAGTCTCTGAAGAGATAAGGTAAGTTTTTTCCACTGGAAGATACTTTCTGTAATTGAAAAAAAAAATCATCTAATTTAAAATGTTTTTACTTCTATTCCATACTAATAGGCCACATAGCAAGTAAGGTTTATCAAAGTAATCTTAAGAAGGAGAAAATCTAGAGTTTCATGAGAGGAATAATGCTCTAGTGCTGCCATTCCAAAAATATCAACTTTATAACATAATAAATGCAAAATATACTAGCTATTTTAATTAAATTACCTGGCTTGTGGCAAACCATAGCTGGTTCCTACTCCAACACGTGGTAAGCTGTACACAACTTTTTTCACTGTTGCTTGGTCAGGAAAATTAAACATAACAGAAGCTAAAAGAAGAAAAGAAAATATGGACTAGTAAAACATTTGCAGAAGTCTGTTTCTCCACCTGCATATATTTTTCAAATGCTCTGGTTTCTATTTGGGCAGAGAAGTGAGTTCCACTTTTATCTTCCTGGGGATACAGGCTACAACAGAAATTCCTGATGGACTTCATAACTATGTATAATTAGCTGGTTTATGTTTTGCCATGAACTCTCTCATTTCGTGGAAGATTGAGTATTTCTGAGGAACCACAGCTTCCTATTAACCTCTTATTGGGTTGGGAAGCTGTTTAGTAGTTGGCACAGCATTTGGTCTTCTAAATGGTGCATTAAAACACACATGACCAAGGAATTGTTTAATTCTCTCTCCAGCTGAAATCAAAACTTACATCAGAGCTCCTCAGGGCAAAAGACCACTGACACACCTCACCAACCACTGGACTCTGATTCAGAGTAGCACATACAGAAAACTGAGTGGATTTATTTATTGATCTGGTACTTTTTTTACTTTAACTCAGCTTATAATTAGAAAAGGAAATAAATATTCTTTTTTATATTTCACTAAAATATTTACAGAAACTGAGGAGTGGGACAATAGAAAAAGCAAATTTCCTATCAAACATCTGAAGAATTTACCAGTTGCAATGATGTGGTTTTGCAACTAAGTCTCCCTTGTGCACAGAAAGCAGCGAGATTGATTTATGTGATTGATTTTAATACAATTTGCACTGAATACATATAAGTATTATTGAACAGACCTAAGCACTTTATCAAAGGAAGTACAGAGTTTAAATTCTAAGATAATAAATAACACACAAAATGACTACTGGCACAATTTTTTTGCAACAAATACAACAATGACCTACTTCTGTTTGCCATGAATACTTCCAAAGCTGTGTTCTGGAGAAGATAACGTCTTGAAAAAACAGCCCGAATCTCGCTGAACATCCATTTTCCGTGGAGCCCTTCAGTATAGGCAAGGACCTTTAAAGAAAGTCAAGATGACAGTTACTAGCTGGAGTTTTTCAACAAGATACTGTATAAGAACACAGGAAATTTTATCCGTCAATGAAGTACATTAAATCAATCCAGTCTCTTTAACATTTAAACCCCATGAGTTATAACATGAATTTAAATGTTTTTAAGAAATGCAATGAAGTATACCTGCTGTTAGAAGAATATCATTAAGTATCGTAGCTTGATACTCCTAAAATCTCTTTCTAAGAGATTTTTCCTTTCTAAGAGATTTTGACTTTTTCCTAAAAAGTCACATCAACTTTCTTCTCAAACGCCCCCCCCCCAAAAAAAAAAAACCCAAACCCAAACTCTCCAAGCAAGAACAGGGAAATGTACACAGCTGCAATTATGTTTAACTGTATCTTCCTCCAACAGTGTGCAAGACACAGTTGTCAGTTACTCATCAGGTAAGAGATTTACTTGTGAGGCTGCCACATGCAAAGTACAACAAAAATAATATAAATTGCTGTTCACTTCCACTTTAGGGTCATAAATTACAAGTCCCTCCATTTAATTAATAAATACAGAAATTAGCTAGATGAGTATGTCAACACAATTTTTCTAAAGTTAAGCACAGCTAATGACCCAAACCATGAACAAAATTTAACAATTTGTAATTTTTCATTTTAAAATGAATGTGAAAACATTTTAAATTAAAATACTTTAAAATTAACATTGCTTTTCCAGTTTGACAGTTTCTCAATTGAATATATTGATCTAAGACTAAATATTAATACTTAAATGACGTTTTTGACTTTTCTTTCAATGTTCTGAATGTTCAGTAAAATAGAAAAAAGCCACACAATTTAATTAGATATCAGCTTTATTAACCTATCTCATCTGTGAATTACCGTTCCTTCAGTTTCATGTACTGTAGAACAACCTTTTCCCAATTCTTTCCATCACCTGAAAGGCTGCCTTCAGCCCTCCACATCTGCTCAGCTGGGCTCTGCCATGACAAGGATCCCTATATTGATCTGCATTTCCCAGGCTCTAGACTTTGCTTTTGCCTAGGCTGCAGCCACTATGAGTTGCAGCCTCAGTGAAATAGAAAACCACAATTAACACCTCCACTAAAGGGAAATGCAAAAAGGTTTCAGATTGGAGAGACTGAATATCTCTATTCTCCGTTAGGTACATAGAAACTGCCAGTACACCAGCTTGCAGTGCTCTGTTTGCTTCATTGAGGTCTTTAGTTCTGTAATCATGACCTCCCCCAGCTTCTGGATAGGGAAATGTTAGGGAAACCATATGCTGCTGCTGTCAGTAATACCTCATGCTTGAAGTAATGGAAATTGTATTTCTTCAGGTTTTTTCACTAATGCAGCTTTAAGTTAGCAACATGCCTTCAATATATATAAAAAAGCTAATTTAAGTTTGTGCATTTGGTATACAACCTTTTTCTCACGACCGTGACGAGTCTATTTCAGAGAAGACATTAGTAACAGCAATAATAGAAATGAGCTTCAGCACACGGAAGAGTGTTCAAATGATAGTTCTGTCCTTGGTGGAAGCTGGTCAGAGGAACACACTGATCCCCCTGTACTGTTCACACAAGAATGAATTACAGACAAAACTTAAACGAACACTCTTGCTGATGGCACTGTTTCATTCTGCTCAGCTCTCCACACTAATCAAACATAGCTTGGAAGAAGGGAAGGGGCTTGATTTCTTTGGAAATCCCCCAGACACATACAAGAGACTATATGCTCCCTCCACTCAGTCACAGGTCAGCTGTGTAATACTACCTCATATGCTAAACTCCTGCAATGGTTAAAAATCTGTGTCTTATTTTCACCTTGGTAGACCCCATGACACCTTGTCTGTGAGCCCTTTAGCTACTATCAGATAACTTTTCCTTGTGTTGGTAACTACAGACTGGATCCAGTTCTGCTTAGCTTTCTCTTTGATAAGCTAAAACCCCCAAATTTTCCTGGTTTCTTTTTTTCATTGAGATCAGATGCTAGGATACAGCTTCAGGTGGTTAAGAACAATGACTGCGAAGCTTTAAGCACCCTCCTTCTTTGAATGTATGCAGCTGCTATCTAAAGTATAACTTTCATAAATGCACAGGGTTTTAAGATACAAAGAGAAAATATGGAGGATCAAAATGCTTAAGATTAAAAACCTAAAATATGAGAAAAGTCTCTCAGAGAGAGGAGTTTGAAATGTGTATAGGTGTAACCAGCTCTACAGCAGCCAGAAGATTTGCCAAAGAATTAGTTTCTTTGACAAAACACCTTGTACTGGGAAATCACTTTTTATATAAAAAATGTTTCTAGTTATCTTATTTTTTTGTAAAGGAAAATGTTTAATACTGGCTATATCCTATGTATTAGAATTTTAGATGATTCACAGTAACACATTTATGAGGAATTGATACACATCACAGCTCAGTTATTACAGACCAACACTAAAAGCACATTGAATACAAATAATACACTGGTTGCCTTTTACTTCCTCTTCTTTTTAATTAAGTATAAAGCAATTGTAACTACACAAATGTACATTCAGCCCACTATGAAATGAATGACTTAAGATAGCACTCCAGTAAAACAGCAGAACAGATAGGAAGTCAGAGGAAAGGAAGGAGTCTATAATTCAGTTACTGTCCTCAATTACACTCTTCTTAACTGTCTATTAGTCCTACAAATATCAGATTATTATACCATTATCAAATAATCTCAATTATTTCAGTATTTCTGTTGTATCATTTTCCTGTCTAAGATATACTACACATTTTTGCTATTCTCCATAACATTCATCTAACACCACTTTAATGTGATGCATTATACCTTCTGTTACTAGATATCTGCAGTTCACAGAAGATACCACTGACATAGTTGCAGGATTCTTTCTTGTTGTTGTAACACCCAAATCAAAGTAATTTCATTTTTCTGAATTTGAATCTTTTAAAAGGCTTATATAGTTTTTTTCTTCCAGAATGATTTTTAGCATTTCACTTTCTCATATCACGAATGAAGTCTTGTCTCTTTCACATTTTTTTACAGACTGCATGTATTGTATATTTCATTATTCTTAACAACATGGAAACAAACATTTAATTAACCAAAAGAGACAGAAATTACATTACCTAGTTATCTGAAGCCAAAATTACCATTTGCTTCATCCAACATTTTGTTGTTTATACTTAAAGTCAGTGCTGCTTATCTTGATGGCTTTATGAGTTTTTCTCCTAAAAACAGTTACGAAAACTTTCTGCTTAGGCCTGTAATTTTAATGGTTGAAACTTCATGACTAAGCACAGAATTCATCTCAGATAAGCTGGTTTTATTAAAATAAAAACCAACCAGCCAATTTATACATTTGACCTAAGCACACTTTTCAATTTTAGTATCAGCTGCAGCCGTTTGGTTTAAAGTACATTTCTCCTTGTAAAACCCTTTCACTTGCTGAGGAATATGGGTATGTTTTAAAGATATCAATAGATCCACTGCCAGAAAACAAAAATTTGCAAGGATGCACTGCAGCAAGATGAAGCTCCCAACTAACAGGGGAACGAGAATTCTCTAAAACTCAGGATTCTGTAATATGGAAAAACATTTATTGGAGACACTTATTTAGAGTTCAATCTGCATTTGAACAGCTTTGTCTTGACTGAGTAAAGTCTAGTGGGGTGCTGTTGTGTCCTTGTAGCCCAACACAAAGATAAGTTTCATACTGTTGTTTGATTCAAAGGTTTGGAGTTGCATGCTTAAAAATACTCTATTATATATTCCAAATCTGCTCCTCCATCAGTCCAATTTAATTTAATATTTTTTTTTCAAGTCTGTCTATTTTCCAGTATTTTAAGTATTCTGAATTCTGTTTGCAGGACTGCATTTTTCATCAAACTCAGCATGTCTTCCTGAACAATAATAGCTACAACTATTTTATTTATGCACTATGTTCTGTACCTTTTTTGTCTTTTTTCTTGAAAAGTTGTGTTTCTTCCATCACAAAACAAGCCCTTGTCATCTACATATACAGTGACCTTTTAGTTTGAATAGGATTTCGGTTTGCACTACATTATTCATCCACCGTTACCTATTTTTGGAAGACTGACTACCTGCAAGAGCCAGCTATGAGTCTATCTCATCTGTCTCAACCTTGAATAGAAGAAAGGAAGAAGATATCTTGGTTCATTTCAGTTACAGTGCAGTCCCTAAACCTGTGTTACCAAAATGAACAAAAGTAAAGTAGCCTCTGTGTTCCAGGTTTCCAGGTCAGGAGCTTGCACATAATTTCTCATGGCAGACTTTCCTGTGAATGGAGTTACCAAGGACAGAAAAGAAACTCTGAAGCTCCCTTTTCCATCCTTGTCAAATAAATATTTAATATTCCCTAAGGTTGAGAAATTGTTTTTTACAAGGAAATTCTGTTCCAAGCTTAAAAAAAAATTCCGCAACATGTATTTTTCTACCCTGACACAATCCAACCTCCTGAAAAATAGCCAAATATTTGTGATAGGCATGAACTATCTGAAAGGTTCTGCTTGGTTCTAACGCCTCCATATTGTCTGGTGAAATTGTACGTCCTGCTTTTTTGTATACATTGAGTTAAGAGTCCATAATGAAAAAGCTAAAATCTAGTTTGTTGTTATCTTTTTTGTATATGAATAATAATATAAAATATTAAAAGAAAAGATGCCGAGGAAAGGAAGAAAAAATTATCATTGTGGGAAATGCTACTAACCTTTATAGTTATATTTGAAATAGCAAACAACAGCACACTTCAGTCAGAAAGCAGCAGCTGATTTCATATTAACCATTTCCTAACACCCTTGTAACCATAAAATTCACTGAACTTACCTAGTACATTCCCTACATCAGTGTCTTATAGGATTCTTTCAAATTTACAGCCTCAGCACTATTATTCACTGCCAAGAATCACAGAATCAAAGAATCGTCAATATTTGAAGAGACCTTTAAGATCAAATCCAACTGTCAACCCAGCACTACCACTGTAATTCCTAGACCACTAAACCACATCATCCAGTGCTAGATCCAGACGCCAACACCTCCAGGGACAGTGACTCCACCATCTTCCTGCGCAAACTATTTCAATGCTGACTATCCTAATATCAAATCTGAATCTTCCCTGTCTCAGCTTAAGGTCATTTCCTCTCCCTGCAGGCACAGCAGAAGAGATCAGCTCCCACCTCACTACAACCTCCTTTTAGGTACTTGTAAAGAGTGATGAGGTCCCCACTGAGCCTCCTCTTCTCAAGACTAAACAAACCCAGCTTCCTCAGGCATTCCTCGTAAGACATGTACTCTAGTCCTTTCACAAGCCTTAATGCCCTTCACTGGACATGCTCCATGAAGGAGAAAACACAAAGGACTTCACAAAAATAAATCACAGTGTACAGATAGTTCATCAGATTGCTGTCTAGAGCCAATTACAGAAGTATGGTTATGCACCTGTCCCAGGTACACACAATAACTATTCAGAAAATAGTTTGGCATCACAGTATGCTTTTAGAAGTTAGAAACATATGAAAATGATTACTGAAAATCATTCTCTCCTGTCAGGGATTTGGATTTCCATTTCTCAAGAGCTTTCTAGCATTGCTCTTTGCTTCAAGGAAAATAGGATATTCTGAAAGCAGATCTTCATAGGTTAAGAAAAAAACAATCCCATGCACATACAGCAAACTTTCTTCTCCAGAACAATCTAACTGTACAGAGCTCACTAGAAGTACACGCAGACTGCATGATTGCTTCATGTATTCTAAATACAGATTGAGATGACAGACATTGTTGGCATGGAACCAGGCTCTTGAGGTTTATGAAATAGCATATCGAGTAAGCATTACATAATTTCAAAATGTTTGAAGTACTGAGTGTGATCAACTTTCAGATTTAGCAGGAAAAATAAGCATACACTGTAACAAGGGATATATCATGTCAAAATATATGTATAAAAATAAAATATATTTATTAAGAAAAATCAGTATCACGTAAGTTCAAATAATGAACTTGTTTTTTGCTTTTCTAAAATGGGAAACTGAGAATGTAAATAGAGAGGAAGGACAATTCAAATGAATTTAACGTGCTAGCAATTCATTGACTTCTTACTACTTTTTTATATCTTTAAAACCATTTTAAGAACATCTCTGCCTCAACTCCCAGTCACATCAGAGCAAATACCTCTAAAATCTCATCAAAATACTATGCTATCATTTTCCCTTTGCAAATTTTGGTCTAGTAAAATGTTCTCATTTTCTCTTTACATTAAGGTCTCTTTTCTCCTCCTTTATAACCTGCTTCTGAGTAAAATGTTCTTTTATTTGTAAGCCTTAAAAGCTTTTCTCCAAGTAGATCTTGTAATGCTATGCTTTGCAGGATGAGCTGAGTATTCGAGACATTATAATTTCTAGATTCACATCAGTTTTAAAACCTTTTTAAAGACTTTTTTAAAAATAAATATTGGCACTCCTGCTTCATTCTTCTCCTTGTCTTCAGGGATCTAAAAAATGCAGATATTATTTTTGTGGGTTTGGGCTTTACTTCTTTGCCAACTATTCTCAGTTTATACATCTACTTCCAATGTTTTTTTAATCTTTCAAGAGGCCCCTTGTCTTGAAACATGAGGTTCTGTTCACCCAAGCCTTTTCTAAATTTGATTTCTCTGGTCAGCATATCGCTTCGGTATCCATTAAAACAATGCCCACTCAGCTGAAAGCAACAGACGCTCTTATTCCCACATTCATTTTCAGTCATCAGAAAAATTATTTGAAGTTGGTCCATTTGAGGGCCATTTTCCTCTTTTCATTGGCAAAATGGTTTTGCATGTTATGATTTTGTGTTTTAGGCAAGGAAGTTAAATGATATCGGGATTTTTCGAGAGGTAGTTGCAGTAAAGTAATTAGAGTAAAAAATAAACACTGATCCTAGCTATGAAAACACTGCTGCTAAATGTTAACATTCAGATCAGATAATCCAAAGAGAATACCTTATGTATTATTTCCAAAACTGCTTTTGTGAAACATCAGTGCATGGTTTTAAATATAAGGACAAGTGCTGCTGACATGGGAAAATAATACCTTTGTGACAACAGAATTCTGAATAATTATTTTATCATTGATTTTATGGGCGTTGCACATCTGTATGTCTTTGCCTAGTTTCCCTTCTATGCAACATGCAAATAGATTGTCAATTTAGGCAACTCATGACATTTCAGCAATAGACTGACATTCTTGGGAAGAACAGCATCAGGAAGAGGTAGTAGATTTAGAGTTATCACCTTAGAAAAGGTAGGCAGAGGTCTTTTTTAGGGTCTACTCCCAGACAAAACCAACAATTACTGTTCTAAGCAAAGGTTTTATCTGATTTAAGGATTTTAAATGAGGAATAAAGCTGATGGTGTTGGCTGGGGCAACAGTAAAGTGGAGAAGCAGAAGGCAAATATGTTCTAGGGCCATAGAAAACTGCATTAGAGCACAGCCCAGCTCAAAACACAGAGGCTGAAGAAACAAATAATGGGACAAAATCCAAAGTAGAGAAGTTCAATTAGTTCTTGTCAGCAACAGGATTGAAGCGGATTGTGTCAGTTACCTCACAGGGTTTAAGATGATATTTTGTTAACTTTGGCAAAAATGGGATGTCAGATTCAAATACTGTGAGAAATGTTAACAGAAATGGTGTTTCCATTCTCCGTCTATATCTCATGCTCAAAGATCAATCCAAACAGGGTAGTGGTGATCTCAGTACTTAAGACTCAAATACTGCTCTGAGCAATTCTGCCCTAGCACCACATTCAGTGAAATGCAATCAAATTATTTCAATTAGAACTGCACAAATCACATTTTCAGTTGAGTGGGCATGCCAAAAATGACATAAAAGTTTATATGATCTCAGCCAAAACACAGACTTTTTCTTTCAAGAAAAAAAATGGAGAGCTTCTTTTTCTGTCAACTGGTTTGTTCTGCTTAGTAAAAGTAAGGCAATGGAAACAAAGGACTTGTGATATTTACAAATTCAGAGAGAAGATAGTGTTGATAAATGCTTGTATCTTGAAACCAAAGCAGGATATGTATTCATTAAATAGTTGTTTGACAGAAAATGCAGCTGTATTAAACTTGAAATATTAGTGGATTTCTTGGATTTCACAGAATTTCTGAGATTTTTAGCTAAGAAAAATTGCAGGACTAGATTCAAACATGAGCATGAAAACAAACAAGTTCTGTGTTGCCCAAAGCAAGAAGTCGGGATGGGCATTCAGATTCAGTTCCCTTCTATCTCAAAGGTATGTGAACCCAAAGGTATGTGAACCCAAATGACACCCTTTCCAACACTTTCACTCACTCCACCTCGCCATCATGCTCTCAATGAGCAGCTCACAGCTGGAAGAGTGCTCCTCACTGGCTCAAGATGGACAGTGCCTGAGTGAGCTGCCACAGTTCTGTGTTGCCCCAGGGAAAGGCAGAGAGAATCAGCTCCTGGCAAGCTCCTGCACATATACAACTGATTAAACAACAGAAACTCTCTGCCATGTTTCTGTAAGGATTGGAAGGCAAACATTGCTTATTGGTCATAATTTGCCAACATCGAAGGCAAACCGACCCCTTCAAACACAGAGAAGTGAAACAAGGCTCCCTGATTTCTGATGGGTTTGACTGCAATTATGAGAAAGGACTAAACACTCATGTTTCTCATTGTACCAAATATGGTGTGGCCAGCAGGACCAGGGAAGTGATTCTTCCCCCATACTGAGCACTGGTGAGGCCAGTCTGGAATGGAGACACCACACCTTTGTACAGTTCTGGGCCGCTCATTTCAAGAAAGACACTGAGGTGCTAGAGTGAGTCCTAAGAAGGGCAACATAGCTGGTGTGGAGTCAAGAGGGTAAGTCTTATGAGGAGTGACTGAGAGAGCTGGGTTTGTTTAGCCTGAAGAAAAGGAGGCTCAGGGGTGATCTTATCATTCTTTACAACTACCTGGAAAGGAGGTTGTAGCCAGATGGGGGTCAACCTCTTTTCCTACACAGCTAGTGACAGGGTGAGAAGACAGAGCCTCCAGCTGTGCCAGGGGAAGTTCAGGCTAGACATCAGAAGGAATTTCTTCACAGAAAGAGTTATTAAACATAGGAATGGACTGCTCAGGGAGGTGATGGAGTCACCTTCTGGAGATGTTCAAGAAATGATTGAACATGGCACTAAGGGCCATGGTCCTGTTGAAAGGTGATGATTGGTCAAAGGTTGGACTTGACAATCTCAGAGGTCTTTTCCAAACTAAATGATTCTGTGATTCTATGTTGTGTTCTAAAATTGTGCCTTCAGGTGCTTACTTCATCCTCATGTGTACTAGTTTTTCTCTTGCACTTAATGTAAGTTACTCAATTAAGTTACAGGACTCAGCAAAAGTCAAAAAAAAAAAGTAGGAATACTTTGAAGAATAAAGAATTAATTATATCCCTAAGTATGTGATGTGTTCTTTCCCAAGAATAAAGCCATCATAAAATTCTGGTTTTTTTTTCCCCTCTTAACTTGCATATATTTATTCTTTGCCAATGCAATTAAAGGTGCAATGCAATTAAAAAATGTATAAATACTCAAATGTACAATATCACAAATCTTCAACATTATAATAACTGAAAGCACTGTAGTTGGTCTTAAGAAAACTGTAAATATTGGGTTTGTTGAGCATTACTGTTTTCCTACTAAATGACAAATAGAAAGCTAGTTTTATGTCCCTCTTTTTATACATGTGAACTTTATGTCATACAGAAGATATGTGGAAGTTTTCACATTTGATTTATTCGGTGCAGAATGCATATGATTTAAGATCTATAAAATAAATGGAATACAATTTTTTTTCTACTACCAAGCTTAATTTTTTTAAGTTTCTGTTCCTAATACTTCTTCCTATATAAGATTGATCAAAACCCAGTAATACTTTATCACTTAATATACAAAGCTGTTTCATTAATCCCAACATTTAGCAATACAATAGAAGCAATTTCTACTGCTGAAATTTTAGCAGTAAATATAATTTTTATAAGCTACAAGGAATATGTTAATTTATAAAGTAATATATATAATACACCTAAAACATTCTCACCATCCTCAAAATGTCTGTGTTACAGCTTGTAACAGACAAGCAAAATCCTCAAGAAATCCAATTTCTACAGCTCACAGAATCACAGAATCACAGGCTGGGTCTGGTTGGAAGGCACCACAGTGGGTCACCTGGTCAAACAGAGCACATGGCACAGGATTGCATCTACTCAGCTGTGAAGTCTTGGATATGGAATAGAATCATAGAATCATAGAATTGATTGGGTTGGAAAAGACCTCCGAGATCATCAAGCACCAGTAACTTCTGGAAATCAGTTTGCTTGGTGTCAGAATTTAGAATAGATTCAGGGCTACTACACATTATGTCAACTTCTAATGCCCCCAAAGAACAATTACACTGCCTGTGAAAAACAGTGAACATACATCAAAGTATCCACATCTTCATAATATATTGCCATACCAACAGATACTTTATTAAACCACTTAAAATGAGGTTAAGATTGAGTTTCTTTTGCACTGCTGGAGAAAAGAGGAAATTAGAGCACTAACAAAATGCTAATCCACTTGTCCAATAGCAATCAAAATTCTACTATAACTTTTGTTATTATATATGGAATGTTATCTAAATTACTAAGTCCATGCAAGGAAAGAATAGCAAAGTTCCTTCTGAGAATTTTAACTTGGAGCGCTTGCAAAGTGCCTGCTATAACTAACTATTAATGTTTGCATTTCATATACTTGTTTTAATATTACAGGAAAAGTACCTATGCATTCCACAATTGTTTTAAAGAACATTTTTTATATTAGATACCATCATATAGCACTGAAAAATATCCCCCCACAAAATATAAAAATGCAAAAATTAACACGTATCAAATGTGAACTGCGCATATAAACTCCATAAATTTTCTTTCAATAAATGGAGCTATATTTGCAAAATTTTTTTGGTATGTGTATTCTGTATATGCTGTGTCTATTTCCGCACAGTTAACTATCAGCTTGTTTAATTTCAACAATGTAAATGTCAAAATTATAGATAATTACAATATTTGGGGGATTTAATCCTGTACAAAAAATTTTCATGAAAACTAGGAAGAATATTAAGAGTCTATTCAGCTGGCTACCAAAAATAGGATTCTGGGGCACACATGTAGTCTTTCGATGTCTGCAATAGCAAGGGGAAATGCTAGAGCAGATTTGATATACAGTACACTCCTCTTTGGATTTCTAGCCAACTGGAATGCAAACCTGCATGCCATAAATTTGGGCATACTCACAGGCTTTCCTGTGGTGAACTCTAGGTTCCCAGTATGAAATTACTGCAACACCTGTCAGCATGCAGAGGTGCTTTGTGTGAATGTGTCTCTGTTTTTATCCACTACAAGCTGCTGAACCACAGAAGGTATTTAAATTTTATGGATTTCTGGATGCTATGCAACTATGAAAAACTGTGCCAATCCCAGTCAAAAAGGGTTCCTTCATATAGCCTTGATTAATTTCTTCTTAACTTTT
Source organism: Poliocrania exsul (assembly GCA_035041345.1). Taxonomy (NCBI): domain Eukaryota; kingdom Metazoa; phylum Chordata; class Aves; order Passeriformes; family Thamnophilidae; genus Poliocrania; species Poliocrania exsul. The sequence continues at coordinate 51,077,424 of JAWWLZ010000001.1, read as the reverse complement.
ATTTAATTGAAAAAATAATAAAATGGGATTCATCTCAAGCTTTACAAAGAGATTGGATATTTTCACTTTCTAATAGATTACAACAGCCAACTATTCAAATTCTCCTGTTAATTTAAATTCTTACTTTCTTTTTTTGTGGGAAACAGGCTAATTACTTTAGAAGAAAATAAACCCTATTAACTTGTAGAGACAGATTACTGCCTGTACTGTGATAGGTTCCACTTCTACTGCCATTAAGTCTGGATTTGATGCGTATCACATTCCTTCTAAAGACTACAAGCATCCTATGTAAAAGTCTTTCTCTAATAGACTCAATTTCTCAAGATTCATCTTTTCTTTGGGGTAATTAAAAGCCAGGAAAATTAGTCATGTAAAAATGTGTCTTAGCTCTCTAACAAGAAATTATGTCCAGTGTATATTAATATATTGGAAAATATACACTAATCCTCAGTTTTGCCGTATTATTATGAAGTTCCCTCTTTTAAGGGTTTTTTCGTATGTACATATATTTTTAAGAGAAAAATCCAATTTCCTCACTGTACAAAACCAGGGGTAATTATGCAACTGTTATTCTAAATGTTATATGACTATTTTTGCCTGTTATGCACGAAACAAACCATTGAACAACAATAAAAAAACCCCAGCCAGTGGACACATAGCAGCACAAATAACCTAGTTTTCTTAGTAAGAGAATCTACAATGAAATATTTGCTCCTCTTTATTAAGGGAGGTAATAATGAAACCAAGCTAAAATAAGTCCCCGCTCAACTTTCTAGCATAATGATGGGTTACTCTTAGAGCAATCTTAGAGAGAAAATCCAATACATGCCATTTGACTGTTGCAAACTAATCCTCACTCTGCTTCTACTGCTTTCTGTGAACTGCAGTGCAAGGTCCAATAGAGAGTCTCAGATGCATCTCAGGTCCAGTACATGCTTTTCAAATTTAATCAAGGGAATATAGAAATGTATATAAAAAGATGAAAGTGTCTTTGCCTTTATACATATTGAAAAAAAGAAAAAAATCAGGAGGGGAAAAAAGTGAGATGTTTCATAGGGAAGGTTAAGTCTGATGCTAATGCTTATTTAAAATGGTGACAGTCTGAAGTAGTGAAGCCTTGCCGGGCTGCTTTAATTTCTCCCTGGAATAGCTCTCTCCCAACCTTCGGCAGCACATCAAAGTCTCTGGAGCTCAATTAAAATTGGATTATATTGAAATGCTCTATCTATGGAACTGTGTGCTCACTAACACTTTTCTTTCAGTAATACTCCAGATGACAGTTGCCCATCCCAATTTAAACAGTTGTCATAGAGACCATGAACTAAAGCAGCAGTAACTAACAATACAAAGGAAAGGTAAGTGGTAGGATTTCTGTGAATGAAGGGCTTGGTTTCCAGCCACAGTGCTCACACTGCAAGCAGCTAAATGCCGAAAACATAAAAGGCTGTAATACCCTTCTCACTCCTAAGCAGAAGGGCAAAGTAAATTAAATAGTAAATATTTTCCTTTTTTTCCCAGTAGATAGTAGAGTGTTTTACATGCCAGCATGTTGTAGCTACCTAAAATGTCCAGAATTATGTGACACTTCCTAATAAAACCAGCAGGTAAACCTGGAGTCGATCTACAGTCACCAGTTCATTAATTAAAGGCATCAAAGGGTACTTTAAAATTGAATACAAAACAAAACAAAAAACATGTATTGTCTTTTTCTTTTCAAAAATGTTACAGGAGATGCTTTAATTATAGGTGATGTACAAATCCTTTGTCTTTATGATAAAATCTAAAGTGAAGATCTGATACAAATCTGTAGGAAATTCCAAGTCTGAACCCATTTAATTAACACTGTGACATCCAATATGTGTAATGCTTTCAAATTATCTTATTACTGGTTTTAACTGTTTTATAATCCAACCATGTAGATTTTTGATGTACTGCACCAAAGCCTGACAATACCATTGGAAAACTCCATCAGCTTCCAAAACTCCCAAAATAACATAAACAGCTTATGTTTCTGGCAGCACCAGACAGCAATGTATTTAACAGCATAGATTGCTAGTAATGATACTATTTTCTCATGTAGATGGCATGTTTCTGGCACTATAAACCTCTTAACCTTTCTTGTAATTGGCTTATTGAGAGTCCCAAGGTTGTTTTTTCTGCCATTGGGCTGATCACCATGGAAATGAACACTTATTGCTGTTTCACTGTAGCGCTCTATTTTTCTTCCAAGCCCTTCACAAGCATTCTCGCTGCTCTCCGGGGAAGGCAGCGTTAGGGTTTTGAAGCAGCAACAAGGCAGAGTGCAAAGAGTGCAGGCCAAAGGGGAAGAAAACAAAAATGTGTCAGAAAATCTAAAAACCGCACAGATCAGAATTTGTCAAAACAAGGCCTTGGTTTAAACCAACAAGAAGGGCCCCCACAGCTTGGGCCTTGACAAAGCGTGGCCTCCTTTTTTTTTTTTTATTATTTTTTTCCACTTTTTTTTTTTATTATTTTTAGCCCAGCTGTAGGAAACACCATCTAATGAACCTGTCTGGGGCTGCTGTCCCCATCCTGTCAGGGATGTCAGGAGATGACAAGCACAGGGGACAGGCCGCCGCCAGTCACAGACAGGCCTGCCAGCTGGAGAGTTCAGCCCCAATCTAATCACGCCACCAGAAAATAACTTCCACACTCGCAGCCTGACAGGATGGGCTCCAGGAAAAGAGAAAAAAAAAATAAAAATAGGAGCAAAACAATGCTTTTTGTTTCCATTACAAACCTTTTTTGGCGGGTGGGGAGGGAGGGGTGGAAAACATTTTTAAAGCTGTTTGCACTGCTGCTGGTTTCCATTAGTGGAACTGTTTCTATCTTTCTTTTTAACAAAAATGGGACCAATATAAACATTAAATGCCAGCAGTTACAACAAAAGTGAAAATGAGACAGTATTTGTGGCCCCTGGATATGCTTTTGTTGAATTTATTGCTACATACACACACTCTTTTCCAACGTATATATAGACATAAATTTATCTGCTACCATTGGTGGAGGAGTTATATTTACAAAAATGTGAGAATTATGGTATGTGTTTTTATTATTTCAAAGCAACTGGTCTGACTGAACATTGTATTTCTTCACAGCCATCACTCTAGGGTTTGTATTATCATCTAAGCAAAAGCTGCCAAAGTACAAATAGTGTTTTGTGCTCCGGAAATGGAAATGAATATTCATACCTAAGAATAACAATTTAAACAAAAAGTATTAAATCCCTCAGCCTCAACATAGGTTATTTTTTCCAATTCACACACAGAGTATGAATAAACAACACAGAAAACCTTGAACATGTATCTTCAATGGGGCTATATTGAAAAGGCAGTGCGGTACTGGTAGGCATCCTGTCTTTCTCATTCAAAAATTGCTAACACAGATTTCTGCTCCACAAATTTAATAATCCAAAATTGCTAACATAGATCTCTGCTCCAGAACTCTAATAATCAGCAAACCCACAGAAAGAAAGGCTGAAAATTATTATAAAAAAAAAAAATAGTTCCCCCAACAGGCATTAAAACAAATTATTAGGTCTAGAAATAAACTTACTTAAAAAATACATATTCCGCTAAAATGAAAATACAAAGTGTTAATGATGTGTATCCTAGAAACTACTAAGTATAAATCAAAATACAGTTATCTGCTTGTGTATGTATCTTAATATGTACATCTTACTAAACAATTTTCATTATTTGGAAGTGAACTGGGATGGAAAATGAGTGGTTCGTATAGTACTTAGTAATTATTTTAGAAGAAATTATGAATGAGAGTAGGCCCATCTAGTCCCTAGAAAATAATAAGAAATGAAGATTTGTTGTTCCATCCTGCCATTCATTCACTCTCTGCTGACATTATAGATGTCAGAAAGTCTGTTTAAAAGCTTGCTATCTCTATTCATCTTTGTTTCTGGCATGAAATACAGACTATAATAATCTTGTCAAGCCCACATTTAGACACTAATTCATGACCCTCTGCTACAATTTAGAGAAAATTCATACATAACTCTTGTAAAAGAAAATATGACCACAGACAGAAGGGTAATATCTAGATTCAGCTGCCAAATATATGCTGACTAAAGCCATAGCTACCTTGATGTTTCTATATGAATAAGACAGTCCAAATCAGTAAGATTCATTAACTTTTTTTAACCTGAGGACTATTCAGATTTTTTTTTTCTGTTTTGAGATATTAGGTATTCAACTACATATAATCTTATTTTCCTGGAAAGAGAGAAGGAATCATCTCTTTCACAATTTAGGCCACAGCTAAAGCTGAGAAAAAGAAAAAAGAAATTGATGCAGATGCCACTGACAGTGCAAAGAAGTGGTGACCTTTCAGCGAAGCCTAACACTCCCCACTAGGGACCCAGTCTGCAAACTTATGCAAGGGGATACATAGTGGAGCTGACCATTACTTAAAATCTACCTGTGGTCTTGAGAGCATAAACTCAGATAGAAGAGGGTTGCCACATACACACAAATGGAAACATCTTCTGTGAGCATGCTAGAGTTACAAATGTAAACATGCTTCAACCTACAATTGCCAATGCATCTTTAAAGTCTGAAAAGTGGCACAGTAGAAGCAAGTGCTACCAGTAAACCTGCCAGTATTTTGATACATAAGCTACCTAGATTGGAAAAAATCCTTTAGAGACTGGGAAACAAGAAACATGGTCAGGAGATTTTTTTTAAGGAATTTTATTGTAAAGAGAATGGAGAAAAATACTATTAGAGAAACAAAGGTAAGGTATGCCATACTGGTCATGCCAACAGTGAACTGGCTGCACAGGTCTGCCTGTAAAAGGCATAGATTGACATGAAGGGGAATGACACTGACAGATTTCCTATATTTGGTATATTCAGATGACTAGTTACAGATTGATGTTATGTCTTATCTTTATTCACATATAGAGGGACCAAAGAAACACCCACAGTCAACTCCTGTTGATTTAAGATGGGGAAATGTCATCTAATATCTCTCACCAGCTGGACCATAAAGTGCTACTGAACAGCACACCGCTATGAAATGCCAGAAATTTCTGCTAGATAGAATGCAATTATTAACATTGTAATTTTCTCTGAACATCACCATTGCCACCTTTTTTAATAATTAAAGGTACAGCATAAATTTTAAATCCAACTGAAAAAGGCTGTTCTATTTTAAAACAATAGCAATAAAAATGCAAATAAATAAACAAAACAAACCACTGTTTTGAAGAGCATTCCTACAGATTTTTTTTCTCATAGACAGTATCTTTCTCAAAACCACCATGTACCATTTTATCATTAGATTACACACTGCTGCTTTATAGTGGTATTATTTAATTTATTTCATTCATGTTGAAGCAGAGAGCGCTGGCCTCTTGACCCCAATTTTCACTTAAAGAAACAAATTTCTTTTTTGCAAACTAACTCAATTTTTCTCCTGTCAACCTTTAGCCTCACTTTAAAATATTAACCATTTTCCTATAATAAGCATCCAACATTCTTCTATCCAAATTTAATGTTAATCACTGTATCTTATGATAATGTTATATTCACTTTTAGATACCTCTGTCAAGCATCCAAAAGTAATTTAAATCTATATGTTCTCCTGGAAAGTAGTAGTACTAGAGCAGTTTTCTACATGCCCAAACCATACAATCCCTTTGAAAAAGCATTATTTCTTCAGTGTATTTGCATTTTTTCCATTCTATATTTTTTCAGGAAACCAAGATATGCTGAGTATGCACTTCCAAATGGAGAGCAATGCAAAATTACAACAATCACTTGCCTTCCTCTTCTGCCAAAAATCATTAGGCAAAATGAAGATACAGCAGAATTAGGGAGAGGAAGTCTGAACTGAAGGGAATTTTTTCCTACATTTATTTCAATGCCATCTGACGAAATTAATTGAATGAGCTGTGTCAGTGCTGCTGACAGAGCAATCCGTTTTATATAAATTACTAGAAATAATTTTAAAAATTAATACAACAGAAAATCTGTAAGAGATTTTTTTACATAGTCATTCTAGAAGCAGCATCTAAATAAGACACATTAGATATTATAAATATTAATGCTGCTTTTTGGACTTGTTTTCAAAAATATTGAATAGTCTCAACTTTAGAAGTTTGAAGTAGAATCTGAAGTACTTCAGAAAGTCCAAATTTGTTTTGACACAGAGGTGTCCACTATCAGGCAGCTGTACCTGACTTGCTTATCCCATGAAAGAGTATTTCACCCACGTGTAAGGAACTGCTGAGAAGAAACACTTATGTGCTTATGAGGGAGAAATAGACATGTATATTTCTCCTAGTCGGTATTAACCACCTATCCTTAAGAGCCCATGATATGATTAGTCTAAAAGTCTGTGAAACATAAACAAAACAAGGCCACAATAATTTGTGAAATATCTTAGCGAACAAAACCAGATACCTTCCCTTTGGCCATTTCAACCTTCCAACTTCCCAGTGTAAAACACTGACAGGAGTCTCCCCCATCATTGTATTGTACCATATTTACCATAGAGAACAAGGTAGTCAAGCCTCATTTTTAAAAAAATCCAGTGAGAGGATTACTCTTGGAAGAGCTTTTTAAAAATCAATTGGTTGCTATTGGAACAGCTCTCACTGCCAGCAGGAAAATTTTGTGTATTTTTAATATTTATGAAAAAAACCATAAATTTTTTACAAAAGAAAACGTTGACTAGTTCTATAAAAACACCAACAATTGCAATACTTTTTGCCATTTTATAGTGGAATGAATCAACAAACATGACTTTTCAAACTTCTTGTTAAAAGTTTAGAATATGGGAAGAGTCTGTTTGGTCCTGCTGGGTTCTTTATTTATTACATTGAGGAAAATACTCCTAAAAGGATTCCAATTTTGTAGAATTTTACAGCAAATAACACTAGGAAGTAACATTTTCCTACCTCAGTATGGGTAAACTAAATAGATCCCAACCAAAGAGTAAAACAACCCAAGACCTATTTTACGTGAAAATATCACTTCTTGTAAAGAAAAAAAAAACTTGCTTGTGAGTAATCACTGTCCCAGACATGTCAGGATTTGGCAATAATGAGCTTGTTTGTCCACTAGAGGGCAAGGAGGTGGGAAATTAAAATATTGAACTGAAACATTACATATCCCAACAAACATTTCAAGTAAAACTCCTGATAGTATAAACCACAAGATAATAGGAACACAATTCAAGTTAGCTGGAACTTGTATTCTTTAACTGTATGAATTTACTTCAATGAGAAATTAACCTCTTTGATGAGGATGGTAGTACTTAAATGCCTCCAAACCCCATTAACATTCAAAGATTTTCACGGACATTGAACTTCTAAAGGTTTGATTAAAATGGCAGAGCTGCTTGATTTTAGGACTTGGCCATATTCAAACCCCACTGAAATAATTCCATGTCCTTCCACTGATTTCAGGAGCTTTGGATTGAAAAGTACTCTTATCATTAAAAAGTGAGGGGAGCAGCACTAAGCACAACAAAACAGGGAGAAAGAAAGTAAACACATCCCTCTATTCAAATGATTAAGTGATAAAAGGAAGTGAGGGAGCATTGGATAGACAAAAGACAACCTTAATAACCTGATCTTTTACATTATTGCTGCATTCTGTAAATATATGCTGAAAGGTGGTGATGCCACATGATGAAAGCATCACTATGTTTCATCAGGACATCCCTCTGGTTCCCTGGGTAAGGGAATTCCCTGGGCAAGTATTCTTCAAATTAGTACGAACACATCAGTTCAGATACTTGTCCAAAACTTTCCATAAAGCCAGTTTTGCAGAGTCACAGGGTTCCACCCTGCTTAGCTCAGTCCATGTATGAACAGTTTGTGTGTAAAAGAATGAGATCTCTTTTATAATGGTGAGTCAAGCAAACTCATTTAAGAATCTTATTGTCAGACTGGATTCCTTCCTGGTTGCACATAATCCCCAGTAACTGTAAGCCACCTGAGGCAAATGCCACATGTTGACATGGTAAAATTGAGGTGTACGGAATTTTCAGTAGATTGGTTGTTGGGATACAAAACTGAAAGTAGGTCAAACGGTAGAGAAAAAAAATGCAAATTTCTTTTTTTTTTGCATTTTACCTGCAAAAATAAATACATTTTTTATGGCTTAGTTTAAAAACAGAGTAATGAAAAATTGCTTAGTAATAGCAAAATAAAATCTTTCGGGGCCAAATGCTTTCCTCTTTACCTCCTTCCCCTTTCTAACACACAGGCTGAATAAAATCAAACGAACACTACACAGCAATGATGGGACAAGAGGAACACAATTAGATTCCCATTTTCTCCATGATTCTTACTCAGTTTTGCAGGGGTTTATTGCAAGACATTACACTGCTGAATACTGGAACAGAATAGGCCAAGCTAGGTGAAAAGTAGGACCCATGAAACAAATTAATTCTCTCCCTCAAGGACAAGAGAGTGGGTGCTAGGAACAGAATCTTTGCATCCTCCTATAGAGCAAAAAATGTACTATGTGCTTTGGAAAAAGATTTTGCTGATATTAAGCAGTCTAATCACCACCACTATGGTCAATACATCCTTCATTTAAATTTAAATACAAGATTGGCATGAGTATCTCTAGTCATGTACCTTGTGCAGTCTGAATTTGCATTAGCAAAAATTGCTTTGAGCATAAATAGGAAAATTCACAAGCACTATCAGATCACTGCCATTGTCTATTGATAATTACTTATTGATAATGGCAGTGATTTTAGACTTTTCTGTACTATATACTAGGAACAAGTAAAATCTGCAAAAAGTAACATTATCTGACCTATTAGGCACAGAAATGTGTTCTGCACATGGGACAACCCGGTTTCTAAGCTACATTGTTCAAGCAGGTTATTGTGATAGATATTGTGACAGATCTATGCTTGAGATCCTGTAAATTACTGAGAAAGTCTTTCTAATGAACCTGGATAGTCCTCCCGTGCTCCTCACAGCACCATTTAATTCCTGGGCAGCACAATATTCACACTGCTGAAACAACCTTCTCATGTTTTTGTGCTAATATATACAAGCGTAACTCTGAACAAAACTGCTATCTATTCTTTTCACTCACATATTTATGAATGATAGATAAATCTACTGCAATACAGTGCATCCTCTCCCAAGCTAACCAAATATGAATGAGGTAACAGAAAAACACCTTCTTCCCCAGTGTCTCCATTTCGGACTTTGCCAGTCAGTAAGCCTGTGCTGTTGACCTCAGCTATTCTTGCTGAAATCCTGTACATGCCCTTTATCATGTGAGAACAGTTCAGTTTAAGAAATATACAACTTTATGAAATCAAACCAAATTTGTATTTCTGGAAACAACAATCAATCGAGGTATATTCCCCACCCTCATCTTTTTTCTTTCTTATAAAACTGTAGGTTTTCCTCTCTCTCCTTTACAGTACTAAAGCTCTGAAAAAAACTATTTTTTTTCTCTTTTTTTTTTCTCCCAGCAGAGAGCAGATGAGAAATTAATTTCATTCCTTTTCTTTCAGTGTTAAAACTTTGGAATATTTTTAATAATTTCATAAAATTAAAACAAACAACTGTTTACTTCAATTAGCCAATATTATTAAATAAAAACAGAAAATAAAATCAAGGAAGCAGAATACTTATTTAATTTTTGAAGGCTTAAACCCTAGAATCCATAATCTGAATACAAATAGTTTATGTTCTTCATTATCCAGGTCCCTGACATTCCTTTTTATAAATTAGAATGTACACAGAGAAAATGTCATTATGAGGTGAAAACATGCTATACCTGCACAATATTTGAATAACTTCAAAAACCTGTATTTTAGATCTAGTTTTTGAAACGTAAATGGAATATTTTTAAAACTACATTCTGCAGTAAAATCAACTGCTACTTGGAGATCGTATAGAAAATAAGGATGGTAATTGAAATTATTGACCCAGTGATAACTCTCTGAGTAAGCAAAACTTGACTTTGACAGGAATTATACTTAACACTGCAGAGTTGGTCTGCACAATTGCCAAATGACTTCCTCTTTCTTCATCTTGTATATTAAAACCTGCAAAATCTTGATGCCTTGACATAATTTTGTGTTGTCACTAATGTCTCAGGACACTCCAGCTTGCCTTTGTGCTCAGAAGAAACCCTTCTGCTGACATCTATTATGTACAGTCTGCTTTCATTTGCAACTGTGCAATGCAAACAATGTGTAGGAAACGACCTGTTCAGTTCCACACCAGTGACAGATAAAATTGCTGAGCTCAAAGCACAATTAAAAACAGTAGCTGTGATAAAAAAAAAGCACATCCCACCAGTTTACTGCTCTGACCACAGGAAGACTCCAGGAGTAATAGCTCTTGTGTGTTTATGGAAGCAGGGAGGTGACTAAAAAGTGCCCTGTCAGTTTTCAGCTCTGCCTTGCCAGCTGCATTAAAATGCAGCCCTGAGCAATTCTTTTTTTTTTTTTTTGTCTGGAATTTCAGGAGCAGAGAGTACAAAAGAGCTGATGAGCAATGAATGCTTCACCCTTCCTCAATTAATCTTGTCTCTCTACCTTTGCTTTTGCTTTCCCTCTACATGAAGGTAATAATGACACCCTCATCCATTATCCTTTTATCCCTGTTATTCTCGTGAAATTGCTTAATAATATGTTACAGATTCGTCTTCACTCACATAATTCTTCCTGTCATTTGCAGTATATCATCCTGCAAACATACAGCCCACTTTCACTGGCCGTTCTTTGAAGATTATTGTCAGTGACATCTTCAGGATGCGTTTGGAATCTGGAGCATCATTTCCGTTGCAATGGGGAATTACACTGACTTATCTGTCATTGCCAAAAGCACAACAAGCAATTCAGTGTTAATGCAAAGGTAACACAGGTTTTTATCATGCCGCCAGAACAAGAGCTCTTGTAAATTTATGCTAATATGGCCCTTTTATAGTTTAATAACCTCCTCCCCTACTGGAAAAAGGGCCACATGCACACACACGAGTACACACATACACACGCACCCACACACGCTGGTAGTTTAATAATCTGTGTCACAGTGTGGTAGGTAATTTGTAGCTGATCCTCTTGTAATTATTTATTTTAAATCTTTTTATGAATGCTAATCTTTTATAGTACAGCGGATCTCCAATTTGGTTACATATAGAGAAGTTGTAAGAAGCAACTGAACAGCTCCTATTTCTAACAGCAGGTATCAAACGTAAATGGTTCCCATAACATGAATTTCCTATTTCTCAACAAAATAATAACAGATCATGGTTTTGGTAGTTGGGTTTGGTTTTTTTTTTCCTTTTCCTTTCATTTCTTTTTTCAGGGGCTATGGCTGCTGATTCCGTTTGTTTTCCTCTTCAAGAAACCCACAGTACTACAAACAAGCCCTTCTCCCTGATCCAGGGTGGCATTCCAGAGGGACCCTGGTGATCCTGCCTGCATGCCAAATCTGACAACACATGACAAGCCGGTCGGCGTGCAGTAATTTGACTAATTATACCGGATTAGAGCATATTAATGCAAGCTGTTTTCTCCAGAGTTAATGACCTGCTGACTGGGTTCTGTAAGGCCCCACTAGGTCTGCAGACAGCTAAAAAACAAAACCCTGCTTTCTAAGCCCTCGTCATTTCGCATCAGCAAATGAGTATATCAAACTACTGAGCAGCAAAATTCAAGCGACATTTTGTGTGCTACAAACTGATGCAGCTTTCCCTAACTTTCCACCTCAAGGGTTTCTTTGATATAAAATTAAAATCTACTTTTTTTTTCTCATTTATTTCCTTCCTGCAATGCAGAGTCCAGAAAAGGAGGAGGATATTTTTTTTCTAGATTTTTTTCTTAAGTGTTTTTATCAATGAGCACAGTGGAGAGAAAAATAACTTATGGCCACTACAATACTGCCACGTGATTTCATTATTATTTTAACATCATACACTTTGCAACAAAAAATTATATATTATAAACCATTTTATAAAGTTATGCTCTCAAAGTAAATCCGTTTTTCAGGAGATTATAAACTGGGAGATAATTACTTTGAGATTGAGGGGGTTTGTCTATTTTTTTCCTTGCTGAATAACTTCTTCATAAAAATATTGGCTGTTGTTTTAAATAATTTTAAGTGTATGAAAAATATTTTCCAAACTTGAACTAAATTATTTTAAAATTATTTCATTTTAAAGTTTGGCTTGTTTTAAATACAGGTTGTTAAGAACACAACCATATTGAAAAATATGAAACAATCAGCCTGAAATCAAAGCTTTTCTCCCCACAAGAGCTATGGATAAGGTTTAGCAATATGATGAGGGATTTGCACATAGCTGAAGTTTGCATGTAGAACCTAAAATGTAATCTATATTCCGAAATATAGAATAATGTTTTTCACTTAATGACATCAATGTATATATAAATGAATTATTTTATTATTCAAATACTTAACTCATCCATTGAGGGTCCTAAAATAAATTCGCATGTGGAGCTCTTCATATCCACTCTTGTGTATTCGTATTTACAGCTTGGGATATTTGAATACTCCACTGAATACTGAAAATATACCCATTTAGCATAAGTCAACAGTTACTCTTTTCCTTCTTTTTCTAATGCTGTTTTTTTCAATACATGTATGTGTTACTTTCTGAAATAACTAGAAACATAAAATCAAACTCCTGGTACATTTTCCTCAAAATACATTTGAAAGTGGGCAACTGAATTGCAGCTCAGATCAACATATTTCCAATATAAATGTATCACTGATGCAAAACATCATAAATACATTTATTGTAGGGAAAAGGTTACAGTTTCTGTTAGCTCTGCAACAACTTTTCATTATAATTCTGCATATGTATTTGTATCTTATGTCTCATAAAGGACAAATAACACACATCCAGTAAGTAAGGTATACACAGGGAACAAAATATTGTGCTTATGCCCACGTGTCTATTCAGCCTAACTCAAATGGAATTTAAATTTACTTTACCATAAATGAGATCAGAAGCATACTTATTTAGCCCATAAAGTCTTTGAGACAAATTAAGCTTCGTAGAGTCCACTATCAAATTAGTTGTGCTTTGCATTTGTAAGCCAGAAGAAAACTGGGCTATTTGTGGCCTGTGCTTGCAGAAAGCATTCTTTCTTTTCAGTGAGTAAAAGAGGGTCTGAAAAACATCAGTCGTGCTGTATAAATCCTAGAGGACGAGCTCAATCAGGAAATTGGTAATGGGCTAGCAACCTTAACTCTAATGTACTAGACTACATACAATAATTGAACCAAATCCTGGTCTTGCCTTTAATTACCCTAAGACCACTGCTTTGCTACTACCCCAAAGAGCCTGAAAGTTATCACCCTCAGATTGTCCTTCAGTAATCTATGGGAAATGAGATGCCCACTGTGACCTGAAAGGCAATTATCAAATGTCCACAGCAAAAAGGCACCACCACCTTGGCATTCTTGTTGGCACTCCCAGCAGAGGACTGGAGGAGTGAATGGGTATGACGGCTACTAAGCTGTCACCCTTAAGGGGGATCCTTCAGGTCATGGGTGAAGCATATCAGGAGGGCAGTGTGGGAACGGCAGAACTGTTGCTGTTCATGCATAAATAAAGGACTTTGGTCTTCAGGGCTGTCAATCCAGCATCTTTCAAGAGAACTAAATTCATTATACACAAAAAGTGTAGATAGCCATTTTAAAAGGAATAAAGCTGGCATCTGATTCTCCTCTGGATAATAATGTAATCAATTTGATATTGAAGTTGCTTTTTCAGTAAAACTAGATTTAGTAAACTATTTTGTACATTAGAAGTAAGAAGTTAAAAAATACAAACAAGGTATATGGTAACTTTGTTACAACAGGATCCAAATAACTTCATATTTCAATATAGATAGACATGTTTTATTTTATTATAGATAGATACTCTGTTTCACACCAACATAGAAACAGAATATAAATTTTAAAATGAGTAAAACATTTGTATAACACTAAATAGCAGTGAAAATGTACATACTGATACAGAAAATCTCAAAGTTTAGATCAGCAGCTTTTAAAGCTTCATTGCTTTTAAGAATTTATGGAGTGCAGACTTGCTGTAATGCAGAAGGAATATTTAATTCCTGACATTATGTAAGTTGTAAATCTGTTTATCTAAAATTCCAACCTTTGTAGCTGACAGAGATTTTTAGGCTCTACTTGTACAGTCTGATTACCATTCACACCTTCAGATCTCTGTGACACTGGCATGAAATGGTGGCTGGGTGATCTCCCAAAAACTTACATGGATGCATTAATCATGCTGTTGTCTTTCCCCTTACAGCTATGTAAATCCTGGTAGAGAGGTTAGAAGGTTTGTGACGTGAAGGCCTACTCTGCTAACTTTCCAAGAGCTCAAAGGTTGTATCTTTATATACAAATGTCCACATGTGTATTTGCAAAACACCCTACTGAAATACAAAAAATAATTTTATATTTTTTCTTTCATTGTGTTCTGTGAAAGATAAATAGAAAATAATGACTGTAATATTCACCAATTATAAGCCAATTTTTTCTTCAACCTGTAAATTCTGTCATTGCAGCTGTGAAATCTGTTTCCTTTTCTTACAGACCACTCATACTCCAAAGGATATAAAAAGGGAAAAAAATCTATAACAAAATGATCTAGCAGGAAAACAAATGGGACTTTTATCAGAATGGGAAAGTATTCACTAGATCCATTTTGAAGAATGAATAAAGCACTTTTCAGCCTATGAACCACAAAATATCAGACTATAAAGTATATTTCATGTTATCAGAATTATTTCATAACCACTACAATTCATCATTTTAGTTTGCTAACATTTTGTAAAGGGCATCTCTCCAGGCTGCAGTATGATGAAATTATAAATTTGAGAACCATCCTGAAGGTAGCCAAGTTAAGAAAACAATAAATTGGTATGTGTTGAACAGACATACGTAATAGCCAGTCAGGAAAACATACTACAAATCAGTGATGGGAGCTTTCTTTAATATTAAAATATATGGTGACACACTATTTTACCCAGGCATGGCAAACAGCACCTGGAATAAATGCTTCTATAGTGAAGTGACAGGGTTCGCTCAGACTAAAGAAACTGAGTAATAAGGAATTAAAATCTGTGGCATTCTGAACCTCATATTATCCTGATTGCCTTAGATGTCTAGAGCTCAGAACGGCGCAAGTGTCTTTAAACAGACTTATATCATACAATTCATATTCACTTCATTTGTGATACTAATTTATGCAAAAGCCTTAAAAGTTGGGGTAACACAGAAATAAAACACACCAAAATAAAATACACACCCACACACCATTTGTTACTGTTTGAACTCTCTTGTTCCAGAATCAGGCAGTGGTTTTGAGGAAACAAATTCACCACAGAAGGCATATGTTATGAAAAAAACATGATAGTCATGATTTTTATTTCACCAATCGCTGCACATACTGCAATCCAAACAGAAAATACACTCTTATTTTGATAAAGAGGTTGACAGAACAAGTTCTAAATTATTTCTTGTTACTTCCACCAGACACATCATATTAGTATTTCACTGAGAGCTGAGCATTTTAAAAATGCAATTATTCATGAGTGTCCAAATCCTAAAGGCAGCTCTTCCTGCCTGAATGTAATCAAAGATCTGACTGACCACAAAAGCAGACTATATTACACACAATCACCATTTATTATGCACAGTTTACTGTTGAAGACAAATTCTCATCAGATGACATTCAAGGGAGAGGTCAAAACTTTTTTTAAAATTATCTTTTAAGGGGCATTTCCCAAAATTTAAACTCAATTAACAATAATCTATGTAGAGTTTTTGATCTGGCTTAAGTATTATCTAATAATGATGGTACTAAATAAAAATCACTAGAAGGCTATAGCATCTGTGAGACAACAAAAAAGGCTTACAGCAGAGACTCCATGAAACATTTAGCTGGTATTTTCCACACACTGATCCAGTGAAAAGAGGTAAGCTGTAAAAATGTGCTTCTGAGAGTTTCAAACCATATTGTACAGAAGTCACATCAAATTAATACTGAGGACCATTTAGAGCTTTTATTCTGAAAAGCTTTTGAAAAGGGATTAAACTATGAAAACTCGCATGATACTAAAGTACCTATTAATGGATTTAGGGGGGGAGGAACAATGAAAGTGTTATTTTTAGATAAATCGTTACTTTGTATGTAGCAGCACAAAGCATTTGCTAAAGAGACACTGCAACAGTTCTCCAGCAATATCCCACACATCTGAACACTGATTAGCAGGAGAATTTTCCTTGTCATTAAGAACAGTCTCATATGGAAAAGAGACCCTTATGGCTTTCTTTTTAATTTTTGACAATTTCTATAAATAATTCATTAGGAAAATGTATTCGTAGTCAAAAACTACGTAAGTAAAACGGCACCATTTTTAGAATACTTGTAATTGTAGAAAATACAACTGCATGTTTGTAGTCCTCTATGTGCACATCAGATTATCGAAAGCCTGCTGACTACTGATATAAAAAGTTCACACTGTATGATACACTTAACACACAGAAAAATTATGTTTTCAAAAAAATAACAGGAAACAGCATGAATAGTGAGAACAAGGAACTGGGGTAGTTGTCATCTCATCAAAAATAATGAATGCTCAAGAGATTTCTAAGTTCATCTCTTCCCAGTCATTTGTCCAATAACAATAGGCTACCAGGAGAGAAAAGACTAGACGCAGAGCGCGTTCTTCTTCCTTGGCTCTAGCTAGCACCTGTAACCCCAAACAGCTATGTACCAGCTGAAATCCACATGACGACAGCCCCAAAAGACAACTGGAAATGTTGTTCCTAGCCTGCTGTGCCTTCATTCAGCAGGGGGATGCACCACATGGTGGATGACAGCTTTGTGTCTGCCCCATCTTGAGGCCTCCCCTCCTCCCTCGACACACAGTCGTGCACACACAAAACAGTCTTATGGCTAATGATGCAAACATGAAGTGTAAAGTCTCCTTAATTTGACCCTTGTTAAACTCCTAATTGGATTGAGGCGGTCTCAGAGTGGAAAGCAACCCTGGATTATTCAAGAAAGCTTTTACAAAATGAAGACCAAATTACAAAAGGCTTCCACTCTGGCTGCAGGACACTACAAAGAACAGGCAATGAATTGCAGCTGTCACTTAAGTTAAAAATCTAATCAATTGCCTTTTTTTTAAACAGGTAACTTTTTGAACAGTTTCTTCATTGTGATACTCTTCAGAGTGTGCTTGACCCAAATTTAATAAGCTGCTATTAAAGCAGAAGAGCAGCTGTAGAGCAAACACTGTAGAATGATACCGTGCATTCAGGCTCCTAATGATTTTAAAATGACTACAACCATTGCTTCATTCAAGAGGAACAAAGCTCAGGGCTCTTTGCTCAACAATGTCTTAACACAAACTGTCTGAACAGACAGCATTCATTTGTCCTTCATGAACCCAAAAGGTCAGCTGCATTGCTGAGAACATCTCAACAGTTTAATTGTGTTTCTCCTGTAGGAAGACTGAGAGGAGAAACTTGGGGATTCCTTGTGTATGAAAACTAGCCTTTCTTTCCTTTTTTTTTCTTTTTTTTTCCCCTTCCAAGGAAATATACAGCTTAAGCACAGAGACAAGGGGTGCATGATATGCAGACAGGTGTAAAACATGAAGTAATTATAGAAGCTCAAATTAGTTCCTAGGCCTGAGGCAAAAAAGAGAACAGTGCCTTGACAAAAGGGAATAGCAAATAAGGATAGCAAACAAAAAATGGCTTGAATGTGTAAATTAGCAAGAAAAATGAGACAGAAAAGCAGCTTTACTCTAGTATTATTCACCACATGAGAACAGAGCAGCTGAACATGATCAAGAGGGCTTTGGAGGAGAGAGGCAGGCATCAACACCGAAACGAAGCCAAAGAGTGGCAGCTCTGCACTTTCTAGTCAGTCACTCATTATGTGGTGAAGTGCTCTTGAGAAGTGCCTCTTATACTTGACCTATCATATTACTTCTTCTGTAAACACATAATCCCTGCTTGTTAGGTGGTGTCAACACTAGCATTCATTCACTGTGGTAGTCCTTTTGTGTATAGACACTTTAGAAGTGCTGCCAAAACCAAAGAATTGACACCATAATAAAACAATTTGAATTTCAACCAGGTAAACAGATCCTATGCGCTTCTGTGAAATGTACTGTTCAGAGCTCTACATCCAGTGTCCCTTATTTGAGACAAAGCAGCTTTCTTATCACAAAACCATTTTTTGTGTGTGCCCTTTTAGCCAGATTAACAACCACCTAATGATAAACATTAACAAATGAACAGGTTTAAGAACTGGAATTACAGCCCCTGCACCATATTTGCTTCACTCTTCTAGTAAAAACAAACAAACAAACAAAAACCAAACAAACAAAAAAAAATTGCATACTTTTACTACAGGTCACCCAAGCAGAAGACCCCAAACAAAACAAACTGTGGTTGCACAAAACTGACCACTTCTGACATGTGACATATTATTTCCACTAAGATCCTACAAAAACCATAAAACCAGTCAGTTTTTGTGTCATAATTTCATCTTCTCATACAGATATTTTATACTTCAATCTTTGTGGGGACTTATGTTTGATTATTTAAAAAAAAAACAACCAAAAACTTATACTCAGAGCCTGTACTTTTTCCTGTTACAGAGGGGGAAGCATACTTAAGGATACTACCTTTAAACAACTGGTATAAATAATTGATTCTGTGCTTCTGTGTTAAAAGCTATTCTAGATAGACTATCATCTTAACATTTATGATGAGCTCTGAACACTTTTGCAGTCTGTATGACTAAAAAGATGAATCAATCTTTCATTCAACTCCTGACAAAATATGAGCAAACTTTCTGATATATCACCAAGTATCAATGAAACACAACACTGGAATGGAAGCACTTGTCTGAAATGGCAATTTTTACAAATGAGTCCACAAAGGTACACAAAATGAAGACTCAGACACATTAGCACTCCGCCTCTCAAAGCTGGAGAGACATATTAGCACTGTGTGCATCAAAAGTAGTGAGAAAGAGCCACTACAGGCTTGATATTGCAACAAGGTGATGTGATGCATTACTGCAATTCATGTCTAAGAAAGTAATACATTATGTTACACCAATGTCACCACCTTTCTGCCCAGGGTTCCCGAGAGCTTTTGTTGGGTCTTCTTGGGCTGGGAACTGAGCCTATGTTCCTATACATACATACATTTTGCAGCTAAACATTTTGTGTCCATGAATTGAACTGTGCATTTCTGGGAAACCTTGACACCAACAGTGTTTGGCTCAGTTAGCTCACTTTGCCCTTTGGTCCTCAACTCACCCACTTAGGAACAGAGAGAGTGAAATATTCCTTTCTGTACTAGCCACTGCATCTCATTCAAACACCTCTGAATGAATTCTCAACAGCCTCAACCATTCTGAACAAACTCACGTCAAATGGAAATTCTCACACCTTCCACCATTGCCTTTCAACTGCTGCTTCTCCTAGTCCTAACCCTTAAAAAGAATTTCTCCCTTACATCACTGTCCTTTTAAAAACATCATTTTATATCAACTTAAAAAAAAAGTCAGATATACAAACTTCCTACATAATGTATTTATTATGACCTTTTTACCTTTTCCACTAGCTCTTCTTTCTATTTATTTTTTTCCAAATATCTTGCACTTTCCAAAATTAGCCTCTAAAATTAGGCCAGAATCACATAATTTTCTTTCTCTAATGCAACATGGAAATGTGAGTCACTCTATAAATACTCAACAAGAACAGTAACAAATATTGTAGGCCTGTAAATGATGGCCTCATAAGTCTCATATTTAATAACATTAATTTAAGAACAAACAATATTATGCAATAGAAGCAAGTTCAGCAGTTTGTGCCATATCCAAAGGTTTCTTTCAGTCCTACTCACTAGGACTTAATTTAAAAGGTAAACAAATACCAGCCAAGGTGTCAATATAATTATCTACACTCCTAAAGTTGTCTCATGAACTTCATTATACATGTTCCCTCACATCTTCTGGATTCCCTGGTGTTTCCCTCTTCTCAAATATATCCTGTTGCCCATAATAAAAATGCTTTCCTTTACTGTACAGAATTCATAAGCCTCTGGACAGGTTAATCTTTAGGTCAGTGAAGGAAGAGACTGCTGTTGTCACTATCTGGGGCTCTGAAGAGCAGCTCTTGGAGAACTGTGTTATTTCCTTTCACAAAGCAATAGGCTGTCTCAGTTCAAGAACAGCCAAGAAAATTCTAGTGAATGTTGACAATTTACAGCACACTCACAACATCAGAGTCATTGCTTTGGCCAACTGCACTTAGGTGCCCTGGTAGATACTCTTCAGTGTTGGGATTTCTGCTTAGTACGACATTTATCTTTATATGAATAAAGCCCTACATGTTTCCACTTTATTTCAAATTTCTTTAAGAAAAGAACTACTACTTTCTTCCTAATTTGTCCTCTGATTTCCACCTTTGGATTTCTGTATTGGTTTGCTGGGTTATTTTAGTCCAGTCCCTTCAATTAAACAAATTTGACTACTTTTCAAGTTAATTTTGCCTGAAAAAATTTCACGTCTTCCATTTCAAATTCATTCTCTTTGATCTCTTTGCCCTGATCTTCATCCCATCCAGTCACTTTTAACCTAAGCACAGAATATTTTTTGTTTTTCCTCTTGCTTGTGACTTATTTCTTCTAGTCCACAAAGCTGTACAAACTTCACTAAATTGATATAAAAATTGAAGTTTTCATGGAATCACTATAATTGTGACTGCACAACACATACAGTACCACAGGGTCAGTGTGAGGTTGGAGTTCAAATTCCTTACCCCTTAACTAAACTCAAGCATAGCAGCATTTGCTTTACAAGCCATCTGACATGTCCACTGTGTGACTGATCAGCACATATGGAATATGGCAAAAATTCTTCTCTCAGCACTTCTTCAGAATTTCTAGAAAACTAGGCAGCCAGGCCCCACAAATCTTGGAGACTACCATAAGGAGTGGAAGGTAATGGCTTACCAGCAGAAAGGAAAGTCTGCTGTTAACACTGGTGAGGTTAATAGGGCAAGGATTTAGAGCCCAAAAACAACTTAGATTCTTTTTCCCAGTTTCTGCCAAACGGTTATCATTGTAGATACTAATGAGTGCTATTTACTACTATTTCCTAAATCCTCGAATGAAACACTATTTTCATCTACCCATACCTCATAATCATTTCATTCATATTTCCTAGCCCTAGTATGGCATAGCATGAAGTTTCTAAGTTCAAGGCAATTTAAATAGTAACTCCTGTGACAAAATTCATGCAAAGTAGCAAAGCAATGAAAATAAAATGAATGCAGCTTACATAAGAAAGGAAAGTAACACAGAGGATGAAGCTACAGCTCCAACTCCCAGCTTTTGGAAGGCTGCACTCTGTTCTGATACAAACTCTTTCAGAGGCCAACTAAGACATGAGTTTGTGCATCAAAAGTTTGGTCAGTGCAAAAGAATGAATGACATGTAAGCTTCACTGACCCAACTACATCTGATGTAATTAGTGTCATCATTTTAGCTAGTGCTTGATTTGAACCATTAGTCTTAAATATTTTATGAAATGTTTAAAATTATATAGATGTACCCTGACTAAACATGAGCAGATTACTCAGAAACCAACATTTCACTGAAAAATACACTATTTTAATAGCACGAAACCATAATTCCATGTAACTATTCTTTAAAATTGGGACAATCTTTCTACAATAAAACAACTGGTCATTTTCAGACATTTTCTAATATATCGTCATTGTAGTTTTCCACAGTCCTTTAACACAGAACCAAAAAAAAAAAACAAAAAAACCCACACACACACACAAAAAAAAACAACTAAAAAAACCTTACAAAGCATGCAAAATCATTGTTTTCATCTGTGACATTTATCATATCTAAGGATTTCAATTATAAGTACGTGTTGTCAATTTAGCAAGCCTCTTGTAATATCTGGCATGATAAGCAGGTATTATGTGCTTCATCCAAAAAGTCAAAACCTATCACAATTGTATCATCAGTGAACCCAAATCCAGGTTTGGGTGATTCTGTATCACTATAAATCATCATGCAAAAATTGTCCTCAGAACTTTTATGTTGGGAGGAAATCCAAAACAAACCATAAAGCCCAAAACCAAATTCTTTTTTATTTAAAACTGAAGTGTAACTGCTACCTTATGATAAAACTGTTCTCAGCAAACCAGCCAGTTTTCAGATTGTATGTTTCTCCACACACATTACATACAGGTATATTCCACTCACCATATACAAACAGCATTCTCACCATCTGATGGTTAACATTGTGGGTATATGACACTGCAACCACACAATGTTCTGCACAAATTCAGGACCAAAAATGAAGGCACTAGCAAACCTTTGAGCACTTTCATCTTCGTAGCTAGTAAGAATAAAATTAGGTCAAAATTCTATTTTGTTTCCTTTCCCAGTGAAAGTACTGATTTTGAAGAATGCTATCAATACGACAAGCTTCACTGTTGGGACAGCTTAGAGCACAGGTAGACTTCAGGCCTGCTGGTGACCACATCCTCTTGCCTAACATGTTAGCTAAGAAACGTCACCTTACACCATTCACTTCTGAGAGCTAGAGGTATCTTCTCATCCCCAATGCTGCTAATGTCATCTTAAGCACACTCCAGCTTGTTTTCACAAAAATATATTGCACCAATAATTCATTCTTAATAAAACTATTTTACTATTATGCAGCCAGTAGGAACAATGTGAACTGCATTTTCTAAGAAGTTGTTTTCCAGCCTTACAAAATGTGTACCAAAAGTGTACCAAAATAAGTATTTATTACTTCTTCCATTCCTAAAAGCAGTATTACGACTTTTCACCTCGGTTTTTTTTCCCCCATGAAAGGGTAAGTACTAAAAGAAATAAGATGAAAAAGTCTTTCAAATCTGGATAAAGAGTTAAGGGTAAAGATGGGAGAAACTGATATAACTGAAGAAATAACTGAAGACTATTATTACAGAACACTGATGCCAAGATACTTATAACAACATCCAGCCTGCTTGGATTGCTGTGAATCTGGTAGATGAAGTGACAACCCTGAAGCTTCTCTGTGCCCCATTACTTTGTGACTTCAGAGGCATGTTAGTGTCCTGGAAAAAAGACTTTTAGAATCATCTCAGTTAAAAAAAAAAATAAAAATGCATGAGTACTTCTTAGTGGATGAGTCCCAGTAATGTCAGTGGGTTTACTTGCCTGAGAGACTGGTTAAGTCAAGATAAATTAGGGTGAAAATGGTAAATCTAAAGTTAAATAAAGGTTGACACCCAGGCTTCAGTAATGATTTTTTGTTGCTGTATGAAACCTTCAAAGTGACAAGGTATTATCTTCTCAACTTTTAAATTCATCTTTGCACAAAATATCAGAACTCATATTGCATAATAAAATCTGTTTTGCTAAAAGATATGAAGGGAATTAACCTTAACTTATGGGGCTCAGAGAAACTTTGAGCCATTTAACAGCAGTATATCTAAATGGGTTACTGCAAGTCTGGGTGGAGTAAACAACTAAACAAGACCCATACTACAGTTAATATCCCTAAAGTTACAGATCCCATTAATAATTTCAGTCCAACTCTGTATTTTTAAACAGATGTACTCAGCCAATATATTTGTAATTAGTCTGTGGTACACTGAATAGCAAATTTTCTCTGATGGACTTAATACCACATGCTCCCATACGTGTCCAAAGTGGAGGGCACAATATAACCATTTTACAGAACTCTCAGGAATCAGACAGGAGCAGAATAAATCACTCTGTGAACAAGCTGTGTACCAGGCTTCATTAGTTATAATTACCCCCAAAATATGCTCAGCAGAATGCACACGTGTCATCTGGGAGTGACACACAATAGAGTGGGCAACTTATAAACTCCTCCAAGCACAGAAAGAGTCCATAAAACAACTGGCTTGTGCATTTGGATTCATGTGATAACACCTCCTATTGCATAAGCCACCAGATGACACAGATGGGGCAAATCCAAACACGGAACATTTCTTTTGTATAGGCATTGAACTTCATTTGATGCCTATTCAACCAACAAGCTGAGAAAGCTGAGTATGAAACACTAGATCTTTGTCTTTTTTATTTCCCAGATTTTGCTACACTTGCTTGAAATAATAAAATGTATAGTTTTAAACACTTTGAACGTAATGACTTACAGAAAAAACAAAGCAAAGCAAAACAAAACAGGATGTTAAATTTAGCATACTTATGCACAAGCTACAACAAACACTCTTCTCCAAACTTTAACTGGAAACATTAACCAGCATCTCCCTTTTATACATCATATTACCAAAAAAGGTAAGTACTAACTGAAGCTCTTTGAGAATGCACATATCAGCAATGAGGTCTATTATTTTCCGGAGGAAAGAATATTAACACTATGTACATGGATCAGATTACCTTTTCTTTAATGACTGCCAGAACCAACCATATTAAAATTATTGCACCATTGATCTCATCTTAGCTTTCTCTGTAAACTTGCATGGTTTTTTTCTTCCTCCTGTACTTGCTGCCAATCATGATAACTGTTTTTTGACTGGGACATTCCAGGCTCATCCTGAATGCACCTTCTTCCCTCCTATTCTCATTATTTACTTATTTGCATCCATATACCATAGTGTTCCTGGTCATTTCATTCAATGCCTTTCCACATATTTTCTGCAGTTTTCTATTATTGCCCACTGCTACGGAGATTTGTTAATGAAAAATATCAGTGTAAGTACTTGTTTCCTGTAATAAAAATATGCTTTAACTCAAAGGGAAACTGATATTCATATACAGCTCACTGTTCAGACTGATTTAATGGCAAAGATAATGCGCTAAGCATGCTCATATTTGTCAATACTTTAATACAAACATGGAAATACACTGTTTCGATGCTACATGTGTAGGTTAGTGCCTATGTACACATATTAATATGAATTCCCATGTCTCTATTTACTTTGGTATTCAAGTGTTTAAACACACAGGAAAAAACTCACAGAATACAGCAAGATGTATGTGCACACACTCAAAAAGTACTCTACATCACTTTTAGGTGTCATATCCAGTGCTTATACTGTGTTACATTTCTGAAGTACTGTTAAAGAACTATGTAATATCTTCACATCTGTTAGGTACTTCCAAGAAAATTTAGGAATTAACTCCAAAACTCCAACTGTAGAACATATTTAAATTATTAACTTAGTATTAACCATGTGACATTGAGTTCTGTGTAACTACTCCTACCCACAAAACAAATACCCAGTTATTTTGATAGAGTGAAATCTAGCTGAAGTTCATAGACTTAAGGGTAGTAACACGAACTGTCACAGAGAGAGCTGAGTATATCCACAGTATGTACGATCAATTAAGGTCTGTTACAAATAGCACCCGTTAACCTGTGATCTGTCAGATCTGTGCATCAGTAACACTGCATGGATGTAAGCAAGGACAGAATTTGTCCCACTTGGCCCCATTTCTGTGTAGTGTAACTAAGAGGTCAGCTTCAGCATTCATGCATTCAACACCAGCAAACTCCATAGAGTGCTCACAGGCACAGTGGCAGCAATTTCCTATTTTTAAAATATCAGAGAAGCAAAAACGATTTGTGAATATGAGCTGCTATGGTATTATTTGAAGTCACTGCCTTCTTTTTTTTTTCTTTTTAAAGAAACAGATATTGAAACTATCCCAGCTAATAATTTCATTCTGACACATGAGTTTAAAAGGTTAAGTTACTATCTGAAGAAAGGTAATCTGACTGCCTTTCATAGCAGCCTGCAAGCTCTGCAATCTGCATAGAGAGGGGCATTTGTCATCATTAGCTGAGCAGTGACAGCTGGCACCTAGGGTGTCCCAGATTTAAGAAGTTGCAAAGGCACTCTTTTACCTTAAGTTGCCATCAAGTATAGCATGCTTCATAAGGGGTAATATTTTCTTCTTGTTATAGAGCATGAAATAACAGCAGTGAATGGATCTGTATTTTCTTCAGCATGGAGAAGTGGCTGATATACAATTAGCAGTTGTCTTTAGACAACAAGACACCAGGTTTATTACATGAACAAACATCCAATTCGTGTCACTTGATAAAAAGTGCAATTGGCTCAAAATTAGGGCAGTATATTTTCCCTCAAAGATACTTCAGACTGATTTGTAAATTTTATTTATGGACACGACAAATCGTGAATAAAACACAATTTTTAACTAGAGGTATAGTACTGTCGCTCCAATCTAGGAGTGCCTAATTGCTTAAAAGAGACAGGTTATTAGATATAGGAAAAAAACCAGTCCTACACTGGCATACAAGCTAATGCAGTATGTTAATGATTTGAAAGAATAACGTGATGGAGCACTATTTTAACAGCAGCTTTAGAAATTTAAAGGATAATCTAATTGTCTATTTAACAGCTAAGTTTCATGCAGTATTTTTTTCAAAACAGTTCCATGAGATTTTGCAAATGTATTCATAATAATGAGTGTACTTAATAAATAGAATATGTAGAGGTCTAGGAAAGAAGTTGTTTTCCTACTGCCACCAATTATTCAATCTATGAATAATGGTTTATAAATATGAATAGACCCTGATTTGGTTGTTTTTACAAAAACAAAATACAAAGCTAGAAATGAACATGCCTTGACACCAAACAAAAAGAAACCAGAACACAAAAACAACCAACCAACACAAACCAAACCATTAAAAAAAAAAACAACAAAAAACAAGAAAACCCCTTAATTTCTCCATAGTCCCTCAAATTTGGAAGCATAATCTATAATGCTAGATTTTGCATTATTATGTAAAATAGTTTTTCACAAATAAAACTAATTTTTGTGTTAATGTAAAATCTATGCAAATACATGCAGTCATTTATCAGGGAAGCTGACAAGCATTCCATATTGGAGAGGGAAAATGAAACTGCCTCAAGAATAGAGGCAATTAATTATTTCTGTATTTTCTCTTCCTCTGTCTTGAGGCACAGAAGTTATCCATCCAGTTAAAACAGCAAATGAAATAAAGAGATTTTTTTTTTATTTAAACACATATGGCTTTTGCCTGCAATACTGATCACCACAAGGTCTACAGATGCCCGTGGCTAAATTGTACACTGGCAGATGCACACAAGGGAAAACTGTGTTAATGCAGCGTGGTGAACAAAACAAATGAAGAACTGAATTTGGGGAGGGGGTGGAGATGGCGGGTGAGGGAGAGAGGAATTTTTTTACCCCATTGAGATACAGTTTGCTTACAAAGAGTGAATTAGGTTAGCCATAGATTTAACCTGAAAAGTTTTCTCTTGTCCCCTACGTGAAAAATCTGAATAGTATGTGTAGAAGAAAACATCCATGCAGATCCATGCAGAGTTCTAATGTACAGATTATAAATAATGGGCTTGACAAGATAAATGGTTATATTATTACATCTTTACAATTAAAGGCTAATAATACATAATGAATGTAGTCACAGAATATAATGAGAAAACTGTTGTCCAACGTACTTGCTGCCATTTTTTACCTACTTACAGAAGCAATGTCTTGAAGTGTAGCTGAAAATGGCAAGCATTATGGCACGTCCTAGCATATGCCATATACTCATTCGTGCTTCAATGGGCTAGCAAGAGTTCTGAACTTACTAACCGTTCCTTTTGATAAGGTTATTTAAAAAAAAAATGAAGCCAACATTAGCCTGTTCATTCCTGGAAATAATTTGCCTGTACACACTAAATAACGTCATTAAAATCAGTATTGCCTCATCTAAAACTAAGGAGATTTAAGACAAAACATTGTCACTAACCTAACAGATACACTGTAATTTTTTTTCATCTTTTCAATGGCATGATAACATGTCTGAAAAGCAGCATCTATTTCAACTATCAAGAAAATTTCATAGTAATATTCCTGTCAGATAAACAAATATTTCCATAAGCTAATATTTCTCTTTCAACAATTTAATTGTTCATGTATGAACTTACAAGACTACATGCTATTCCTATAGTCTTTCTAATTTCAGGGGGTACCAGAACCATGCCACAAAGGATCCAGTTCTGTACATGCTGACCTAGAGTTGGCCTAAAAAAAACTGGTAGGGAAAAGTAGAAAGGACAGTAAGTGATCTAGGCTAAATCTTTGAACTCAAGTAAGAGGATCACTGGAGGGATTTGCTGCTCTTAATAAGAGACTCAATTTTCTCCTAGATAAAATATTGTGCTCTAAAATGACAATGTTCCACCAGTTAAAAAAAGAAAGTTCAGTGTGGTGGCAGGAAAATATTTCAAAGGCCAAAAGATCTAAGCATCAAGTTTTTCCTGAACAGATCTCATTCCTTCTTCCTTAAATAATAAGTTGGCTGACATGTTTATATTACAGCTATAGTTAGGATATTTTTAGGAACAATAAGGGGTTTTAGCAAGTAGGTTGCTTATATTTAAGACTGTTAAAAGATTCTGTAGCTTTGGGGAATTACAGGAATAGTCCTGAATATGTGAAAGTACATAAAAATATAGGTTTAATGGAGAGCTTGAAAGCATAATCTGTCACTCATTTCTCTGAATAACCTCACCCTCCTCGTAAGGGCTTTAGAGTAGGTTAGGGAAGACATTTTTGTGGAAGCATGGACAAAACAGCACTGTCCTTTCTCAAGAAGCTAATTTAATACTATGGCTAAAACACAATGAAATTATTAGGGAAGTGCTGCTTGACAGAAGAGTAGATATTTGAGCCAAAAATATATTTCCTCACCCAACACATGGATTTGATGCATTAGATACTGTAGAGGCTCACTGTAGTTGATCCTCTTTAAATGCTAACCTCCAAGTGTTACCTTGCTTTGGCCCTGATCCTGCAAATAGCTGCCTGTGCACTTCACTCTGAGCCTAAAAGTGTCCGTGACCTCACCAGAACCAGCCGAATGTTTCGTTAACCATGTGTGCATGGGTAGGGATCAGGGCCTTCATAAGGTTCAATGAAACGTATTAATCACTCACGACCAACTCACTCAACTCCTCCCTTCACTGTTATTTGGAAAGAAAATATTGGAGAGCTGTACACTACATTCAAAAATACGAGACTGCATTGAAATATATTGGATATGTCTTTTTATAGCTAAATTAAGATCAAATCAGTTACACAGGTAATTTAGCATACATACATACAAGTTTCATTTTGAGTTAGAGGGACATAACACACCCAAAGTACTGCCAGCATAAAAATTCGCAAAAAACACATAACATGACCAATTGCATAAAAAGAGGTGGTTCTTATCTATAATTTTATATTGTCTACTTTTTAAACATGTAAAGCAACATGTCTTCTGCTAATTTCAGTATCTCTAGCAGCTCCCTGTAAGATGACATAGTTTAGTTTGAAAGTCAGTATGAAAAATCACTTTACCGAAAACCACTAATAACAAAAATAAGTATGTTTAAGACATATCACCCTCCCATTCTGACTGGGTTAATAAGATGTTGGGTTACTCCTAAAACATAGCATGAACAAGTTGAGTGATGCCATCATTTATATAATGATGCATTTCAAATGTTCCCACACTACAACTTTGAATTACTTTTTCTAACACTCTCTAGTCCTCTTCTCAAACAACATATTCCAGGGCTACAAGTTACTAAGGGAAAAGGTTAATTTTATATGTGAAGTCTTCAGAAGCTGCTCATCCAACACATACAACTTTATTTTCAAGGTCAGTGTTCAGTATTTTCAATCATTTAATCATATACAGTATGAGACAGTAATAAAGAGTTTGGCAGTGCTGGATGACCCACTACAGATGTAGTAGATTAAAAGGCACTAATCCCCACTCATTCTGCACTCCTCTAGCAGTTCAGCAAAAAAGAACATTCTCCAAGTTAGAGATCTTTAAAAAAACCCCACCAATACTGGACTGCTCAAATGAAATGCCATACTTTAAGGAATGTCTAGCTTTGGAGAAGCCAATGAAGAAGTGAACCAAATGAATAATTCAATGGGTTTTTTTTCCTGCTTGCATGTTTCTGCAGTTCCAGCTAAAATGACAGTTGTGCAAGTTCCACGTTTACTTTTGAGACACAGCATTTTAAAGAAAACAAATCAATTACTGTTTTTCTCTTAAGAAATTGCAGATTAGAGGAATTTAAAGCGTTAACAGTTCATCTGTTAGACCCAGGATGACCAAGTCCAACAGTAACACAAACTCTTTTAGTGTTTTCCTTTTAATTTTTAATACTGAGAGAATACATACACGTCTTCAGTTTAACAATAATGCATGGTAATTGCGTACTGTAAAAGAAGCGATGTAATAGTTTTTCAAAAAAGTAAAAAACATTTGCAGAAAACTGTATGGAACAGAGGAAAAATGTTTGTGTACCAAAATATTCAGAAATTGATATCCACAAATCTAAGAAGTGTACAAACTCTTTAAAATTGCACTTCTGCAAACATTATAGCAACTTTTTATTTGTTCCTAAAATTGAAAATGGAGGCAAAAAAAGTGAACTACAAAATAAGAATACAGAAAATTACAGGTACCATCAACTTCTCACAAAAAAAGTGATGTTGCCTATTTTATATAATGTGACACATATAGCAAAACCCAGCACAAATATCTGTCTTTACTTTTCTTGCTTAAAAAAAAAAAAAAAAAGTGAATTTATTGTTGCTGGCAGAATGAAATGGATGAAATAACCAGGAAGAATTAAGGGGGGAGGGGGAGCAAGAAGAGCCAAGAAATCAGATACATTCAATGAGCCTTCAAACTCACTTTAGCAATAGGGATAAATAATTTAATCAACTCAGCTTCATTTTTTTCTTCCTATCTCCCTAGTGCAATAGGCAGATATTAAAAAATAAAACTTTAAAATTCATGAGCAGTTGTGGGTGGAAGAACTATCACTATATAATAAGAAATATAAAGTGATATCCATGCAAGCCCTTTGTGTAGATATGCATCTGCATTTTAACTCACACATTTCACCATATGAAATTATTGGTTAAAATGATATGTACGGCAACTTTCCTTTTTTCTTTTTTTCATTGTTTTTTTTTCTTCCCTTTCCAAATTGCATTTTGGGGATGTGGGCAAGTATCCATAGCCAAAGATTCTGAAAACAATTTGTCTTTCTGGCAACCATGAGCACTACCTGATAAGACACTGCAGTTTGAAAGATCTGAATAACAAGCAGAGGTCAAGAAATACTGTTATAATATCCCCTAATTAGGAGAAATATCTAGAAAACAGCAATTTGGTAAAAGTCACCAATATCATATGGTACCATCATCATGACAAATGATCAATCATCATTTTAATGAGGTGATTTTAATTTCAATTTTATAAAACAACTCGATACTCAATAAACTGAACAGAAATAAAATCTGGTGATGAAAAGTGTCCCTTTGATAGTTTACAAACACATGAGTAACTACAGAGAAAAATTACCTGCATTAAGTGGTCAGAAGCTTTGAAAAATATCCATATTTTTATATCATATATAGTAACATAGATAATAATTTTCAGCATCATTTCAACCAAGTCACCGACTTTTCTTGTTAAATGATCGGGTCAACTTCACAGTCGCATTTCAGTGGTTGACTGGTGCCAGCAAAGCCTAAATCCACAAATTTTCAAACTATCAAATGTTTGTTGCGTATGTGTGAAATGAAATGGTACAGTGAATAGCGACCTTCACTGCTAAAGATCTTTAGCCAAAGCTAAAGCTAATATTTCCCACAGCCACCAAGATACAATAAATAGGTATAACCTGCGTTATTTGATATCATAGCTTAATCTTAGCATTACACATTGAAAGCTCTGACTTAGCATATAAAACGTAATTTTTATTGAAATTAATTTTGCCACATTATGAATATTACGACTTCTGACAGCTTAAAGGTATGACCTTTCCACTTTTACCTTTAGCAACTGGAATTACAAGCTAAAACCCAAGGGGCAAAAATAAGCAAACCCTGGCCCAGCACATTCCCATCGCTAACGTGCAGCGCTGAGGCGGCCGCAACGCTGGGAAGTTGAAGCGTGCCCACTCCGCAGGAAAGAGCTGTTCCCCCGGCGAGGAAGGGACAACTTTTGTCCACCCGCTGTAACTTTCGGTTTTACCCGGCGCTGGTCTGTGACCCCGCGGGAAAGCGCCTCTTTTAACATTTACATCCCAAAGAAGCCGCCCCCGATGTGGCAGCGCCGGACCTTTCGAGCCGGACGGCCCCGGGTCCCCGGGGCAGGAACGGGGGCCGGGAATGGGGCCGTAACGGGACTTTCCCAGCACCAGTCGGTCCCAAGATCCGCCCGCCGCAGTTGGTCCCAACTTGACCGCCTTTCCCTCCTTCGCACGGCCCGCCCGTGCCCTGCTGCTGCCAACGCCGCCCCGTGTCTGAGAGCAGGGCGCGACCAGCATCGCCCCCGGCCCCGAGGGGCGGGCTAGGGTCGTGCCGGGCCCCATCCTCGAGGAAGCGGGGTGGGACGTGCCGGGCCAGCGAAGTGCCTCCCCCTCCCGGCTCGCCGACGGGGCCCGCGGCGGTGCCGCTGAGCCAGCGGAAGGGGGAAGAGGGCCGACCTCCGCCCCTGCCGCCCGCAGGTTTCCCCGCGCAGCCGGGGGCAGCCGCCGGTAAGAGCGGCGAGGAGGCGCCCGCCTGTCCCCGCGGAGCCAGCCCAGACTCCTCCAAAGTGCCTGCTCCGGGAAGGCGGGGGTAGCCAGCCCCTGGGAGCCCGCAGCCCAGCGGCCGCTCACGCCACCGCCCAGCGGGGAAGGAGGGAGGGACGGAGGGACGCCTCAGCCCCGAGTGCGGCAGCGGCGCTCCTCGGCGGCCGCTCCGGAGCAACCAGGACCGGGCGCTCTGTGCCGCTGCCGCCGCCGGACCCGCCGCGGCCGGGGGGAGGAACGCGTGTCCCGCCCGGCGCCTCGCCGAGAAACTACGCGGAGAAGGGAGAAAACTCGAGAGGAAACTACCTCCTCTCCGCCCTCAACACCTAGAGAGCGGTCTCCCTTCTCCCGGCTGCCAGGGGCGGCGGCCGGGAAGAGGGAAAGCTTCATCAGGACGACCTGTCACCTGCATCTTTTCAGCGACAGCCCCAGCCCTGCTCTACTCATGGGGAGGAAAGAATTCCGGTCAGCTTCCTCCTCGGGAACGGCAAGGGGAGCACCCACAGAACCGCAGACCGAGGGAGCCAAATGCACTGTCACAAATCCTCCGCGATGTGCAATAAAGTTGGTCGCGTTCATACTCTGAATAAATGTCATGAAATATTCTTTGTGGTATGATTTCTTCTCGCGATGGATATGCCTGTGACAGTTACGTTAGACATTGGTAATCGGTCAGTAGATTAAAGATTACAAGCGACCAAAAGCTTTGCTGGGGTCTTTTAAATTTTAATTTTTTTTTCCTTCTTCTTAAATATATATAGAAAATCTAGGGTTCTCTTGAAGTAATGCTCAGTAAATGCTATGAAGCAGAGGAGTTTACAACTCCATCTTATGTGCAAATAAAGGTCCCGATTACAAACACCTAAAGTACCAAAGGCAAAAATTGCTAATTACACATCACACAGGCGAAACCCCAAACTGTCAGACAAGCAAGCCAGCATGTTTGCAGTCGCTAGCGTGCCTCCCGTGTGCACATTTACTCAGCGCAGCTTGCTAGCAGAGCTCACTATACGATAAATCCTCCCGGTTTTAAATTAATAGATATTGCGTCTCAAAAAAAGCAGCTGAACATCCACTCTTCATATCGGAGCGCAATACAGAATAAAAAAAAAAAACGAAGCTAAGAATTGGCAAATGAGATTTACCGTCCGTATCTGCTACTTGATTTCTGGAGGGAACGTGAAAAAGACCTGATAGATACGTTTAGCGATTGATTCTGCTTTTACAAGGTAAAAATACAAAAAGCAAGGCAGAGATAGAGAGAATGCCGAAATGCATTAAACTTCAAAATCGATTAAAGCCCGTCAGAAGATCTTTTTAAAACAATACAAAACGTGGACTTCTGCGTAATATTTTATTCCAAAGAACACTAAATTTGCCGTGAATCCGCTGCCTTGTTCACTGGCCGGTTCACGAGAGAAAAAAAGAAAACCACAAAGAAGCAAGCAAAAAAACCCAAACCAACAACTTCTCGCTTGCAGTTACAGACAACTATCAAGAGGAAAAGGACAGCATGATGTGACACCAAGTGGGAGTTAATGAATTTACGCCTGTGCTCCTGCCGGAGCGAGTCCGGTCTGTAGTTCCCTAGTTGATGGATGCCCATTAATACACCTGCATTCACGTCCCGGCCATGGGGAGGCACGCAGGGATTCAGTGCAGAGCAGCACAGTTTTGCCAAGTCCTTTCGAAACGTCAATACCCTTCAAATTACACCCAAAGGAGAGCGATTTCTCTTGATTTCCGAGCGTACTGAGGACCGGGGCGTTTTTTCAGCCAGTAACCTTCTACCTTTCTGTATGTGCCTGCGTGTGTGTGTGCATGTGCGTGTGGCTGTGTATACATATCTATCTCCTAGAGAGGGATTAATTAGCCGGGTTTGAGCTGAAAGAGGCTGCAGTGACGAGCCCAGTGGCGATTGGCCGCCCGCCTGCCTGGCCCTGCCTTTATAATTTCCACACGAGTGCATCTGGGCTCTTATACAAACCAACAGCCAGCTTCTTCTGACATACACACACGGCACTTTTTTTTCCACCAACTGATTAACCGCCCTGCATACACACGGTGATTACTACGGGAAAACATAAATAAATACGAAGAGGTTTTATTATTTTGACTACTGGAAGCCTTGCTGTGTCTCAGTGCAACTTTTGTTTTTTCTTGCTGCTGGGAAAGGTGCAGCTCTCGATGCTTTCCTTTCACTCACGGACCCTTTAAAAAAAGGGGAAGGAAAAATATCGCCCCCTCCAGTCCCCCGCCCGCTCCCCCTTCCCTCCCCCCCCCGCCACACACACTTCAAGACGGCTGATCTAAAAAAGCAGGAAGAGAGCATCTGAGGAGCAGCAGCCCCGGCACATTTTGAAAAACATTTGTT
Source organism: Poliocrania exsul (assembly GCA_035041345.1). Lineage (NCBI taxonomy): Eukaryota > Metazoa > Chordata > Aves > Passeriformes > Thamnophilidae > Poliocrania > Poliocrania exsul. The sequence continues at coordinate 51,042,332 of JAWWLZ010000001.1, read as the reverse complement.
ACATTTCAGAGTGCGGCAGCCTGTTTCTCCTCTGAAGTTGGCTCCAGCCTTAGCAGCCGCATTGGATCCCACAGCCTATTGCGAGACTCCGGTATACAATCCGGATCTCTGCCCCAACATGATCGCGGCCCAGGCCAAGCTGGTGTATCATTTGAATAAATACTACAATGAGAAATGCCAAGCCAGGAAAGCTGCCATCGCCAAAACCATCCGAGAAGTCTGCAAAGTGGTGTCAGACGTGCTGAAGGAGGTGGAGGTGCAGGAGCCTCGCTTCATCAGTTCCTTGAACGAGATGGACAATCGCTACGAGGGGCTGGAAGTCATCTCCCCCACGGAGTTTGAAGTCGTGCTGTATCTGAACCAAATGGGGGTTTTCAACTTCGTGGACGACGGCTCCTTGCCGGGCTGCGCTGTGTTAAAGTTAAGCGACGGGCGCAAGAGGAGCATGTCCCTCTGGGTGGAGTTCATCACAGCGTCTGGCTACCTTTCTGCTCGCAAAATCCGGTCCAGATTCCAGACTCTGGTGGCTCAAGCCGTGGATAAGTGCAGTTACAGAGACGTGGTAAAGATGGTGGCAGACACCAGCGAAGTGAAGCTGAGGATCAGGGATCGGTACGTCGTGCAGATCACTCCGGCATTCAAGTGCACGGGGATCTGGCCGCGGAGTGCTGCCCACTGGCCGCTTCCCCACATCCCCTGGCCGGGACCCAACCGGGTGGCGGAGGTCAAGGCGGAAGGCTTCAACCTCTTGTCCAAGGAGTGCCACTCTCTGGCCGGCAAGCAGAGCTCGGCCGAGAGCGATGCCTGGGTGCTGCAGTTCGCGGAAGCCGAGAACAGACTGCAGATGGGCGGCTGCAGGAAGAAATGCCTCTCCATCCTCAAAACCTTACGGGACCGTCACCTTGAGCTGCCGGGCCAGCCCCTGAATAATTATCACATGAAGACTCTGGTTTCCTACGAATGCGAAAAGCATCCCCGCGAATCGGACTGGGACGAGTCGTGCCTGGGGGACCGGCTCAACGGGATTTTACTGCAGCTCATCTCCTGCCTTCAGTGCAGGAGGTGCCCGCACTACTTCTTGCCCAACTTAGACCTCTTTCAGGGCAAACCTCACTCGGCCCTGGAAAACGCAGCCAAACAAACGTGGCGACTGGCCAGGGAAATACTTACCAACCCGAAAAGTTTGGAGAAACTTTAGAGGGTAACTATAAAACCAGTCTGACAGATAAATCTGCTAATTTCCCGATGAAGTTTAAGCTCCCTGTACGAAAAGTCAAATGTTTCCACTTGACAACAATGCAAATAATATTCTCTTTTAAAAGGAATATAGTTTAGGCTCTTCACAAAGAAAAAAAAGTAAATGCGAGCGGCAGGAATCTTTTCTGTTCGTCAGTTTTGCAGTNNNCCCCCAGGCAGCAAGGAAGAAAGTAAAAACAAAATAAGAAAAAAAGGAAAGCGTTACCTGGAAAGAAAAATTGGCCGTAATTTAACATGATTGTGACCATTCCGCCTAAAACCGGTACCAACGGATTATAACAAAGCCCGGTATTTTTATGTAAACCCTCTGTGAGTAAATGCTATTTGGATATGCCACCTGAACAAATCCTAATGTACCTTTTAATTTGTATCAAATATTGTGATCTCACATTGTCTTTGAAATTGTGGATGTTGGTGTTTTGTGATTTGGTGAACAGAAGTTAAATTGCCATTTTGGATACTTCAAGGACATTTTCTGCTAAAGAGAAGATATCATTTAAAAAGGTAGATTTTATCGGAGTACTTTTGTTAATTGTCTTTTGAAGTGTCTGAACTTAACAAGTTTACATTTTTCGTTTCATATATATTGCTTGTTCTATTTCTAACATTCCATAAATATACTTGAAATGTTATTTAAATATATTCAAAAGAAATTTGGATTCTGCTTATATAATAACGCTTGAATATTGGAATTATATATTTGAAAATGCACTTGAAATACACTGGATAATTACCTTTTGTGATTTAGATTTTAATTTCTGTTGCTGATTTATTTAATTACAAGCTAATAAATGAAGTAAAATGCATATGGGTAAGTGTTTCAATATTGGATCAAGTTTGCTACTTGAAAAACCAAAGGCAGCTATGTTTTGGGGATTTTGCCTTTCCGTGGATAGTTGCTTAAATCCTGTAAAGTAGAAAACTTAAAAGGGCAGGCTCCTGATTTTTCATTTTTGAATAGTTTTATAGAATAGGGAAATATTGGTGGTGCAAGCATGTTAGAATTGAGCTCCAGGTGATCATCAGCAATTGTCAGACACCAACGGGGTTATTAAATGCAGTTACAGTTTTTCAGCCACCAGGAAACAAATCTGGTTTTGAAGGGTTGACTACAGGGTGCTGATGTGTTTTTGTTTGAGTTTGAACAAAGCTGAGGACAAGCAACATATCCATGAAGCAGTGTATTAAGTCAGCCTGATAAAACTAGAAATTTGGTGCAGGTAACTAGTAAAGAAGAAAATAAAATTTATAGTTGAAAGCCGGCACCAATAAAGTGAACAACAATATTACTTCTGACCTACAAATCCGTTACGAATGTGGCAAAATTGCCAGTTGCACTCCCAGAAATCAAGCCCCTGCGATCCCAAGGTATTCAAAGGGAATAACATGTGCGTGTCTAAAAAACTGCAAGTGATCTAAACCCTCCTATCCGTACCCGTACCGCACCGCCTGGTCCCCCTCAGGATGCATTTCTTGAAAGCGGCTTTTAAATCAAAACGCAAAATAACAACGCGGATTTTGATTAGGATCCCAACAGTCAACAAGTGCTGAAAGAGGCCGATTGCCTGTATTACACCCATTATCAACTATTTCCAGCGGGTGCTCTTTAGGGAAACCGTTTTATCCAGAGATGCTGACAGAAAGTTTTTAGCCCAGCACTGCGAAGAAAGTCCCAAATTTGACACATTATTCGCCAAAGAGAAATCACCTTATTGCAAACATTCAGACGAGGGATTTTCATGGACATTATTTATGATATTTCCGCATTAAAAAACCCAAACCCCAAGGTCTTTGTAAAAGTACCTCCCCTATTTCCTCTCTTCCAACATTTTCCAGTGTAATAGCAAGGAAATAAAGCCAGAGCAGTGAGAATAAAAAGAGATGCAGACGAGAGAAGTGCTCTGTTAGATACGACCCTTCCGTCTGCCCTCTCCTCCCCCCGTGGCAGCCCCCGCGCTGTTCCCGTGGGGAGACAGCCACGCAAAGGTTTCCGCTCAAGTCACGCACCCCTGCTCTGTTGCGGCTGGGCTGGAGGTTTTCGTGGAGGGGAGGGGAAGGGAGAGAGGGGCGGCGCTGGGGCACTGGTAGTAGTAAATGACTTCAGAAAGAAACAGCTTTCCCAGGAATCAAGTCTTCGAGTCCATGTCTATTTCCAGTCCCCCTCCCCCTTTTGAAAATAAGCATTAAGTTGTATTTCAGAAGTCAGAGTGTTTACAAAATGCGCCGTATTTTCTTACAAGGAAACTAACGTTCTTGAAATAACGGAATTCTCCGATATCCTCGGAAGGGGTAAAACTCTCCGCTATGTCTCGGGAAGGCTGCGGGCTGGGACTGCTGCTCCCTCCAGGGATTTCAGAGCAATTGGCTTAACTAATAAATCTGACCATGTTCATACAAAGGCACCGCGCGAAATGCTGCTGGAAAACGCGCACGCTGCCGTAATAGAGGATTTAACAGCATTAATACGTTGCGCCTTTTTTTTTTTTTTTTTTTCAAATGCAGCGAAAGGCGGCAGACGGGAACGCAGTTTGGAATGAGGAGCTGCCACGGAGCACGTGTGCCGAGAACCGCTACCGCGGCCGCCCGCCCGCCGCACTCACCTTGGGGTCGATCTTCTTGAAGGCCGAGTCATCCTCGTCCACCTCGAAGTAGATCTCGGTGGTGGTGATGGAGAGCGTCCCCTTGGCCACCACCACGGGGGCGATGAGCTGTGCCGGCGTACTGAGGACCACGGGGCCTGCAAGGCAAGGGCAGCGGCGTCAGGTTGGAGGAGCCCGGCCGGCCCATCCCTGGTGGCCCTTCCCCTTCCCGCTGCCGAGCCAGCGCCCGGAGAGCCCCTTCATAAACCCTGTTTGTAAACCCCCGTGTTTATTCCCCCCCTGCCCGCGGCCAGCGCTTTGAACTCCGCGGCCAGGGCAGAACCGAGTTTGTGAGCTCCGGGGTTGCGAGATAAATCACAGCAGCGAAATTCAGAGGGGTTAGGATGAAAAATAGCTGCCTCTTAGAAGAAGGTCCCCTCTCTTTTCATGCCCTTTTGCTCCTCGTTAACACTATCGCTGTTTACGTGCGATAGCGACGGATGGTTCCACACAGCTTCGACCTGAGAGGCCTAGGAGCATTATTTTTATCTCTGGGTCCGAACCTCAACTCCGAGAGTAACATGAAAATTCGGATTTTTTTTCTTTTTACTTTTTTTCTTTGTTTTTATTTTATTTTATTTTACACCTACTTCAATACCACACGCACATCATTAAATATATTTATGGCAAGATAATTTTTGTTTCAACTCCCTGCCGTTATCCTTTTAAAATTACTGCAACAATATTTCGCTCAAATGTATTCCTTAACGAGATGCTTTCACGGGCATTGAAAAGATGGGACGGGGAAAACCTATTGTAAAAGGCAGTCTTCTCTACACAAATTGTTAGCTTTTAAGTCAGGAAAAAAACCCCAAACCTTCCGCTTTATCCAAAAATCAACAGAGGATCGCTTTTTCACTATCCTATCTTCAATACGAATGCAGTCTGCTGTGGAAGCTTAACAGTGTTTGTGTTTAGGAAGCTCAATTGCTGTTATTCGAAGAAAATATTATATATAAAATACTCTTCCAGATTTAACCTCAAAAGCGTGTAGAGTAATTTGTATACAGAGAGATAAACGTACACAGCCACATGCATACACAAAGACGCATCTGACATGCAAAAAATAAAAACTCCAGTATTGAGAAGCTGAGTGCATCTGACTGAGGCACCTTTCGCAAAGTGGCAAACCGACCATCTCAGGGGATACTAAAAAGCCTTTGGTTGTTTTAAGCAGCTAAAAAACCATCTTGCCTGCAATAAGGGAAACCCCGTTGCTCAAAGGGCACAGAGCTGTGCGCCCCCCGCTCCGTGCCCGGCCGCTCGCCCCTCCAGGAGCGCGGCGCGGGGGCTGGCGCGGCCGAGCCGAGCCCAGGGCTGCAGCTCGCACCGGGGCTACAGCCACGGATGCGCCCTCTCCTCCCCCAGCACCGCTCGCACACTCTACAACCAGCTCTTGAAAGCAACACTTCAAATTACTCACTTAGCCCAAATTACTCCTGTATCGGCGCATCTAACTGTCATGTTGTTAATGTTTTACTTTACTGTAACACCCAATTTGAGCCCTTATTGCACATATTTTGTCATTTACGCTGCAAAATAAATAAAGAAGGCAGCGATTACTATGTGTACAGGGGAAAGGTAAAATGCACAGTTTCAGTGACAGCTTTCAGCAGCCCAGCGTGGCAGACGGGATAATATTGATACAAACTCTATTTTCTTTCATTTTATTGTTTTCCATCTCCTAATAAACCGGGGTAGCCTCTTGACCCCAGTCAGCTGATCGGAATCACATGCGCTAGGCTTGCTTTGCTGCTCTCCCCGTCTCGCCTCCATCTTCTCTCCCTCCCTTGGCGGTGGGAAAGGAGCTGAGCCAAGCCGAGCCGAGCAGGGGAAGCCCTGCAGCAGGCTCCATAGGGCAGGGTGATCGATCCGAAACGCCGCTTTAAAGCCTCATCAATCTTCATCTAGGTTGCTCAAGTAATTACGCCCGATTCTCTTGTACGATTACAAGTGGATTTGGGTTTCTATTCCCCAGGCCCCCTTTCTTTGTGTTTACAGAAGGGGGGTCTGGGCAGCCAGCGGTTCTCTGCCCTGCAGAAGCACTTGCCCTCTCAAGCAGAGCATTCTACCCTTCCTCTCACCCTTCTCGGGCCCACTTGGCCCGGTGCACAGTGATGGGTTCCTGGGCCTTTGTGGGGGGAGAAAAGCGTCTTCGGAAGATGCGTCCTGGAAACGACCCGGTATTCTATCACTTTAAGGAGGCGTTTGTGAGCTTTGCTGAATCCCAGAAGGAAGAACATCAATTTAATCCAATTACCTCTTTTCCCTGCTGTTGTATGGCTAAAATAAAAATAAAGCCACCGCTATTTAATGGTCAAAAGGCCAAACCCTATAATCTGCCATCCAGAAGACAATGGTGCACCCCGGCTAGCGGGTGTGCCAGCGACGTGCCCTCACGGACTGAAGGAAGGGGCAAGAGATGCAAAAGCAGGGGTGGATGTGTAGGGATAGGGAACAGTCACTTCTTAGCCCGTTACTGAATGCAGGGAAAAATCGGGGATTTCTGGCTTTTTTCTCCCGAGAAAAGGCTCCGAGCTCCCAGACTGGTACCTTGGCATCTGCACTGCATTCTGCTCAAATGCCACCCTAGATTTGTTGCGATGTAAACATTTCAGAGGTATCACAATGCGACAAGGAATAAGCATTACTGTACCTTCCAGATAAGAAAACATTTGTGTTTTTTTTTCTTTCAGTTAAAAAACCAAAACCAAACCCCAAACAACCAACCAAAAAAACCACAAACCAGCCGTCAAATGTGTGATTTCGGGGAAGGGGGTGCCAAACTAACCTTAAAAAAAAATCTTTACAGATGTTTTTGTCTCCTGAAAGCGCACACACACACACACACACACACACACACAAAGGTATTAACAGTGTGTCATTTTTACATTTGTCCCTTGGAAATCTCCAATTACAACTTGCAATTCCATAGCATGTTTAAGGAGCACTGAGTCTTTTTGTTGCAGCCTTCAGGGAGCAAGCCAGCCACTGAGAGAATACGAAATTAATCCACTACAGCTATATAGAGAGAGGATTATGTTTTAATCCCCTTTGGGATAGTCTCTGGATTTTAAGGATTCGATATTAAAATGTTTACATAGAGCATAATCAAAATAGCGCAGATTTTCCATATGGCACCGCGCTATCGGGAAGCTCTGGGTCTCCTTCCCAAAGCCAATTGATAATCTAATGAAAGAAAGGCCGGGCACACCTGAGCCAAGAGCCGCGGGACTGATTCATTCACATTCGGGAAGGATAACGAGCTCCGGCTACCAGCCTCAGCCCGGCCCCTTGGCGGCGGCGAGCTGCGCTTTTCTAGGGCATGTAAATATTCATTTCCAACCCAAGTGCAGCCCCGGAAAAGCACGGGACCGGGGCTGTCCTGCCCGGGGGAGCGGCACCCGTGGCACTGGCACCCGGGAACGCTGCCGAGCGCTCCCGGTGCAGCGCAGGAGCTGCCGGCGGCACCCAGGGAGCTTCCCTTCCCGCTCCGGGGGAAAAGCCAACTTGTGGCTGCCCCGCTTCGCCTAAGAGTCTCTGCTTTGTAGAGGTGACACGCGTCTAGGGTGTTTGTCAGCTGTTGGGACTATAAGCAAAAGCGTCTCTTTCTAAGGATTTTTTAGTTGCCTCTTCCACACCTATACGAAGCGATCGGGGCGTCCCGCAGCGGAGAAGCAGCGACCTACCAAATTGATTCTGGCCTTAAAACTAGACCAGACAACACTTCAGATCCACAGGTCTTGCAATCAGTTCAAATTGTGAATTTTCCCCCTTGCCTGATCCCTGTGGTCTGCACATGTGATTTACATTTCTAAAATAAACACTACTGCACATAGACATTTAAAAATAATATTTTTTTTCCAAAAGTAAATGATTGTGAAATTAGAAGGTCCCAGTGAATAGAAGCAGACTGTAGTCTCCCTCCTCCTCTGTGTAGTTATTATTAAACAGAGACTTCAGTCCCTGTAGTTAGTTTGTGTATCTTAGCTCTTGTATTTTCCAAGTTCAAGTAAAACAACTCAAGGCAAGCAGAAAGTTCTATCAGGTTTAAAAGTTTTCTATCTCCTAAGGCAATACCAGTAAAATTATAGCTCTTAAGGAAAGCTCCCAAAGAGCAGTATTTCAAACTTGTTATTTCAAACATTTTCATAAACTGATAGAGCTAAACATGTTATATTCATGAGCCTGAAAATTACGCCACAGGTATATCACCTAAGAAGACTGGACACAATTACTCCTAAGGAGTATATGCTGAACTATGAAAACAAGAAGTTTACCTGCTGCAGACCTAAAAGTCTAACTTTTAAAATAAAATTTTAGTGAAAACTTACAGATGAAAAAGTTTCAGCTGGGACAATCACTTTGAAGTCATATTCAGCCATATTCAATTGGCTGGACCAATTTAATTTTACAACCTACTGGTAATTACTCTGAAAACAGTGGTGGATATTTTCACATTTAATTTTAGATGTTTTAAAAGGAAAAAATATACCAATTTTTATATATATACATATATTCAACATAGATTAGCTGAAACTAACGCTTTTACTATGTAAAACAGTTTGCATAAATTACAATTTGTAATTTGATATACCTAAACAAGAATTTTAAATACTAAAAATAATTATTAAAAATCACTCACAAAGTACCTCAAATAAGAAAACTGAAATTCCCTCAGCACTTTAAAGCCAGATGTATCTGACACTGAGTTGTACTTAAAATGAGTACAATCGTTATACTTGGAACAACTTAGATGTAACACATGCTTACACACACGAAAACTTCAGTTTCTTGTAATATAAATCACATAGCATGGAAACAGAAAGAGGTATAGGCACTAGAAGCCTTTGGAAAAAGGTCTGTAGTCTGAAAAATATTTCAGTCAATAAACAACACTAATATAATACATGCAGTGTCATGTAAAGAACAAGTAAACAAAATAAGATTCCTTTAAAAAATCCCAGAATTTAATTATTTTTGCTCTCCCTGTTGTCATAAATCTGATTCAAAAGACCCTTTAAAAAGATTTCTCCAATAAACACATTGAACTTACATGAGGATAGTTGCCCCCAATTTGTTCTTCACTACAGCAAATACAGGCAGTAACTCCTTCACTCAGGCCAAGGTCTTTATAAGAATGTACATATACAGCTCCCTTTACACATCACTTTAAACAGTTTCAATAAAGATAATTTACACAACTTTTTAAACACAAAAACTAGAATCTAAGTCTAAATATGACTATAATCTTGGTTTTCTCTTCCACCACTGAATAACATCCCCAGTTCCTTTCCCCTGTTTTCAGAGATAGCCAAGCTTACTTTGCTGGCTTTTTAGTCCTGCACATTCATATGTTTCATATTGTGAGAGAGGGATTGATTTTTATTGTTTGTTTAAATGTCATTGCCAGTGTGGATAGGCCCTGTTATTCAAAATTTTCCCCACTTTCCCCCCCTTTGTCCTCCATAAAGCATGTAGGACTACTACTACTAACATCAAACATCAACTTCAATGGCCTTTTTCAGTAACAATGGCTAAACAATTACAGCAACTCAATTCTCTTAAGTGGTTGCCATAACAGCAAGCAAATGTGTTTGATTAAAAAGAAAATGTAAGTAAAAATAATCTCGCATATTGCAACTCTGAATAAAATAGTAAGAAATAAATACATAGTTTTGATAAGATTGTGAAAACAGTGTTTCTTCAGAAGAAAAAGAGTAATTTTTCACTCAGAAATATACGTACTTTCCCATATGTTTGGATTAAGTGATACATGCACCTTCACAGGCAAATTATTATCTGAATTCTGTATCTCCTTGGTATCATTGAAAGAAAAATATAAAATAGTGCTTCTTCCCAAGGAAAAACATGTTTCCCAATACTCTACAAATAAGTACATCTTTGAATTGTTCAAAGATAGAAAGCAACCACTTAACAGAACAGATAAAGAATATGCAAAGACAAGCTCAACACCATATCAAAGCCAATCTTACTGAATCACTGAAGGTCCCATGGAACAATTAGCTGTGTGTTAGCTCAGAAAAGCAACTTTTGGCCCCTTTTGTAGATAAAGTCTGATTTGCTCTGTGGCACATGTGAGAACATTTGAAATGTGCAGAAGTTGTGAATGACTTACATGGGTTTAGCATTTTTCCAGGAGGTGTCTAAGCACCAACTTGCCAGATGATCAGGTGTTAATAATAATCAAGGCTCCTCTTAATGATTTACACCTGGCCCAGAAATGTAAATGTTTAGGATGGGGACCTCACTACTGCAGTGCACACATTTGCCACTTCAAAATTAAATTTATGCAGTGTGCTCTGCCTGAAGCTATACCTTGGAAGGGCTGAGTAAGGGAAGATGTGTAAAAAACTAAGAACTTGATTGTTAAGCAATGCATCCAGATGTGAGTATAATACTACACAAATGCAGTATGACCTGCACTAGCTTCCTCCTCATTTTCAACTAAAACTTAAGGTGCTTGCTGAACGTGCCTACATAAGGGACAGTTTTTCCTCTGAGAAAAACACTACAGCTGCCTATTTAATCAAAAAGTAACAGAACCCCCCCACATCTTAGAAAAGCATATTTAATGTTCAAAGAAGAGAGGAGAATGCTGAGAGAGCATCCTGCTATAACAGTATACCACTGAAATATGGGATAATAAGTCAGAGACACAAGGAATCAAATCCCAGTTGCCAGTCTCAGCGAACCAGACTTGACAGGTATCTTACCCAGCCGAGTTTGTGCACCTTGTCATGCCAATAGAGCTGAAATTATTAGAAATTAAAGGGAAGATGAGAACCCCCCAGCTTTTATTTCTTCTAGTCTCCATTCTAGAAGAGCTTGTCAGGCTGTAAGTTTTTTACCTCTTAGACTATAATAAATGGAAACATTATGTTGAGACACCTTGTGGCATTTTAAAGTTCACTTATTTGGATAGTAGCTACTATATGTATGTTGGAACAATGAAATAAATTGTTGGGTCAGCATCCCACTTGACAGGTATGTTTGGAAAAATCACCTGAGATGTAATAGTTGTAACTTCAAAATTTTCTGAAAATATGAGTATATCTAAACAGCAGTAGAGAATGTTTTCTAGTGCCACTGTGTCTACTAGTTGACTGCATGTTTTGTTTTCCCACAGTTGTGGTACTTCCACAAAGATTCTCTGGTACCTAATAATAAAAGGAGAAGTGATGTGGCAGTCTCTGTCATGCGTGCTTTTTCCTTAACAACCTGATTCCATTGCTGGAATTTTATTGCTTCTGAAGTCTTTATTCCTGTTTAGAAGTTTGTTCAAAATGGCTTCCAGGTACAGAAGTTATAAAGATAGAGGCTGACAGAGGATGTTCACATAAACCTTGTATTTTTAGAAAGCCAAGCCAAAAGCATGGGATGAGGCTGCCTCTGGTACAATTTCTGGTGAATGAAACCAAGACTAATCAAACTGTCTTCTTGATAGACTTTTTAGTTTGCTTCTGTAACACCAGAGGGGAAAAAAAAAGGTCAAAATTCCTGTCCATAAGGTCAATGAAAGTGCTTTGTTTAAACATAGGTACTGTTAATATAGTTCTGGGTACATTCCTATCACTAATATATGTAGGTCAGTCCTGATACATTCTTATGAAGATTACAGGGATTTTTGCAAGGGAACCAGTTGCATAGAGAAGATGCAAAATGCAAAGAAGCAAAATGGTGGAGTCCCCTTACGTCTAGGACTGTCTTTCTGCAGTCTCCTATATATCAGGTAGCTCATCAGCTTGATTTTTGATCAGTTAACCAGTTCCATGCAGGGTGTGGTACCCTGGGACAAAGGATAAGCTACAGACTTTTGAAGTTGTAGGGTCCAATGTAGTCAAATTCTGCAGCCTTAGAAATTTCAAATAAAAGGAGTTTTGCAAGTTAGGGGAAAAAAAAGAAATTTAAATAGATGCATAACTGGAGAGTAAGAGCACATGAAGCACTCTCAGAGCCACTTATACATAAAACCCAACAAGTGCTAATCGATTTAATTTTAAAGCTTGGAAAGCAGGAAATATGGCTGCCATTTTAAAAGTTGAAGATGCTCAAACTTAGAGAGGGTGTACTAAGGTACAAAGAGAAGAAGTCTTAAAGCTGTATTTAGGAGCACTATCATATGTGACTGACAACGACCTTATAAAATATTAAGTTATTCTGTATAGTAATGTGGAAAAAATGACTAGAATAAACACTGAGATGCCTAAAAATAGTATGTTATAGAAACTCTAGGCCTTTTTCTTTTTCAAAGTGAAAGCCAACTATGTATCAAAAGTATAACTGCTTTCAGTTGATGCTTGAATCTATATTCTGAATTAAACTCATACCAATATGTTTTTCTTTTTTATACTTAGACTTGAGGATCAAAACCCAAGTCTATTATATTGTAATAAGCAAAAATTATGGAAAGCTAGCTGAATTAAATTTCCATGTTTGGAAGTACAAGGCTTGTGTGGTTATGTATTTATCATAGAATGGGAAGTGGAATCACTCTTATTTCACGTTCCTGTCACTTTCCCAGACAAGTAATCCCCCCAGTCAAATTCCTATCTTGGATGCTAATTTGCAAGAGTAATGAAGTTTGAAGGGAGAGAACTACTCAGTAATGCATGTTGAATTCAGTGAATAGTTTCCACTAAACTTGAAAACTAGAAGAAATATTCAGCCTTTTTTTTGTGTTTTCTATTCAAACTTTGACATTTGTTATTTAACTGACATGTGTGCATATATACATACCTAATTTCTTAAAGAAAAAAACATAAAATATGGCAAAGGTTAAGGTACCTTAGTCACCTTGAGAGAGAGAAAAAGAACATGAGAGAAAGAGAGTGTAAGAGAGAGAAGAGAGAGATAAAATGGGAAGAAAGAAAGATAATAACTGCCACCTCTGACTCTAGCAGTATTAGAGATGCAAGCTGTTTGAGACAGAGAGAATTATTAGGAAACACCACTGTGTACTTGCTACAGCCCTTTCTGAGTTTCCCCTGTGGATGCTGCTTTCTGCCCGCTGAGACACCCCAGACCAACAGAGCCACTGGTGTATGGATGGCAACTGCTGCAGAAGGAGAGCATGTGCTCGAAGGCAGAGCTCTCTGAGCTGCATGGGAGAGGACTCACCAAGCAGGGAGGAGAAGGGTTGCAGGGGGAAGATGAGATTACTTTCAGAACCATTGTCATGCTTGCTCTCCAGGAGCTGAGAGGGATAAAGATGATTCCTCTCCCATACTCCTAAACCTCCTGGATAGGCTGTGGTCACTGCTGGAGACACTATAATGCTCTATTTGGTCCTTTCTTTTAACACATTACTCTAACAGCAGATAACGTAACAAAATTTCCTCTGGTTGGCCCCAAACAAATTATTTTTTTATATGCCTGCAAAATCTAATAATTTAGAAACTCTGCCTTCTTTGTAGAGACTCAAGTTTTTGTTTTTATTTTTTCTTTTTAATTAAGAAAATCTACTGTTTTTCTAACTCCATTAACAAATACAAGAGAAATAATCTTACATACTTCAAATAATTTTGAGATGGCAACAAAAGAAAACTCAAGAAAATATGCTCCTCCATTACACCCTAAAAATAGGTAAGAAAAAGTTGCAAACAGCTTTGCTTGCCAGAGATTGTCTACACTGGTCAAGCCTTGCAAAGAAAATTCCACGTCAGACTTAGCCATGAGAAATGTTACTGTAAGTGTATAAATATATATAAGTGTATATATAAGTGTATAAATATGAAATGCATATTATACCTATGAAGATGAGTGAATAATAATTAAGTTTTCTATTCCAAATACTTAATTTTCAAGTTTTTAGGAGCTTTAGATGCAGTTCCTTGGAATGTTAGTCTTTTTATTACAGCATCTGGTCCTATGCAAGACTTAGAAATAATTTCAGAAATGGAAATGAGTTCTATGTTAGAACCTAGAATAGAAAATTTCCCTATGGGCTGGTTATGTTTTTGTTTTTGTTTTGTTGTGGGTTTTGTTTTGTTTTGTTTTGTTTTTTTGTTGTTATTTTGTGTTTTGTTTGTTTTTTAATGCAGTTTTAACTGTAACTCTATGTAGTAAACTTCTGGCACTATTTCCATTTCTCTAATGACAGCATCGAATACTTTTTCAATTGGAAATTGCTCAAAATTGTGATGATTTCTGCCTGAAGTGAGACAAAAGGCCTATTTTACATAGGCCACAAAACAGATGTTGATAATGTTTGGTTACCACCAGTTTTTCTGGACTTCAAACAGATGACCTGGAAGTGAAAGGTCTTATATCTCATTAATAATAATACAAGCTGTCAAATCGTAACGACTTAGTGTGTTCTTTAGCTCAGGGCAGTAAGTCAATACACTCAGCACACTCCCAAGAGTTCTGGATAGAAGACTTATCACATTTAGTTCTCAAGCCAATGCAGACTAGCTACCCTTGATGGCTTGGATGGAAGATTAGCTCTTGTTTAGCAGAAATAATGCTGCTTGCTAGAAATATTTCTATACTGAAGTTCAGAGTTGCTAAAAGTATGGGCAGTCCTGGGATGCTGCATCTCTCTCTCAAACTTTCCTGGTACATTTGCTCCTGGGGGAGGGGTCTCCTTCCACTTGGAGACAAACGTCCAAGATGAAGGGAAGATTCTGTAGTGAAGATTAAGATACATTAGGACTAAGATGCATCAAAGGCAGTTAGTGGCTTTCCTTGTGTTTATTTGGATGAGTTGCTCAACCTGCTCATATCATGGAGCAAACAACAGGTGTTTATTCTTGCAAGACTGTTGCAAGGCTGTAATTCACCGTGGCTGATAAGGAAGTCAGATTCTGAGCTGATTGAGCCCAAGCAAGTAACCAGACAGATGCCTTACAAAGCCTTTTGTTATCCTAAAATAACCTAAAGCCTCATATCCTCCTATTTTTATTTCCTTTCTTTCTCTCTAGAAACTACTCCTTTAGAGAGTAGCAAAAGCATCCATCAAAGATGCTTTGCTTGTCTGGGGCATATTTGTTGTTGTCACCCGCTATATGACAAAATAGATGAAACGTGTTCCAGTTAAAAAGAACATGTATCTTTCAAAAATGTCATTAAGGCTAAATTCTGCTCTCAAGTGCAAACAAAAAAGTCTCAGCAAGTCAAATATGACTCTGCAAAAGAGAAGAGAACATCTTTTTAAAATGTAAAATTCATAAAACTTGACTGGATCAACATTTACTTTATTTTTTAATGACCTATTTTACTGCAAGATCAGTGCTTTAAAAAAACCACAAAAAATCTTTGGTAAAAGAAAATATCTATTGAACAGTGAGAATGCAAGCTTACAATATTAGAACACATCCACATATTTTTCATTCTGAAAAAATCACCTACTAAGCAGGAGACAAACTGTTAGCAAATTTGCATTCTCAGGATCTTAAAAGAAAATTGTAAGTATTTAAGAGTCCTACTGCAGCTTTAAGAAGGATAAGCAGAAAAGACAAGGACAGGAGTTAGTAGTATCAATTCACTGCAGTGGGTTTGATTGTATTACCCACAGATTCATGATATATTAGGAAATGGTTAAAATTGACTGGGCTATCTCAGTCATTAGTTCTAACAGAGTTGTGACTTGCCTCTTGAAGTGAACAGTCTGGGAAGAAAAGGAGCTAAAACTGAAAGAGAAACATGTAAAATATTTTAATATGTAAATGCTAAAACAAGAACAATGTATTTTGCTAACTCATATTCTAAGACAGTTTCAGTATTCTTTCGGTTAAAAACTATGATGCAAACTTAGAAGTTATAATTTTAAACCATAATAACATGGAATCATATTTTTATATTTTATTAAAATGTTACTTAATATAATGAAATCTGACCAACTGCAATTGTAACATATGGAATATAAGATTATATAATAAAAATATTCAGACTGTAATTATTTAAAAATTCTTTATCCCATATGCAATTTATCAAAGCAAACTTTACATTGATCTGTGCCACATGGTTGATGAAAAACTATAAAGAGTCTCTGGAACAAAAGATATGTACAGATAACTTTGTATGAACAATTTCAATCTGTTTCAAACTTTCCTTTTTTTTTCCAATTTTAAATTCACAAATCAAAATATTGTATTATTTATATTCTCTTAGCTAAAATTTTTCCCAAACCCAAGTCTCGTCTGTTTAAAATGTGCCTTAGTTCATGGAATAAACAATGCTAAATTGTTTTAGTAAAACGTAGACAATCTTAAATCAATTGAAACCTGGTTTATAAAGACTTTGTTTAATTCCTATCCCTTACTGAGATGATCCAAATTGTTGTAAACCAGGTTTCAATTGATTTAAGCTTTAAGTTAAATTGGAGGCATATCTGAATATAGAAATTCTTATGTGTCATTCCACTTCAAACAGTAACTAGATATAAATGATACTGTACTGTACCATAACTTGATATATCCCAAAGATTTTCAGATCACTTATACTGAACTACTTAACTCTTTAGAATTAGACAAGAACAGACAGTGTGGCTTTATTAGGCCCTCTCTTCAGAGCCATCGGAGGTTGTTCTAACCTTCTTAGGCATAAACCCCAACTTCCTTGCCTATTGCTTTTCTTGATTTCAGTTTTTGGACTCAAGTTTCAGAGTCACATTCTATATATTGAAAACTGTGGAAAAACAATGACATGATTATATGCTAAATCATACAAAACTGGCAGCTAAACAGAGGGTATTGGGGGATTCAGGTTTTTTCATCAATGGGCAAAATTTACAGAAGACACACATGATGCTATGTGTGGCTGTTAACTATTAAAATAATTTCAGCTCCACAAATGAGTGAGAGTTGAATAGCAAAGGCTGCAGTTAATCTAATAGTAGAAATCAGATAGTTGAAAGGGTTTTTTTCTGAGAATTTCACAGGTTTTGGTTTTATCACATCACCTCACCACATTTGGAAGCAGTTTGCTTGCTCTATTACCATTGATAAGGAACAAGTCATCCTGCTAATATTTCAAAAGTTAATTTGTTTCACCTTCTACTATTTCTGCTTTTGCAATACTGACAATATCTCCCAAAGGACTGGAATGACTGTGCCATGTCCTGAAGGAGAAGGGAATGTCATCCGGCAGCGATCTTGAGTAAAGGGATACATTGCACATTGATACTTAAGGACACATTGAAATACTAGGGTTCTGCAGAAGGAGGTACCTAGAGGGAATGTATTGCATCAGTGTCTTGCACAAAATTGCAGTGTTGAGGCATAGACAAGAACTTCAGAGCTGACTGAGATTCTCCAAACAGGGTAAGAATTTTTCATGCCCACTTTACAGTTTTAATCAATATTTCAATTTATGCATATTAATTGGAAGCACTGTTCTTGGATATAAGAACTTGGCCAAAGCAGTAGAGTTTTTCCATCTAAAGGAGAAAGGGCCATTGATCAAATCATGCTACTCATGACTCATGGTCCTGCTTGATGCTCTAGTTTACTGACTTTAGACAAAAGTGTCTGAGCAATGGTTAGCTGCAGATTGAGAAAGTAAGCAGATTGACATATTAACTATGATAATCAAATGCTGATCGTTGCTTCCAAATAAAAGCATTTCTTTTCCCCCTCTGCTCTGATCTAGTTTCAAGGTATGAGGCTAACTTACATGTAGGCATTTCTTTTTAATTTGATTTTTTTTGTCTTGCTTTAGTGTAATTTTTTTTTAATAATCCATTTATAATCTTATCTTTGCTACAGATTTCTACTGTGATATCAGAAGAAAGTTCAGGAACAAAGATAGCTATTTTAGAAATTCAATTATGCAGAAAAAAATCATGACATCACAAAACTTTCCCTTAGTGGAGTTAATGACTGCATTCCTAAGTAAATCAATCTAAAAATTTCATACAGAATTTCATAGTTCTCAAATTTTTATCCCATCTGAGAGGAGAGTGCATTTCCAACTTTTAACATGCCTTTATTTCCAGACTACTTCCTCAGGAAAGGCAGTATTGCCTCAAGACAGAGCTGTAACAGAATCTGCTAGGAGACGGACAAAACTGGGATCTCACTGCATCCTTCACCCCTGGGAGAAAGGACCAGAAGGGCTGTCCCATGAACATATTATGCTGAGTTGATTCTCAGCTCATATGCTAACAAGTAAAGTTCAGAGCTGGGTTACAGCTTCATTCTGTCTTAGTCCTTGCTTAAAACAGGCAACTTTTTCTCTTGCAATGACAGATGGGTTGACATACTACAGATCCTTCTAAACTCCATCACCGAGAGAAGTAGGGGCCATGGAGAGGGTCATGTGTCTCCACAAGCTGTGTGGCACTTGGGATCAGGTCAGGAATGTGCACAACCACACTCTGACTCACAAAACCCCTGAGATGTGAAATTAGTCTGCATTTTCATTAAAAAAAAACCAAAAAAACCCAAAAGGTTCCACATCAGTTTCAACAAATCACAGGCACTAATTATAACACATGAGATATTGCTATTTCTCACATCTCTGCTCAAAGACTGTACACAGGTCAAATGGTAATCCATTCCCCTAGTTCATGTAAGTAGGGAAGAAATAATAAACTCTAGAATACCAAGAATCTGTTCATACTGCAGTTATATGCTTAGTTGTCAATATTAAGACACTAACTAAAAAAGTTAAGAACTAACAAGTTTAAAAGCACCTTTTGGCTCCCATCTTAGTAGTAATGAAAAGTATAATTACCTGCAAGGTTATCAATTTCCTTCTCTTGGAGCAGGCTAACAGCATCATCATCTCCTTCCAGCATAAGCTCTGTTTCCGCATTCTGATTTACCACAGCTTGACTTCGGAAAGTTTTCTTTGACTTCACTACGTCCTCTTCAGTGCCTAAAAAAGTTACAAATGTTGTGAATTCAGCTGAATAGTATTTTAAATATGAAACAACTCCAGTCAAGTAGAAAAAAAATAAACAAAACAGTATAAATCATCTTTATTGACAAAGGGAAGGAAACACTTTCTAAAACTTTACCAAGGTTTACAGAATATGTGGTCTTACTCTGTTTTCTGTCCTATCCTGAATGAAATAAAAACTGTTCCCAAAGACTTTCCTGTTTTTAATAATTGCCATTTACTTTGTGCTCAATGTTGTTCCATTAGTTTTTCTTGCAAGAAATTCAGCAGAAGTTTCTCTCAGGTTCCTGGTACCATGACTCTGAATGACCCCTGAGATAGCAAACCACCTGCTTTAAACTTAGAACCTGCTTTCAGGAATCCAAAATCTGTCAGGATATTTTTCTTTTGAAGTAGGTGGGACAGGACGGTGAATGAGGAGATGGGTTATCTCAATATACAGTAACAACAAGGTAGACTAGGCAGAGATGCAGAAAAGACAGAAAAAAGACAAGCATAGTGAAGGAACTTTGGTGGATGTCTGTGTGTTTTTAAGGAGCACAGTCAAAATGTTGGTGTATGGACTTGTGCCAATTACCCAAAGGTTGTCATGGGCAATACTCATTTTTCTTGACTACAACTGACTTTTTCTATTCAGTCTGATAGTTCCTTATCACAGGAGATACACCTTACTACATTTTGGGAAGATCATATTGGTGCTTGCCAGAGTTTATTCTCATGATGTAAAAAATTAATCACACTGTGGTTGAATGATAGAATTGTAAGTATCTTTCATATCATAAGTAGTTTTCATGTAACTGTTGTGACCTTCCCACAGTATTTCTTTCTTAGCTGGGTCATAAGTTTTATTTTCAGTACTGTGGTTTCACAGCAGTCCCAGGCAAGAAAGTTTCTTTTCTTTTTTCTTTAACAGGAAATCCCACACCTTCACCTTGGACTATACAAAATCTGGGCACCTCCAGTTCTGTCAATCAGAAATAAACTCCAAAAGTAATCTCTCTATTTTGTAGGATAATTTGGAAATTTGCTTCCTACTAAGCTACAGAATGATGTGTGAAATCTGAGCAAAACCACACACATGTGGATTTTGTTTGTTTTTCACAATGCCTGAACTTAAACAAGATGAATTAGAGCATGGTGCTAGTAACACCAAAGTTGTGGGTTTAAACCCCATATGGGCAATTTATTTACGAGTTGGACTTGATGATTCTTGTGGATGCCTTCCAACTCAATATTCTGTGATTCTATTTCTGAGTACTGTTATGGCAGAATATAATGTTGAGGTAAAGCCTAGCAAGACTCACAGCCTTCTATTAATGTAGGACAACTAATAGGAATATAGTAAACAGATAGGTTAGTGAAAATAGATACACGGAATGGAACTGATGTGTCAGGTAGTTTTGTCATTACAATGGGAAAGGTGTTAAGATTTTACCTCCTACTCTTATAATCAGTTAGAGTATTTTAATTAATTTGTGCACAGGAGAGTCACAGGATACAAATAAAAATGCTGGAGGCATATTTTTCTGTGGGTGTGTTCATTTTGTTTGAATATCACTGCTAGCATGCCACTTGATACGGGACTTCATCACAGGCTGAGATAACTCATGTTTTACATTGCCTAATATTAACTTTTTGAATACTATTGCTATTATCCCAATTCCTGTGATCATTATCTCACTTGCATAGTTTATTACTTAATACAACTAACTGTAATTATTTGCTCAATTTAAAACTGGATCACTTAATTCATGGTTGGAAAAGTTTTCAGTATCGTCTACAAGATTTTGGGTTTTTTTCATTTGGTTTGTATTTCTTTTTTCTCTAGTTCACAAAAAGAGGTAAGAATGGTAGGAGTTTGGAAAAACACAAAGAACAGATGTGCTGTAACAGAATTTCAGTTTTGTTACATCAGAATTGTCCTGAGTATTTAAGCAATAGGTCAGGATCTCGTTACACGTGTTTTTACAGCAAGGGAGTTTAGCACTGTTTGATAAAAGTAATACTTCTGTTGTGAAGCATGTGACACTAGAGGAGACTGGGCCTGAGATGAACTTATGTGGTGAAGGAAGAAAGCATGAAAACACTGTTCTCTTCCTTTTTGGTAGTTCTAGTGAGTGTTATGTAAGTTTCTGAGCTTTATAAAATGTGATAATCTTTAAATTAGTTACTTGAAAAGTACTAATCTGGAGTAATTGTAGAGTCAACCATTTCCATAGTAACTGATTAATGACAATTTTTATAATTATTTATGCATGAAAATACATTTTTAAAATTACAAGGAAAAAAGTCTCAAGCCCCAAATTATTACTAACAGTAAAAATACATCACATGAACCTGAAATTTAGGGTATTTAAAATCCCTTGTGATGAGGGTAGCAGGTTAGGGAAATATTGCCACACACAGGTGGAAGAAACATGGTAGAGTAGAAGGCATTAAACTAGTTTGGCAAATTTGGAGCTTATCAATAGGAGAAATATTTCTAAAATCAGTTCTGGTTTATAATATTAAAATATATTTATTTAAAGGAAATACAATAAATAGTGCTTCTTTGTCTTGATGGAAAAAAGCTCTGGTTTGGCTGTAGTTAAAATTTATCCCTTTGTTGAGTGTGCCTCAGTTTTGCTGTACTGTACCAAACATTTATCTAAATGAAAGTGTACAAGACCCAGAGCTGCCCTTCAATCACTATATCCTTTATGAATTAGAGTTCCATTTATCAAAATTACAGCAAGAAGCGTAAGGTCTCACAGGGCTGTCTCATTACAAGGCTTGTAAACACTGTCCTTACAAAGAAATGGTTTAACACCTAACAAATCAAAAACTGATTGGGAATAGAATTTATTTGAGATCATCTATCTTCGGGAAGACGTGCAGTACTGAGTGCACTTCGTGGCCTTTCTACCCATTCATCAAGGAATTAACAAGCGAATACCACAGACCACCAGATCTCCTTGGATCCTGAAATGTTCAAAACAGATCTGTCACAGATGTTCTATTTTTATATTTCAAGATGACTTCAAAAAGGTTTTAAAATAAGAGAACCTCTCCAAGTAAGAGTAAGAAGAAAAACAACTCATCTCTTTAAAACCAGACAACAAACTGAATAAAAAATTATATGACATAAAACAATGTCTAGTATTGTTAACAATGATATAAAAGGGAGAGATGAATAAATGAATACTTGATATTTCAGTGCTTTTGAAAAAAGTCTAAACTAAAATTGGTTTTTCAAAGCCCCAGCAAAATTATTCTGAAATTCCATCCATGTCCAGGTATTTCATTTAAAACTTACACACACAAGGAGTCTGTATTTTAAAAACTCAGTATGAAATGAATAGTCTTAGTTCCTAAGATTGATTAAAAAATGTTTCAAATTCATTAAAATAAAAAAAAATAAAATGAAACTAGATGTCATTTCAAAAAAGCAAAGTTGTGACAGTAGAGTGCACAGAACTGGAATTGGCAGATGGCTCCAGTTCTTGTCTTTGTCAAGTTCCTTCTTAAGCGATGGATTTAAGGGATAGACTGGGATTTGGAAAGGAGCCTTGAAATAAGCAGCTACGTATTTTGTGAAACTACATTTTGCAAAGAAATTAAAGGAAATAAGCCACTCAGGTTGCACTGAAGTTCAGCTGAAGTTGGTGCCTTGCTTTCTGGAAACTTGAAGGCTGTCTTAAATGTATTTCAAGAGAACATATGTATAGAACTAGATAAGCCATCAAAAAAAAAATCCCTCTTTTGTTACACCTGTTATCATCTTGATTATTTTGGTAAATGTCCATGTTACAAACGGGCTTCCTATGGTAACTTCAGGATAACTGAAAACAGCTCGTCTTTAAAAGAAAGTAAAGGAACCAACTACCACTCCTCTAAAAAACCTCGACTTGGTGGAAGGGTGTGTATTTTATATGTCTGAAAGGTTACATGAACTGCACGGTAAACTTGTACAGTATTGCTGAGAATTTATAATCTCTATTCCAGTAGCAAAAAAATCCCCCCCAAACCCCATTACTAAATCACTCAAAACCTAGTAATTTCGCAAGAACAGGAGAATTTCATGTCAACTTGCAACTACAGCCTCTAGAAGTATTTAACACAGGCAAAACTTCAACTGCGGATGGACATTTTTACAGTAACTTTTGAATTTTTGCCTCTCTATTAAATCAATGAATTCCCTGTTTTGTTTTGTAGGTCACAACAGGTTTCTAGGGATGCAATCTACATTTCAAAGACACTGTAAGCATCCAGATCCCCAGAAACTGTCCCTAAATAGAATTTAAAAATTAGCAATACAAACATAACATATAGTTGATTACATTTATGTTTATGTACGAGTATTTCATTAGACATTACACTAATTTATATGCTTTAGTTGAACACAATAAGGGAGATTCCAGTTCTCTCTTTACTTCTATCCATTTATTATATATTCACGTAGAGTGTATTATATTTTTTCTCTCTGAATTTAGTAAAAATGAGGTTAAAAATACGGTTAATTTTAAGAAAAGTTTGCTTGGTAATACTGTAACCAGCAAAAGGAGACTACTGCTTCTTATAAAGTTGTTTTCATAGTTTACTTCAACGAATTACCGATAAGGAAATTTATGCAGTGAGTGCTCTTTGATCTTTGAAGAGAGATGGCAGAATGGAAAGTTAACCTCATTTTAATGTTACCTTAATATACTGACAGGAAATTCTAATGTTTCCAAACATCTGGAAATCTGCTTCATGGGATGGTGTTCTTCTTTTCTGTAAGAAACCTTTTTCATATACTGTCTTTTACAGTTTTATGTGGCTTCTAAAAGAGCATTTTGACATAAGTAAAGTCTGTTCTTTTTACAGTAAAATTCTGCATTTAATTAAAAATTCTCTTTTATAGTGGCTAAAGTAGAGGTTTTGTGAAGCTTAGCTCTCCTCAGAAACTTTTAAGGGTAAACTTGCTTTTTACTCCTTACAGATCATTGGTACGTACTGCTCTGTAGAACACTGCTTTTCTAGCTGAATTTTAATCACAAAGGGTAGTTTTTACTATTTTATTTAATAAAGGAATTCAGAATTAGTTCCTCACAAGAGGTCACCTCACAGATCATGATGTGAACTATAAAATTATATCACAGGTAAAATACAATTTATCAACAGAGTTTGAAAGAACAAAGCTCTTTCTTGAGAGAGATTTTTATCTTAATTGTACAAACTAACTTCTACAGGAAGAACCAAGATTATCTATGCACAGAACTAAAATATAACACTACTATCTACTTTTTTTGTTCATTCAACATCAGTAATAGTTGAAAATACTTAGAAAAATAAGATTTGCTAGATAATATTACTGCATTGTATATTCTAACAGTTTAACCCCCTGCTGTCATTGCTAATCTCTACTAACTTGATTAGGCACTGGGACCCTCACAGCAGCCACAGTTATGGAGAGCAGCTGCTGGGAGTCTGTAAACTGACCTCTACAAACCCCAATAAGATTAAATCCTCGACGTGGTGACCACTCCATCTCAGCCGAGTATCTTTCTGCACAACTACAGAGCCAGCCCTCCTAGGAGTGTGCTGATTCCATGGGAAACACGCTCCAGGTATCCCTGGCTCTGTTCAAGAGGCTGCTCTGGCTTTGCGTGGCAGCCTGGGGCTGGCACATCATGATGAACTGACCCCACCTGTGTCTGCTGCAGTTGTTATTTATATTGCAATGTGTTTCTGGAACTGGCAGCTTTGACTGGCATGTAATTTAGTTTCCCTAGAGACTCAGAGAAGTGACTGTTAATAAAGGAAGGCTGGGTTTAATAGATTTAATAAAAACCAGAGAAATCTAAATCACATTTTCATTATTAAGGATCTTTGAAGAAATGAGGGAGAAAAACTATGAAAATTGCATAGAAATTAAAACTTGTATATATTTTTACTGGAAATTACTTCTACCAAAAGTAAAACCAAATCACATTTTTGCTTTCTGTAATAGATAAATACCTGAAAATTTAATCAGAGACTTCTTATGTATTTTTCTCCAATTTTTATGCCTAATATCTGACCAAATGATCTTCTTCATGTAAACCATTTGTAAGTAAATACTTTATTGCTGTATATGCTTTCCTGTTTCAAATTCTCAGATGTTTTGCTTTGTAAAATGAAACTGACACAAACTATGCCAATGAGGAGACTGAAAATACAGGCAAGGCCAAAATGAACATGTTTCTTAGATGAAGCTGAGCCTTTTTAAACAATAATACTTGTAACTAAAATCAGAGTGTTGTATATTAATAAAAAGGTCCTACATAAAAATAAAGGTGAAAGTAACTACGGTGGGCACTTATTTTTTTTTCAGTTTATAGGTAAGAAAACAGATTCAGAGTGGTCATGGAATTAATTTTTAGAAGTTGTTAATATTGTCATTACACATATTTGAGATTTCAGGAGTTCTTAGCATATGAGAAAGGATTCTGCACTGATTCAGCACTGATTGCAAACAGCCAGTGGGTGACAGTCAGATATGGCCAGTCCAGCAAATGTTCCAATGCATTTCAGGCTCCTGAAAGGCAGCCTTCATTCTGACTAGAACCAGAGGAAGTCCCTCTAATGGGAACTTAAAACAGTCAACTGTTTATATTTGGATTAAGATGTAGTTTGCCACTGTAACTTGTACACACAAGAATGGATTCATATTTCATGACTGATGACCTTTACAAATCCCTGACAGTTTGAAAGGCAGCATCTCGGCGTATACTGTAGTTTGATAAATTGCAGAAAGAAACCAAATTCTGGTGTGGATTATTTCAATAGGCATGATATACAAGCAAAATAATTAAGAGTAATAAGATTTTCCTAAGTGTCTTTCTAGCAATTTTACAAAAGTACAGTAATGGCTGAGTAAAAGAGCTATGTCACACCAACAATTATTTCTCAGTGGAAAGGACATCAAGGACACTTGCAAGTAAGAGAATTGGATCAATATTAACGCGATTTTCATTTCATGCTTCCCCAACTCCAGTAAGCTGACAATATACTCTGATTATGTGAACTGCCTCTGAGTAACATAGAAAAGGTTATTAGAGCAAGAGGTGGAAATGGAATGCACTTTTTATATTGACAGGTCTGCTAATAGAGTGTACTGATTTTCAGAGCTATGCAATGTGTTTTCACAATTTGGTTTTGACAGCAAAAAGGAATTTAATTTATTCTTAACTCAAAATATTCACATGTAAGCAAAGGTTTCTCAAGACTGGCCACTGAAGAGGGTAATCAAACTACTTCAATAGAAAAATTTAATTAATAAGGTAAGAAACAAAAAGTGATTGAATTTAAATATGTATGACATGATCATGAAATAGTGAAATAAATCTACTAAACGAGGCATTCTATGCTTTTGAAACAGCATCTGATAAAACCTTTTTAAGATGACATAAAAGTGAAAAATACATCTGTGTCATGTCTAACATTCAGGTCTGGATTATGTCTGGAAAGTTTCAGATTAGTTCCTGAGCACACATTCTCCAGGAAAAGCCATGTTCTGACTCTCTCTGCTTGCAGATCCTAAAGCCAGGATCAGTGCTGTTGGACTTATAAAGTGGCACACTCCATAGTGAGGAACTGCACCCCCACATATGCCGGCCTCAATTTTGCTCCCTGCTCACAAAAAATTCTAATTGAAAAGGCTAATAATGACAAAGCTTTGGAAAGAAATTAAATCCTCTTTGGAAAAACAAACACTTGATAAAGCAGTGGCATGTAAGGAATGGCATGGCATCTCTCAAATTCCATGAAATGGAAGTGGTATCCCGCTTTATGGAAGTGGGCATGGAACCAGATTATCTTTAAGGTCTCCTTCAACTCAAGCCATGCATTGATTCTATGATTCTATGAAATGTGATTTTATCTCCCTTAATAGGGTATTCTACCCCAACATTTCTAACCTTTACCTAATCTTTAAAAATTAGAGCCTCCAAACCATGAGACTGGCTCAAACCTGAATATTTTAAAAAAGAAAATACGTACTACGTATCTGTAGTATTGGAATCTGCCTTTTAATTTTTAAATTCTCCCTCTCCATGCAAAAGCATGGATGGTTATGTCTTTGCCCCTCATCACTTAAGCTATTTCTATCAGATCAAAAAAAGATCAGCTCTTTGCAAACAGCCACTGTACAGAGACATAAAAGGACAGATAAAAATTCATTTTCTAGTGCAGGGAATGAAGATGTAGAAAGTAAGTTTAAAATTATTTTATAGTAGCTATCATAATTGCCTAGTTAGGTAACCATTTCAATTTCTATTAAGACTACTTATTTACAGAAAGCCTCAACAGCTCAAGATCAGTGCTATGAGAAAGCCACTTCCCAACATGTCTGAAATTACTTTTGCTTTCTGGAATGGTAATCTTTTAAAGTGAAACTCTGCTCTTCTGAGACATACAGAAGGACCATCTTATGCAGTCTTTACACAGACAAAATCTCCTGAACATGAAATAATGTCACCTGCAATTATTTCTTAAAAGAACTGTCACCATTATATAGAAATAAATTTGTCAATATAAAAATGTCATTAGAATGTCTAAGCTTAATTTCCACTACATGGCCTTTTGTGGTACAGTTCCAGCTGTTTCAGTGTGCAGCACTGTGGTTTCTATCACTACAAATTCCATTTTGCCCTCACACAGATGACCACATCTTCAGAACTGGTTAACATATTTTCACTTCAGCAGTAACTGGTGGGAGAAACTTCTCACGTTTCAGGGTTGATCAATGCCTACAGCAACACCAGACACAGGGCAGCACCTACAGGATATACACATTTGTGAGGCAGCAGTATGGCCCTAACATTGGGATATTTGTGTTTAATTCTTAGCGCTGCTAAGGAGGGACCACGCTCTAGTAGCAACAGACAGCACTTCTGTTTGGGTCAAGCTGCTGTAAATACACATGCTCCTCCAAGTTAGAAATTATCTAGCAATAGCAAAAGTTATCTATCCAAGTATCAATTACCTATCAAATTACAACCAAAGCTTTGCTATTTCCTTGATTTGAGACAGAATTTTACTCTGCACTTTTTTAAAAATTAATTTCTTTTTAATTTTTATTTTAAACAAAAGTAGCTGCAGTTATAAAATGTCTTTGTTTCATCTAGACTAGCAGATGAAGCGAAATAGTAGTGGTACACAAGATATCAGCAATAAACAGATTTTGAGGATCTATCAAGAAAACAGCTCAAGGAATTAATTGACAAGATTTTCATTATTTTAACTCTGAAACGGGGTAATAGTAATCACCATCCCAGACAGAAATCCTTTGTGTGTATCAAGGAGAGCTAACTCACAGAAATCTTAGCAGCAGTCAGCAATAAAGAAAAAAGGAGGGCAGTATTTTATTTGACTTTTCATTAAGCTGCTGTGTGGGGTCTATGACGTCTTTCCTTCTACTTCACTCAAAGACTACAAGAGAGCACAAACCTTCCATGGAATTGTAGGGACACTTGCAAAATTTCTATGCTTGTGTTAGATTTTCAAGCACTAGCAGCACTGTTTTCCATTCAGATGAGAGCTGAGCTGCTATTTAGAAAATATGGTACTCTTTCTTAAGGGCATGGGATGGAATGACTTCTGCTGTATGGCAAAAAAGCCACCAATAAAATGGACAAGCACATGCACAATTCTTTCATCTGAGAAAGGATATCTATTGTAGATGATGTTCAGGACAGATTCACTGGGAGATATACTCTTTAGGCACACAGTAAGGATAAGAAAAAAGTCATGTCATGATGTAAGGTACATGATACAAACCCCAAAATTAAATAACTGGAAACATTCATGATATGCTGGCTGATAGAATTCTTAACAAGGTATCTTCCTTATCATGCTGGTTCGTGGTATATTTAACTTTTCCATAAAATGTATTTGGCTTTTAATACAGTACTTTCACAAGGTGTTTCTTCATCCCTGCCTGTAACTTGCACCACACTGAAACTCACAGCACTAAGTACTTTTTGTGTGCATTTCAAAGCTAACGCTATAAAATATTGAAACACACAAAATAAGTGGTATTGAAGAACTCAGTCTACTTGTAAGGATATGGAATAACTTGTGCACATATACTTAAATTTTCCTTACTTGTGTACAAATCTTACTATTTACATAAAAAGTGTGCAATAATTTTAATGTGATATAATGGAAATAGATGTTACGTGAAAAATGTTAAGTAATGTAATACATAAGTAAAAATACTTCGGTATCTTAAATGTATATTGTCTCTGAAAATGAATTACTTTATTTTCCAAATCTATACATACCAGTTCCATTTGTTTTGTGAAAGACAAAGAATCACCTATACTGAAAAGATTTCCACAGTCTGAATCTGTTGATTTAACCCTTGCAAGTAGCCCAGAGGCTCACAGAAACCTGAGCCCATTGCCTGAAAGCCTTCATGCCTCCTGCTGACTATCAGAAAGAGTGGGATAGTAAAGTCTTTTTAAATCTTTACTATGATCTTCTAATTCTATACTGCAAAGGTTGCAGCACTGCTGAAATAACGTCCCTCCATTCCAGCCATGTGCTCGCCAGCTCTTCAGAAAACACAAATGATACATATTTCCACTTACATGCAAAATAGAGAATAGAGTCCTGCAGTCAAGACATCACAAATAAGAAAAAATGGAGAAAATTTAGAAAAGCAATATTTTGTGTTTTAACTATAGCTAAAGATTATTTAAAGTGCTGTTACTCCTTAATATGAAGTTTTAAAGCATAAAATACAGGAGACAAGAAAAGCAAGTGTTCAAACCTGAGTCCCAAGACCTAAATTCACCCAGCTGTGAAAGCTGTCCTGAAGGACTATTATTAGACTTTCACTGACAGAATGTTCTTCGAGATGTTTCAGTAAGATTCACTGACTATACCTGGGCCAAGAACTTCTATTTCTTTGCCAATTAGGCATAAAAATTAATAAAAAGAACAAATACACCTGTCACAGGGATTTAAATACATTTATCATCATAGTGATTTATGGGGTTTAGTAGATAAATTACTTGCATTTGGCAGAACAGACAAATATTGTGAATTCTTTTTACATAAAAATATGATAGAAGGGAGAAAAATTCAGCTAGAATTCTAAAACTGAAAATAATTGCAATTTAGGAATGGTTTTGCAAGCCAATTTGATTACTTCAAGAACATTCTGGAGTCATATAGTTTCAGATGAAGAATCAAGAAACAGAGGTAGTTATGTTAACTGTTGGCTAAAAGCCAGAAATTCTGCAGTAAACTCTATTAGCTCAGACCTATAACAGCAGCTGAAATTCAGGTCATGCTGGATAACCTGAAAATCTCAGAGGAAAGGCATTTGAAACCCAACACAGAGGTTTTGAGGGAAAAGTTTTCACATCCTATTTGCCTCTGTGAAAAGCTTGAATTAGAGTAAAGATAGAGATTCTGACATTCAAGAGTTGAGGAAATCATTAGGGAAAAAAAAGACCATTTAGTGAAACTGTACTTAAAACTTATTATAAAGCTGCCACAAAAATTCCTGTGCTAGAAATAGCATATAACAGAGAGAAGATATTTAGAGACTGCAGAGTATTGATAGGATGCAATTGCAACTCATTTCCATCACCTACTCAAAGAGCAGAAGCTCAGACAATGAGTGTTCAGGACAATTCAGCATAAGGGTTCAGTACTCCACCTAAGCAAATTCTATTACCTTTTACATCTTGAAGGTGCCTTTCATTACATTACAGTGGGTTATAAAATTAGGATCATCATAGTAACAGATATGTTTAATGAGAATATATATATGATGGGGGGGAGTAGGAAATGTTAGAAATAAGACCAAGTTAAATCCAGTATTTTAGATTTAATTATTCTCATTATTAAGATTGTGCTTTGCAGATCCTTATATTAATACCTAGTGTAAGCTGTCCTTCCTAGACTTTCTTTAAACCAAACTGTATCTTGCAATAATCCTGAAAAATATTAACAGGGCACAACTACCATGTAATAGTTTCCCTATAATCCTGGGAAGATGGAATATTTGGAAGATTATTTGGAGAAGCAGTGGATGGCACTGTTGGGCTACAATTATAAGGCTGTAGATGAAAATCTTATACTGCTACACTTTAAAAAGGACAGATTTTTGTGACTCCTTCAGGCACTCAATTCAGATATAAACTCATTCAGAGTACACTGGAGATTGCATAATCAAGGTGGAAGTTCGTATACTGAAAGGAAGTTTTGTAAAAGGAGAAATTAAAATGCTCACCACTAAACATCAAGTAACATATGTGTGTTTTCTGTCCATAAAGTGGATGCTATATCTTTAAACTGCTCACAATTAGTGGTTAAACTGCGTATATTTACAGACTAAAATTAAGTGGGCATGAATGGGGCAAGGGAGCAGGGTTTCTTTTTAGTCAAAGGCTCTTCTTCAGTTTCTCTTATGTAAGATATAGGGAAATTATCCTAGATAAGGGTCATCACCTGTATTTCCCCAGATCAGTATATTTTATGGAATTTTGAGGGGGGGGAGGGGGGAAGGAGGAGTTGGGGGGGGGTAATTAGTCCATTAACTGAGGGGAAAATAAAAGAGTAACAAAAATACTGCCTTGGCTTATGCAGTCATGACAAACTCAACTTCAGTGGTAATAAATTCACTAAGCATGAGCAAATTTATATTAGAACCGCTTTATACTGGTCAGCATCTTCATTAATGATCTGATTCATGAGTCAGAGAGTTCCCTCAGCAAGTTTGCACATGACATGAAACTGGGAGGAGTGGCTGATATGCCAGAGGGTCATGCTGCCACCCAGAGGGGCCTCAGCAGGCTGAAAAAGTGGGCTGACAGAACCACATGAAGGTCAATAAGAAGTGTTAAGTCCTGCATCTGGGGAAAAACAACCTCAGGCTCCAGTGTTTGCTGGGGGTCACCCAGCTGGAAAGCATCTCTCCTAAAAAGGAGCCAGGAGGCCTGATGGACACCAGGTTCAACACGAGCCAGCAATGTGCCCTTGCTGCAATGGTGAATGCTATCCTGGGCTCATTAGACAAAGTGTTGCCAGCTGGTTGAGGAAGATGGTACTTCTCATCTGCTAAGCCCTGGTGAGGCCACACCAAGAGTTCTGGGCTCCCCAGTACAAGACAGATATAGATATTCTCTTACACTTTTACTACTAAACTGATCCAGATATTTTGTAGATATGCTTTGTTTACCTTGAGAGGATAAGGCTCAAGTGGTCCATACAGTTGTGTATAAATGCTTGTTGGTTTTCAGTACTTCCAGGGATGGAGATCATACAACATTTCTGGACAACCTGTCCATTGTTTGTCCACCATGACAATAAAAAAAAAAGTGCCTGTTGCCTTTCATCCTGTCACTGATGACCAACAGATACCTGGATCAGTTTAGAAGTAAATGTTAAAGAATCCAACAAAAGGATCTACAAAACTCAATTCTGACAGCAAGGCTGTTTATACAGATCAACTATAAGAAAACAATATTTTTTAGACAAAATTGAAAGCATAATTTGTTCTTTAATCTCTTACATGGTACATATAGAATTCTCTCACTGCAGATACACCTAGAAAACTAACTGGGTTTTATGAATCTAGTGCATCTGCTAGCAAAACTCTGATATGTGATGATCCAGCATCAGTTTGTCTTCAACTTGCTTTCAGTTTTGAATCAGTTAATGAAAAAATACTTCTTTCTAACAGATGCTTATGAAATCAGTGTTGTTGAAATTTTTCTGGAAATAACATTTTCAATAAGCACTGAAAGAAGACAGGGTAAAGATAATGAAGTCTGAGATCTTTATGAAGCTGAGAAAAAATAAACTTACTTTTTAGATATATACAATTATGCAGTAAGTTTGATAGACAGTCTTGAATTTACTGTAAACAACAGTGGTATTTTCACACCTCTGGGTTATTAGAGATGGCATTAGTGTCAACAATCTAATAAATCAAAGTGTAGAAGCCAAAATGCAGGATGGAAGTGAAGACTAGCTTCTAGTTGGACATTTGGACATCCTAGAATAAGGAGCTTGATTTTACAACAAAGGTTCTGAACAGAGATGATGAAATTGAGCATCTCCGCTTCATGGGATACTCTCATTTCTCCACATGTATTATCACCTGAAAATATCAGGTAAGATTGTTTGTAAAACACTTTCTAGAACAACATTTGGTGCATACCAGATGGAACTAGCTTCTTAACAGGTTCTCTGGGCACTCCTATCTTGTTCTAACACTGTCTGCAGAAGGTAAAGAGGCCAGCAGTTCCTAGAACTCTGGAGCTGTGGGAATCAACTGCTGTGGACTTCTCAGCACTGAGGGGTTGCTCTTGAGCTAGAGTTTCTGAAAGGTCATCTTGAGCTACCTCTCTAACATTGAGGACCCCAAAATAATTGATTCTTCCTTTAGGGTCCCTGGGACACTTCGATACTCCATTCTGAAGACAGCCTCTTTTTTGAGTATGGGTTCCCAGGTACTTCAGATCCCCAGTTTCATAGCAGGGAACGCCCACAGCCATTCTTTTAGCGTTTATTCAAAGCTAAATGTTCTGAGAATATAAGTCCTTCAGCAGCCTGAAGGAATCCTGCTTTCCATTCTTTTGATAGTCCATCAAAATTCATCTGCTGCCATGAAAATAGATTTCAGATGTAAACACTTCAGGTTTCCAAACTAGATGCTTTTTAATTCTGCTTGTGCAATGAAACTGTATTTCTGATAAGCCCACACAGCATTTGGTGAAACTTAGAACACTAAAGACAAGTCCCAGAACGAGCCATATACAGTCTGCTTCATCTAGAACTGCCCTTGAAATACGGTTGCTAATTAGATGCCCCAACACATAATGGAATGAGCACCCCAAAATATGCAAATTCAAAAGCCACATGTGGCTCTATTTCACATATAGGACATATCTGTAGCTTTATTTCAAAACCTGAATGTATCACATATTACATTATGACAGTGCTTCCCCCTTCCCCCTTTTTCATTCTAAGCATTTAGGATCTGTCATGATAATCAGCCTAACAGGCTAAACACTCTTAAGCACAGACAGTAGATATATTTCACCAGCTTACACACGTATATTTAGAACATGGGCACTGATTTCATGTGTAGTCTAGAAAATGTGGTCTTTCTTGTACTCCATTTATATACAAATTGTTTGTGAACAACAGTCTTTAAAGACTGAAGGATCAAAGCTTAAAAAAGTAACTATTTTGCACTTAATCTGATCTTTGTGGGCCAGTGGCAGGGAGGTACAGTAGTGTCTCATCTATACTAATACCTCCAATGACTGTAAACTATTAAGGTGATTAACTCAAAGAGGCAATTCTTTCACCACATGTATAGAAGACCTGTGGGTCATATTTGCAAGTTTCATATATCTATCATAGTAAAATTTGGGGAGGAAGTAGAGTTTATAATAATTTATATGATCTTCTCTTTTTCTTTCTTTTCAGTCTGGAATTTTATGAATTACACTGAAATTCCATCTAAACTCAGAATAAGAACTGTTTAAGTTATTGACACTACAAAATCAAAACTCTATTGAAAGTTTCCAGGTAGTTAAAAATCCCATTACAGCTTGCACTTGCACACTGCAGTAAGTAGCATCCCTTCAGCTTCACAAAAGGGAGAAATGAATCTAAATTTTGATTCAACACAGAATTTAACTAAAACAAATGGGCACAGCAGATAGAATGCTGAAATAATTATGCCTGCATGTTAAATCTGGGTATGAAAGTAATTTTAACAGATTGCAAACAAATCCAATGCCTAATATCAAATTCGCAGAAATGGAGGAGACTAATCCTAAAGAAAAAAAAAAATCCAGTCCACCTCCTGTAAATGCCGCTATGGCTCTAACATACATACACGTCTCAAAGGACAGCTAAGTATATAGCCATAAGAATACGCTATAATTTTTCACACGGTTCTATATAGTCATAGAAATACATTGTAATTTAATGCAATACTTTTTACTTGTCAGGTACTTTGAGCCTATATTGATATGCATGCATATGTACACACACATATGTAGGCATAATATATTTTATAAAAGATGCAAACATGCATGCAAGAGTTGACTAACAGACTAGTTAAAGAGAAACTTCAATGTGGCAGAAATTTTTTGAGACAATATTATATTGCAGTAGTAGATAACATAGCATGTTACCTAGAGAAAGAAGTCACTATCAACTAAAATTAACACTTTTTTTTTTTTAACCCTTCAAGGTAGAATTTAACATTTGTTATTACTTCTTTAAAACAAAGCTAGAGATCATATACATAGTTTTATTTCCAAGACTCTTCTATTCCTTTATGACTGCAAATACTATATAATTATAGTATCCATACTATCCATACATCAACATTGAGTCTGATTTAATATTAGAGTAGCTGTAAAGCACTTTTTTATTTATCAAGGTCATATCTTGATGGCTGCACAAGCTCAGATAAATCAGGTGTTAAGCAGGCACATCTCCAAGGAATCTGGAAATTCTCTCATCTGCAATCCTCAGCATATCTTATTATTTACTGCCAAAGAAATGACTGATTAATTTTGTCATCTTTGCTCTGTGATTTTTGCTCAGCTGAAACTGCCTGCCCTCTTCTGCAATGCCTGATCAGACCTATTTAAGTTGATGCCTTTGATCGTAGACACTGAGGAGCTTGTTGACTTAGGCTTTGACTAAACATTCCTCCATTGAAATATTTATTCACAGAATCCTAAATGACAACTGACAGTCAATGTACATAATAAAAACTTTAAAGATGTTGCCACTGTTTTACTGATGCTCAAAATAGCTTTACTTGTACTAGAGGTATCAGTCAAGATGAAAAATTGAAACAAAAGCCAAACAAATTTTGCTTTGATGAATTCCTTATTTCTCACAAACAAAGTATCTGAGGTCAGGAATTAAAATCTATTACTGGAAAACTAAGCAGTATGATTTTTTTAAAAAAATTCTTTAAATTCTTTCTGTAGTGTGATATTATGCTCACTTTTGTAAGCTAGGGGCATTTTACTATCAAACTTTTCCAAACAAAATTATCACAACAAAGCCAGTAAAAAACCCAACCACAACAAATGTTAAACCCTATGGAAAAAAAAAAAGAAATCTGCCTCTAGCTCTTTATTAATCACATTCCAACACCAGAGGCAAAAAGTACATCAAACTACACCAAATCCTTTTCACATGACAACCTCATAAATTATTCAACTCATTAGTAACACCAAGAAAATAACATCAGCGTTAAGGATGTTTTCCTACAGAAAAAGGTCAGCTAAAAGTTTCACTATTAAAATCCAATGGCTTAAGCCTCTGAAAAGTAAGTACATGTAAATATAATCCATGAATTATAACTTTAGTGCATGCTGGTTTAAAATTCCATGTTAATTTAAATATATATGTGAAAAGCTAGAATTATTTATTTTAACTTGGGAAACCTCAGTCTATTTCAATTTTTATGCAACCACTCAGTTTGATGTGCACCACCTGTGAACACACCTGAGCTTTAATTTTCCTGTATGTTGAATGCACTAACAGGTGTTATATACATATGAAGTTCGTGCTTTTGATTATTACTTGCCCTTCAAAAGCAGCACAGCAATTAGCACAGTTTTGTATCTGCCTCTCATAAAATCCCAGTTTTGATGTTTTGGAAGAATGTGGAGAAAATAACCCTTTGTCAAATATGAAATACTATATACCACTGGGGGGAATGGCTTCCTTAACCCAACTTATGAACAGTTTATGACTTGACATCCTGCACGATAGCCTTCGTGTTTAAATAAGTTTTAAGTTACACTTGCCAGTATACCTGCACACACAGATATTAATTCATATGTCTAACCTTGTTTGAATCCCAGCTATTTGCCTCAGCAACCACAAAGTTGGAGAAATGTGTAGGTCACACAGGGTTAGCTTTATATCTATCATATTCAGAACGTCTGGCAACCTTAGCCTTTGGCTACATATCAGCTGAAAGGTTCAACTTGCTTTATGAATGATTACTTCCATTTTTTACTCCTAAATGCTAAAGAATCATAGCATTTTCTTTTCAGCACTATAGATTAAAAAAAAA
This sequence comes from Poliocrania exsul, assembly GCA_035041345.1. Taxonomy (NCBI): domain Eukaryota; kingdom Metazoa; phylum Chordata; class Aves; order Passeriformes; family Thamnophilidae; genus Poliocrania; species Poliocrania exsul. The sequence goes on along the minus strand of JAWWLZ010000001.1, from coordinate 51,005,480 downwards.
GGGACAGAAAACCATCTTAATATTCTTTAAATACTTCTGTCTTTTATATGTTAGAGATGTACCCAGCTCAAACCCAAGAAATAAACTTGCTTTAGATTTTTTTGAGTATTCAGGTTCAGTCTGCTGTACAGAAGCCACTAACATATGAAACTTATAGATTATACAAGGGAATTTGTAAGCATGTTCTTATTCCTGTTTTATACTCCAGCTACATCTCCATGAATGTCATACAACATCTAATTCTTCAGTTCCTAGATGGAAGATTCCAAGTAGTCAGCTCACTACTCAAACCATAAGCAATTCTTAAAATTAATTATTTTAAACAAGTTCTTACGCATTCCATAATTTGCAGAAAAAAACCCTTTTGGCTGATATTATGCATTCCAGGATAAAAATTCTGATATATTTTAATTTTTCATTCACAAAAGGTCTCCAGTGGAACTATTAAGACACATTAGTTTGATGACCTAACAGTTTTGTTCAGTCACTCCAGAGAGACAAGTTCAGTTGCTTTTACCAGTGCCTCAAAATTAAGTGTCTGGGAATGCTAGAGAGGAATTATGTGAATCCCTTGGGGATCAGAGAGTTTAAGAGCCCACAAGCTCAAGCCTTCTGGTTCATTACAGTGTAAAAATTGAAAGTATTACTTTCCTAAGAATATGTTGTCCTAGGAATTCTCAGCACTGTCATTAGAAAAGAAGGGACATGATTCTCAGGGATTCATGGACATCAAGAAAACATCATGAGCTATATTTTTGAGTGTAAGATAATACTGACCATATTCCACAGCAGCTTTTAGGAGAGCATCAGCGTGAGTAGACCCAAAAGCATTGCGAACAAATCGCCTCCGTCGGCGCAAATCATCCTCCCAGTAATCCAAGCGCCAGAAGTCATGCAGTTGGCTGGGAAATAAAGAACACACACATCAGCACCTACCACGGCTTGAACTGTATTTACATACATTACAGTATAATTTCACTGCTGCTTTTCCATTTCAGGTATGCAATCTTGTAAAACCATGTATTACTAAAACTTACAATATTCTAGCATTTCTTTACATGCATTTATATATTATAAGCCCCTGCACTGCCTGTCTCAAAATGTTCTGCCTGCTGCTAAAAACATTAATCACACTGAGCCCATTAACAAATGCAGCATCAAATTACAAGTATTAATGGCACAGCTTGCTTTCTTTTACAGTGTTTTTAACAAGGCTTGTAAATCATAGAATGGACCTCAGTGCAAATAGTTTGCAATTTAATGACTATGGTCCCTTAGCAGACTGAACTTAGAAGTATAAAATATTGCCCACTTGAATTTTGTGGAACTATGATTAAACTAATGTGCTGAAATATTCATTGAAATAATTCCCCATTGCCCCTAGCAACCTGAGAAAATTGCAATTTTATTCATTATTAATAACACTGAATTAGAGCAGCAAAAAAGTTCCACCATGTGGTAATTGTCTTGGTAAATTATTATTCCAGCACTAACAGAGTACTAGGATGATTTTATAGCTTCCAGCTAATACAAGCCATTAACACAACCATGGCCATCTTTGTGTTACAGTGCCTTTTACATTCAGAAGTATATTAAACTCCTGTAGAAAGATACAAAACATTGTTAATCTGTATTAAAGCCAAAACACACACATATATAATCATCACATAATATATCACATATATAATCAACCACATAATCATCTGGTATTCAACTTTGTTTCTAACAAAAAGACCAGCTCCACTTTAAGACAACTTCTTGACCTTATCAGCACAAACCTCCCGCATCTTTTTGTAAGATACTTGAGCAATGCCGTAACTGAAGCCAATATTTTAAAAACTTTTTGGATCACTAGCAAATACCCAAAATGTTTGTGGATGCATCCTTGTCATCAAATTCATAATTGAACATTATATGGCTAAAATTATTCTGCAGATCATGACCTTGCAGACCGTAACTAGGGAATCACTGCTTTAAATCAGTCATTTTGAATATGTCTGCAATACTGAAATACCCTGGAGGTGCATGGTCAAAAGGCAAATTAAAAGAAAAAAATAAGAGAGGGAAAAGTTTTCCACTCATGAGTAAGGGCTAGATCTTTGCTGGATTTTTCTATGTATTACTTCAGCCTCTGTTGCTTCATACTGCCTTCATTTTGAGAAGCTGGGTGCTGGTAGCCATTTCCAGAGGAAAAGTAGAAATATGTTAATGTAGAACAGACCTTTCTTTTTTACAGTCCACTTAACCATCATTTTTAATGCTTTCATGAGTTATTGTCCAACTTTACTAACTGCTGTCATAAGACCTGGATCAGTTCTGGAGGACAGAGCACCCAGGGGAGCGGATTTAGCAGCCCACCTTCCAGCCACTTACAAACTTTCAGATACAGCACACCATAAGTTTTAGTCAATGTTCATGGCTTTTTCATTCTCACTATATGCTTCTTGATCCTGTATGAATGTTCTACTTTCATTGCTGCCTGGCAGAACAGGCCTTTTTCTTATTTAAAAGCAGTGAGGAGGCAACTTCAGGAGTTTAGTGGGAGCTGCTTCCTCCCTGAGAGCAATGCATAGCACATTGTGTAAAGCTGAAGCAGTGACTCTGAGCTCTTGTGATGGGAAGATACAGCATTAATGGCCAAGCCTGTGTCCTATAGAACTATTGCCATCTTGAGTGCCAATTATCTTTGGTAAGTAAAATAGCTTACTTTGGGTTGTATCACAACACAGTGTTTGCTCACAGATGTGATAATCTGAAGTATTAGTCCATCATTTCTCCTCCTCTTCTGAGCACTAAGTAATTTTATTGTAACTGTTAAATCTTCTTGACTCTGATGTGATATAAACACAAACATGGGCAGCCAACTCCCATATAGTTTAAAAGGCAAAGTCGAAAGTCTCATTGTGCACTCTTAGTTTGTATTTTGAACTGGTGATATAAAAGATAATCATAAAGGCTTTTCATCATAGTAATTTTTTGAAAGGTAAGAAATTTTCCCTTTTTAATTCAATTTAAGAGTAACTTGTGATGGAATAGGAGTAGAGATACTAATGAAATTACTTTGAACACAAGAGTTCTCTGAAATAGCATGTGTCTTGACAGTAATAATAAAAAATACTCTTAGGTTGCTAAGAATGATACAAGTATGTAAGAATTAAAAACTTTTAATGAAATTAAGAAATATTCAAAGACTAAAAAACTACATTTTTAATTTGTTCTGTGTTTAATCTGGAAATCATTACTTTGACTAATCAGTCTGAAGAATACGCTATATTCTTACTTGAAAGTAAACCAGATTTTAAATTGTCAGAGGGTTAAGTCTATTTTGCAGATCCAAAAAAAGGTTTCAAGTTCACCAGGGACTGAAGTTCAAAATAAATAATAGTGCAAAACGAAAATTTTGAGAAGATGGAACACAAACACTATTCCTAAGCATGAATTATATGGCTTTTTAAAATAGGATAGAAATTTCTTCCCACAGTTTTCTACAGAAGTCTACCCTACAATGTTATTACATATTTCCAAATACTAGAAGATGTTATCTCAACCCTAAAGAAAAAGTTTCTGAATCTTACTAGTTATTCTAAGATTTTTTTTGTCTAGCCCATAGATTACAGTGCTTTGGAAATACTTATATTCTAATCCTGCGAATATTATTTAGGTTTTAAAATTTTTTTCAGAAATTTAGGTAGGTAATAGGTAGTTCTAAATGGTGGCTGTAAATCAAGCAGAACTACATTTCTAATGCTGTATTAGGCACAAGTCAGTTCCAGAAGAGACCATGTCTGCAAATCGCCCGTATTTCTTTCTGCTACAATACATTTTTCCTAGAAGTGACTTGACTAAATCAAATAATTTTAGTAATTTATTTCTGTGACATGTACAATATTTCAATAAGCTTTACTTTTCTTAATAATGTATATTATTAATAATCCTTATTTCCACAGCCAACTAGATTATATGTAATTTCTCATTGCTCCGTATCTTATACCAGTTAAGTGACATTTTAAATCAGACTTGTTTGAAAGAAGTGCTTATTAAGCACACTTTAATGATTTTTTTTAAGAACTAAAAGTTTATAATATCATTCATGAGCTACTTCTACAGACTTAAAAAAAGTCTATAGAAGTATATATATCCTATATCCCTTCAACTGAAGAGTTATTTAGAATGCTCCCTAAAACACATGACCCAAGGAAGTCTACATCATGAGTTTAATTGTCAAGATAATTTCCTTACAAACTATAATATCTAGTATAAACCTTTCTCATCATAATGAGGGCTGGCATAAAACTAGTAATATTACAAGGTTACTAACAAGGAAAAAAAAATATTTGGAATGGTATACATGCAGCAACTTAATCCCAAATTTCAGATGCGCACCATTTCAAATAGTTAATACAGACAAAGAAACTAGATGTGTTAATGGAACAAGCCCTATTTTACTACAGTTACTGGAGGGCTACAAATTCTGTTTTGCTGCCATTGTCATCCTTGGTGCCCACTTGGCAGCTCGATGTATATGTTCTCCTGCTTCAAACAACATTTCCCTTGTTAAAGGCCAGCATGGTATGGAAAGGTAAAGTGGTGTTAGGTAGTCAAGATGGTTAGTCAATAAGTTAGAGCAAACAGCTTTGAAGTCTTCCAAGTGCTCTAAAACTCAGATCTGTTCAGAATGCTGTATAATACTCATAATAATACCAAACACATCTTCCATACTTTTATTAGGGGCAAAGATTATTGAGACAGACTAAAGGGTTTCAGGTAGCTCAACTACCCTCTGAGAGGAGAAATTGTGGAGTGCTCTGCCACCCAGACAATTAGGAGGAATGTCAAGCCAGCCTGCACAGCTAAGTTCTCCCTGCCTTTTCACAATATCTTCATAGCTTGAACATTTACACAACTTTTGAAAAGACTTTTTTGTTAACTCCTATGGCCATTGCTGCAATGAAGTGTATGGGAAGGGGTTTTTGATTAACTTATGAATATTAGCTGTCCTAAACAGCAAGTCTTTGTCTACCCTGTGGGCAGTCAGCATCCATGACAGCAGTTTCATGGCTGTAAAACCCAGCCTCTGTACATGTACAAATGCAGTTTGCTATATGTCACCTACAGCTACAGCAACTAGAGGCAAATATAAACAGTGGAGAGCAGCAGCACAAATGTCCATAAAAGATCCTCATGCTGCTGCCCAAAGGATGGGCTGCCAGATGGAAGAGATTAAGTTTGAATATGTTAATGAAGAGGAACAAGCCTGCAGGCATGGGGGGAGGGGAAAAAGTTGTTTTGAAAGAGAGGAGAGTCACAGAACTGGAAGGATCTCAGAGAATCCATAGTCTGTAATACTGAAAAACTACACAGAAAAGACAAGGAATTGACGATCTATAATTTCAAAAATTAGTCCTGGTTGCTTTTTACGTGACATATTTTGAAAAGAAAAACAATTCTTTTCACAGCATGGATTTAATACTGTGTTTTGAAAATGAGACAAAAAAAATGTATATTTGGAAAGTATAAAGCATTTCCCTAAGGTAATATAAACAACAGAAAATCTGTGACAAAAAACAGGTAAGCAAAAGAAAACTTGAAATACAAAAAAAAGCACAAATTATTACTCATCCAATATTTTTGTAGCAGTTAAACAGTACAAGCCCAAATATAAACCTATCTACCAGAAGATACAAGTAGCAAAAGTCTTCTGTAACAACAAAGGAGCAAATAGTGTTCATAAGTGGTATAGCAATATACAGTAACTGTTTTAGAGCAAAGGTTTTTCAGATTCTGCTTGAATCAGACACAACGACTGCTGGCTTTATCAGGATGGTGAGACAAGCATGCAAATATAACATCCCACATTATAATGGCTCAAAGAAAAGCCTTGTTGTACATGAATAGAAACAAATATAAAAAATGTAATAGTTACTCTAGTAGTTACTCTACCCACACAAAAGATTTTTTAAGTTACAAAAATTACAGAGCTATATTTTTCTTTTATCCAAAGAGTATGTCAGAGAATCCCAGAAAGAAAACTAGAAATACTGAAAAATAAAAATAATACTATACAAATAATACCAATAATACTAAAAACTGGAAAAACCAACACAGTGAACCTGAGAAACATCTAATGTAATGAAAATTGAAAAAGGTGGTAACAGAATATTTAAAAAAAAAATCCTTAGGCATTCTTATTAAAAACTTTTTTTTCTTTTTCCCCTGAAGTACACATGCAGAAGAATTGTTATTGTTAACATCAGGAATATATTTGTCAGAGTTTCTGTGCAGAAGGGAAAAAGAGCTTACAGTTTAAACAGAAAGATGCTAAATACCCAGGGAAATTTAATACTGATTTTTTTTAAAAGGTCTGGTTTGGGGTTTTTTACAAATATGATGTTGAATGACTCAATTAATGAAAAGTATCATACTGTCATTTTTGAAAGAAGTTGGGTGGATGTGTGTCCTAGGGAACTCATGTGGATGATATATGGATTGCTAACAGCACGGCTACAAGGCATTGGATATCAGTAAAATATGAAGTTATGGTCACAAACTGGTGAGGTGACCTAAGAGCAGGAAGACAGGCCATGAAGAGCACAAGAAGCTGGTGAAGAGGGCACTGATAATATTGGGGGATGGCAGTTGTGGCAGGGGGTAAGCAAAGGCTTTTGGATATGGATACCATTTCCTGGGGGATGGCTAGATGATGGCCAATGACCACTAGATGTTTTTTCAGTTTATCTTGTATTTCTAATCAGTGCAACAAATAAGCATGAGCAAAAATGAGAAGGAGCTTCCTGTGAATTGGGTTAGAGTCCTGGTCACTGGCAGCTGGAGGAGGTGGCGTGCAGAGCACAGCAGTGCAGCAGATGACTCACAGCCCAGCAGCAGGAGGCTACAAGGCATGCCAGCACTGCCACAGTCAGACATGTCCAGGGGGATGAGAGGTACTTCTGTACCTCCTGTTTAGGGCTGCCAAAATGTGGAAAATGAAAATGAGAAGATACATGAAACAGGAATGACTGGTAGAATTTGAGGAGAAATGTAAATGAAGTCAGAGCCATAAAATGGAAAAGGACTTCATTGGAAAAGTCTAGAGTTAAGCAGTGAGGAATTAGAAACGTAATAGGGTCTAACCAACAGATAGTAGTAATTGGAATAATTATACTGGAGCAGGAATGAAACAGAAGGACAGATTAAAAGGTTCTTCCAGGCATATTTTCCATGGTACTGGGAAACGGGAAACCATAAAAGGTTTGAAATATAATTATTGATTGGTGAAGAAAAAGCAGCACTGAGCTGGAAAAAAATGAAGAAGTAGTAAGCTTGCAAGTAATAGATATGCGAGAATAAATCTAGACTATGAAAACTAGAGGAAAAGAAATAACTGTGGAAATGGATGGGAAAAGAAATAAATCCATGTGAATCATGGATGGATAAACAGTGAGTTAACAAGAATACCTGTTAGATATTCTAGAATGTTTTGAGACTTGTGAATTTGAGCTACTTTTTTTCAAGGCAGTGAACTCTAGAAAACTGTGAAGTTTAGGGCTGATCTGTGGGGCTTTATGATTACTTTATGAACAGAAAAAAGGGAAAACAATTAATTTCATGACAATATTATAGGCAACAAGTTACCAGCAGATTACATGTTAGTTGACCCACAGGTTTCCCTGTGGAGATGGTGGGATAGCTAAAGTTTTTAAAATAGGAAATAAAAAAAAAAAAATTGAAGTTGTTTAAACTTGTGAAGGATGGCTAAAATTCATAAACATGAAAACTTTTTTCAGAGATTAGCATTCATGAGTTGTCACTTTGCAAGGTTTGGGTGGAGGGGAAGCGTTTCCATGCGGACTTTGAAATAAGGGTGAAATAGAAAAGAGAGAAACTCAAAGTAACAGTAAATACTACAACAGATCATCAGAATAGGAGCAGAGGAGTCACCTTTGAAAAGCTGAAAGAAAACTGCCAACACAGTTTCTTTGCTATGATCATGTTACTAATGGTCTTGCATTAATAATGAAGGACAAATCTGAGAGAACAGAGAATTGGCTACAAGTGAGAAGAGAGCAAAAAATATCAGAAGATCACTAATGGTTAAAGATCCACCAAACTCATGGAGAGGGATTTTCTAAGAGCTTTTTTATAAAGTAACATCCTTGTCAGAGAAGAGGGAGTGTGATTTGTGGCTTTTATTTTCTTCTTAAGGAACTGGGAAAAGGTACATTTAATACACATTCTTAATGAAACTCTCCAGCTCCAGAAACTTCTGTGATTTAATTTTGGTGAAAAACAGAGGACACTGATGCTCAAAAGATGAAAAATAGAAAGGGGAAGTTTGAAACAGAAATATCTCCATTTGTATAAATCTTCAGTTAGAAGGGATGTTAGAAAGGAGAGTAATGCCAGTAGATATGAAAGGGAGGCTGCAACAATAGGGATGTTCCTCTTAGTTATGGTAGTACTTAAACCACAAACTTATAAAGCAGTTAATTCCAAGGACTGTGGATTTTAGTGTATCACATGGAGTCTGAAGGAACAAACTGATAACGAACATACAAACAAACAAGGATTATTTGATTTTCTAGGTATTTTATAAAGATTAGATCTCCAGAATGAGATGTTAAATCTGGAATGGTTGCTGTATTATTAAATAGTAGCCAACTTAAAGAAGCAGTATTTGTAGGGAAATAAGACTAACCATGCATAAAGCTATATAGGGGGGAAAAAAAGCCACGTACCTCCTAAAAATAGCAATGGAAATGACAATGAATCAAATGTCTACAAAATAAAACTAAAGATAAGTAGAAATTTTTTGAATTATTGAATTGATTTACATAAATTTAAAGTAATGTGAGATATATTTGATAAATCTATCCAAATACTAATGGGTAATGGTAGGACACCACACGTAGCACAGCTAAATGAAACAATACAATTTCCTAAAGTTATATACTCAGTTCCTTTTAGTTAATCCAATGGCACTGAAAGAAAACAAAGAAAACATAAAAAGTGGATCCATAAATTGTCAGTGTTTGAGTCACCAGAATCACAAAGCTTTTTTTAGTAACAAAATACCAATAACAATCAAATGCAACTGCACAAAATTCTAGGAATAATACATTGTAACCCTAGAAACACTGAAATGAAGTAAATTTTAAGGTTAAAATTAAGACATAATATCTTTGGGAAAAAAAGGGAAGAGGTAGTGTTGGAACAATACTCTGTGGTTTAACTCAGATGTCTGGTTTGGAACCTTTATTCTATTTCAGAATATGTTACCATCATTCCAAACAAAGAAGAAACAAACCCAGAAAAGTCCAAAATGCCATTTTATAGCTTCAGATAAATGAAAATTTGGGTAAAATTCACTTTTGGAAAATATCTTGAAAGAACATAGAGTGGTTTAGGATATTTTTATTTGCAATATTTTCTTTTTTGTTATGTCAAGGTATCTCAGCACAATGGGTGCTTAGTAAAATTTCGTAAGTACTATCATGATGGCAAAGTATAACAAACTCCAAGATGGAATAAATAGTGTATTGGGTTGCTTTTTTTCATTCTTAAATAACTGTAAAAAAGATGAATGTCTTAGACTAGAAGCATAACTGTACATGGCTAAAATGAAGTACAATGTATTCCATGCTAAGTGTGCAGCTTTTCTTATTCAAAATGTAGATATATCTCAAAGGTTCTCTGACACAAACCTTGAACTATCCAGCAAATGATCATCTGAGTTCAAGGAAAAAAAAAAATTCATTTGCTTAACATTTTGACTACTATGTTTGTTATAACATCACATCTGAAATGCGCATCATGACATTAGCTTACACACTCCTCCTGTTAGGAAATACAACATAAAAATAAATTAAAAAAAAGAATTTTATTGATTTAGAAAAACTAAAGAGAAAAAAAATCAGGCATTTTCATAGGAAGCTATGCCTTCTGCATTAGTACTAACTACCCTACTTATGCAGATAGAAGGATATTTTGTTCTTGATGAACACAACTAGATTCTTTACGGAGTAGTTTTTATTACCTTTTCTGAAAAGAAAATAAAAAAACCCCAAAACACAACAATCCTTTTTCCCATTGAATTGTGAATGACAATAATATCACTGCATTAAGGAATAACCAAAGCTGGAGGCTGGGGTCCCTCCTCACCTTGTTTTAGACCCCCATACAGTCTACATCAGGACAATGCAGAAGTTGTGAGATTTTGCAAATGTTCTGACGAAGCAGGGATGTTCTACAAGAAAAAATTTACTCTGTACTTCAAGATCTTATCTAACATATTAAATATATATCTAGGGACAGTGGAGTCATAGTTTCCAAAAAAAATCTGAGCTTTTATGACTGGACTGCAGTTCTAGGAGAGTAACTAAAATTTGGTTCACTTTGGGCTGGTTTGCATGGACAAGTGAAAAAACAGTCCTCAGATTTCAAAGTGGGCATTCAGAGTAAAAGACCTTGTTGAAGCCCGTGAAAATTTTGGTGCCTCATTGGCTTACTTACAGGTCAAACACTAAAGGCTCAGACTTGTAAGCAGGTAACATACGTGACTGCGATGAGGATGCTGTCCCAACTGTCTGCTCCACTCCAGACACACGGATTAGGGTGTCTGAATTGCTTGAGAAAGCACTACCGAAGAAGTTACTGAGCATACAAATTGCAGTCCAGTTTAAAGAAAAAACAGCAATGACTTGTCAAAAAATCTAGAGCTGTATTTTTAACAGAACGGCATGCTTGAGGTGGATAGCTAGGACTTTTTATCTCATTAGTTACTTCTGTTTGTAAGTCATGGCTCGATGACTATGGCATCCAGGAATAGAGACTGAGAGTCTCAAAATCCTTAATTAGAGGAAAGAGAAAATGTTTTATCTAAATATCTTAAAATCGTTATTCTAAAACTAAGGCATACAGTTTATTTTTTATATATACCATTTCTTCAAAGCCCATAACGAATTACTGTTTCAAACCTTTATAAATTATTCAAGTTGCAACTGTTTAAAGACAGCTAACTTATAAACCTGGCACCGAGATGAAATAATTAGCTTCCTTGAGGCCTAGCAACAGTAATCAAAATCTAATCAATAAATAATAAAGTTTTACCTAGACAATTGTTTTAATTTCCATCATGCAGAGCTGTTTATTAAAATCCAAGTTGGATAATACACTATTTTAAAAAAATGGTTATTTTTGCAAAATGCCATTTGAAGCTTGGTAATGGAAAATATCTGAATTCAATATTAATAGAAGCCTGAAGTTTAATGCATCCTGCAAGTTTTTCTGGGACAGATTTATTTCCCTCCTAGGTATCATAGAGAAGTACAGCATAAGTTAAGAAAATGCACATATTTAGCTTTAAACCTAATATTACTCTTAAGAACTGAAACAAAGACATGCTGGCCCAATTAGTGGATACTCCTTGTCTGGAGTATAAACAGTTATTCCTATCCCCAAATGCAAACTTGTATTGATAAAATAAACACTTGCCAAGTGGCATGGCCATGAATGCTACAGAATTTTTAATAGAGACTGTTTACAACGCTATCAAATAAGTACTGAAGTAATCTTATCTTTGATGTTTTTTGTTCCTGGGAATTTTTGTGAGAGCTAAAAAGCTAGCTTGGCAAGTAAATCAAATCTTTCTATATACACTTTATTTTTGACAGTCAAGAGATTCTTCAGAAGTATAGAAACAGTCTTCAATAAAACATCTAAAAATATATCAGCATGACCTAATGATTTATTTGGAGCTCTGAAAATCCCATTGGAGAAGAAGCAGGAAAAAAAAAAGAAAAAAGATGGCTCCATATTATAACTTCCTTGTTTTCTTTTTGAAAGAAAATATCTATTTTTGTGGGTTTTGAAAAACAAGAAGTATATGCTTTAAAGAATTTTTGCGTACAGAGTATTTGAAAATCCATTATTCTGGATATACTTTTTAATGTTTTTTTTCCTTTTAGCTACTTAATCTGTTATGCAATTCTGTGTGGCAACCAGGAGACATAGCTGGCTTTTCCCTTTTCTGTCACAAATCCATGACGTGACCATGTGTATCTTCTGCATTTTTCATGCACATTCGTAGTTCAGTTGATATTGTACAGTATGAGTCCCTTTAGGTATATGCTTTATAAATATATTACAGAATGCATATTTGGCTATATTTAGCTGTATGTTCTTACTTAAACGAATACAGTTAAAGAAAAAAAAAACAGTAGCAGAAGTTTAATAAATTTACACAACCCCTCCTACTCTTTTGTGTACAATCACCACAAGGAATTACAATCCTCAACCTTGCTAATTAAGAGGATTTCATCCTTTACAAGTTCATTGCGTATTGTTTTGCTCTGTTTGTCTTCTGGAGACTTTACTGCAATAGTTTGCATGGAAGATGAAAATGAGAAATGGAGTTAAAACCCATCTATTATTACACCATAAAGGACTGCTTACTGAAGTAGACAACTGATGGAGGGAGGAACAGAACAATGTGCTACTCTCCCTAAAGAGTATGGGTAGCCAGATTTCCTGATCCAAGAAAGTAAAATTCAAAAACTTCACAGGATTGTGAAATATAAACTAGGATTTGAGAAAATACAACATTCTAAGAGTAGTTAAAAAGTGTGAGGAAGTGGGACAAAATGGAGCTGAACTCCATCTGTACCTGCATTTGAAGGCAATTTGGTGATGGTATTTTTTATTTCACTTTTTCTGAGCTGTGAATCTGAATTGTTCAGAATATTTTCTGCCAAAGCTCCTCATGACACAGGTCCTGGGAAAGAGTTGAAGTGCTGAAAAGTCACATGTGGCTTAAGACGACCCATAACACAGGTCATGTCAGCCTCAGAGGTTCTCCAAATTCTAAGGGCCATCTTGGGAGAAAATACAGACTGCTCTCCTCCTCCTTTACCCAATTTCATTCTTTTGGAACCTCTTTACTTGTTTAGCTCCTTCAGATCTCCTCTATATAGCTCAACTGAAATTATGTTTGAAGATGCTGTGAGGTTGATGTTCACCTTAGTTTTGACAATAGCTTTTTCTACAGAGACCAAATTGCCTATGACCTTTTAGAATTTGTTTTCCTTTCTTGGAACCTGGGAGGCACAGTTGAATTACTGGGAAGTTAATACTAGTGATTAACTGCTGTAATTTACTGGAAGATTAAGGTTGTCAAATTATGCCAAATGATAGCCGAGTTGAGTTTCTTTTATCTAACTTAAGATGTCAACATTATTGACATTTGACAAATCAACCCAGGACCATTCCAGAGGCAATGGAGAGAAATAGTCGGGTGATAGGGTAGGAATCCTGGTGCTCTTGTCTCAAGTAACGAAGTTCTCAATAGTAGAAAAAGTAAAAACCTGGGATTCTCATGAAAAACCTAAGATTGTGTGAATTATCAAGGGAAAGATCAAGTCAGAGAACTCATATGACTGAGTGAAATCCAAGAGGCAGGACTGAGAAAATGAGAATTATAGGCTATATAGGTCTTGTTAAATGAGAAAAAGGGAGAATGTCGTTGATTGACTTGTCCCAGTCTTGCATTAGTATAAGTAAAAGTTACATGAACACAGCTTTTCATCACCTAATTGACCTGATAAAGGGAATCCTGCAAGATAAAATATGCAGCAGACATAGAAATCGTCTTCTCTTTCAGAGAATGGGATTATGATTTTATTGCTATAAAACAGGAACAGAGAAGCAGAGGGTCTGCATTCAACATCCCTAGATTCTAACTGTACATGCCTTATTGAAAAGAAAATACTTTTGATCTGATAGAATATAATGAACATAAAATTATATAAATTCAGGAAACAAAAGCTATAAAAATTCAAGCAATAAATAAAAAAAAAGGTGACACTTAAAAAAAATCAGAGTCTATTAGTAAAGCAACCAAGAAAGCCTAATAGTTAAATACTTAAAACCAGAATAGTCTTTATTATGTATAATCCAAAATAAAAAATCAAGGGCATTATTTTGGGGAGTCTGAATCTGTGGTGTAGTATATACATGTTTTTATGGGGAAAAAAAAATTAGGCTCAATTCTGCAAAAGAAATATGAGTCAGTTTAAGCCTTTAAGAAATCCCATTGAAACCAACAACATAGTTAAAATAAGACATGTTTCAGGATCTATGCTATGGGCTTAATTCCACCAAAATCTGAACAAGCATTTTATGCTATGGTAGAATATCAATGCATATTTTTACATTACAGATTCAACACTGATCAGCAAAGATATATAGAAATTGCTAGTTTTTACATTAAAATAAGACTTTAGTTGAGGTTATTTTGTTAACCTTTTTCTGTCTTTTTTTAAAGAAGCAAACAGACAAACAACGACAAACTTCCAACACACCTAGTAAGAAAATGATTGAATTGACACCAGTGTGAAGAGACGCCAAATCATTTGGGAAGATTATTGATCTTTTATATAAAAAATGAATGTAATGTTTATTTTCATCTCATGCCTTACAGGACGTCTAATTAAATAACTCTAATACAGTTCTAGAATAGCTTTTTTCTAGTACACAGACTATTTAAGCAAACAAGGCAATATGTGACCAAGTTGGTGAACCCACATCAGGCCTGTGCTCTGTATTGCTTAAGAGCGCTCTTATTTTTTTTCCTAATGTTTAAGTGAACTAGAATAAGGCTTCTTGTCGTATCAGCAGAAGACAAAACAGGTCTCTCCTCTATATTGTTTTGTCTTCAGGTGTTTATGGAATAAGACCTTCATGAGTCTTTCTTTTTCCAAACCATCTATATTAAGTTGCTTTAGTCATACTCATATTATCATTGACTTGAAACATCCCTGTCTTTCTATAGATGTTCTGTAATCTCTGCAGCTAGTGATGTGGTTCCAAACTGCACATACAAACTAAGGTACAAAATATATCAAATCTACTATTGTTCTAATAGCAATATTCTCCCATGGAATAATAACGCTGAATTATGGATGAAGAAACCCAAAGCTCTTTTTATTTTAACTTTAAATCTGTCTAAAGTGTCTTGCATGGTTTGGGGGGGAAAAAAAAGTCACACAAAAAATGTGTTCCTGTTCACAGCAAATAAGCAGTGTGCTTCAATTTATCTTATTCCTTGAAAAACATATGTGATACTTCCACTATTTAGCTTCAGGGAGAGCTTTAGAAAATGACACTATATCGTGAAGTCTACATAAAATGCTATGAAAATACTCTAGCTTTACCTTCCTCCACATTTACATCACTGTGTTATGAATTAATTCCTGATGCAAGCACTACTATCTCCCAAACAGGCAGCATAACTCAACCCACTGTCAACAACGGCCGTGTATGTCTGACTTTAGCCATTTGTTAGGCAGTGAGAAAGCAGTATGATTCAGAACTTATTCCCTATCAGTAATCATATGACTTGCCAAAATTTGTTTACTTGATAGAGAGTCTTGATGTTGTCTAACCAGCCTTTGGACAGCAGCAAGATTGTTGGTCCTTGCATAATAAAAATCCCATGGCTAATAACTCATAAGTATCTGTGCAGCCCTCAGCGAGGCTAACGCAGTAGAAAAGAAAAAGGCTGAAAATCTCACACTCAAGGAAACACAAAATCCAGAATTGACCCTCAGTAATACTCTTTTCTGACACTAATTACCTAGAGTTTTATCAGTCACCTGTTAATAGTCACAAATGCACAGTCTCAGGCATTTCTTCCCTTAGGGTCTACTCTGCCATCATGCAAGTGGCTGATGACATGAAACCATTGAGAGTCTGCCTTCAGAGCAGATTCACAAGGAACACTGAAAACTCAGTACAAAGGAAAAAGAGGAAACATCATGGTGGATTGTTGGTTGAGCAGCTAATAGCTCATTTATCTACAATACTTGGTGTTTTCACCTCAAATGTTCATAAAAACTGGTTTTGCCCAAGAGTCACTATGTGTCATTCAGTGCTCAAGGTGTACGCACAAGGGGAAAAATCATCATTGCTCTCCCTAATTTTCAGATTATATTTACAAGCAAAGTACTTTTTAATTTGCACATTATGTATCAAAAAAACAAAGGAAGCACTATTAATCACTGTGAAATACACATCCCCTCTAACTTTGCCAACATCCAAAGGCACCAGAATGCCATTCACCAAATAACATTATGCTTGCAATCCTCCAGTGATACCCTCAAAGCCTATGACAGCAAATCAAAATTATTTTTTTTCAGGATTTGACAGTGAAATGTTTCTCTCTCAAACATACACATCAATAATAATTTTTGTGTAGACTTTTACAGCTGATTCTATCTTAGAATAAATACAATTATACAGGAAATGCTATGGTGGGCACAGCAGGCTTCTCCCATGGATCACCAAAGTTTTGTGGAATGGAACACTGCCAGCATTTTCTGATGATATTAGCTCATTTTACACTAGTAAAACATTAATTGGAATGCAGAATGAAAGGACTACAAACACAGAACTTCTCATGAGAAAAGACCTAGGGAGAATGTAGAGTTATCAAGCAACAAGTTTAAAGCAAACAATAGTGCACTTTGTGTGAATTTCTCATACAACATACCCGAGGTATGGAACTCAGCACTATGTTGTATTGTGGACAGCAGAAGTTTAAACGAGTTCTTAAAAGGATTAGACATTTCCTTTCACAGATGGGGAAAAAACCACCATAAGTTATTAAACTCAAGGATATCACCTCTGGCTCAGGAAGTCCCTGAGCTACAATTTGCTGAAAGCTGGGAGGATATGCTGGGGGAGTATCACGACAAAGTCACCTAGGGAAATATTACACTCCACCCCAGGCCTTCTATGTTGGCAGCCAACAACTATTGAAACAGCAGACTTGTAAGCCTATTCTAGTAGTTTGCTGCTACATCGGTTTGCACTGTTATTTTGGGGCTGATTACCTATGCTATTAGATCTATATCAACTAAGTTTGAGAAAATTAACTTGCTTCCTCAGGTTAACAGCAGTACTACGTACCTCATGACATTGCTCAGCTAATGAGCATAGGACAGCACATTTTCAACAGGAGGATTTAGGCTCTGTAATTATTCTTCAGCAGAATATAATCCTTGAAGGTGTTCATATAAAGAGTAAGACATACTTACACATACTGCAAAATCCATAAATCTTGAAACTAACTTCTAGTATAAAACTCTCTAAGTTTATGAGCTTTTATTTTTTTTCCCCAAGTCATCTAGTTCTCACATCCACTGCAAAGTCAGAAATAGAACTCTCTAAAATTTGAATAACATGACTGATTCATAATCTTAACATTTATTCTTTTGGGGTAAGTGCATTAAATACAACTGTACACTATTAAGTAGGGGAAATTGATACAAACATTAAAGACATTAACCAGGTTTCATCACTCGAGATATTTTGCTAATATAAAGGAGAAATCACCCTAGCTGCACTTCAACAGATAAAATACAGAATTCACTATTTATTTTACACATTAATTTTGATCAAAAATACTTTCCTTGGTTGCCATTATTTAAATGGAGATATTAATGAAGTCACAGTGCAGCTCTATCAGACAGTACACTTTCTATGATATGTATAGTGTGAGAATATTTTGAAAGGAATATCTGTAACAACAAGAAACTCCATGGGATTAGACTATAATGAAAATGTTATAAATATCTTCAGAATCTGAAAAAAGTGATTCCTTTAGTATGTAACTGAACATCGTGAAACAAAAGAAATGCAAAGTTAAACAAAAGGAAAAAATCAGTATGCTTAAGGCAGCAGTAGATCCATTTAAAAACCACCACTTTATCTGCTTTCTTTTCCTTTGCAAAATCCAATAAACTGCCATTATATTCCTTTTAAATGGTTCCATTACAAGGATTCTATAACAACAGACTAATCTCTTGATAATTATAATAAATGCCTGTAATCAAAGCAGGAACCATTTAAAATAAGGGGAAAGGCTGTTTTCTATCAAACTCAGTGTAGTTCTGTGACCTTTGGAGCATTAAGCTACATCATACGCTGCCACCTCTAACTGCAACACAGCTTTCCTACCAATCTTGCTCAAATAAAAATAAAAAGGATGCAAGATCAATGGAAATACGGATTGACACATGGTACGAGTTCTTACTTTCCAGCTCAGAGCCTTGTAGAACATAAAAACTTCAATTTGCAAGATTCCAAAGGCTCAAAGCCGGCAGGATTCAGCCAGCAGCTCCTTGACGGGCTTCCCTTCAGGAGGTAATGGGGGTAGGAAGGAGCAGACTGATATTTTAAAAGATGTGCTATGGCAATGTGAGCTGTATAACTACTAATGCTTAAGAAACTATTACTTTTTAGAAAGACAGGACATTTTATCACAAAATTCGATATTATACTCACATGAACAAACAATGATTTCCAGAGATCATTTAAGAAACTGAAGGCTGATAAAATTACGGGAAATGACTCTATATGATCAGAATGGCTTTCATCTGCATTTTGTTAGACCCAGCATTGATTTCACTTTTCAGCTGTGAACAGCAAGAGGCCAGCTGTGGCCAAGGGAGAGAGCAAGCAATGAACCAGGGTCACAATAGAGGCTGAGTTGTCAGAAATTTTAACACTTTTAACGACTAAATCTCAGCAAAAAAAAAAAAAAAAAATCTTTGAGTTACAATCACTTGAAAATTATAGGCAGCCGGTCCCACAAACTGTCAGAGAACACAAGATTTAATTTATGACAAAGTAAAACCTTTGAACTCTAGTTATGTGAATAAACAACACTATAAGAGGAAAACAAACAAAGCAAAGTAAAATATAAAATACATTGCCTTCAAGGCAAAAACAACTGCATTTTACTTCCTATTCCCAGATGTGTTAAGGGGAAATTTATGACAGCATACTGAAAAGCAAGATTCCCATTGTAAAACCCTTCACATTTATTTAACTAAGCACAATCATTGAAAGTGACCTTTATCCAAACCCTTCACAGCTGTCTTAAAATGATCTAAAACTATTGCCAGATTTTCTTTAACTAACATTACTTAACAAAAAGTCATTACCCCAGGGCCATATTACACTACTGGCAAGTAAACACAAATCCATTTTCAACAACACCATACAAAGTTTTAATGAAATATTGATAACAAATTGAAAACTCCCCACTAAAAAGGTGACAATATAAATCATCACAGTTTTCTGTTTAGCAATAAATACTATTTCCTTATTTCTGATAACATACTTGTCACATATTAGACATACGTGCAAAGAGAAAAATGGCTTAAAATGGCTTTAAAACTGTTATTAAATGAGGTGACAAAATTATTTTAAATGAAGCTGTTTTAGCAGCAAATTGTGAAAAGATATCCTCATCTGTTCTTGAAAGATCACATCCAGAGTGTACATTACTCTATAAAATTAAAGAGCTACTGAGAATAATTCATACAGCAGTTTTCACTGCAGTACACTAATAATTTAACAGTGCATTAATAACGTCTGGTTCCAAGTCTTAAAAAGCAGTGTGTCAAAACGATGAACACCTTAATATTTCTATTTTTTTTACATGAAGACTAAACATTAAGATTAAAAGAGTGTTGCAAGAGCTGGCCTTCTGCAGGTCCAGGTCAACTGACAGGGGTTAGGGAAAAAATTAATCATATTTGTGGATTCAGAACAGAATAGCTTAGTTTTTAAAATAATAGTATAGAACCACAGTTAATGGGGGTGCATACTGTGGGAAGGGGAGAAAAGGACTTTATTAAGGGGCTGGTTAGTTCAGTAAATCATGGCTTTCAGATAAAGATGATTACGGTGGTTCCTTGGTGTGAGAGAAGGGTACAGGAGGTTCATTTCACCACCAAGTAATTATGCTGACCCAGAGTGTTACCATTTATCATGGCTGAAAGATGACACTCACTGTTAGCCAAGGGAAACTGCTAGTCAAAGGCTTCCATCTAGATCAATAGACACCACATTTTTCTACAGCCAAAAGTAATTATACAACAGCAAACTTCACGATCAATACCCACTCAAACTAACTTATATTCTGCTGTACAGACACGCAAGTGTGGCACTGTTAACTGCCACTGAAAACTACTGCATTTGACCCAAATTAAAGGGTTTCCCCCCACCATTATAAAAGATTTTGCCCTTGTTGGGAAAAGCTGTATCCTGTTGTCCATGGTTAAAAACAATGACCAAGCATCCATACAGGTTTTAAGGACTTGCAATCTGCAGCTGAAATGGATGTTCTGGCTATAATTTCATAAAGTCTCACTTAACACAAAATAAAAAAGAAAATCAGTGAATTAAAGAAAAATCAATCTTCCTCATCACTGAAAGCTGAAATAGTTTCTGAGGCATTAGTTTCTAAAATCAGCAGTTGAAGACTTGACCTTTGTGAACTCCAGAGATCAGAAAAGGGATAAACATATATACCTGAAGTACTAAATCAAAGTAATTTTCAGTATTAAACACATATTCATATTTGTTTACACAGAGGTGCACATATGGGGTTACCAACAAGCCAGCCAACACGACAAAATTAGGCTTTAAGAGTTTAGATTTTGTTTCAAAATATATCTAAATGTCAGTTTTGACAACTGCTTTCAAAAAGGCAGAGCTTAGTCTTATAAACCAATCTAACACATCAAGAAAGGTTAGAGGGAAGAAAAAAAATCACTACTTCCAAGTAAAAAAAAAAAAATTTGACATCCAATTTTCAAACTGATTTATCAGTGGAAAGCTAAAATTGATAGTTTGCCATTACTGGGTAGCAGGCTGTCTAAGAAAGCTGTTACAAAGCCTTTCATTTTGATTTAGCCACATGGATCAATACAAACCTATACTGTTTCAATTTTACAAATATTGATTTTCTGATATAGCCTCAGTGGGAGAACATTCATCATCTGCCATACTAAAAAATATTGAAATCTATTTTGTAAACTGATTTTCAGCAAAACATAGCATTCTACTGAATGAAGTGAAATCTAGTTTTCCAGGTAACAGCTAATCACTGTTAAAATGTATTTTCAGTAATATCCTTTTGCCTTTCCATTTCAGAGTCTGCCTAACACTGTTAATCCTTTCACTGGATTCATACCAAAGAAGATCATAAAACTTCCCTTTGTTTACTGATCAAGTTTCTGAAAATTCTTTTCAGTTTTAATGAAGAGACAAAGCTAGAACCTCAAGTTGAAATATTCACTGTTTTGCTTCTCAAATCTAGAACCACTTAATGCTTCAGGGAGGAGGATTTTCTTTTCAAGATATCAAATTAAAAACAAAGTCTCAAAGTAGAAACAACTATTTAATGAAACAAAGATCTTTATCCTACATTACCACAATGCTCTTTACGAAGCATTTTTGGTTTTATCCACCTTAGGCTTTCTAATCTGCTTTTTGTGCTACCTAAGAGATTTTTTTTGTCCCTCAGCATTCAAAACATACTTTGTTTTATATGTTATTTGCTCACATGTAGTTATTGACTTTCATGCTAGGCTATTCAAATTTATATAAATATTGAAATAATTTAAAAAATTGTGTGATTTTGTAAGACATTTTTAATTGTGCAGCTTTTCTTGTTGCAAATTATTTCATTAATCCCAAGTATCTTATTTAATTAAAAAACAAAAAAGCTAATAATTTAGAAGTTTGAACCAATGACTTTCTTTCTTTACTCCTCTTTTCCCTCAATTCCAAAAAGCCCCTTTATGAGCTGCTTAAAACATTTTTGAGTGCCATATTACTGCTGGTAAACACAGATATACCATCCAGTCAGGGCAGCAATTAGGAAAAGATACTTAACATATTTTAGGAGGAAATACACCCTGGATAAAAGTGTCAAATAATTATCTCAGCAGCATAGGAGAAATAAATGAGTAAAACCATAATCCTGTGTTGGAAGGACACAGTCCAGGGATGAGACTGAGGCAAAACTCAAGAGAGTTTAGATTATAAACGCACATTCAGAATTTGTGCTGGTAATACAATGCCATTCAGATCGCTGCTTATTAAACAGAACTGGGAAAAATTCTTAAATTATTGAGTTAGAAACTAAGTGAAATTCCTGAAATAAAAGCAATATTTTCATAATGGAAAGAATATAACAAATTCCAAAGTTTCTTTTTAAATTTAATGAAACCAGAATGGAATTTCTTTGTAGATTTAGGGCTCATTATGGATAGTCTGTCCTTTTATAGAATACAAGAAGCTATTTCTAGCATTTGGATACTAAATTTACCTTCTTACATGTACCTGAAATCAAATAATAGCAAACATCAAAGTACCTGAATTAAAAAAAAAAGAAAGAAAAGAAAAGAAAAGAAAGAAAATTAGTATCACAAAAATTTTGTAAAACGGAGTAGTGGAAAAGAAATCCACAGAAAAGAATCTGAACCATTCAACTGGATATAAAAGAAAGAACTTGATAGTCAAATCAGATGTACCTTTTCATCCAATTCTGAAAATGCCAGCAACGGATCTTAAGTGCAATGGTAATGGCTTATGCAGCCAGAACAGACTGTATATGAGCCATCACACAAACTCATCCTGTTATTACACTGATGCTGATGCTAATTCAGATGCCAATGGTTTTTACCATCAAAACAGTGAACAGAGTGAATCTGTGGCATAGCAAAACCTAAAGAACTACATGACTAAAGCACGCTTTAAAATAAAGCAAACCAGCACTAAATACTTAACATCTTTCTCTTAAAATAAAATATATTGATTAAGCATTATTTTTAGGGCTTTTTCTTCCATCAACAGATTTCAAATCATTCTTAGCAAAGCCACATGATTCATGTGTTACAGATGGGGCAAACAGGGCATATAGATAAAGACTGAACTGATTTATTCAGCGTTGAGGTGTCACCTCGCTGGCACTGCTAAGGTTATAACTTCATTATTTAGGGCATAAAGTGACTGCTTTCATAGCTGAAGAAAAAAATCTTGCTTTCCCATATGAACTATACAGTGAATTCTGGAGGGCAGAGTGAGTGGAATGGTTGGTATGTCTTGGTTGGAAGTGCCACGAATTGCTGCTCTGATTTGTTAATGACACTCATTAAATCCATTATTCCCATAAACATGTATATTTTCAAGAAATATCTAAACATGATTCCAATCTCCAAACATTGTTCACTTTTTAAAAAATAGAACATTTTGAAAATACAATAACGTTTACTACATAACAAAAAAATATCTTGGTGTAAAATAACATTTAATTTGCGTCCTAACTGGGGTGGGGGGAATGAAATGAAATATTTTTGCTTAATTTTTCTTTTAGGGAAAAAGTAGAGCTTCCATGGTCTCTGGCTTGGTTTTTGTTTTTTTGGTTTTTTGTTGGGGGAGTATCTGGTTTTGTTTTTATTTAATTAATAAATAAAGAGAAACCCTGAAGTAAAGTATCTTATTGCCACTTGGGCTGGCATTATCTAATCATAGTAACAAATAACTAAAAAAGCATTTATGGTGAGTATGTTTAAACATCCTTTCTTCTGTTAAGGCTTTTCTGTATCTAACTATTCAGAACAATAAGAAAATGACCTTCTAAAAAGTAATGATGGTGATTACCCATATAATGGTTGTAGCATGCAAATATAGAGCAGCCATGTAAAGGAACAAAAATCAGGCAGCAACTTCATAATGCTTAAGGGCTTCATATTTTACAGCACCAGCATTAATGGAAAAGTTAATGTAGCATTGAATAACAGTGAGCTGCTCAGCTGCTGCTACTGCTGCAGAACATTTAGATCATGGAAATAACACATCATTTTTTCACTCCTATTGCTTTCTTGACCCACAGAGAAACAACTCTCACCCACCCTCAAAATCATATGCAAAATATTCCTGTATTACTCCAGTTGCTTGACAAATATGCTTAAGCATATAATTTTTAAGACTGAAAATGCAAATAAATACAATACAAAAATAAAAATAATTAAGCAACAGTGCTGAAGAAAATCTCAAAAACTATATTCTGTGACTTAATTCATACTACGGGGCACATGCATACATGAGCACAGTTACTTAATGCAGTCCCTCAATGAAATAGCATTTTTCCATACTTCTATCTTAATTCTTGATCTCAATACATGAAATATTCAGATGAATTTTACATTCCCTTGTTTTCTACATACTAGTGAGTATAACCTACTGAATGCACTCATTACAGTGTCAGCAAAACACCTTTTGGTGATCCAAGTCTACAGGAACATTTTGGAAGGTAGGAAACACCTAGATACTGTAAATGGAGGCAATAATTGACTTTAAATTCAATTGCACAGACAACTATGTCTAGAGAGCAATTTGAAGACTTCCTGACTATAAATCCTGTAAACCATGTTCCATTCATTATTGCTGACTGGTTTAGAAAAGAAAAGAAGTCATTATGCAAATATAGAGTAAATCTTGGAATACACCAACAATCCTTCCCTCCTTCAGACAAAGACTCCAAGAGCTTTTCTCCTTGATGCAAACTGTAACACGTGAAAACATACCAGAGCTTAGAACTTCCATTATGGAAATCAATCATTCCTGGAAGTCCCCAAAATTATTTCAGCTCATAAAGGACTTTAATGTTTCTGCATTAATACAGAATTAGCAAAATTTTTATTTTGTCACTGGTTGCCTTTTTTACCATCAGAAGGTGAACAAAGTGAACAGAGGTGAGCATGGCTATGGAAAGGGAGAAGATTTACCCCTCTCTTTTCTGCTCTCAAAGTAATAAAACAGGTGCTACTATATTAAAATATTGCTATTGTATTGAGATTCAGCCAGCTCAAAATGCAATACAAATGCCTGAATGATACTTTTTAGTTTCACTATTAATGACAAACATGAGAATAAAAGTAAGGAGAGTAAGGACTACAGCTTACAGAGCTTCCCAAATTTGGTTGTCTATCAGATCTAAACCTGATGGTTTTGGGCAATGAGTCTTCAGTCACACTTTCAGCTATTTCTCAGTCAGATAGTGTTTGTCAGGTAGTATGAAAATTATCCTCTCCCCATCTTAATTCATCTGCTCTAGTTTTCCAAGTACCTGCAATTTCTGGAACACATATCATCATTCAGCCATATGTATGCCAATTATACCATTCACTGACCTTTACACTTCTCTAATGTCTATGATGATATTAACTATGAATTTCTAATAGGGTTGAAAAAGTACCAGTATGTGTCTAGTCTTTACAACTGCTAAGACTGACTAGTGGGGAGGAAAACAATAAAAACGCCAGAGTATTGGAGCCAATGGAGAATCTAAGCAGCCATTAGTCAGGGCTGCCCAAATTAAAAGGTACCTCAAAACTTGCCTGTGATTTAACATCTTATAAATGTTATTGAAACCATGAATGACACAGAAAGGGAATGTTCATTGTGGCCTTCTAATTTTTACAGTTGAGATTTTTCCTACAGATTTTGTTTTTGTAGAAAAGAGTAGCATTACAACCTTACTGCAAGAATTCTGAAAAGCTAAATCTAACAAAAATGAAAAATTAAATGTATTTTCTTAATGTTAATACTAGAGAACATACACGAAGAAGAATA
>JAWWLZ010000001.1:50956309-50979892 GCA_035041345.1 Poliocrania exsul | reverse complement strand
AAAAAAAAAGGTCTTTGTTTAAAATTTCGTGGTGTCCAGCAGAACTTCTTGAATTTCCCTGCAGAGTTGATGATGATCACACCCTTTCATGGCTTAGAGAAAGACTATCAAATTATACAGTTATGCAGGGAATATCACAGCTAGAACCAAACACTGACCTGGAGATTTAGCTTCTGCAACACTCATACTAAAACAGTTAATGTACATGGCTTCCACTGGATGTGCATTCAGAAAGAAGCATGGATGGACATCTAGAAGAGGCCAGGTACATCAATTTTTCCAATATGCATGTTGGAGAAGAAACGTGTCTGTTTCTTTCCTGCGAAGACAAGATAATCATCACCACTAGAGCAACAACATGAGCAGTATCAGTAGTCATATAACCCAGTCAAAAACTAATGGAAAAACATAATTTGTATGTAAATAGTATTTTTCCTTTTTTAAAAGACAATTGGTAATATTTCTCTAACATTACTGAATTGGTCATAAATTCCAATCTATATTTTATACTAGTTTTAATACTTTGGTTTTATTTCATGGAGCTTCAAACTTTTAAAACACCCACTTTGTTAAAATTTAACAGACCATATAGTTTTCGTTGAGACCATTACAAGAGAAATTGGTTGCCATTCTCATAAATTTCCCAGTCGGGTTCTTCTACATTTTTAATTCCAAGACTGATAAAATGAAAGGTGACAAACTTGGGGAACAATTAAACAGTTTGTCTGTCTGGGTCCGGTAAGTATAAAAACTGAGATGTTTACTAGCCCATCATGTTGTTCTCAAATGGAAAGATTATTGTGAAAGAAACTATTTTTTTCT
This sequence comes from Poliocrania exsul, assembly GCA_035041345.1. NCBI lineage: Eukaryota > Metazoa > Chordata > Aves > Passeriformes > Thamnophilidae > Poliocrania > Poliocrania exsul. The sequence continues at coordinate 50,979,070 of JAWWLZ010000001.1, read as the reverse complement.
TACTCAGCCTTGTCTGGGATTTAGACAAATAATGTGGGGTAGATTTTCATTTTCTCTCATGCTTCTTCTCAGTGGTACTTAATTGAGATTAAATCAGAAAGGATAGTAGATTCCATTTTGGTTTGGTAGACACATATCACATCCCACTTCTGGCTGCTCTTATTTTCTGACAGGTTTCACTCAATTAATTTTCATAGGTTTTTAACTCAACAGTTCAGTAGAAAACTCTACCCCTGAAAATACTGTCTGAAATTCACTAAATAAATTTCCTCTACTATTAAGCTGTCATCAACTTTGAAAACTCCACTTCTGATTCCACAATGCACAAGAGGTTAGAGAACTATTCAGTGTAAAAGACTACTATATGTCTGAAAACAATACCTTGTTCCCTAACAAAAACTGGAAACTTGAATGTCTATCATTAAAGAGAATGGAAGTGAACATTTTTAAATACCAAAACAACACTTCCACTCACCACAAAGCAAATATATCATGCTTTACTTTCCTCCATGTTTTCACATAGCACAAGGTACATTATGCCTAAAAATTAACATACTCTTATGGCAAAGTATCCCAAAGGCTTCAGTAGTAATTCTAAATTGAGCCTAAGAGACATCAAATTTACTTTCCTCTTTATGTACATTTTTCTTGTTTGCAACCATTAGTGCAAACATAGCTTCTAGTAAATCATCTAAAGAAATTTCTTAACGCATGAATCTTTCCTAGATTTAGCTTATGACTGTAACAAAACCAAAAAGCATTTCCCTCCATAAAAATAATTTGATATCAGAAGAAAAGTGAAAAAAAGGCAATCTGAAAAATAAGTATACTTAAATTTTAAAAAATTAATAATTTAATTTAAATAATATAATTTAATTTAAATCCATTGTGTATGGATACTATTTTTCAAAACAATGGTTAGCATTCTCAAATTGAACAGAAAAAGTACATATGGCTAATGAATTTTTTGGTGGATTTTCTAATAGTTAGTCAATTGGATAACTTGCAACATTATTGGGTTTGAAAATGGTTCAATGCTATTGAATGTTTAAGAAATACTTATGGCATAACACAGTATATTCCTGAAGCTGAAACAATCATTGGACTGTGATTTTCATCTATTTTATTGAACCACCTTCAGGGAGATTTATGGGCAAACTATGATGTCAAGGTCACAGGATTAAGTGAACAGTGATGACAGTAAACAAGCCTTTTCTGTGTATTTTAAAAGGTCTTACTGAGTCACTTAAAACACCATAAACATAAATAGTCTCCTATCTCTATAACACATCCATGACAGATGACCTAAATATACAACACTCCTGAGCAATGGAGCTTTACAACCTAATCAACAGTCTATAGTATTGACAACAGATATCAATATACTGAGGAGTCCAAATACTGGGAGAAGCTTGCAATCTGTCATCATCAAATATACTGTGTCTGTAAGTGTACAAGAAATATATCTACATAAACATCAAACCCCTGTGTGAACAGATATTACTGCTGAAAAAACCCAGAGCTTATAGGTTATGTAAAAACACAGTTATATAGAAAAAGTAAATGCTATAATAACAAATGTACAAAATCTACACAAGTCATGTAAAAAAAGATAATAAACAAAGTCTATACAGCATTTTCAATACAAAGCTGAATGATATAATTAGTCTTTAGAAATATATGGTACATTACCATATCTATTTTATAAACAAGGAAAGCCATATAATCAAGTACAGTAACCTCCTTCAATTCATGTGACATGTATGACAGACACTGTTTCTGAATCAGTCCAAGTAAACCTGTGTAAACTTACTTTTTTCACTCTTTTAAAAAACTACAATCAATCAATCAAAAAAACACAGCCTAAAAACCGAACCAAAAGTGATCAATTAGAAGAGAGATCTGCTGGGAATATTTTTCAGAAATCAGAAATGTGAATTGTCTAAAGATGATCTTCATAGTTTAGTATCTGTGAATATACAGACAGTGTTAACAAAATGCATAAAGAAACAACAAACCCAGGAAAACTCCCTGCTAAGCCATATTAAGGTAAGAGTGAAGGGTCATGGCTCTGGGCTCTGTGTCCATGCTCCATGTACACCCAAAAACAGGCACTTGGGAGCAGTAGTTGCACATGCACTTGCCCTCCACTCCCTGTAGTAATACTTCAAGATAGGATTCCCAAGGAGGTTAGAAAGTGCTGCAGAAGCAAGAGGGGATAAAGGGAAATAGGCCCAAGCACAGAGTATTTCTGGTGATGGTAAAAGTACAGATACATGAAGACTGCAGGTGATGAGGACAGAACAGATACTCTGAGAGATCTTTGATTTTCTCAAATATGAGACTGTGAATTGAAACAAAAACCTGCTATGCAGAGATAAAGTATTTTCTTTTTAGCTTCGTATGAACCATATTATTGACACATTGACTTAAGAAAGCTCTAAAGTCATTTGAAGAAGGAAGATGTTGTAACAAGGAGATGTAAAAAAAAGGGGGGGGGAATAATCATCATGGAAATTGATTTCCATGCCCCCCTGCCCCCCTGCCCCCTGCCATGGAAGAGGAGGAGAATGAAAAAAAATCCTAGCAACTAAGACAAGAAGAACAGATCAGTCACTTATATATCTTAGCTGATTATACATTCCTATGAGGAAAAAAAGAACTAGGAAGACAACTATGAGGAGAGCTAGGTCTAAACCCAAGTATAATAATTTCATTTTTAGCAAAGATAATGATACTGCAATGCACATACAAATTCAACTATAAATCTCTCTCAAAAAAAATGGAACAGGTTTTCTGAGGCACCTGCAGAATTCCACTCTCTCCTCCACAATGAAGGGGGATGCAAAGCATGTGACTGGGATGTACCATATTATACCTTCCTCATGTCTGAAGACATTCACTCTTCAGTTCCTTCCCAAACCCTCTTCTGAACGTCTCAAATTATTTTACAATAGTAGGGTTGGACATAAATACATTTGAAATAAAAAAGTACGAGACATAAAGGTTTTGAGACAAAGGGAATCAACATTGTTCCACTGGGTTTTCATTTCTGGTTAAACTTCACATTTCTAATGTTTCCAACAAAAAATGTCTGAGAAGTCTATCACAACACTACAGATGTTTCTCTTAGACAAACAGCTTCGCATTCATCTTCCATGATCTGCTTGAAGCATCACATGGGAAAGAACCCTGGATTGTAATAGTACTAAGGCAGCCTACTGAGACTGAAAAATAGGAACTTTCTTACCTATTTTATGTCAGAAAATAAAGGGCAAATCATAGAGTTTTCATTTCTGAGCAAATAAGACCTTCTTAGAAGCATTAAGTTTTCTTGCTCACTCTTCTAATCTATGGCTTTTTTTTTTCTTTTTTTATTCTTTGCTTTCTGTTCTTACATATGGGGAAGATGGGAAATCTACAGCTATATTGCACAAGTATTGCTAGATAGAAATGTGAGAAAAAATCATGTGAGGGAAGTGTTATCTGCCTAATGAGAAATTCTTGCCTCACGGTTTCTACTGCTTTTCTACTTCTATCTAAATTGCAGGCAGGAAAAGAAGGAGCACAGAACTTTGTCCAGTATTGGCAACTGTTAGTCCATTCTGCTGATAACCACTGCAAGGCTTGTTTCTGCTGCAAGAACTAGGAGGAAAATGTGAAGAAAGGCAGCTGAGCATTGAAGTCCTACTGAGATATGGAAACTTCAAAATCAAGACTGACTGAACTTGGGATTCCTCAGGAAATTCTACGTTGAAAGTTCAAGGAGTTTGAGTGAGGATTAGATGGAACCATCCTTTTAACACTTGTCCTGCCTTTCTGTTTCTTAATCCTCCAGTTATAGTTGAAGACAGGTTACAGGGCTAGATGGACCACAGGTCTGAACCTCTATGGCTGTTCTTGTGACAGGTATGCTGGAAGGTGCATGTGCATGCACAGGCTGGTAGGCTGCATGTGCATGCACAGACTAGCTCTGTGGCCACACTTCAGAAGGGGCAAACTGCTTAACAAACCAGTCACAATATATAGGGTAAATTGACTGTATGCAATTTGGATTTGTATTCTGATTACTGTTCCAGTGAAAGAACTGTTTCAGTTGACATTTAAAGATCTGTTGTTCCTAAGGCTTAAAGAAAATAATAATTCACTAAACTTTCCTCTTTGTGTTTGCCATGAAACAAAAGGGGGAAATCAAATTTAAGCAGAAACAGAAAACATACTGAAGCAAAGCAGGAAAAAAAACCCAAACCAAAACAAAGTAAAAAAAGAAAAAAAAATCCTCAGTGTAGAAGCAATAATGTGAAAGAAAATGCAAACTCTTTCCTTCTTTAGTATGAAATAGAGTGTACTGTACTTCCTAGAAATAAACATATCTTTCCGTAGAGTTGAACAAGTTGAACAAGTCTTCCCTAAGTATCATGTGTTTCTCAACATTGGAAAACACTGCCTCTTTCCAAAGAAAATGTTTTCTTAAGATGTTTCTTCCAGATGTGGGAAAAAATCCATAGAACAGCACCACAGTTCAAAACAGTTAACTGAGTACCTTGCAATCACTTGTACAGCCCATCTCTGGTTCCACAATACTCAGTCCTTGGCAAGTATCTCTATGCTGTAAATAACACTCTACACCTAAACTCCCATCATTAGAAAAGGAGACAGAATTCTTCTATCCCCCTTTTTCCATCATGCTTGTCAAATGCCACAGCACCATTAGTAGGACCTCCTTCAAATAGTCTCTGCCTTCTGCAACAGTGGTAAGCATTAAGGGAGAGAGGAAGAAAGAGGGTATGCAATGGGTGCAGAGCAGCAGGAGCAGCCACAAAGATGAAAGAATAGTAAGAAAGTTAAAAAGTGTACTGAAATGTAAAATACTAATGGACTGAAAATGTGAATGCTGATGACACATTTGTTGATCTCAGGGTATTTCAAGTAATGCAGCTAAGTAAAAGCAACAGAAGACAGAAAAGGATTTGCTCAATGTTTTGTTGTGATGAAATCATCTCAGAACTAAATATTTGGAACAGGGCAGCTAATGAACAAGCTAAAGTATGTAGTTTTATCAGGTCAATCTGGAATATATTCTGTGAAGATAAAAAATCCAGCAACTCCAGAAACAGAAAATTCACAGTTCTTGCACAGAATGTGGAAAAATGCAGAACCTTAAGAGGCCCTCAAGCAATGGGCATGTCAAACACGCTTCTGGATCCAGCAGACAGGATTTGGTCCTACATCTTTTCCACTGCTCTAAAGCTCCCTTTGTAATTTATGTCTAGCAGTTAAAATGAGCCAGAAATGAATGAATAGCTAAACCAGATGAGGCTGATTTGCAGTGGGGGATAGGATAGGATCTGTGCTTCTCTGAACTTTCTAAAACAGCAGCTAGTATGGAGTCAGAGAATGCCAAAGGCTGACTGTAAGGGAAACAACTTCTTACTACATTCCTGCGATCTGGTCTCCTTTGCTGTAAACTGGAAACATTTGCTTCAGAAGAAGTGCTGTCCCAGAATCAACTTATTTAGCTGCCAAGCCCCACAGGCATGGGAAAGGGGAGTTCTCTTTCTCTCCTCAGTCCCCTAGCCCTCAGCAGAACACAGTCTCTGCAGAAGCACATGTTGTAGTGAGAGGCAAAACTAGCTGTCTGGCAAGAAACTTTTTATTTCAAGCCTGTCTCCCCGGACGAATTTGGTCTTCACCACAGAATGAGTTTGACAGCTCTGCCCTCCACCATGAATGATTAATTTGTTATGGGTGTCTAGTTTAACCAAAGATGGATTTGAACAGAAAAAGCCCTTGTATACTCGCTCTTTGGTAAAGCTGCTTTAATGTAGATGGAACCTCCTTCATCAAATCACAGAAAGCAAGAGAACCAAGTCTCAATTTTAAATGCCATTTTTCTCATTATAGTAGTCCTCATGTGAATATAAAAACTGATCATGTGAAAATATCTATAAGAAGTATTTCATATTTAGATTTCGAACACTAATTGGAACTCTGTACTCTTTTTATTGCTCTAGATTGCCTTAAACCTATAGAAACTGTAAGGCTGAACTACACATACAGTATTTGTGAAAATTTTTGAAAAGTTGAGATATCTGATAAAACCAAGATGCTGAAGCAAGGCAGTAACAGCTTATAGCCCAAAACACAGGCATTCATATGGCTGATAAGGAATTCGAAATGTGCGTACAGACAAGTTTCACTAAACTTGTTTTTTTTTTCAAGAAAGATGTGTATGGGGAGAGAAGCAGATGGGGAGAAAGAGAAGCACCATATGAAGCTGACAGAGAAGACAGAAGGAAGCATATGTTGTGACATGAAAACTATAACCCTGAAAAAAGCTAAGGTAAGTGCTGGCTTAAAGAAGCTTTGAATGCTAAGCTATGAAACACCCTGTTTGATTCTTCCTAAGCTCAGGAAAATAGGATGTTGCATATTCACTCTGAATAAGTAGCAATGCATCAAAGAAATAACGAACTTATCAATTTCTCATCAAGCCTGCAGAATTCTAATTTTTGTATAATGCTGAAATTAAAAAAAAAAAAGAGAAAACCAATGTTTAGGGTAAGCTATTATGAAGATACCTAAAAGTGTCAAATTGCTGAAATGTGGAAAACAGAATTAGTTTGGTTTAAGGGCACAAACAGTATTTATAACAAAATAATGAGATTTATTTTAAAATCTATTATTCTTTTTCTGAGATATATAGAGGAAAGTCAGATGATTCAGTAATTTCCATTTGTTGTAGAGGAGTTGATACTCACACTTGCAAGAAACCAAGCAAAAGTGCTTTGTTTTTCATCTGAAGATTTAAAGGGAAAACATTCATGAAGGAGGAAAGAAGTCAGCACTGACAAACAATAAAAACTAAAGTGCTGGGGTTTTTTTTGAAAACTGTTATTTACTATTTCTAGACAGAAGGAAATGAAAGAATAAAGAGGTTTTCAGACCAATTCAAACTCTACTGATTGATTAATGTATGGAAAGGGACTGGTTGTACATTGCTACTATGTTTGTAGGCACTTATTCAAGTTGTGGAGCACTTGCCTATAATTACTTTCACCCTCATAAAATAAGATAATTAGGAAGCTAATTGAAATGCAAATCACCTATGATTTTATGTCATTTTTATTTAAGTTATCTATATGTAACTATAACTTGAATTGAAGTTTTCATAGGGTATTTTGTTGACTCATACCATTCAACTCCATTCTTGTTTCTTCAGAGGTTTTGCTAAGACTTTATGATAATATATTTAAATTATAGAATTTCACTCATCAGATCCTCTTGTTTTTTTTCTCAGTACTAGCCTTCTTAATAGTCTCTTTGTTTCTTAATGAACAAAGAGTAAACTTTGCAGCATGTACAGATTAAACAGTAAATCCTGGTTGCTGCTTTCTGCAAAGACACACAGACACAAAAGCTGGAGAGGCTTACAGGCTCATTGCGTTGAACTGCAAACATGAGGAAAAATTTTCTCTACAACTGAGTCATATTTGACAAAATGAGACCATAATATTTTGTAACATGAGCATCAATGTTAAAGAAGTTAAAAGTTATTTATCTTGAGAAGAGTTAAACAAAAACATACAGGACAAGAGGAAATGGTGTCAAGTTGTGCCTGGGGAGGTTTGGTTTGGATACTAGGAAAAATTTCTTCACCAGAAGGGTTGTGAAACATTGGAACAGAGTGCCCAGGGAAGTGGTTGAGTCACTATCCCTGCAGATATTTAAAATACTGCGGATGTGACACTTATGGACATAATTTAGTGGGTGTCTTGGGTTGAGCTGGCAAAATGCCAAATGCCCAACACAGTGTGTCAGAGGTGATAGTGTTCAGTTAATGGTTGGTCTCAATGATCTTAGAGGTCTGTTTCATCCTAAATGATTCTACGATTCTATGTATATATACTATATGCTACAACTATCAGTAAATCAGGAGCTAGAGCTGTGCATGCAATAGAGAACTGAAGCTTTGAAGAATCACACTCAGGTCCATCCAAATATTTTATTACCTATCTATTCCATTTTGGATGTTAAAAGGCATTGCTATTGCCCAAGTACTTATTGCACAGAAGTGGCTGCTTGTTACTTCCCCTGCCCCTTCTGGGCCTGAGAACAATTTCCCTAATTCACCATTTCAATGAAAGGTCTTCAGCTCCTGAGGTGAAGAGGAAACCAGCAGTGCACCTTCAGAACTGGAAACACTTTCCCTGACAGAAATGACAGAATCACTACAGAGGTCTAGAGGTCTGGCATGACAACCTAGTGGGTTTTTTTTGTTTGTTTTAAACTAACTCTGTATTCCAGCTAGGATGCATCTCCCAGGGCACAGTCTATAAAGAAACCGTTAATGCTGTAATCATTTGTAAGGAACTAAAAATAGAGACTTGAGTCCTGTTTTGTCACCAGCCAGCCAAGACCAGAGATGTGCATGATTTTGGAACTCATCTCAATTTCCATCATATAAAAAGTATTGAAGGATACCTATATAACACCAGTTTTTGCCTTCTGTGCCTGAGGAGTTTAATGAGACCTCTCTCCACTTTCTGTACTTGATGCCTTTCAGATCTGCCCACTGAGAATCAGTGACCTCAGTCCCTAACAAGGCTCAGAAGCTCTCCCAATGGGCATCTCCCTCTCCCTGCTGTCTTCCTAGTCCTTCCCGTTCACAATCCACTAGGTCTTACGACAGAAGGTGCAACTCTGTGCTGGATCACAAAGTTACCACAGCATACATGGCAAAACCTGCAGTGCAAGACCATTTGCTTCCCAACTGGCTCCTGCAAATGGGGAATCCCACTTAGAGACTTTGTGCTGTCACCATGCCCCCCGTTCTCCAGGTTAAGTAGCTGCCTTCAGCTAAAACACAGTCCAGCCAACAGCTGCACCTAACACAGCAAGCACCAAAACAGGAAAGCAGCCCTGCCAATAACTGAGAAGCAGACACACTGGGGAAGAAGCACAACAGGGATAAAATAAGTTTCTTTTGTTTGATATAAGAAATTTGATAGGTTTGACACAGGGGTCAAGCTGCGTTATGGCTCATCAAAAACTATGATGGACTTAAGAGGAAAAAAAAGCTGCAGTCGTGGACTCTGGCCATTTAAGGATGCCATGAACAATCCAGGAGATAAAAGTTATCTAGCTCTAGGAAAAGATGGTCTCCTGGAAAAGTTAGTGACCAGGAACTGATTTAAGCCTGCAAAGTGTACACAGCCATTCACTAACTTTAGCAACAACATCATTCAGAAATTGTTATTCATTATTCAAAGACACTTAAAAGGACTGAAAATGGCATTTATTTTCATCATGCTCAAGACTCCAGACAGGCATCTTTAAGTCTCAAGTAGAGATAACCTAAGCATCCCCTATGGACTAAGCCTGCTTTGAATTAGCTATATCACAATGTTCTACTTGTCATTTTTGTAATTTCCACCAGAATGTCTCTGATGTTCAACTACAGAGCTTCTGTAGGGCTGAATTGCCACACTTTCTGCAACCTTAAAAAATTAACACATCTCCATCATCATCCAGGAAAGAGTGATTTCTTTAGAAGATGTCAGGATAATGAATATGAAAAATTTAGGGGGGTTTTAAATACTGTATAATTGCAAGAACCAACTAGACAGAATTACAAAAAGAATGAACAGTATATGTGGTATATATTAATGTATAATATACAGTCAGCCTAAAGCAAAATATTTTTTTTTAAGGAATAGTTATCTAGAGAAAAGTTTTTGTACTAGTCTATCCATCTCAACTAATTTCTTACTGAAAAGTTTTTTTCAGAACCAAGAGGGAACTTCCTGTTCTTTTCTGCCCAGCTCAGAGGAGACTTAAATAGGATTTAAGTAGAAAATCAAGCTGTAAAATTTTGGGTATCTGGGAGCAGGACTTCCTTGATTTCTTTTGTTTGTTTCACTCTGAATAACTAATCAAGCATTTGTGTCTAGAATGGACAAATGAGAGAGAGACTTGGCAGTCTCCACTATTGCAGACGGGGCACTCACATGACAGACCCAGGTTCAAGACCTTGCTCTGAATGAAGCAATTTCAGTTTAAGCCTTCCACATGAGGGTCAGCACCTTAGCCACTGGCTATTTTTGTGATTCAGAACAGCAAGGTTCTGATTTTTGGCATGATCTATGAAAATATTTAATTTCACCTTTTAACAAAATGAACTTTTAAAACCAGTACTCAATACAGCTGGGAATAAAGCCTCAAATACTGCATCAGTTACATACAGAAGAAACTATATATTTTAAGTATTTTTTAAAACTGAATTTTTTAAGAGGAGTACCTGAAAAATTGAGCTGCACTTTAGTCATGTTCAGCTTTACACATGCTATATTTAAGTATATTAAAGCTCCTAATACATTAATATTTCAGTTATACAATGCCTGCTTCCCTTAAATTTTGAAAGCAATGATTAAAGCTCCACACATTTTACATTTGCAACTTACCTGTGAGAAACAGCTCCCCAGGCACCATGTTTGTTTGTTAGGATGTTGAGGATCTTCTGTTTCAGCTGATTGGCTGTAACATGATCTCGATGCTTCGCAGCGCTGATGAGGTGATCACACATCTTCTCCTCCTCTCTTCTGTCAGCAGCATACTGAGCACACTGTGACTGGGAATGACAGCACATCCACTTCATAAAAGACAGGCTCTTTAGAGTTGCCTTAAAATTATTATTTACTAAAACTCTTTAAATACAACAAGAACTCATTAAAATACTTTTCAAAGGACTAGGTCTTACCATTCAGTTGAAATGGTTCTACTACTATATGCTATCTATGTAAAAGCACTCAGAATACACAAACATTGAAATAGCAAGGCCAAAGACAACAGAATTGCAATTAAAAACATTTCGCCATATATCTCTGTGGGGATATGTGTGACCATGGATATGCATTAAAAATTAGCCTTTCATGGGAAATGTTTCATGTGCTCTCAGGTATAAAGTACAGCTGTAACATACATAGCATAATATATAAGAAAAAATTATGTACACCGTTTTGGTTTTTAAATTACACTAAGACCTACAATTAAAAAGCTATTTGATTATGTTATTACTAATGGTGCTAAATAGGAACTCCTTTAACTACAAAACTGGGGAGCATATTTTTCATTTCATATCACAACATGAAACATTTTCATAATGTACTCTTCTTCTAAAAATCCTATGGATAATTAGAGTTGCTCATCTTTTAAACTGAAAAATATCTAATATTTTCATTATGCTTTCTTTAAGAGAAAACTACCTCCAAAATAAAAGCTGTTGTTATTGGCCTTTATGCAAATTTGTTTCTAAACTGTCAACATCCTACAGTGTATTTTTGTTTTGAGAAATCCTTTCTTTATGTATTATAAACACAATATTTTTCCATTTCTTTTCTCTAAATAATGTTAAGTTAAAAATCCATTTTCTCCCAGTGAAAATTCTTCCAAAATGTCTAAAAAAAGGGAATGTAGGCAGAGTAATTAAAATAAATCCAGTATAATTTTCTAGGTATAAATTAAAAAGGCCAGAGTATTCTCAAAACGGCTAATTTTAAAAAAATATCTTTTAAATACATTTTTGCACTCTCAGTTCTTGTGCATGTTTAAATAACACTCAGTGCTGTAACACAGTGTTCAATAGAATCCAATTTTCTAGTATTCAAAAGAGCAATTAAAATTAAGTTAACCTCATACTAAATTGTATTTCATTCTTCTTATTTCTGCACACTACCTTTTCAGTACAGATCACATTAGCATTCAGTAAGATTTTAACAGTGGTCTTCCTGTTGTGTTTGCAGACATTATTTCAAGTAATCTAACTGGAAAATAACAATGGTTACACAAATTCATAAAGGGTTAATTCATTTTTCAATTTATCTTCTTGTACAGGGAAGCACCAATTAGTACAATGATCTGCCTTAGTAATGAGGTTAATATTTCACCAGCTCATTGGACAGTAAAATTAAATTTACATTTTTCTTTTTGAACAATTACAAAGGTTAACAAAATGAAAGTTAACTGTAAAGCACCTATTCTGAGAGGAATTCCCTGGCCCTGACTACAAGTGGAGTCATAGGATAAAATTTAGATGCTGGTCCATGGCCTTCCACACTGTGCAGCACACAAAGCAACTTAGTGCGGCTTGGACCAAATAATTTCACCCATAATGATTCAATTAAAGTTTAAAGGGTCAAAATAAAATGAAACATCCCTCCATTTATCTAGCTGAGAGCAATTATTAGCATGTACTAAACCCCAGAATATATACCAATACAGTTTATTAAAACAAAATGACAGTTTTACAATTAGGTAACAGAAAACTACCAGAAATCTCTTTGTGTCTACTGCTTTCAAGTAGGGTGAATAATAAAATGTTCAGTTGTATTCACACCATTATTAAAGACAATATAAAATATTCTTTCAGACTTTAACCATCACCTTATTTAAGTACATGGGATTTTCACATTTAACATAGTCTACATTTCATAGTTTTCTTTCATGACTTGCAGTTTTTATCCTACTCATCTAAAATGTTTATCTGAGGCTTTTCAGGTGACAAATGTAATGAAAATTTTCATATATGAAAAATGTTGGTTTCTTTACCAGACAATAAAACTGACTTAAGTCTATTCCTTTAGGGAATTTAGTTAATATTCTAAATCCTATTTGCTAACAGAAGCTGGAAGTTAATTGAATATTCTCATTTTGTCTAGAGTTCTGACAGATCTTATACCTCAATGTATTCTTCAAAGAGCAGATAACTCAATCTTCCTTTGTCATCTTAGGTTACTGCATGATGCTCTGATAAATATCAAATGTTATTTATTGTTGAGGCAATATGAAACTTCACTCTGACACACACTTAATTGTAAATCTGATTTTATCTATGTTCAAAATATCCTGTATAAGCTTGGTAATAAAGTTGTTGCAATCCCATCTGACAAGTGTCTGCTGTCTGCTCTGACAAAGTGAAGTAAAGGTTACTTGTATTCAAAATGACAACAGCTATCTCTGTGTCTCACACTTTGCAGCTAGGTCAGGGAGCACAACAACTACTACATCAAAGTGCACGTTTAAGAGAGCTGTTTCAAGGAGATAAAAACCTCATCAAAACTAAGATTACTGGATCCTATTTCTAGCCACCAGGTGCTTGTTGACATTTTCTGACAGATGAATAAATTGATATAGCTGATTATTATCATCAATACTATGTCTATCTTAATGTTAAGTAACTTATGGATTAAAACATGGGGAAATGTATGCTTGCACATTTATAATTACATTTACACAAAGGTATGCAAACACAAGGAAGGTTTTGAAATTATAAAAACCAGTGATACTAAAATGCTGTGTAAAACACCATAAAAATGCAAACCCATATTTGATAAAGTCATGTTGAAAAATGAAGTTTTAACTGTACTCCGTTACTTTTGCATGTTTTTTTTTATAGGAACAAAATTAATCCTGTATAAATAATTAAAAACGTGTTTAACTGAACACATTTTAAAACAGTTGGGTTTTTTTCATATTTGGATCACTTTCAAGCAATGTAATTTAAATTGTATACTGCAATACTCATTGATGAAAACCACAATTGAATGTTGACTCCGTTTAAGAACAAGAATTGCAGACATTAAAGAGTCAGCTGCCCTGTTACTTCTTCCAATAGTTAAAAAAGAATAGACATTTTAAACACAGTCTTACCTTCCATGGTCAGTGATTCTTAACTATCACAAAAGATATGTAATATCCTATTTCAATATATAAATTATAGCAAGTTAATGTTCTAAAGTCCTCCAAAATTCAAAATATTGTAACAAAATGGCCTTAAATGACTGTTTAATAAAACATTTCTATTTCTTATTTTTCATGAAGTACCATAAGTGTATAATTGCTTTGCTTTCTTCCTGAACTCATATATTCTGTTGATAAAATTCAACAAAAATAATTACTAATGTGATTTGCATTACTATTTTCAATAAATCAGAAAAGTTCTTTGTGAACCTAAGGGTCTGCCATATCAGGTTAGACATTCTGATTAAGGTTTTTATTCAAGCTGTAAATGCTTTTATGAATTTTAGTGATGAGAAATTAAGCTCATTCCTTGTGTTTGACATTTACCAAAGCTTTTAAAAACTAGGTTTGAAATGCTTTCAATGTAAATTTCTTCCTTGGAAGGAAAAAACAATATTGTATGGGGTTACAGTCTAGGCGACAAGTGAGTGAAAGCAGAGCATCAGAAATGCAGCAACTCTCAGACTTACCTCGAACTCAGCATGTTTGTGGACATCTTCAGCTCTTTGTCTGTTCAAAATAAATTCTGCTTCATTCGCAACACGCACTATATGGTCTTTCATTGCATGACATAATAATCTAAAATGAGAAAATTCAGAATCAGCCCTTGAATTTGATACACTTCAAATAAAAGTATTCCAGCAGATTTACTTAAAATGGAAAAAAATAAAATTAATGAAACGACTGTACTTGAACTGTAAAATTAGTTGACACAAAAAATTAATTTCATCCAAATTTTTCTACATTTGTGAAAGGACAAAGAAATGGCATTAAATGAATAAAATATTCCTATATATTATTGAAGGGAAATGTTCTTTATAGGAGTATTATATCTTTAGTATGTTTTTAACAACAGCCTCAGTGAGTAGTGCACTATTATTTAAAAAATCTAGACAATTGTTTAAACTCTTATTCGTACCATGATATCATTAAATAGAAGTATTCTAATTTTAGTCTTAAAAAATCATGATATCACTGAAGATCTAAAATTCAACTAAAATTGCAAAATAGTATCAGAAGTTCTCATGTGTTTTTCAAACACTAGGGTAAAAGGTGCATCATGTTTCCAAGTTTTCAAGGCATCAGAACTAGACAAATCTTACTTAAAAAGAAGATAAAAATAGATTAAGACTGGACTGAGAATGAAGACAGACACCTTAAATTAAGATTTTTGTAAAGACCACAAAATACCATGAGATGCATGACAAAATTGCAGCATAAACAATAGTGTTGTTAAAATGCTAACAACATCTTATTGGCCAGCAAGGGTGGAAGCAACTGCTTTCTTGTCCCTATAGTCCATATCGAGGGCTGGCCATTCTATTAAAAATTACTCTAGTCTTCTTACCAGCAGGGAGGAAATATCTTTCAGGATGAAATGATCTAACAGGTCTGTTCAAGGTCAGGAAGAATTGTTTCTTTTTGTGTCAAATTGAAACATGGTCAGAGATTTTCCTTCTTGAAGCATCAGGGAAAACACAATTTCAGAGATCCTGATATTAAGAATGTGAAATTTCTAACAAATTTCAGCTTAAGGTTGGTGTTTGCTGTTAGAAGCACCATAAATTAAAGTTGTTACAAATGAAAGACATGATTACCAGACCTTACATCTGTACTATGGAAAGATCTGAACTCTATTCTTGCCTCCTTTGGTGTGCTCTACTATTTATGAAGGAAGGAAATCACTCACCCTTAGTTAATATTTAGTATGTGTGTGACAAGGAAAGACATAAATGTTGGGGCCTCTGTTTAGAGATAAAGACAAACAAGCTTGGATCAAGGTTTCATATTGGATAGTCATGCTTTTAATAACCCTTCTTATATCTAACTTTGCTATTTTTGAAAGAAAAGTTTTTCTAAACTATAAGCTGAAAGACTAAAGTTGTCTACATTGTAGTCTTCAAAATTCAGCCTTATGTTTAATCTGCCCTCCTGGAAGATATGCTTCAGTATTTTAATAATGTTAAGCATTCAGATTTTTATTGTTAAGAGGTAAGTGTAGAACTGCCCTCAGATATGGATTAGGAGTGAACATTAGTGGATGGGGCCAGACCCTTCAGTGGTGCCCAGCGACAAGAGAAGGGGCAATGGGCATGAACAAACACAGGAAGTTTCAGCTGAATATAAAGAAAGTATCTTTACTCTGTGGGTGACAAAGCACTGCAACAGGGTGCCCAGAGAGATTGTAGAGTCTCCTTCTCTGGAGATATTCAAAAGCTGCCTGGACATAATCCTGTGCAACCTGCTCTAGGTGAACTTGCTTTAGCAGCAGGTTGGACTAGATATGCTTAGAAGTCCCTTCCAACATCATCCACTCTATGATTCATGACATAAATGAGCTTCTCTAAAATGAAGAATTGAGTGTTTAAGACCTCTAATAAAATGTTGCATCACAGGTCTTCCTGAACTTTTCCATATGACATTAATGACCTAGAAGCAACCACCTAGGATTTCAAAACTGAACACACATTTTTCAAGTGTCTACTAGCTGCACATTCCTTGTTGAGTAAGCTATGGAATAAATGGAGCACAGTGCTAATGGTCCAGCTGTGGTCCAGACAAGAAATCTAGTTCCAAATGGCTTTAGGTGAGTGGCTACAGGTTTCCCTACCACTACAAACCTGGTGAAGACTAACTTCAATCCATTGGGTTTATTATTTGGGACATCTGGACATATTTTTTATACCTCAAACTCAAACAAACAAACAAACCCCAAATAACCCAACCAAAACAACAACAAAACCCACAAAACAAACACAAAAAATGTAAGTTACTTCTGTTCAAGAGCAATGAAAAATAAATATATTCATTTTAATTGTGTTTATTATCTCTGGTAAGAATTGTTCACATTCTCTGTGCCCTTTTATGCACCAACAAAGGGACTTCAAATGGATCCCCAGAGACTGTTAATTTGCACAAGCTATAAATAAACTTCTTGCCAATCTACAAAGAGAAGTCTCTGGCTGCTTTACAGAAAAACTAAACTTTTATATACATGCAGCACCAGATTCAAGTCAGCTGGCTGAAATGGCTGGTGACCCCAGCTTTACCTCCCACTCCTCTAATGGTCCTTTCTACTATAGAGGCTGAGAGACCTGATGCATTTGAAAACAACTTTGGAGTTGCTGCATCTTTTGGACAGTACATCAGCCAAACTAAGCCATACTTCAGGTAACCTTGAAATGTCAGAGGTCTTAATGGTCCAAAGTCAAGGAGATGACAAATAAGAAGTGATTAAAGGAAATGCCTGAGCACTGTATCCTGACTGCCTACAGCATTGAAATCATTAACTGAGCCCCCACGCAATATTTTAGCTCACTCCAATCCAGAAAACATATAGAGGCATTATCCAAAGGACAGTTTGCTCAAGATACAATA
This sequence comes from Poliocrania exsul, assembly GCA_035041345.1. Taxonomy (NCBI): domain Eukaryota; kingdom Metazoa; phylum Chordata; class Aves; order Passeriformes; family Thamnophilidae; genus Poliocrania; species Poliocrania exsul. The sequence continues at coordinate 50,961,895 of JAWWLZ010000001.1, read as the reverse complement.
AAGAAACCTATTCAGTTTGAACTCACTTCCATGCTACCCAAGAAAGTTCTGCAGGTGTGCTCACACCATAACCCAGAACACACAGAACACATCATTCAAGAGAGTAGTCCTCATGTCAGTCCAAACTATCTGAACTAAACTGACGAAATAGTAATGGTATCTTAAGGTGAAGCAGGAGCCGCACAGGCTTACGGGAAGAATTGGATTAAGTGCTATGTAGGATGAATAAAGACATTCTGCTCTAGCAGGTGCTAGCTTTGAGCAGTATGAACATAGGCCAGTCCAAGCTACTTGTTTTCATTTAAAACTGCAGACATACCCGCTGTCATTCTTTTTTATTGTCAAAAGTCTTAACAGTGGGATATGTCAGTATTATTTCAACTGTGTCTTGCCAGTTGTTTCATGAATTCTCATCTCTTATCACTGATTGTGATTTGTTCAAGAAACAGATGAAAAACTGTTTGTATGGTCATTAACAAATAGGGATTATGACCAAAGTGAGACTACAGCCTATCAACACCATATAACATGAAATAATATTGCATCAATGTGTGCTAATAAGGGGCATATTGTGATTCACTTACCTAGGTGCTTGTATGCACCTAAGATAGAGCTTTGAAAATAGATAAACTATGCTTTTGCAACTAGAAAACCATTAGTAACCAGACAAGTCTTAAAATCACTTATCAGAAAGGTAGACTTTTGAAAAAAGGGAAAGGCCATAATTTCAAAATCTTTCATGCCTCCAAAATGCCTGAAAACATCCTCGGCCTGGATGTTTTGTTTTGTAAGTGCAATAAATTAGGGCTGAAAACAGAAGCATCTAGGGCACATCTGAAACCTCAGGCTACAAGCCCTGCAAGGCAGGGGAGTGTTTCTTTGTCTTCACACCAGTAACTCAGCAGTGATAACTCCCCTCCAGGGAGGCATTAGCACCTTCACACCCAGTCTGAGGGATCACCTCTCCTGAAGGGCCATTAGGGACTGGCATAATAGGCAGCTGCAATGCCCTGGACCATCAAAGATTCCAGAAACATCCCATGACTCAGAGTTAAATCATCCATTGTGAAACTCCTTGCCCTGGGGGAGGTACTGGGCATTCCCATGTGAACCTGAGCACACATAATTCTGGGACTTCAGTACCACTTGTTGGATCCAGAGGAGGACCCAGAACTTCAACAGGACTGTGACTGCCACTCTCAACAAGACTGTGATCATTACTTCAACAGAACTGTAACCATCATCCTCAACAACAAGTTTCCTTTCCTTTTACTTTGCATGCACATGGCACTCAGCACAGGGGCTTACAAACACCATTCTGTTCAGGCCTTAGGGTGCTGGGTTATTCTTCTGGCTTTGTGGGTTAAAACCAGTTTTCTCTGTATCATTGTATTTATTGTAATCTTTTTAGTAAATTGTAACTCTGACTTGTAATCTCTTTTTGAATTGGGCTCATCTTATCATTGAGAGGCAACTACTGCAAGGTTTGGGAAGCAATGTCTTCCAGAGATTTTTGGAAAGGTATTTGCTTCTGTGTTTGGTCTACTTGTTCAAGGACATTTGTTACTTTTTGATTTTTAAACACTCTACTTAAAAATAATTTTTGGTACTGATTTTTACCTCTAACTGAAAGTTACCATGTATTTGTAAATTACATTTCTATTAACAAAAAGATGGCAAAAGTGTTATTACTATTATATCTGCATTAAATCACAGCCAGCTAACTTCAAATCTCAAATTCATATAGACACAGCACTATTCACCATAGTGTCCTAACTGGTTTACTGGTTTACACCTGATAAACATGCATGATAGTGTTGTCATCCTTTAAATGCTAACCAATTTACTTAAATCCTTATTAACTCAATCACATGCATGGCATAAGATTAAAAAAAAATCTGACTTTTCTGACATGAGAAAAAGTGCTTACAACTATATTTTGGATTCTCAAAGGAAAAAAAAAAGAAATTATAAGAAATTATAAAGAATCCCAGACCAGATGAAATCTTCCATTCTCTCCATTCAGGCTGCCATTACATTAAAAAACCCCAAAACCAAACCAAACCAAACTCCCTTCACACATTACCAATAAGAGAAAGGAACAAGAAGCTCCAGGTGAGTAGATTCACTCCTTCATTGCAAGGCACAGTTACATCATAGAAACACTTCATAAACTGTCTTTAGCTAATTAAAGGAATTTTCATGAAATCTAGGTCATGAAACGTGTCTTCAGCGTATGATAATATGTATCACGTTGCCTACCTCCAACACATGTTTGGAATGTTTTCTGAATGTTAAAACCCTTTTACTTTCAAATACGAATGTATTCTTGAGCTGCCTTTACTTTTTCATTTTATGGAAGTATTGCCCTTAGGTTTACACAATTCTTTCTTCTGTTGACCTTCTGATATTCCATCTACTCCTATTTTATTAGTCTAAGTAAATCAGCTGTTTTTTTCTTTTATAGCAGAACAGTTGGTTAGAGGTTTTTTGTTAATATAGATTGATTTTACCTTTTCTGCAAATGCACAGACAAAGCTGTCAGCAGTATTCTAGACAAGTTCTAGTCACTCTTTACATAGTAGCATTAATGCTGCCTTATTTCAATAGAAATATCCCTTATGATTTAAATCTAGAATTCTATTTCCCTTTTTCTTAAACCTATATTCTATGATTTTGCTCAAGAATATTTCAGGGGTAAATCGGTCTTTTACCTCCTCAGACATTTCCAATAGATGAGCCAGCAGTCTCTAGTATATAATTCCAAGCAGGCAAACTCCATGTACTGTTACATTATAAAATATTTATGTAATACCTTACACAATATAATATTTATACTAAAGCACATTTGAAATCCACCCATTATATCCTGATTGATATTTCTGTCATCTGCCTAACTATGTTTCCTATCTACAGTTTTTTTATGGAGTGCTCCCTTGTAGGTAAAAGTCCATCCTCTGTATTTTTCCTAAACCATCGTCCTATACTGGAGGGACCAACCCCAGTAAAAGGAGCTTGAGGCACAGGACGCATATATATTTGCTACTTTCTACACAGAGGGATGATCTGAAATTTGAGAGCCATATAATTTTTATCTCTTTGGGAAATTAAACAAGTTCTTTAGTAAGATCTCCTTATCACTGTGACTGAGTTATATCCACTGTTTTCATTCACCCTGCTAAATCCTCATTCTGTCCTAGCAAGCACCACCTTCAAAAGACCTAGTAGCTAAAGTAATGTTGAGACAGTGATGAATCAGGTCTTCTGGTCATGTTTATAAATCTCTATCCAAGAAGTGCTTCCAAAGCCCGAAGGAGTTATTTGAAAATTTTCACCACAGGCTTGCTTTTTATACTCATTTCCAGTAATTCATGCTTTACCAAAAGAAAAGAGACGCTGACCTTAAATAATGTTTGGTTTTACTCTGTGCAACCATTTCTTCAGTTTTACCATTCAAACTCCTACCCAAATTAAAGCCAAGTGGGCTGCTGTGTTCTTCCTCAGATAAGCTGGTCTCAACCAGGAACCCATGACTAGCAAACATCTTACCCTCTTTGTGTGGTAATTCTTACAGCATAAGGTAGAGATTAAACACTGACAAGGTAACTTATGGTTTCTCTTCACTCAGACAAGCTTAATTTCTATTAAAGCCCACAAATTTACAAACCACAGTTAAAAGTTCCCTTACTGGGAAACAGGTTTGACTTGTTTTCAGACTGAATCAAAGGACTTTCAGTATGGAATCCACCAACAAAGCAGTCTGAAATCACTTGTGACTCAGATCTTCCTACAGAGAAATGATCTTTCTGTACTGATACCTGTGGAGTTTCCAGCTGAACATATGGAAGTGGAAGTACAAACTAGAATTAAGACATGCTGGTACTTTACAGTAAGTATGACAGGGCTTAAGTGTTGTAGGAGTAAGAGTAAATGGCTGCCTCTTTTTTACCTAAAAAATGGAAGAATCTCAGATTTATGAGCAACAGTAGACTGGCAGCAGATTATGTGTCAGGACACATCAATTCATAAATAAGAGTTATTGCTAAATATTTTTTAGGAGTAGTTATTTTGAATCCATGGAGCTAGATTTCCTGACTTCTGTTAGAATTCCAGATGTTAAAGAAGTTGTGAAAAAGTATGTGTAATCAATCAGAAGCCCCTGTTTTACAGATACTGGAATTTAAAAAGACTGAATTGTGGAGTTCCACATTCTCTGAAGGCATTCAGATAAATAGGCAGTGCCTGGGAGAACTTTTTAGAGTTTCGGAAATAGATACGGTGATAAGACTATACACAAGCTGTGTTGGAAACATGTGAAAAACATAAAATGTTTGCAATACACCTACATGTGGATTGGGGTGTTATTTGTACACCTATCAGAACTGAAGGATGAAAACTTATCTCCCTAACTATTCTGAACTGACTTTTCTATCCTGCAGTTGTTTCTTCCAAGTTATAATTTCACACATAGAAAGAGGGCTCATAAGTGTTACGCTGCTAGATAAAACAGTTGAGCTTAGTTTAGCCAATCTTTCTTTCATTTGAAAAAAAAACACTAAAAAGCAGATCATTCCCGAACAGCAATTTTCAAAATAGATTACAAAATGAGAATTTGTTATAATTTAGCTAAGGTCTTGCTTCCTCTAGTCATTCCTGAAGTTCTGCCAACTCACATGACCAGAGAAACAGATGTTTCTCTGACTTACTTTTATCAGATGCCCAAAGATTAATTTATCCAAAAAACAGCCTGGAAATATGCCACATTTTCACCAAACAGTTGTTTTGACAATTATTCTTCTTAATGGCACTCATAAGAAATGAAACTTATAATTACACTTGGTATCAGTAATAGGATTCATAAACTAGTCTAACTTGAAGAGTTTGAAGTTCCACAAGATGCAGTACTGCTATAAATGTTTTGAAAGTAAATTCCTATAAACTTTAGCAGGTAATGTCTAACACAGAGGTCTCATTTCTTGCAAAAGGGCAATGATGACACATTGTCTAGAAAAAGGTTTGAAATGACAGTATGCAAAGACTGGCCATTGGACTAAAACATGAACGCATTGGCAAGAAGCTGTAACAAACTCAGTGAAACTCAGAGTTGAATAAATAGAATCTATTCCATTACTCTAAAAGATTTTCTGTTTAGCATAAAAATTTTCTAAATCAAGAGGAATCTGTCTCTTTGAAATTATGACCACCCAGTAAACATCCAAGACCAGCTGTTACAACTGAGCTGGCCTGTACCTCAGAATCAGCCTTCCCTTTGACATATGACCTGATCAAGCAACACTAGAAGGTGAGAGGATACATCAAAACCTCCAACAGATCTAAGAACTCTAGCTGTGCTGATCCCACAAATACACATGCTGACCACAAGAATGCTTTGTCTGACACAAAGTGGCTATTCCTCTGGAGGTAGGACAGCTGGAGGTAGGACAACAGCTGTAGTAAAAACTATGAGATTGTAAGAAAGGACATCTGAACAGGGAGCTAAAGCATGTGCCTCAGCTGGAGTAGAAATACAGACGTTCAGTGCCCAGTTTTATAGAAGTATCTATGACAGGAATCCTCTACCAAAAT
>JAWWLZ010000001.1:50916703-50949357 GCA_035041345.1 Poliocrania exsul | reverse complement strand
TCCCAATGTTTGTCTACTGACATGGGAAAAAAAAAAAAGATGGTGTTGCATAGATAAAGAAATTTTGTCAAAGAATAGCTCTGAAATCTAGTCACTAAGCAGCAACGTGCTTCTTACCAATTATATGAAAATTCACAGATTTGACCAAGTCATGCATCTTAAAAAAACCCCAGGGACAATAATATTGCACTCATAATTGGCTTTATAAAAGGCAAGCTACTAAAATATCCAAATAATGAACATAATCTTGACCAATTTACTGAGCAGGTAATTCCTGGTTAGAGATGAGAGCATCAGCAGTCAAGCCCCTACGGTGTGAGCTGAAAAACCATTGTAACCATTGTAATACTTCCTTTCTTTGGTGTTTTAATTTTGGTAATGCAGTAACTGAAGGTGTTTCAATTTTGGTAATGCAGTAACTGAAGGCAGCCTAACTTTAGGAAGCAGTTAAATCACCTTATTAGAGTGTGAAATCACTCTGAGAAACTAAGACTGAAAGAATTCAATTGCATAAACACAGGCACCCTGTGACGTTTTAAGAAACAAAAATCTGGGTGAGATAGTGTTCGAAGTGTAGTATTTTTTTCTTTTTCTATCAGAGCCTTTTACTGTACACTGTAACAACTCCTACTAGCATTCTCTTTTGAGATGCTTTTCTTCACCACAGCTGCTATGACTTTGCAGACAGGAAAGCACAACTACAAATGAGGAAAGAAGTGTAAAAGACAGAGGAGAAAAGAAAAAAGGCTTCCTAAGATAGGTAGAAGAAAGCATGCTAATTGGATTTTTAATGAGAAGCAGAGGGTCCACCTGTGTCTGCAAAAGAACATGAGATTCTTGCAAGTATTTTGTCAGATCTTCCTCCTCAGTGCAAATGTCTAATATTCTACAGGACATTCAAAATGGCTGACTGGATTTCATGCGAGATATCTTAAGGTACTTAAAAAGCCATCTATCCAAAAGATATCTATGTGGAAGCACACAAATCTCCTCTTATGTCTCCATAAGCAGAAAATCCCATCAATTTATCTGGAGTAATTATTCATGATAAAAATGTCTGAAACCTGCCCAACTTTCTACAAAAAACTAGTGGAAAACATAATGATGCAGAATCAGAAAGAAACCAGGATTTGTGGTTCATGCATTGCTTCACTTAAAAGTAGCTACTACAAGATTCACTATAAACTCTCAACCCTCCATTAATGCACAAAAAAGGGGAATAATTATTACTACTATAATTTCCTCTCACTTTTAGGCATAATTTAACAGAAGAGATTCGTTATGCTGAGAGATGACCTATACTTTGAAGAGGCATCTGGTTTTCTTTTTTTCCCAGTTTCTTTTTAAAAGATGCAAACACTGGATTGAAACACTCAAAAATGCCAGCATGACAATGGCCTTTGCAATGGCCATTCAGATGACTGCACACACTTTAAAAACTGGATGAAGATGTGGAACAATTTTATTTATATTATCTTAGATTCCACAAAAATCTTTCTCAACCTCAAAATACAAGAAGCAGAAAGATAAACACCAAATGAAATGGATGTAGTGACAGTACTTGGAAGATTTATGCTACAGCCAAGTAGAATTTGGTTATACATTTGGTAGGCATTTGCTTATTAGCAGCTAAGTGCTTGAAACACTGCACTACATCTCATGTGGATCCATATCATGAATCTTCTGAGTCTTTAAAAAAGAGCTGGAAGACTTTTCTGTGCCTCAAAAATGCTGATGCCAATTGCAAGCTGAAGTAACAGAAACAGTTAAGAAAATCATGTACCAGAGAACTACTTAAGATACCAATGCATTGATCTTTATTTTCCTGGGGCTCCTACCTGATAGGGCAGTGGGGATGAATATTACTGCCAGCTGTGCACCTCTCAAAACAAGGTGGGGAAGGGAAGGCTCAAAGAGAGAGGCACATTTAAAGACTGTCTAACACAGGTGTTCAAACTGATGCCATCAGTTTTTTGCATTAAAAACAGAATGAAAACTTAATTTTTAAATTTATTCATGCTGAAACAAAAAAATTCTCTTCATACATAATCACTAAACAGTATAACTTTAGACTTTCAGTTCAATTACTTCCAGCATGGCTATGCTCCAATATTTTATATTATGCAAAATTCTATTGAAGACATCAAATATGTACTAAATTATTAAGGCAATTGAAATTACTACCCTTGTGTTCCCACCTAACTTGACCTCCTCATCTATCCTGTTGTTGCTTGAAAATTATCATTGCATCCAGAATGCATTAGTACACCTCCCTGCCAGAAGGTTCAGACTGAATACTGTTATGAAACTGTTCACACAGAGGGGCACAGGAGATGAGTAACACCAAGAGTAAAAGTTTAAAAATATCAAATAATGAACCAAAACACCATATAGCTATTACTTGAAATTCAGTTGGTTTTCATTTAAATCCCTGATATTGTTACAATTATTTTCTTACTCTCTGATATTGGTACAATTTTTACTGACCACTTTTCAGTATATTTTCCTAGTCCTACTTTTTTTTTTTTAATTCTCCAATGTCTAGTACACATGCACACACACACACACAAAGAGTCCATACATAAATTATTCATAACTTTAGCAACTCTTAACTTGATAACAGAAAATTTGCACTTAAAAAAATAGTAAAGGAGCAAAAGAAAAAACCAGCAACCAAGCTTGGCATACTAAGAACTTTTTTCAGTTTATATTATACTTCTTTCCAACTACAATTTAGCTTGCAATTTTTGTATTTGTATTCATGATGATTAGAAAAAGTCTTGAAATATCTTGAGATAAAAGAGAACACTGTAAAGAGAAGGAATGGTGATTTCCAAAGTTCTCTCACTCTTTCTACTTTCTGCAAGGAAATCTAAAGCAGTGTCATAAACTTCAAGTTTCTCCAGAAACTGCAGTTACTGAATGGACAGACAGCTGGTGTAGTAATCACACTGCAATTCTCCTTCCACTACAAGTGCCACTGTCTCAAGCAACTAACTTCTTTGGTATTCTCTTTTCTCCATGTCTAAAATTAAGCTATTTTTTTTGTCATACTGAACATTTCTTGAATTTTCCAGTCTAACACATTAATAAGTCAGCTGATAGATCAATTCTTCAATCACAGTATTTTAATTAAAATTTCTTGAGACAGATAAAATTCTATTCTATCAGCTCTATTCTGTCTAAAGCCTTGCATAAGTGTGGAGGAAAATCTCATGTCGAGTTGAACAGGTGCGAGCTTTTATCTGGAAAAGGCAGAGGAAACTTTATAAAAATGTGTTTGCAATTCACAATGTGCACTCAATTTAGTTTGGTTTTGAACTCCACGTAGGGTTACCTTCTAAAATCCCCAATAACTTCATAACCAAAAACTTGTTTTACTTCACCAATAACTTTACTTACACTGATAATTTGCTTTACTTAAGAGGAAATATTCAAAAGAAATGTTACAATATTGAAAGAAATGTTTTGTGTTTGTTTTCTGGCAGAAGACCACATGTGTTAAGAGCAGTTAAACACAGAAAAACAAACTAATTTCAAGATACAGGCTCATAAACTTCTGAGTATAAGTCATAAATTTTCAAGATTATTATATTGTTTTTAAGATCACAGGACTGTCCCTAACACTCCTGGAAGAATTTATCTAAAGATATTGGAGTCCTGAAACCTTCAATTATTGTTTGGAATGAGAATCAGACCTAAGAATTCCAGTTACACTGCCTGTATACATCTCTCACACTCAAATGTATACTGCTGATAGACAATAAATAAAATGTACTTCAGGTCTACTCTTTCAATGAATTTTGGATAAATTTCAGGATTTTGTGATAGGTCATCCATGTAAAATGTGGCTATTTCCCACAATAAGCAAGTTGCAGAAGGACTGATGACATCCTCCTGGAAGGCAAATCTGCAAGTACTCGAATACTTCTGGCTTCTGGCCAAAGCATAGAAAGGAAAAGAACATGAAACTTTCACAACACTGTTTTTGTGAATATGAATTTAACAATGCAACAAAGGTAATAGAAAGTTTTAGGTTTCACTTTCACAAGACTATGGCCTCATTTTCACTGTTTTCTTGACTTAGAGTAATGTTAAGATTTTGTTTTCTGGGAAACACACAGACCCATTGCCCTTCCAATCACATGTGATAATTGCCCAATTTATCTTGAATATGAAGTCAAACATTCCCAGAGGAACATTTCATTGGTATCTGGGAAGAAAAGACAAGGGAAAAAAATCTCCAATTGCAAAAAACATTTACATTATTCAAACACTAGAGAAACGGACACATTTATGTAGATGTGTCCTAGTTCAGCAGGTGGGACCAGTTTATCGCTGTGTGGGTGTGACCAAAGCTGTGTATTCTACACCCTCTATGCATTTCCCATGAACTGTTAACAATGGACCATTTGCAGCAGCTGCCCAGGGCACACCTGCTCTCTCAGGCTGTAAGCTGGGTGTTAAAGAAGCCTGTGAGATAAGAGCTGTGATAACTCCCCTCCAGGAAGTCATTTAGCACCTTAACACTCAGTCCGAGGGGTCATGTCTGCTAAAGGGCCAGCAACAATTCCAAAATACCCCAGGACTCACAGAATCAGATCACCCATTGTGGAACTCCCTGTCCTGGGGGAGGTACTGAGCGTTCCCACTTGGACCTGACGGCATATAATCTTGGGGTTTGAAGACCTCTGGGACCACTTGTTGGACCCAGAGGAGGACTAGAACTTCGACAGGACTGCAATCACCACTCTCGACCAGTCTGCGACCATCATCGGTACCAACAGGTTCTCCCCTCCCTTTTATTTTGGACTAGGGGGAACCACGTAGGGCTCACACAGGGGCTAACAAACACCATTCTGTTTGTGCCCCAGGGTGCTGGGTTGTACTACTGGTGTTTTGGGGTTAAAACCAATTTCTCTTTGTGTCATTGTATTTATTACAATATTTTTATGAAATTGTAACTCTGACTGGGTTCATTTCTCCTGCCGGTTTACCTTTAAACCAGCACAAGATGATACAAAATTGACCTTCATCAACTCATAGAAATTCTGCATATCTTCTAATACAGACAGAAGATATGTGTTAGAAGATACATTTATCTCCACAACTTCTAGAGGTTACTTCCTGACTGGAAAAATTGTTCTTCATTTAAGAGATGCTAAAATTATTATTAACAACATGTGTTACTACGTATGGCTATTAACCCTAAAAGCCAGTCTCTTTTTTACTTAACCATTCTTTGATGTTAGAGGTTGATACTCAATTTGAAGTCTTTAAAAAAAAAAAGACCTTTGAATATACAGAAAGCTACTCCTCACATTGTCTCCATTATAATGAAACTACTCACAACTGTGGTATATCTATTAATAATGACGGTCTCCAGTAATGAGCTTTGGCACTCTTTCTCAGTCCTTTAAGAAATATCAGCTGACTGTGACTTTCTAAGTGTTTCCTTCTGATCTAAGATCCTTTTCAACTGTAGGCAATTTAACGGAGAAGTCAGGGGAAGACACCTTGCCATATTAGGATATGGGTAAAGTAATTCTTGCAGTTTTCTGATCCTGCCTGTTTGCCAGGAATCTAGAAGAAGTTCAGATCAGCATTGCACTGGTGTGCAATAAGTGCATTCTTTGACATTTTTTGACAAAAAAACACTCTGACAAGGACAGCCAAGAGAAAGGACCAGATATCCTAGGATGACTCTATTGTAAGATAAAAAAGACAATGTCATGCTTATTACTAAAAGCAAAACACAGAATTAGTTTTCTGAGTTTAGGGGAGTCTGGAAGGACACCTCATAGACTAGTGAAGAAAATAAAATTGTTCATCAAGTAGGAAAGAATATACTGATGGTTTCCATTTCAGAGTTAGATTGTCAGAAGCAGATGACCAAGAGATGAAGACTGAGGTTGGGCTGGAAGATGTTCCACACACCAACAAGGAATTAATGCAAGTAAATCAACATAAAATAAAAACAAACAAAGATAGCACAAAATGATCACCTTTTGGAAAATAATTTTCCAGAATTCACAAAAGTGCTGAGAAATGCCAAGGGGAAAAATCTAGCAAAAAACCCCATGAACAAAATCATAAACCCTTTCCCCAACAAACCACTTAATTTCTAGAGGGGAAAAAAACCAAAAAACAAACAAAAAAAAACACCCCAAAAGTTTTCTGCTTCTCCTGTAACTTGTACTGAAGTTCATTTTGGAAATTCCACTAAGTGTGTAGAACAACCTATTTGTGTATAGGCCACGTTGTGGATTGTGAAGAGAGCAAAATCAACATCAAAACGTAAGTATGCACTGAACCTTACCATATTTGATACTGGATAAGGACAGAATAGAATTATTGCTTCTCTCCTGATGGACTTTATGTAGCCTAAAGAGTACTAGCTTCAGGTACAAAAAGTTCATTTATCAAACTTAAATTTGAGCCTGTGGTAAAATGTGAAGTTACAAAGCCTCAGTTTGGAGTTACATTGCTGACATTTTCATACTCACCTTTCTAGTGTCTTGTCCAGTGTATGAAAATGTGTGGGACTTTTTGTTTGTTTGTTTTAACTTATTGCTCTCCCATCAAATGTCAAAATTCTTTTCTTTTGTCCTGACTGTCACAGAGGCAGCCTGTCTTTCCTACAGCCCCAGCCATCCCATCTGCCACCTGCTATAAACTATTGCTTTCATGGCTACTCTAGCAGTATAATCAGTTAAAAATAACTTTTTTTACTCAGAGTTAATTTAGCTAGTTTAGATGTGACTGTTTCCCCCACTGCATGAAAGGATTTGAGCAGGAATATGGAGCTAGGCATAAGAATATATGATACCTCTGCCAGGGTGATCTTGGCCAGAGAGAAGCCTAAACTGACCACTGAAACTGTAGCCTAAGATTATGATTCCATCAAATGCAGAGCTCTGAACTTTGAGCTTCCTGCCATGAAAACATGAGTTGTGTTCTCCTCTGTGCTCCTAAATTTGAAATTCTGAATCCTTTTCTTTGAATAGCATTCATGGCGCTTGAGCAAGGCTCTTAGCTTAACTCTCTAAGCCAGAAAACCAACGTCTGAGCAGTTTTCACATGTTTGTGAGTTAGTCTTATAATTATCAGCACTTATGGTACAAAAGTGGGACTACCAGAGAAGAAGCTGCAGGATGAAAGTAGTGTAGCAGACACAGAACTTTGTTAGGATAAACCTTTTCCAGATACACTGGGAATAAAGGGATTATTGAAACAATGACTTTCTGTATGTTTGCATGTGTGTTTCTATGTGTTCTTCCCCTCCCCCAAAAATTTTAATTCAGATTTTTGCAGTGATATTGCTCCATGATTAGGAAAAGATTTCAAATTATAGGACCATAGGTATTTACATAACCAACCTTAATTTCACCACTGAAGTTCTATCATACTTAATGTCCTAAGTAGATGACGTTCCTGGTTAATTTTTTCTTAGATTTAAGAGAAACAGTCATTATTTTACTTGTCTTCAGCCTTCCTATCGCAATTGGTGTCAAAAAGACAATTATTAATACTTTTGCAACTGTCTTGCTCTAACAGTTACTCTGAAAAAGCTACCACTTATTAAACATAAAATTAAAGACTATGAGAACTCTGAGAATACCTTTGGAGGAAGACCAAGAAGCATAATTAAAGTTGACTCTAATACTGGCAACAAGAGTAAACATAAAAAAATATAAAAAAAGAAAATCTATACTGCAAACTAAAAGATTTTTGCACATCAGAGTTAGAGAAGTCATCCTTAAACTTTAATAGAAAGCCTTGAATAAAGTATGTTTAATATCAAGAATTGTGGACTATATTTCTACTATATGAATTGCACAATTCAGAGCTTCTGGTCAGCTGTAGGGACCAGAAATTGTGGGTTTTTTTTCTGCTTGGTTTCTGTGATGAGTGTTTGCCAGTTTCTGAAATCCAAGAGTTATCCCATACTTTGAGGCAGAATGCACATTTAGGTGTGCTAGTGCCTACTGAAATCCCTGCAGTGCCCCGTTGATGGTCTTCCTACATTTTCAGAGATAAACCTACCACCGAATTTTCTCAGTGCAGATTTCCTTTGAATTTACACTGGCCAGGCACATCTTTTGGGTACTTTGTCTTTGTTCATTTGTATTCCCACGTCTCCTTAGAGTGAGATTAATTTCTTGATACTGTTTCAGATTTTCTTCTTGCCACTTAGGACAATGAGACATGCACCCACTTGCCTTCCCCTCTGCCATCTTCTGCCCCATTTTGCTACTTTAAAGTTTTGACTGCTGTAGTGTGTACACAGCAGTCACAGCCACTGGTTTACATTCATCAGACTCCTGGAAAGTGTTTTATGGACTCTACTGCTTGGGAGCAGATCTTTGCAGATCTTTTATAATTAAGCATGTAGTGAATGACTGCCTGTGATACAGAGACAAGACTGGATTCAGCCCAAGCAGTTTCCATGTTAATAGATAAGACAATGTAGACACCCAAAACTCATTTATGAAGCTAATACTGTTAACCAACACTTGAAAAGTTTAGCTGAAACTCAATGCAATTAATTACATACTGGGTTTTTTCAGGTTATGGATATACTCTAGGTATAGTTTTCTTTTTTAAGGCATTTTAAGTTCTACAATAGAAGTAAACAAATTTTTAAATCTACTTACAGCTAATTGTAAGAGGGACTTATGTGTTACCATTTGTTTCAGGGTCTCTTAATAGGTTTTACTGCCAGTCTTAAGTAAAACATTTTTTTGGTTATGGATATTATTTTCCTTAATCCTCATACAGGGTGGTACTTTTTTTTTTCCTATTAAAGCCTGATTACAAGGAATAGCATCTAAAAGAAATCTTTATATTCAACACGGTGATTCAGATGTATATTATTTGCCACCTAGTTTTGATATTCCCTTTGGAGGCTCCTTCACTACAATCTTGACCCAACTTCCAGCATAGGGAGAAGGGAAATACAGAATGAATGATGTATTGAAAACTACAAAATCCAGAAATTTGTCAGATATTCTAGAACTATATACAATCACAAATGACATAGTATTTTTTCAAAAGTAATGATTTATCCTTAAAATAATAATTTTACCAGATCAAGTAGCAAGATGTCAAGTAGCAAGACAGCATTTTGTGTTTAAGAAAATAGATTTCCCTTGTTAATAGATAAGGTACAGAAAAATACAAGTGGTATGAGATAAAACTCCCTTGGGATACAACTATTCAGTTTCTGCATAAGCTTTATCCTCAAAGAGAAGAATCTGTAAAAGATCTGGAAGTAATTAGAAACTATTGTAGCATTTTGGCTAGGGGAAAAAAAAGAAAAAAAAAAGAAGAAAAAAGTAATCAAACTCTAAATCTGAAGAAAGAAGGAACTACACTGCAAAAATTAATGTATTTTTTTAAACTTTATGGTTTACTGAAGAAATCTGCCACTCCAACAACAACACAGCTGTGACATGCTCAGCTAGGCTGAGGGAACAAAGACCAGCTAATCAAGCACAGATCTTGTCAAACATAACACATCTTCATCCATTTTATGTTAAAATAGACTAAATCCAAATAAAAATGCCTGTTTTAGGAAAAATGAAGATCATTATATGTTTATTAAGAATTATATAGAAAAAATTGATTTCAAGTACTTGGAGGTATGATTATGGTTTGTATAAGAAATAAAGGAAATAATGCCTTCAAATTAACCACTATGTTAATCTAGTGAAGTAAGTAACACTAGGAAAAAATATAATGGGTGCAGGCAACTGCAAATTACAGTACCAGAAGGATTCTGAAAATATAAAGTAGTGCTTTTTGTTCTTCTCCAAACCCACAAATGATGCACCATCCGTCCAGGAGTTCCTTTAAAACTTAAAATGTATTTTTCACAGAAACTTCAAATTCCTTTGGGGGAAAGGCTTGATTGCATATCCTTCAGAGTCTAAAAGGCTGCCCATATGAACTGAATTATCCATGACATGTACCTTCAGACATTTGTAATGTGATATTTCATGTAAATTTAGACCATACCTTGGATGTGAGCCGCTGGCAATGTTGATTTTATTCAGGAGCTCAGATAAGAAAAAAAATTCTGACATCCTTGCTAATCTGTAGTCGTTAACATGGAATTTCCAACATAAAAAGCATAAAAGCATCTAATTTGCTGTAGCAAATGAAAGGAAAACAAACGTCGCATTTCCCTTTCCTTTTCAATGTCTAAAGTTACCCTGTCCTATGCAAACAAAATTGTACTTTTCAAAGGTTTTTAATATCGTCATCTATCTTTTGAGTGACACATTTCAAACTTCCCCACATAATCTGTAAAATGTCATTCAATTTGAATATGAAGGATTTACCCATGTTGGGAAGAAAAGTTCCAGTTACACTGGAAATACTAAAAACCAGAGTATTTTATATAGTCTTTCCAGTTCGTATTAATTAATCTTTCATGTGGGAAAGCTCAGGAAGCATTATCTCTTTTTTTTTTCATATTGATGGGTTATTCTCACTTGCTGCGGAAAACATCTCCTAAGGTCCTAATTCCAAGTTCTGTTAGCATTAGGCTGGATTACAATATTTGTCTGGCTCCATTGTCTTCTTCTATCCATCTTACATTTCAGTATTTTTGCATCATTTACCTCGTGTTTTCTCTTGACAGTGTAAAAATGTAAACAGAAGAAAATAACAACATTTTCACTGCAGATGACTACAACTACAGATGGGTCTGTTTATACCTATAGCATAAAAGCCAATATTCTGTGGAGATGCAATTGTACAGAAGCAACACTCCAGGAGCTGGGAAGGTGAGGGGAGGAGACTGCAATTTGCGCCATTACAGCCCCCTGTTGACCAGCTCCTGTAGAAACAATTAACATCACCAATAAACACTACGGCATTAGCTCCTGAAGTACTTAGTAATAAATGGACATCAGGAGACAAAATACTCCTTATTTAGAAGAAAACAACCCTTAAGCATCAGTAACCCAAAAGCTTGCAATTTCCCCAAGTAATTAAGTATGTGGAAAATGGTTCTTCCAAGCAAACACTGAAGAAAATGAATACATGTTTGAAACTTCAAAACCAGTAGGCTCTTCACATTATTACAGGTCTAAAATTAATCTTATTTTTAAAATAGTCAAACACTTTGAAATAAAATCCAACATGTACAATAGTCAGAAAAATAACAAATTGATTTTAGCTGCATTTGTTACATAGCTTTACTGAGATGTCTAAAGAAAAAGCATCGCGGAAAGAGCTTAAATTTCTCTCTCTTCCTCTCAATCAATATTTGAGGCAAAGTTTCATCTCTAGGGCCCTTAATGGCAGGAATTCCTGGAGCCAGCAAATGAGTAATGTTAAACCTATGATTAGATGATGAGGCCATCAAAGACACTAGACCCTAATGCTACATTCCACTTTATCCTGAGAACTGCAGTAAAACCCAAAGGCTAGGGAAGAAAGGACTGTAAGTTATTCCTTCCTTAAAAAAAGTGTTTCCAGAGTGGCTAAAAAAAAAAGAAAAAAATAAGATGCATGACATGAACATAGAACTCAAACGCCTTAATGGATCTTTTGGAATTTTCCTGGAACCCAGGACTTCACCATTAGATAACAAATTTTTCAAGTGCCCTGCTAGAGGAGGTTTGAAGTTCAAATCCCACTGAGGTTTCCTGCCAAGGATGTATTTTTCTTTTACTTTTTCCTAACTGATACCCCCCTAAAAGAGGAAGGAAAAAAAGGGAAGAGGAAAAAAAAGGAGAAGAAGATTTAATGATTTCCTTATGTCACAAGCTTGAAGAAATGCAACCTACAGACTGGCAAGACACAGGTAAGTTGGAACACCCTCCCCCAAAATCCATTGCAAATCTTTATTATTTTCAGATAGATTTCTCAAAATAGATCTTTATGTCAATTGCCCCTAAAAACTCACTTGCTTTCAGTACATTTTTCATGTATGATCTCACTGTACAGCAGGGAATGCCCAAGTAAAACTAAAATGAAGTGATTTTCCTGATAATAATATAACAAGTTAACCTGGGCATTTTATATACTAACTTGGATTGAGTTGAACTGGTATTATAATTATGTGGGGAACCTGGTAAATGAAACATTGTTATGAGATTTTAGAGAAGAATAAAAACTTGTAAAATTATTTGGATTTGCTAGGCCATTGTATTTTTCTTACATTTTACAAAATGAACAAAGTTCTAAAATGTTTCACAATAGACAATTTAAAGTAAAAGGGTATATATATATATAATTAGCCAATAACACTTCTGTCAAAACAAATAGTATTAAAATTAAGATATAAATAATCCACTGTGAGAAATTATTTTAGCTTTGAATATTTTATTTGTGAAAGCAATTAAAAACATTAGTTGGTTTAGATTTCTGAGGAACCCATTATTGCAACGCTAAAACCCCAATAATTACCCACAGATTTTTTTAAAATACAAATGTTCTGCTTCTATTAGTTCTTGAGAACTATCTAAACCATATTCCTCTGCTTTTTATACACTGACAGCTACATAAAATATCCAATCAGTTATGGCATGTATATCAAAGGTAATAAAGTCAGCACGAAGTAAAATTTAAAAAAAATTACTAATTAAAAGACAGATTTCAACATTAAATTATTACAACAGTGTCCTATTGATGTATTCTAAATAAGAATGGGCTTGAAAGAGAGTTCATATGCAGAAAAAATGCATCATGTACATCTATACACTGTTAGAAAATAAATGCCAATACATGTTTATACCCTGTAATCTACAGAACACATGTTTTAAAAAAATCTACAATTTATTAGAATTTATTAGAAGAGACTAGTTTGTATTTTCTTATACTGAAATGGAAGAATAAAGTAAACTGCAAGATACAATCCTTAGGGTGGCAGTAATCTAGTACTATGCAAAGGAATTAGGACAATCATACCCAGAGAATGTCTTACCTGTGAACAAAGCAGCATAACCAGTTCCACCACTGACGTACTTGACTTCATACAAACCAGACCTGCAATAAAGAGTCAAAAATTAATTTAAAAGATCGGTGATGTTTTGCTATTATAGCTCCATGGTTTCTGAAATCCATAAAATATGTGTAATGTATATTTTTTATCAACAAGTTTCAAGCACAATTAACTGAGAATTTCACATTCAAGAATACTTGTATGTTCAGAAAGCATCAAAGAAGTACCTGGAATAATCTATATCAGTTTAGGACACAATGTTTTTTTATTAAGCATTTTTGGAATTTAGCTTGGTTCACTATTTAAATAAATAAATTAATGAATATTAGTATACTCCAAAGCAATTTACTATATGATAAACATAAGTAAACAACCTTCGAATATTAAATCACATAAATTCTTAAGAATAAACTGATCACTTCTTAAAAGGTATAGAATAAAAGCCCTTGATTAGAAATTATTTTAATTTTCATGTGGTAATTGATTATTCTGTAACTGAAAGCTTGAATATTAATGAAACAGGCTTTCATGTAAAATCTTATTTTTATTAAACTCATAACACATAATTTAGGATGTAGCATGTAGGACATGCTTCTTAAAACAAAACTTGAATTATGCAGTCTAACTATTACTCATTGTTTTGTAATTAATTTAAAGAATAAACACCTAGTAACATTACCACTATTGGAAATACTTGTTTGTATCTTTGGAAAGGTCAATTTACTTTCTAAGAGAATGATGTCATATATAAGTATTTAAAAGATGCATTATAAGGAGACCAGGAGGATGTTTCACTTCTGTTATCTAAAATCATATAGACGTTGATAAGATGCTTTAGAGCATGGAAACACTTTGCTTGTGTTATGAAAATGATAAATTCACAAATATAAAACTTACACATAAGGACTAAATAGAAGGCTGAAAACAAACTGATGTGCTTTAAGTAGGTTTTGACCAACAGGGATTAGAGGCAAAAGCACTCCTACACAAAATGTATATTTATTTTGGGTAGTGGATAAATACCCTTTAGTGCCCATTTTGTTAACAACCCCATCCTCATTGTATGGTAACACAGAACAAGCTGTAAGAAGCCACTAGGATACCATTCCATCAGATATACGCACAGACAGTTAATGAAATAAGAGGCAGATGTGCAAAGCTCATTTAGGGAGACAATTGCTGTAATTGATCAGCTATTCTCATGCTCAAGTGCTGAAGTATCAGAAAGATTAATGAGATACTTATCACCTGCAGGCTACCTGCACTGTTTGAAAGCTGACAAAGAAAATCCAAACAGATGACTGAACTCTACAGTTAAGCCAATACAGGTAGCACAGACACATCAAATATTTCATCATAGAATGTTGCCTGGTTTACTGTGAATTCACCTCATATTCTGTAAAACTAAAAAAAAAAAACCAAAAAACCAAAACAAAGCAAAACAAAACACCTTTCTGTCACACACTCTCTTATCATCTTTCAAAAACAGACCTCAGGTGTAATAAAACATGACTAAGGGAAAATAATGCTCTTAGAAACAACACCATGCTACAACCTTCTAAATTTGTTAATTTTTTTACTTCTGATTTTGCATCAAAATGACAAATGTATCCAGAATAAGTACTGTACACAGTTATGATAAAATATACCAATTAAATTATATAAAACTGATTATGCATCAGCAGTAGTTTCTTTGCATCTTCACCAGGTTTTCAACAAGAAAGCTTGATGCAAATATACCTTTCAAAGAGAAACACAAAATTAGTATTTTATGACTTAATTAATTTAATTAGGGGTTCTTAACTTTCAGTGACAGCTGGGGTTCTCATGCTACCTGTGCAGCTTCAAACAATATAAAAAAAAGTTTGGAGTGTGGACCAAAACAAACATGCCTAAAATGGCACAAAGCTAGGACAAATACTCATGATTATCATCCAGATAACAATGATGATACAGTCCTAATAACACAAGCTGTAGACACGATAAAATAGGACTCTGCTGAAGGAATTGATAAGGAACTTAGCAAAAAATTAACTATTTACAATAATAAGAATTTTTAATAGCTTAATGATTCAGTGGGTTTAAATAAACTGGTCATCTGACCTAACATTGGTGTCTTTTCACTACTTCTCTGGAAGTAAGTTGATAATCTTTGCATAATACAGCTAACCAGCTTGGATGCAGCATTCCAGCATCAGAAAGGAGACTCAAAGTGAATTTGGTGAAATTCATGAAAAGAAAGAGAAGGATACAGAACAGACATCTGGTTAGCACATCAGCAGGCCCATTAATTGTAGCCAGCTCTGTAATTGCCTGATGAAACAACCCATTGATAATAACCATTAACACCTCATGACCACTAGAATTAAAGACAACATTCTAAGAAGCTGTTTTTCATGTTCAAAAGAAACAAATAACTATCTTAGAGACTGTGGCACTTTTCACATATGAAAATACAGAGTGAGATAGGGAAGCCTCATAAAACAAGTTTATGGTGTCAAAGATGTTTGTCTCAGTCTACAGCAGAAATTAAGTGTGCAGCACTCTAGTTATAAATAAACAAAATTAGAAGTAGCCCAGACAGAAAATGGGGAATCCCATGCATCTTGATAGGTATGAAGAAGGAAACAAAACCATAAATACTTTTTATTCACACCATACATTCCTTAAAGTAAAACAGAATGCAGAAATGTGAAACATTTCTAGCATGGCCACCATTTCATGTTTCTTACTTAGTTTCTAACTTAGCTGCTCCCTAATCCAACTTCAGGGACTCCTTCCAGTCAAACCACGAAGAAAAGTGTATGCCCTCCATTAAATGCTCCATTTCCTCCCTCCTACCTACCAAGGGGTCTACTGTGCTTCTTCCTATTTTTGCTTGCACCTGATTGTGCAGTTAATACTTGAAATAACGATTTTTTTTCCTGTTACACAAAACATAATTAATCTTCAAAGTCTACTGTCAGAGCTGTCACAGTCAATAGCAGAGAATGATAAAAACAGATCAGACCTAATGGAGGACAGATCCATTTCTGCCTGTTAGGAAAAACTGTCAGAATGCAATCTCTGGTTTATGAAGATCCCACATAATCAAAGCTGTAGGAGTGAGTTAACAAAGAATCCCAATCCCTGTCCTGTTTAACTTTTACTTCACAGACCAGAAAAAAAAAAAGATAATTTTAATACTCTTTTGGTTTTTAAATTTGTGCCATCCTCTCTTCTAGAAGTCCAACTTGTGTGAATTACCTCACTGCTTTTGGCGTGGTAGAGGAACTAAAATAATTTCTCTCAGTTGACAGTCTGTATTTTAACAGACAAAAATAAAAAAAAAAGAGGGGTAGAAAAAGTTCTGTTCCTATTTTACAGAGAGAAAAGAAGACACAAACTGGTTGAGGTATCTTCATAAAATCAAATATAATTTTCATTATGAATGAGAATAAATACTAATTTTCTAAATAATTTTCTAAGTTCCAACAACTGCATTTATTCTTCCTCTCTTCCATTTGCAGGATTCAACAGGGATTTTTTTAGCATGTGCAAAATTTTACTAGTTTTAATATAGTGATAAAAAAAAGATAAAAAGCATAAAAAAATGGCTTCTCTGACTGAAGAGAGCACACATTTATTTTCAGTTCTCTTCCCCCTTTTTAACTCTAACAAGAAGAAGTATTTGCAACTTAAACTGCTGCCTGCATTCTTCAGCTGCAGATAAGTTCTTCCTATTCCATCTGTATCAAATGCCGTTAAGGAAGCTAATGTAATTACTAAAATACAAGTGGATATTTCCTGCATACAGTGAGGTTAAAAGGTCATTGTTTAACTGAATGGAGTACGTGCCTTTTACATTTGCTGTTCTCAGTACTTTTCTTCATGGTCTATTCTCAGTCCATTAAATATAGCCATCAAAATTCAGCAATTTGATGGCAACAATGACCACATATATGGATGCAAAAACTGGGAGCATCAAGTGCATGACCTTGGCTAATCTGGAATAAATGATGTATGCCTGGCAATTATCTTGAAATGCTCTGGTTTACTTGACTTCTTTTTCAGTATTCTTCTCTTGGCCTGAAGATATGCTATTTATTTCTTTTCACTGTGACTTATTAATGTCTAAAAAAAGACTAATTTCAGCTATACTATTTTAGTCATGACTGTGGCATTAATGAAGTCATGGGTTCAAAACCTCCAAGTCACCATGTTGAACCAGTCAGCATGAATTTCCATTTTGAAGAAATATAATGTAGGCTGATAAAATCAATTTAAAAAAAAAATCCTTATGAAATAAGATCATGGTTTTGAACTTCTTTTTATTATTATTAATACAATGTGTGTATGAGTCTAACTGAATTCCACCACAATTTCATCTGGTATTTATCAAGGTTTGCCTGCATTTTCTTTCAATGATTTTACTTTCTGTCAACTTAAACCCTTATTGGAACTGGAATCAATTGTAATATTAGCAAAAACAAAAGTTAAATGTTTTTATAGCTCATGTTCAACTTAGTGGAAAAAAAAGGTGCAATTAACAAAACTTTAGAGCCTGAAGAAATCTTTCACTCAATTATAGCTTCTACTTATCTGAAAAATCTCAGGTATGGCAAAATAAAAAGCTTGAGAAAGTTTAATCCATTTAACCCAGTTCACAGAGAAAACTTGGTCTTTATTATTCCTTTACAGTCTGTCATCCAATATACAGTAGCTTTCTATAGAAAAGAAATGCTGATGAAAAAATAAATACATGCTATTATATCTATTATTTTATTAACATGTGAATGTGTGTAAAACGTACCTAGAATTGAGCAAAAGGACCTAAAACTAGAAAAAAAAAAAAGAAAATCAGAAAACTCTACAACTCTCCTTGTAACTTGTATGTTTGTAAGGTAAGCTATTTTTTATTTCCTAGTAATATGGTCTCAGTGTATTTTAAACAAAACTGTATTGTTTCAAATGGTTCAATATAATTATGGATAACTCATACTGAGGTATCTCTTCCCATAATCCTCTTATTTTCTACCAATAATTACCACTTACAAATTGTGTTTTCGTTTTTGATAGACTATTCCCTTATACTTTGTTCAGCATTTGTTAGAAATGGCACAACAAAGTTTCATGATTTGCCTGTGAAAGTAGTAGGGGAAAAGTGATGGTGATGTTTGGTTGGAAATATGAGTTTTCCCAAATATTTATTTGTTCTTTCTAACCATCTTTCTTCTGCTAGCAAAAACTGGTCAGTGATTTCTTGAAATATCTTTCTAAATCCACTTTAGTATCAAAGAAATAAGCTCAGGCTTTATTGTTTGACCAAATTATTTGGAGTATTTAAATCCACATTTTTCCCTCTCTTTAATAGCCTGTCATTCAGAGAAAATTAGATTCAAACTAATGCATTTAATAAATTACCAAGTTGCCAGTGAGTTCTCTACAGATCTGAAATGAGATAGTATGGAGGGAAAATACAAAGATAGGTGAAAAATTTGAAAGTAAATGCCAAGTATGTAAAACTGAAACAATGGATGATCTTTTTATAAGCAAAGCAATTATTAGAGGAAAAATGTGTATTAGCAAAATGTAAGGTTTTACAAGATTATACTCAAAATTAGTTTTAGAACCACACATATGTCACATATTTTGTAGACATTTAAATTACACCAATGGTCTTAATTTATGAAAAGCAAACTTAGGATTTGAAGAAAGTCTGCAGATGGAAATCACAGCCAGGTTGCAAAATAATTACAACTTCACTTGCACTAGATGAAAGAAAACACTATTGCAAAGAACATAACTCACTAAAATAACAAAGTCAGGGTTATGGATTTAACAATCCCTTCAACATCCTTGACTGACATTACTACCAACTCTAGGGACCCTGAAGGATGGCTGTATTAGTACTCCAGACCATTCTTTGTATGTGTAGATCTGCTTTACAGAACCCAAGAGTGACACAGAAAAACACAGTGAATGTGAATTTGACTCAGTGATTTTTAGTTCATCAAGATGGTTATATTTCTGAAAGGATTTTTTATTATGGTGAAAGACACCGCACAACATAAGAAGTATTCTTTGCATCTGGGACCCAGAAATCTAGGAAAGGTATCATCCAGGCCATCAAATGAAATACCTTTAAAATGCTATCAGAAATCTTTAGAACTCACATCTTAAGAAAAACACCTCAAATAAACACTAATAGGTCAACAAATCTTCCCAGATCTTAATCTATTCAAACCCAACTCTAAATGCTCAGCCCTTTTAGTCCAATTTGTAACATAAAACAGATCTTAATACTAGGATAATATTCAAAAGAATAAGAATGTTATGCAACAGTTTCTTGAATTATTTTATCCAAGTGAGAAAACTTATACTTCTTCACCACTGTAGTTACTAAAAAGGAATCTAAATGGCGACTATAAAACATCCAGATGGAATCACAGAATGGCAAAAACCCTCAAGAGCATACCCACAGAGAGGGGATTTATTACAATGTATACATGATTTAGATTTTAAAATTACAGACTTTGGTACTGTAATCCCATGAGCTGTAATGATATTGACAAAACTGATGCTGGTGCCTCAGTACTCTGAAGAGTACAGCCCTATGCAAACCAGTAGATTTTCTGACAATTTTCCATTAGTGTACTGGGATGCACAAATTCTCATTCATCAAATGAGGAGGAGATAATTTCACCTATAAAATAGAAGCCACTACCACTGCTCAGTTTAACATAGTTTAGTATTTTGAAAACTGATCCAGTTTTTCATTTAATGCCTGTGGTAATTTTTTATTTGGCCACTAGTCCATTGGGATTTACTCAATATATGCATTTGTGTTTCCCTGTCATTCTCTTAAAACAGTATTTCTTTGGAAAGATCTCTTTTCAAATATCTGTTTTGATATAGTGAAATAATTTGCTTATCCAATTGCTATATCAGAACAGACCTAAAATTTACATCAATCTATCATGCATCAATTGAGAAACTATTCTAATCAGCATTAATAACACAAAAATATTCTCTCCATATAAAAGAATTTAACACAAATGTTAATCAAAAAACCCCCAATTTTCTGTTAAATTTAGGTGAAGCAGATTTTTTTTAGTGGTGTTACTCATTATTTACTAGATTTTCATTTCTAAATGAAATGTATTCTCTTCCAAAGTCCTCTTCCAGACTAGGGGTGAAAACATCCAAACCAGTGATCACACTGTGCTGCAGCTGATCAAAATATATTAACTCTCATCTTGAAAATGTCTATAAAATGAACTACTGCTTTTCTACTGAAGTGTACTTGAGTTTCAGGTAGACTTGAAAAACTTATAAACATTTTATTTCAGCAGAAGCCTGGAAGAACTATAAACAAAAACAACCCGGTTCTAGAAAATCCAAACCCCTTACTTATCTAGAAAGAATCTCAATGAAAAGCATTCCATTTCCCCCCAAAACCCAACCATCCACTGTGAAAATTAAAACATGATCCAGAAAGTCTTCTGATTTCCCTCTTCATACTAAGCTATTTATCAAATAAGTTGCTTAAAGTTGTGAATAAATTTCTGCCACAGCTGCTGCTGCGGAGATTTTATAATAGAAGAAGTAAGAAAAAAAATTGATAAAGACATTTAGAAATTAAATTAAAATGTGAACATTTAAAAGACTTTTCAAGTTTTCTCATGTGGGATTTTCCCAAGATGACATTCCTTTCCTGATGAATTTGCTCATTTTAGAATTAAATTTGTAGAAAAATTACTATATGAAAATAAGTGATACCAAAGAAGTTGCCATAATACATCTGGGGA
Organism: Poliocrania exsul; assembly: GCA_035041345.1. Taxonomy (NCBI): domain Eukaryota; kingdom Metazoa; phylum Chordata; class Aves; order Passeriformes; family Thamnophilidae; genus Poliocrania; species Poliocrania exsul. The sequence continues at coordinate 50,928,609 of JAWWLZ010000001.1, read as the reverse complement.
AAAAAAGCAGCTTTTCTGAGATTTTATATTCTACTGATTCCTCACAATTTTCTCCTTTCCCTTTTTTATTTTCTTTTCAGTCCTTCACCTCCTCTCAAATATATGGTACAGGAAATACACTTTGAAAGTATTACCTCAACAGTGAATTTTCAAAGTATCCATGCAGAAATTAGAATGTTATTTTCACTCACTAACACAAGCAAATGTTTATATTTTCACGACACCTACAGTACTTTCTCCTCATCTCAAGAACCTTGAACAACTCTTTCTAAAGCTGTCAAAAGTGAAACCTTGGACCCCAAATGACAGCCTCTAGAATATCATGCTTTCCCTGAAAAGCCATTACTCAATGTTATATTTTCATTAGGAATGAAATATTATTTTTACTCCTGAATTTTACCAACTTTTTCTTAGCTTCAGTCTAGAATTTATTCCTATTTGATGCCCTCTTTTCTGCGCTTGTTTATTCTTTTTTGTTTCTCTCCTCTTTCTGTAAACACAGGAATTGCTTTTTGGTTTTTTTTTTCTTTCTACTATTTCCTTCTTTGTTACATTGTTTCCTATCATTAGGGGAAGTATTATCATCATGGCATGACACAACTGAAATATATGTCTGGTGAATGACAAAAAAGGATTGTGAGAAAAGGTTAAGCTGCGCAGCAATAAAAGCACTTACTCTTTACTGGTCCTCCTTACTTCTTTATATTTCTTCTCTTTGGCAGTCTTGGGGCCACACTGAGTGAACCAGTGCAGCGACAAGTAGGAAGTATAATAAAACCTCACAGAGTTCGTGCAGTTTCCTAAATTTCTAAGGTTAATATGTCCATCATTTTAACTAGGTGTGATCTCCTGACTAGCAAAACTAACTTTTATACCTAGTTGAGCAAACTGTTGTCAAACTAATATTTTTCTTATACAGTAATTGTTTTCTGAGAATTCAATAACAAGGAAAAAAAAATCTACCTCCCTTTCCAAGTGAACTTTGCTGACCTTATTTGGCAGCCATCAGATCTTGCTCCTATCCTGAAGCCCTACTGACAAATGGTAATCATTCTAAAACAGTGTCTCTCAAAACACAGAAACATACCACAGTCATAGATCTCTTGAAGTAACTCATATTTCTCATGTTTCAGTTTTCTTTATTTACTTGACAGTAACATTGTTATGGGCTCTCCCTAGACCTGCTTTGACATCACTTTGCCATCTTAATTTGACATATCACAACTGTCTCTGTTGTCTGACAAGTTCTTTCAGCATGAGGGTTTCTCATTGCAAGAAAATCTCCAGACAACAAGAGACTGAATCATAAAATTCCATACACCATCAAACAGAAATAAAATATGATATGATAGAATACATGTTTAGCTGGTTTGGTTTTTTTTTCCTGAGGGAGGTAGAATTTAACATAAAGCTACACTGAACACAGTAAAGATATAGTATCTTCTTGCAAAAATAATCCCAGGTCTGAAGGGAGTCTGTTAAAATATAAATAAATCAAGTTTTATGGTTTATTAATGTCTGTGTTATAATTAACATTTTTTCCTATCAAAAGAAGGCCTATAAACAGATATAGTTTTAAGATTCAAGTGTAGTAGTTTCTCATGTTAATGTAGAAGTTTTGTACAATATTCCTTTTTAAGCCTTGAAGGCATGGAAACAAGCACATTCATCCAATGGGATGAACTGTAGAAGTGCCTGTAAATCATCAGGACAACTAAGGGAGTTTGGTAAATTTGGGCACTAATTAGAACGTTTCAGTCTGGGTCATAAGAAGAGATGGTAAGTAGACACAAAGTTAAGGAATATAGAAGGAAAAACTGTGACGAGCCCTAAGGAAATTAATTTTGTAAAGATCCTGTACATAATGTTCAGGCTGCATGGATAGAGATTATTAGACTACGCTCCATGAGGAATACATCTTTCAGGGCAAAACCTGATACAGAGATGTTATTTGCACCCAATAGGTTTTCAGAGTTAGGTAGTTCTCGGGAAAACACTGGCAGTATAATAAAGTAGATTGATTCCACTTTTAAGCCTTTAGAGGACAAGGGGTGGGGCAAATACCAGCCTAACTGTTTCAAGTCCAAAATCAGGCAGAGTCCCCTGCTGAGTCCTGAATGATGAATTAAGTGGAACAAGAACCAGAGAACCTCTGCCTATGGGGAGCTTCAGTCACAGCATGAACATCCTGTAGATACTGAATACCTTTTTGGCATACCACCTCGTTTTTCTTTGGACCTGGACAGTAGAGGAGAAAATAACAAAGGGGGGAAAGGTGGCTGTTCTTAAAAAAAAAAAAAAAAAATTGTACAACATAGTCCAGTGTTACCATTCAGCACTGCTATATAGCTGATATGATGAGTCCACCTACAGGCTGTGTTACAGTAGTGCCTGTACATGTTAAGAACTTTCTCCTGAATCTTTTAAAAATTATTTCCTTGGAAAAAACTAAATAGATATCCTGCTAACTTTTTTTCTTGCTGTCGTTGTTGTAGGAAAACTTACTTTAAAAAGAAAATAATTTTCCAGTAAAGCTGAAAGTTAGGACAAGAAGAAAGACAGGAGGACATCTGACCTGGCTGGTATTACAACAAAAGATGGACTATGAAGTCATCGAGGAAGGTATTCTTCTAGAGTTCTAAGGCAAGAAGACCAGTCCTTTCCAGTCTTTATGGCTTGCAACTGGAATACAGTTGGCTAGTTTGAAAAAGAAACTTGTGAGAAAGCAGCTAATACTGCTGAAGGTAAGTGAGACCCAAGGGCCACGAACAACTAACTGCTTTTCTTGCTCTTTAAGGGCTCCAGCATTTTTGTATTTCCTTAATGTGCTTTAAAAGAACAGCAATGGGTACTCTTTGGTATCTAGCAATAAATTTTTTATAGTAGTAATTTTAACAGTAATTTAGTAACTTCAAACATCTAGTGGCTTCCATATTTTCAAGGATGACTTTCAGAGCTTCTTTCCAGCAAACCTGACTACTTTACACTGTTACCAGTTTCGCTTTCCTAAGAGCATGTATTTATTATATTTTACAGCTGCAACTGTTACTAAACTTTACAATTAGTCTCACATTTTCAGTAATTTTTTTTCTCCATTGGCAAAGCAACAGATCCACACTAATTTCTGTCTAATGGGAACTCTTGGATTGTAAAGCTATCTTCATTATTAATCAATGTAATAATCGTAATATAATCAACAACATATAATCTGATTACCAACAATTTCTACCCTTAACTTACACTGGGACCACACAAGTCAAAGAGAGAGGAAAGGGCATGAACAGTTAACCTCTGTTCCATAGTCTAATACATCTTAGTAAGTGTCCAACTCATTAGACAGGGATAGAGTGCCTCATACATGTAATTAATTATTGGCAGGTTTACTTTCAAAAAGGTGCCAGATGCTATGCATTTCCTAGTTGCTATCTGGATTTCTGAACTATAATGTTTCCTGCCATGTTAAACATCTGTTCAGAACATACTTCTGCACACAGGAACTTCAGTAAATCAAGAGTTAAATCTTCAAAATCAAATGTATGTGTATCCTTTTTCTGGTGTTTGTAATGATAATCCTTTCAAGGTGTCATGAAGGACTATTATGTTAAAGAAAAATGTTCTGCAACTGATGTTGGGGTCATTATAGTTTGAAGATTTCAATGCAGATAAATAGCAGAGACTCCTTTTTTTTGGCACCTGCTCTTCAGTTCTCCTCTGAATTCGCATCTGTCTTGTCACTAGTAGCATTCTCTGAAAAACTGTGGAAGTTGCAAAGCTCTGAGCGGCGACTGTGCTGGAGTATGTGTAGATAAATAGGCAGATTTGAATATCCACGTAACCCTTCAGCATTTCTTTGTTCCTACCATACAGAATTCTGGAAAACCAGTGTTGTTTTCTGTCTTCATGTGTGTCTGACTCACTGATATTTTTAGTAAAACACATGAGCAGTCCCAAAGCGTATGCGGAAACATGAGCACACTGTGGAGCCTTTCATTAAGATATTAGGAACTAATCATACCCAATCACAGATAAAGGATTTCTTACAACAAATTTCTGACATGCCTATAAATTGTAGTTTGAAATTCATTAACTGTTTTTCCTGTTTACGAAGGGATTACAACATCTGCAGGCAGGATTTCAATCAGCAGTAGTATTTTGAATTATATCCATTGGAGGATTCATGCCCGGTTTCAAAATGACCTATTGTATTCTTCATTGTAAAAAACTAATCTTGTTAACTACTTGCAGAACTCTTAAAGTAAAAAAGGCAAATACATGAACTTTACACTTACTGAAGAAAAGTATTATTTGTAACTCATTATTGTTCCAACCTCTTTATCTAAACAGGTCTTATTTTCAGATAGTAGTGAGGTTTCTTTGGGATCTTTCTGTGACTGTTTGCAGGTAAGATCAAAAGAAATCTATGAAGAGGAATCTAACTACCATAAATTCAGGAAAACTTTCTTATAGAGGACTGGGTCAGGAAATTCACTGGATTTAAGTTCACTATACTAAACATGGAGCATCATCTCTTCCTAGACAGAGATGAAGGTACACTGAAACACCTAGGGCATAAGGAAAAAAATAGTGGGATGTGGCGTGGCAGAGTGGAAATACATTATAAACTCCTTAGCCTTGAAAACCAATTCAGAGTTCCTGACTCCATAAAATTCCTTATTATGATTGAACAGAGTGATCATGTCCAGGGAGACACTCATTGCAAATGACACTAACCTGACTTCTCTGCAGAAAGTTTTAACACTCCCCTTGATTTCTTACAAGGATTCTCTGATGTCTACTAGGCTTGTATAATAGACTGCTCTCTCAGTCTCACTTTATTAATTGCTTTCCTGTACCTTTTGCTGCAATACCCATAGTGTATAAATACAGTATATTACACAGCTTCAAATGAATTGGATGTGATTGCTTTGAGTTACTATTCAGTTTTCCATGTCTTCACTAAATGTTGATGGCATACCCCAAATAACAGTGGAGAGCAAATATCGAATCTGATTAAGAAACACACATGTAATTACTGCCTCACTCAAGACATTATACGGTGTCTTCTCTGTAAACAGGTATGTATATTTGTGAATACAGTGTAAAACCAGAATCTTTTAAGCAACCTCTGTTAAACTGGCTTAAACTGGCCAACACACTGAAAAGTCATCAAGAGAGTAAAAGGCTGATCCTCCTCACCTAGTGTGATCACACAAGTCTCTGGTTCTCAAAAAATCCTATTAGAGTACACCTATAGCTATGTAGTTATATACTTGCAAGGGCTCTCTGAAATCTGAGACCAAACTATAGCTGGTATGAGCTTTATATGAGGTTTTCCTGAAAAGACAAATTTCATTATGCAGAGAAAGCAGAAAATGCCATATACTAAAATGAACTTCAAAGGATTGATTAAAAAACTTATGTAAAAAAAAATCAATGTGTTTATATATATACATACATCATCATACACAACAAACAAGATGACTTTATGACTTATGTCATAAAGCAAGATCAATGCTGACCATCTTTTATGCCTCAAGGGAAGATGATATCTTATTGACTGCATCTACAGTTGAGATGCAGTTAACTGGAGAACAAGGGGAAAGAACACTGTTTTTTTATTGTTTTCTGCAGGTGGCTTGCTGGCACTGAAGTACACCTATCTATGACCATGTGAACAGATGCATTGATGGCAATGTTAAAGCAAATTAAGGTTAATGCAAATTATCATTCTTTGTAGGATACAGCACAGAGGAAATGGGCGTTCACAGGCTCCAAACCCACAAAGAAGTTCCAAAACCATCCTGCAATACAGGGCAGTTTTCCTCTTGAGAAGGTGGCTTGAAGACTATATTTAGAAAGAATGTTTAAAACATCATAAAGACTACAACTGACATTGATTGCAACAATTAAGGGTAAGCCATATTAAAGTTTTCCAATTATATTTATCCTCATTAGGCATTCTGTTGGTAGAAAGGCTAAGACATCCTGTACTATTTAACTTCTTTTTCTCTCTTTAGTACATTAAACAAATTGAGCTCTTTATATTGTACTTTGGGGAGTTTATCTCCCATCCATCAATCACTCTTCCACCCTTTTTTTTGTTCTCTCACCAATGTGTGTGCATCACTCTTTAAGTGCCGACTACAGAACCAGATAGTAGGAGTTTTACTGAAGTTGTGCACAGAAATGACATCATCTCCTCATCTGCGCTCTTCCTAGGCATTGGATCAGTCTTTGTTGCCTTAGCACTGAGCTAAGGGAGCCAAGTATCCCAATTATTTTGGTAATCCCTACATTCTTTGCGTGGCTTTGTCCATCATCTCCTAGCTTGTAGGTATAGTCTACGTTCCTTGCTTCTAGAAATTGGACTCAGCATCTGAGTGTGTTGAAATAAGACTTTTTCCTTGAGTTTTTGGTTAGTCCATAAAATTATTTGACATATGACCCCAGTGGAATGCCTTTGCTTCTCATTTTGTATATCTCCATCTAAGCATCCATTCCCAGCATCTTTCTGGGAAAAATTCTGCACCATAACAAATACTGTTAATAAAAATAGCAAAATAGAATAAAAAAACTGGGTTATAGAAATTTCAGGAAGCTTAAGGTTTTATTTACATGCTCTTAATTTCGGCTAATAAAAATTTTAAAATCATAATGTTATTTATTTATTCCTTTATCCTCTTACTTGCTAGTATTTATTAATTTATTTATTTTTTTCAGACTGTTGTCTACATGCTGTGCTACAGACTGGTAGAGCAATTACCAAAAGGCTAATTAGTTGAAAGAAAGTGTGCCTGAATACACAAACATTTTTGGGATGTGGCAGAGTGAGATAAAAGAATGAGAGAATCATATTTGCAGGGGGGGAACGTTCTGCAAGGGCACGCATTCTCATGCATCTGTGCTCCTGAGCACATTAGAAAGGTTCTGAAAAGTTTCTAAAATAAACCCAAGGACCATGTTAAGCAGAAAAAAAATTTTTTTCCTCAGAAAGTATAAGGGATATCCAGATGACCACAGTATCTTAGGAAAATGGTTGCCCTGGTTTTCCTAATACAGGAAATCAGAAACTAATACAGTATTGGTAGATGCCACAGTGATGTCACACTTGTGGTCTTTGGGAGCTTTTAAAGTAGTGTCATCTAGCACCCAAGTTCTATCCATGGTTTCCAAAGGAATGTTTTGGGCAATTTTTCAATTGTTTCAAGAAGCTTCCCATCAAACACTGTACAAAGCTAGTCCATCACTACTTCTGCTGAATATTTTCACACGTCCAGGTGATGAGTTAATGAGAAGAAACAGATTCTGCTCCTATCAGCACAAAAACATTCTCTGTTTCATCTGAATTGAATTGTGTGTGTATCAGAAACATATCAAATGTACGCCAAAGAATTTGTAAAAGCTCTTTTAGAGCAGGGCTACCTGGTGATGTTCTACCCAGCTAATGAGATAGGAAGATAAAAGCATCGGTGATGTTTGTTTGGTATCGCACTAAAGCGAAGGGAAAGCATTCTATGTGACTAGGTTTCAGTCATGGATTCAGTCATCGATTATATTGTGAATTCTTACAGCTTAAGACACTCCAAGAATAGCTGTAGTGAAAATATTTTTACCCATCTGTGCTTGACAAAAAGAGGATATAGCTTTTCTTTCGTCTACAGATCAGATTACACTTGCCTGTAACATTTTCACCTAAAAGCTAGAATGTTGTAATGCACTTTACATGGAGGGAATTTGCAGACCATATGGAAACTACACTTAGTGAAAACATATCTATGCAAGTGTTAAATGGAACTCCACAATGAGCTCTACTAAGCTCAAGTATGTGACCTACACATACTGCATGTTTGTTTCCAATTAGTTTCTGCATGGACAATTTTAACCTTTGAAACTTCTGTTCTCTAAGGCATTGAAAGAACCTCAGTTGATGAACCACAGGAGTGTTGGGCTGGTTCTGGTACATTCTATTTGAAACTATTTGCATCCAATTGCAGATCAGTCCTTTTTAACTCACCATTGAGGATATTTTCCACTTATAAAATACTCTGAGAACTTGATGAAACATTTGAAATTAAGTTGAGTGTAAGATACCTTTGAAGAAATGACACATTTTGAAAAAAAGGAGAAAGTAACTGTGTTAGTAATTAGTAATTTAGTAATTTTAGAAAGTAAATAGATGTCTCCTCATCTATATATTTACCAATAAATATACTCTGCAATGTCAGATTACTAATTGATAGGGTTCCTCTGATACAAGTTACATTTGGGAATTTACATGAACAAACAAGAAAGATTAACTATTTTGAGTATGAGTGGGCTAAATTTTTGGTCTAGACTAACCAGATCATTGCAGCCCACTCATTTCAACTCTAATCGAAAGTTAAGAAGCCACTTAGACATTATGTACAATTTACTCAAAAAATAAATCAGCCATAAATGGGACAGAGTGATGACACAAGCTAAAGGAAGATGAGGTGGCAGGGTATGACTGCAAGACTTTTCACCAAAAAATTTGAGGCAGCCAAACTACTACAAAAAGGTGAAATTACAACTAAGTTATACACACATTTCCAAAAATATACTTACAACACCTATCTTAAAGCATCAGAAATTCTAGAAAGTTTGCATAATTAACCTGCTTTAGAAGTATTAAAATGAATTTTGTTTTCAGTTCCATTTTATTTTGGGTTCTCCAGTATGCAAACCTCAACTACAGAAGTGTGGATATTCCTACCAAACCTGAAAATGATTGAGTATTTCTTACACACACACATGCACAAGAGCACTTTAGAGAAGCCTTCAGGAAAAAGCACCTGCCATCAAGGATGCCTGACAGTGTTCAGCTTTTAGCAAAATCTGATGGGAGTAAGACTTTGTACCATAAAGAGGTTTTGAAAAACAGCAAAGGAGGGAAGGTATTATGATGTGTCAAGCTTGAATAACCAGAAAAAAAGGACATGCTTCATAGACCACAACAGATACTTTTATGGTGATCAGTTTGAAAAACTGAGCCTTAAGACTTGGTTATATAAAGTTTATTTGCCACTTTTTGTAATAACTAAAATCTTTACATATAAAGCAACAAATTAAACTATTTCACATAAAGCTATCAATCTAATTACTGCCTGCCAGTAATAAAAGAAAAAAATCAAATTTCAATTATCAAAGCCTCACAGGAATACTATTTACTCACATATCCTGAATAACATCACTAAAAACCTGTTTTGTACAGTCATTACCTGGAGAGCACTTTCAAGTACTTCAAGGACCACCACTGGCTTTTAGTAAGCAATGACAGGAAATTTCTCAAAGTAAATCAGGTACCAGACAAGGAGAAAATTTAGAATTCCCTTTTAAATTCAGCTTAGTTAAGATCAAGGATCTCATATAGGCAACGAAGAAAGAAAAGATGAGAAGTATACAATAACTAAAAAAGCAGGTCTCTGAATTCTTTGCTAAGAAATACAAAAGCCCAACTATTCCACAGGAAGTAAACAGAAATTCAGGCCCTGACCTGTAAAAACCGATAGTGTGCTTGGATTTTTTCCTTTACAGATTGCTATTTCAATATCCTGGGAAAAAGAACTGGTTTTTAGCAATCAGGAATAAGAGAGTGATTGAAGAGAAGGTTAGACATAACATTAAGGAAAATATTGGATGAGAAAGACACTGCTTGTTTTGGAACTCGGTGTTTGGTTTGTAAACAATGTTTTCTGAGACTGAATTGGGTGACTGAGTCATAGATGGGGCAAAATCTGGAATGACACTCCAGGTGGTTATCAAAAGCATGCTACAGTCAACAAAACATGTCTCTGGATAGGCAGAGAGATAAAAGACTGCTGTACAGTTGTGAGGTTCCTGTGGCCTCTAGCTTTTCTGTTTTTGTTATATCGCAGGAACTCTTGTAGCCTTGTTCATGATATGAATCTGACCAAAAGACAAAATCAGAACACCACTGGTGAAGAATTTTTTTAATCTATAATAGAACTCTAGTAACACTAAGACAGTTTTAGTTGTACTGTATGAAAAATATAGTACAACTACTTAATTGCCAAGCAGAAAAAGATAATGCAAGGATAATGCAACCAATTTCACTGAAATAAGAGATTTAAGAATGTAATCCATCAAATATCTTGCAGTCATTTCAATGTGCATCTCAGACCATTAACTTCAGGAACTGGTAAGTGAGAAGCGCAACTTAATCACAGCTATAAATTTAACAGTATAAAATGTCTGAATCTTCTGATAATTACTAGGCTACTATACCATTCCTTGGTATTATTAAATATTACTGTTAAACAAAAATAAGAAAAAAAAAAGGGCTTTTTAGGAGATTTCAGTTACAAGTTGAAAATATTTCTAGCAATAAGGGCCAACATTGTGAGGAGTAATAACTGAGACCATAGAAAAACTCTACACTAATATTTAGATAAAATACATGAATAATAGAAGGGGTTCTGGAATTTGAATACAAAGTTTTATTTTCTTCTGTGTAAATCTTCATATATTATAAGCTTTGCCTTAATGAGAATTTTTCTCTCAATAAACAGCACTATTGCGTGTAAGAACAATCCTGGCTGGAAAAGGTTTACTTGGCTGAATATTTTCCTCTGAAGATACAATGTGAGAGCAGTGCATGATCATGATCAAATTCCCTCTTTATTATTTTAACTGCATTAGTACTGATTCATTACTTTGTTCATGAGCTTGCCATATTTGCACTTTCTGCATAATTTCTGTGTTACTTACTGCTTCATTTATGAGGCAAATTTTCTAACTATGAAGTAGTAAAGACGACACATAAAACCCCACAAAAATCCTTGAAAGTGTTCAAGGATACTTATCTTTAAAAATTATCACTTTTTATTTCCATCTAGGGGCAATTCTTCATCTGCTTGTGTGAGTCAAACCAACCTACCTGAGGAAATAATGTCCCTCCCTTATACAGATACATGTGTAAATAATGTTGGAGCACAGTCTTCCTTTTACTTTCTTCTATGGGAATTGATTACACTTTTTAATTGCATTTTTCACTAGTTTCTCAAAGTCAGATTGAGGCTTGAATTATTCTGAGGAGGGAAAGGCAAACTACTGAGATGTTTCTACATTCTAAGGTGACAGGATGTATCTTTGCATAGCAAAAAAGGAGTACAAAAACTGTCACTGTTAATTCCTTTAAATGAAATTAACTGTAAGGAAATGAAATCACAACACATAAACAACTCATTATTTACGAAAAAGAGTTACATAAAGTCTAACAAAAATGAAAAAATATTCATATAAAATGACTAAATGTTAAAATAATATAATCTTATAACAGAAACAGTACCTTCAATCAATAGCTCTTGTCCATGACTGCCCAACAATGTTCGGGATAGGAAAGGGGCAAAATCAACAAAAATTTCTCGCAGGAGAGGGGCCACCTTTTCTAAGGCTCTTTCAAGCTTTGCAGTGATACTGTGAAAAAACAGAGACCATGATTGGAAGAACACTTCACAACAGAGGTTAAAAAATTATATCAAATCATACCTGCTTTTAAAAGTTGCTCTAAGCTTCTTTAGAAAAGAGGATGATTATAATTTGATTAAACTTTACAGTTTTTTAATAGCTTTAAGTAAATGGAAATGTCATGTCAGCAGTGTCAGCCTCATAAATCCTACAGCATTTGTAGAGTGCTCCAGAACAAGTAAAATTTATATTCTCATTTTCAACATGACAAGAAGAATGCCAGATATTTAAGTGTAAGTCTCTTTCACTTAGTTTATAGACATCTCATAGTTTTATGTACATTTGAAAGCTTGAAAAGAGAGAGTTTATTTATGTAAATCAAGCACAAGCAACTTGTTTTTTTGTTCAACATTTGAGATTACAAGGGAGTATACAAGAAAGCGCTCTACCACAGATAT
>JAWWLZ010000001.1:50889012-50916603 GCA_035041345.1 Poliocrania exsul | reverse complement strand
TTAATTTGCAGATTAAAGGCAACACACATCAGAAAATAAGCTATCTATAAATATCTGTAATATATATAATAGATATGATATAATACATCATACATACATTATCATTTATTATCTATATTACATAGTGTGTATATATATAATTTTTATATATAAAATTATATCACTTAGAAAGGTGATAAACTGTCATAGGAAACAGGAAAGATTGAAAGACAACAGTAGATTAAAAGAAACACTTTTAAAACTGTGAGCAAAAGGAATCCTATGGAACGTTCTCACTACCTACTCTTTGAATTGGTCACAAGAACGTGCAAGGAGAGTTGAGGGAGGGCATACACTGTCCCAGTCCCAGGTATGTAACCCTCCCAAACCTCACTCCAAGCCAAATCCCCACCTCCAAATCAAGACAACCAAATGTCTAAAAGTCCAACATAATTCCTCTCCTCACCTTACCCTACTCAGTCTACAGCCATAGCCAGCTCTTTTCCTATGTAGTTGCTATAAGGGAAAGCTTGGATAAGTTAGCTGACTTCATGCTCTCTGTTCCCACAAACAAGTCTGACTTTTAATCTCATAAAAGCTAAAGTACAATAAATTTACATGACATAACAAAAATATTACACATTATCAACATAAAGGTTGTTTATTAGGCAGAGGGGATGGGAGTGAGGAGGGGTCAGAGGAAAGGAAAATAAGCCCAAAATACATTCCTTAGGTTGATTAGATTCTAAGTTATCTACATGTCAGTGACAAATCTCAGTTACTACTTAGAGTACAACTACTTCTGTGTTCAGATTCTGAATTCAAAACTTGAATTCCAGATTTTACAACCTGAGATTTTTTTTTTTTTATTCCAGGACAAAAACTTTAAAAATGCTTGTGAAAAAAACAAGAACATTTCACTGTTTAAAATAATTGAAAAAGAAACTAATTAATGATCCAATTGAATTTTAACACACCTGTTTAATTTTACCAATTTTATTCTAACACGCATATCTGAATTTTAAAAAAGATTTCATGCTGAGTGAAGCATTGTCCTAGCATATGAAGACAAGAAGCAAAAGGAGTGGTTTAATTACACCACAATTTTATTAACTTGCCTCATAAAACTGTCAAGCAATAAATAAGATCATACAAATGGTCATTTTCTCCTTGAACATTTGCATCCTTTTGGAGTGGAGCCAACAGCCCTTCTGCCTTCAGCCTGTGCCTGCACCCATTGATGTGATTCCACCTGCACCACCTTTAGATAGAGCCAGCAAAAAAAGGGCATTTTTTTCAGTGTGTGTTAAATCACTGAAGCCACAGTACTTTTTTTACAGGTTATGTAGGGCCCTTGATTTAGGTTTATTTCCTTTCTAGTTCATTAGGGAATGAAATCTCTTAACTCATTGGCTTTTAAGCTTGTTACCTCATGAACACCTAGCTTAGTGTTTCCACTCCAAAATTCTTCAAACCATTCCTAGCAGTGGCCAGCCAGCTAAGGGACACTTGGTCATTCCTCAGTATATTCTGTATCAGCTTTTTAGGGTAGATATGTGTGCCTCTTCAAAAGGTCAAAAATTTGTCTTTGGAGTGTGCTGCAGCAAAACTGAATATTTTACACAATACTAACCTATTATACAAGATATTTAATAGGAATTTCAGAGGGCATTTTCCTGGCTGCCAGTCAGTGTAAGAGAGGCATTAGCTACCCCAGTGCATGGGTTTCTTGCAACACCAACTCAGATCTGCTGCACCATTTAGTCAGCTGTGCAAATACAGGTCTGGTTTTGTCCTCTCAAAAGAGGTTGAGTCTCTCTTTCCACTTGCTATGGTCTGGTATCAAACTGTGTTCACATTCCAGTTCGTACTATCATCATTCTACAAAGTAAAAAGCCAGTTCACTGAATGAATGACTTTTAATTTTAGTGTCTGGCATAGTTTGAAGAAGTCAGATTTTTCAGCAGAACAAGTCAGACTTTTCAGTTAAGTGTTATTTTAGTATATACATTCCTAGTACCAAAAAGTTATATACGTATATTATAACTACAATAATGCACATTAAATGAGCTAATATTTTTTTCTTTGTACACTATGTTTGGAGTAGAAATTAGAATTAGACAGAACTCGTGTACCTCATATTTTCAGCTGAATCCTCTGGCATTGGAGCAACAGTTTGGACAGCTGGGAGATTTTTGCTGGTAGCACCATTCACAAAGCTGGATGACGAAGAGGAAGAAGAAGATCCTGAGTCTACTGCACCTGTCCCCCAAAAAACACAGACCTTAATTCAGTCTTAAGAAACAAAACCTTTGGAGGCTTTTAATACAGTCTTTGTATTATTAATCTACTTTTAAATAAGGAAATAATGTTATTTTTTATAAAATAATGAAAACTATTCCATATAATTATCATGTCAATTAATACCTTATTTAGCTAGTATAAAAAACTTAAAAAGCTATTGAAAATCAGACAAAATAAATCCTTACCTCATTTTCATTATTCCCAAATTACATTCCAAAGTTGAAAACATTTTTACATCATCCTGTAAAGCAAGATCTCTCTAAAATAAAGGTATACTTAAGACAAGCTTGAGTGGAGAATAGAATTTCATTTTTTTTAATAATTCTATATACACACTTGGCTGCCCAGTTGCAACTGGCAGAAAATAGAATACAGATTAAAAAATTACAGAGAAGATAGAAAATATATATATCTTTAGGAAGCAATGAGGGAAACAAGTGTCTGAGGTGTATTAAGACTCTAATTACAATTTTTCTGTTCCCTTCCTTGTGTCAAGGAGAACTGTAAGATCTTAAAAGTAGGGAAGGCAGTGGGGCTATCATTTTAATGGGTTGTGAACAGCTGCCCAAAAAAAAAAGACAGAGCACAGATTTATACTTTAAGTGATCTGGGTCAGAGCTAAGGGCTAAACTTAGACTCTAAATGCCAATCTATCATGTTTGCTGAAACGGTACTGTGAGTTCGGCCTCTCTGAAGCAAACCAGCAAAGGCTCAGAGTGGCCATGAACAGTGAGAGTGCTGTGATAAATGCTGTCTGTGTTCTGCTGCACAGTCCTGCAACACATCACTGCAAGAGAGGTAGCAACAAAGAGTCTTGTACTTGGAGTTCAAAGCCTGAGGGACTGCAATGCTACTAGAGATGAGGCTGACAGGCAAAAAGATTTATCCAAGTTAGCAATGAGTGGTGGAGAACCCCAGATTAGAGATCAACTACATTATTCTGGCAATTTTAAAAAGTTATAATTGTTAACTTCTACTGCTGGTCAGTTTTAGCAGCTGATACATCACTGTCTTTTGCATTATACAGGTATATATTCTTTTTCAGCTTCCTGCACAGCTACAAGCACTTATGGTTCCTTAGCTGCTTAAGCAGTCAGCCAGTAGTGAAGTAGAGGTCAAATGCTGGTAATAGTTAAATATCTTCTGGCAGCAGGGATGATTTTTTTTTTAATTTGCCTTTAAATAATTGTTACTGATGAAATAACTAAAGTAAAGATTAGAATTTTGACTAGCTCATTTAAAAACATTTACATTCCAAAGAGTATCAAAATGCAGCAGGATTTGCTGTGCTTGCTGACACTGGAGTAGCTGGTGAAGTTCAGGATATAGATTGAGGCTGTTTGATCTAGGCTGTTATTTCAATAATGGAGTGGGACATCGATTATGGTTTACACTGGGTGCTCTGACTTGGATTACATACAAATTGTAAATGTACTCAAACATATTGAGAAAGAAACACAAAAATATAAGGTAGGCTATTTCTCACAGCCTAGGAGTCACAGCAACTTACTGGGAAAAGGATACCTTAAAAAGATTAAGGCTTCATATATATATATAGGCATGTATTTATATCAATATATACGTATTTTTAGTACTTCTTCTCTTTTCCTTCCAAAGTAAAATTTTCTTCCTTAACATTGCTTAAAAATGCAATTCCTAAGTTGTTTAACCAGCTAGGGTTCCACAAGAGAAGGTCAAACAGAGCTAAAACTAGTGGATTAACACAGAAGTGAGAATCAGGATATGAATTACAGAAATCCAATCTAAAACCTATAAAGCCAGTTTCTAATATAAAGAGATGAGGGAAGAAAACCTATTTCCCTAAAGATACATTCAAAGCACTAAAGGACTTCAGTAACATACATCTCATTAAATCATGACAGTGACATTGACTATGACAGCAATGGCAGATGGAATGTAAACACCAACTGCAACCCATGAATAACTGAAAAAACCCCACCTTTCACACCAGTCCAACACAGAATATACCTCACAGATATAACTGTATTTCTAGTGTTTCTGTGACATAATGTAAAAACAACTGTAAATAGGTTTGGAAGGACATCTAGTGTTTCTAAAAAATTGTGTTCTGTTTCTTTCCCATATTAAAAAAAAATAAAAAAATCATAGACTACAAATATATAAACCCGAAAGTTATCTGGATACTTTATATATCTCAAAAACTGATGACTGATGTACATGTTCACTGTTTTGACTATCACAGGCAACGCTTAATTAAAAAGTGCAAAATGAGCATTTTAGTCTAATAGATATTTAAATGTTGCCAATGTGATACTACTTTCTAACTGTCAATAATATGGTTGACATTTCTAAAACATTAATATAAAATTCTATTGAATTAATACTTTTCCTTTGGTCGAGATAATCCATAGATTAGGATTTAAAAGCAAATGCATTAAAAAGAAAGAAGCTATAAAATCTACAAAAAGATGCAGCCTTTAATCCACAGTGAATGTACCATGGAATCTGCAATACTGTCCTCTACTAGTAACAGTACCGGGAAAATGACTGATTTGAAAATGAAATCCCTTACAAACAAGAGCTACTGTATTCCAGCCAAAACAGTGCAGATCTTCAATAAGTGAGAAGACTAAAAAGCTTACTACTTTTCAGTATCATTTGGATAACAAGGTTTCCAATATGGGATATTTTTTTCATGACATAAGAATACCTAAAAGGAAATCCATTCAAGATTAACAGAAGTGTCTACACAAATGGAACTGTTCATAGAAGTGATAACATTTTTCAGAGCATTCGTTGCTCCCATCTGCCTCAGGATAATTAGAGCGTAGGATTTTTTTTTTCTATTCTTAGAAAAATCAAAGTTCTATTATCAGGTATTAAAGGTAATCTGCAAAAGGAAAGAAGAAAAATGAGTGTCTTCATATTACTCCATAAAGGAGAAGGATGCCAAAAGCTTCCCCCTCCCTTCTCTGCAACTCCAGGGAGTTTTTCACATTCTCAACCCTTGACTGAAGTTGTGATATCCTTGAAGAGAGCTCTTCTCTCAAGTGCCTTTGCTTATTTTTGAAAGAAAACAGACTATAGCCAGACATTTCACAGGAGTTTAAGTAAATATCAGTTCCTGTCAGTAAGGATTAATTTCTCAATGGAAACCACGGTCTCCACGGTCAACAGGCTCCTTCATGATAGATAATTCTGTTATATTACTATTATAAAAAATTAAAAAAGAAGTTCTAGTCCTCCTTCTATAGATCACAATAAACAACTACCAATAAGACCTGAATACAGTTATATTCAGTAGTTTCTTACTGAAAAACTTCAAAATATCATAGCATAATTTTTATTGACAAATAGTAATTGTCCAAAATATTCGCCCTCCACAATCTACACTATATTCATTAAGTAGTAAATTGTCTTTACTTTCTTTGATACACAAAAAGGGATTAATTGGTATGTATCACATAAGCATCCTCTACTGCTGAGAGCAAGAAAAGTTAGCTCATTTACATTCTAATGTACACTTATAAAACAATATTGAGGCTATGTATTAACTTATTTAAGGCTGTTCAAGTCCAATGTGCACTATCAAAGATTATAAACATAAATCCAGAGAAAACACTGTCTCTAATAAAGGACAAGGTTTTATGTTTCAACTACAAAAACAACAACAAAAAGATGATTAAAAAACAAAACACCACTGAAGGTAACAAAACAAAAACAAACAAATTAAAATGAGGGTCACAAAAATATTTAAGGACAATACCTGTTGTATTAATCATACTTTTTGGTGTAGCTCCTGTTGCAGCAAATATATTAGGTGTACTACCCGGTGGCAGTCCGCTCCCAGCTGTGGCAGCTCCAACAGTGGTAACAGCCAGGCTACCTGGAGGGGGTTTCTTTACTGGTACAACCACACTCCTGTGCAAAAAGAAGCAGCAGATTACTGAAATTGCACAACAGAGCCAGGGAAGAAATTTGATGGGTTTAGGCCATTGTATAATGGTGTTGCTGAGGAATACATAATATTGTAAATTTTCTTAACCTTTCTGAAATAGGTTAAAACCAAGTTAACAGGCCCTAAACCCATACTTCTCTCCTTTGTGATCCTGAGAAACTTAGTTTGTCTTTCAGTAACCACAGCATGGGAACACATCATCATTTCAATGATATGTTGAGAACACTGCAGTCACTTGTATTCTGTATTTGTAAAGAAAATGTTAATGGTCAGAAATTATGTCAGCAGTCTAGCAATGTATATGCATATAGTCTTAATGAGTATGTTCATTTGTTGATCTTACTTAAGTTACCTAAGAATTTTTTTTTCCCAGTCATCTGAATTTTTGAATACAGTAGTTTACTCTTCAGTATCATGAACATGCTAGGCTTCCAAATACTGTCGACTAGCAAGCATAATTTTGGACTCAGACTTCTGCAAAACTTTCATACTCATCTAAATCAATAGCACATGATGTACATTGATCAGCAAAACTGCAAAACAATAAATATTTGCTTTCACAATATTGATACTGTTAAGGTTTAAAAAGGAGTCTTAAGAATTTGAAGCTTTTAAGAAAACAACAGGGCTTTCATACAAAAAAATCCAACACAATATCAAAGTAGAAAACATTGCATTCAAACAAACACTTTTTCACTTAGTCTTAAATCATACTTCTTTTTGTAAACTGTGAAAACTAAAAGACTTGCCCTTTGGAGAAAATCAATATTTTTTCAAAACTGGACAACGGTCATAGTGCAAACAAGTATATTTGTATTTTTCTATTAAATATTTCCATTTATCTATAAAACCTCCTGTTCCTAAAAAATCTATTTCACTAGAAAACCTGAGTGAAAAATAAACCTGGAACAAATCATATTTGTATAATGTTGAACAACGTATTTTCATCATTACATACATATTTTCTGTTTAAGCAGATACATTCTTCATTAATCATTGTAATAAAAAAAAAGAGCAAGAAAAGGCAATTATTTACAGTTATAAGGTCACATTTTACTCAAGAACTTCCTCTGGTTATTATTTTGTTATACTTAGGTGTAAATAGGATGGCATATGATGAATCAAAATCAATGTTTTACAGTAATGTATTTTGTTCCTATAGATCTAAGTCTCCAGTCTCCATGAATTTTAGACTGGTGATGACAGTGTACAAAACAATCCAGAAGCATTTATTTTCTCACATTTTTTTAGACAGGGTACAATGTCAGTTATGTCTCTGCATTCTGAACAACAGTTTTACCCCTACCCTGAAGTACATACTATTGGAAAGGTAATTTTAGGCTTCTCGATGGTTTTCTGTCTCATTCAATTTAAACTAGGAGAAAATGAGTTTGAACGATGCAATAGGTATTGATTAAGATAAGTGACCCTAAAATAATTGCTTTTGTCTCTAGTTAATAATCTCTTACAATCATTGCTGATATGAAGTGTTTACACAGCAGCAGCTACAGCTGAACAAAGTTGGGTCCACAGGGATTAGATTAATCTGCTCCATAACACCATGAAATTTCCTAAAATTAGCTCCAATAAACATTCAAAGATCTCTAGCTCAACTAATACTTCAATCAAATATTTGAATTTGAATTGTTCACACATACTGAATAAGTACTCAAGAGCAGAGTCCTTGTAGTGCCATAGAAACGCGAGAAGAAATTAGGACTTGTGTCTTAAGTAGGAGCAGTTACCAACCATATTAATTTCAAAACAGAACTACTGTCATTACCTACCACCTTTGTAAAGAATTGCAATAGAAAGGCTAGGACTGGTGTGAATAATGAAAATCTGGGAAATCTGGGTTCTGAGGCACAAGAAGGAAAGACACAGCTGGAAAAGGCATCTTTGTCTGACCTATGCTAATGGCACATAGATTACCAGGTCATCAAGACCACAGGCAAGTGTGTAGCTTCACAAGATAACCTGATCTTGCAGACAAAAATAGTGAAGAATGATGACTTGAAGAGCTTGGGAAGGACAGAAAGACTGTTGGCAGGTCCATAAGGGGGAAAAAAAGGCATATCCAAAATCTGAAAAGAGTTGCCAGGAGATGCAAGAAAGACTTTCTAGCTGTCATTCCATGGTCTCAACGCCACTGGAGAAGGTCCTGGACCTCTCATCTACATGCAAACAGAAGGGATGCCTGACTGCTGTATGCTCCTTAGACACACACCCATTCTAGTCTTTGCAAATGTGAGACAGTGTGAGTGAACTACATCTCTTTTTGTTTGGTTTTATTTTAAGAAAAGCAATTTTTTCCTCATATAGGTCTGGTATTGGTATCTGCTGATTGCCAATACTGTCACTGAAGAAGTATTTCCTATTTTCCTGCTACTCGTCTAAACATGAAGCTAAATTCAAAGTTGTCCTCCTTATCTTCAGACAATTCAACGGTCTTCCAGACTGTCCAAAAGATCACTTAACTTTCCAGAGAAAAGACCACATGTCAGCTTTACTTCTCAGATGTAACCGAATCACAGAATAGTTTGGGTTGGAAGGGACCTTTAATAGTCATCTAATGCAACCCCAAATGTACTGGCCTGCTATAAATGCAAAGATTCTTCTCTTGTGAGTGTAGTTTAGTACTGAAAATCAGCTCTCATGGCAAGAAGGACAATACTTCCCATATCCCACAAATACTAATGCTTTACACATGGTTGACATTGTTTATTATGTCTAAATCACCACATTAAGACAGATCAGATCAGGATAATTACAAATTATCAAGAAATATCAAGAGAAAGCTCTCTACCATAAGGAAAATCAGTGAGATATTATCATCTCAGATTGAAAGAAAATGCAGCTTTCTGTCGTGTCATACATGGTGACCTTGTCAAAATGTCTCATTCCTACTGATAAAACAAAATACAGTGAGTGAATACAGAATGACATCCATATAAAGCAGACAGAAAAACTATTTGAACAACACAAAACAGTGGTAAAATACGTGCAAAACAATCAGAGGGACAGCAGAGAAAGACAGGTGAAAGAGGACGACTGACTGCATTCAAGCAAAAAAAGTCTTCTTTTAACCAATCAAACCATTTCAACAGAACATACAATGAAAACAGGCAATTCAAAACAAAACAGACTTATGAAAGAAGTATGGCTAGTTACTTGGGCATAATACAATTTGATGAATGAATTCAGTGTGATAG
Source organism: Poliocrania exsul (assembly GCA_035041345.1). Classification (NCBI taxonomy): domain Eukaryota; kingdom Metazoa; phylum Chordata; class Aves; order Passeriformes; family Thamnophilidae; genus Poliocrania; species Poliocrania exsul. Next base: position 50,907,168 of record JAWWLZ010000001.1, on the reverse strand, counting down.
ATGCCTTACATACATCTGCCAGGCATTCAAGTTTTTCTTCCACAGAGGAATGGAAATCTACAGACTAGAAGAAAAGGTTGCATACACTTCCGTCATTTCATTTTAGGCCTTGCTTAGTCCAACCTATTTCAGACTTCTTAAATGTTCCAAACTGGTCCACAATTGATTAACTCTCATCATCATGGTCTCAAATGATCCCCAATGATTTAGTCAGCAAAAGCTTGGTAGTAATTGTCTGTAGCAATTGATTTTATTTCTGTGTTCATTGGGTGGTTTACAATTCTAAATATAATCGTGACTACTGATCACCATTTCATTATGACTGTCCCTTACCAATTTTAAACCTAAGCCTGAAGTCATTGTAATTCATATCATGCTGAAGGTAAGTGTTGATGCAACTCTCATACCACTTCTGTGCATTGCTGGTTCATTAAATAATCTCAGCTAAGAGCTACAGGATTCTTCTGGGCTTTAGAAATTTGCATAAAATAACTAGATAGAAAATAATGCCATTAATGCATTGAACTGCAAAAAGAGAAAATGGAAATTAAAAATAAAACAGTTTCTCAAATTGACTTAACTACCCAGTGCTGATGACAGACAAATAAGGTTATACAGCACCATATTTTCTCTCTCTGTTATTCACTTTCTGTATGTCTTCTCCATTTTAAAATTTAAAGGCTTTCCAACCTAATCACTCTGGTCAACCTAAAGGTCAGAGATAAGCCTTCAATACTGGATGTCTTGTGCTACCTATCTGAGCGGCAGCAATTAAATTAGAATCACTTTACTCTCTTGTGGGATATGTGAAACCTCTTAAGTCTGGATTAATATTCTTGCTCCTCCTCTCCTCCCTCATAGCAGCAAAAAGCATTAGGATTTTTTAAGAAGTGTTCTTCAAAAAGCAGCAGAGACTTCAGGCAAGGTTTTCACAGAATTACTCTGTGTCAAACAGCAACTTCAGTCAGATGTTTGAGAAGCAATCACAATAGAAAATGGGTGACAATTTTTCTGCTTTATTACAAGGTAGCTTGTTCCTACAATTACATTAATTTAATCTCTTAAAAGAAAGCTTAATACTTCTTCTCTGAAGGTTATTTATATTCTCCACATCTCTGTAGTTGTCCAGTCCTTTATAAAACACGTAGAGTGTTGATTACCCTCTGTTCTTTCTGATTTCAATCTCAGATTGTGTTCTCAACCTCTAACATATGACTGTTAGTATGTACTAACAACACATTTTGAATCTTATTTTAGACAACCTTCTGTTAGACTGATTGCACTAAGGTAAGATTCATCTGAAATCAAGCAGAAAAGATGTAGCTCAGAGTCAACAGCCATGGAGAAGAAAAACTGGATTAAAAAAATGTGAGGTATATTGAAGAGATATGGAAAGCTCACAGAAGGATATAATCTTTGAGACTTAATGCAAATGAAACCTTAGTGCTGAATCTCCATTTATTATGGATTCTTTCAATAATTTGATCCCATACATGATTAAAACATCCAAATCTTAAAGTATATGAAATGATTCTAATCTACTAAACATAAATTGCTTATTTCTAAAATAGAAGAAAGGAAATAATTTCAGGTGTGGTTTTAGGACAAGGACCTAAAGATCTTTGAGTTTCACTCTTAGATCAAACAGAAGAGCATTTATTGCCAATGTAATTCCCTTCTTTGCATTCTGGATAAATTACCTGAAGCATCTAAAATGATCTAAAATATTGACAAGAAACAAGGAAAACTGTAAGACATAAAAAAGCTAATTATCAAGAAAGATGGAATGGTCTTCGCTGAACAGAGAAATTGGAAATACTGGAAATTTAAGAAGTTTGAAGAAAATTAATAGAATGTAAGTGAAGTGAATGTCAGAAACATGATCAAACATAGAATAAGAACCCAAAGAAGCAATCAATATGAGGCATAGACAAGTATGGGTGAGGAACCTAACCTTGTACATGTAATTAAAAAAAAAAAAGGCAGCAATCAGTCCTGTAAAAGTTAATACAGCTTTAATAGTGATTTTAAAGAGGCCTATTGGGGTAAAAAAGCAAGACAAAAATCTAGTACAATTTTCATCTATATACTCAGTGAATTATATTAGATAGTAGAGAGATTCTGGTTTCTCATCATCAACTTCAAGTCAGATATACCTACAATTCTACATATATGAATATGGAAAGACACATATTACACAGGTGATAAGAGGTTTGAACAGCTACCCTTGTACAGATTGCTAAATGATGGACGGGGGATTAAGGTCAGAGCTTGATAAAAATAAATTGAGGGTTAATATACTCACTTTTGGTTCACTTGAACCTACTAAAATACATTTAGGATGATTTTGGTTTTTTTCTAAGCAAAAAGCTGAGGTGGCAATGCACTCTCAATTTCAATAGTAACACTCATCTAAGAAATGTCTACTAGGAAAAAACCAGAGATGATAAAGTGTAAACTTCAAAACACAGTACTGGATAGAATCACAAATAAATTCAAACATAATGGTCTAAGTTGCATCTAGTAAGACAAATGCAAATCGACCAAAAAAGAGAAACAAGAAATCCCTAAACCCTAAAAATGAATGACAGGGACTGATTTTTGTCAGACAAAAGATGAGAAGGAAAAAAGGAATTATTGGTGAGATATGCTCCATTAGTTGCAAATCTCGGTGAAATAACCCTTTGTGTTCACTTCTAAAAATGTCAACCTGGATGCCATTTTCTAGGAATTCAGTCTGATGTTAAAAGACATGTCATAACTTTGAGGATCCAGGCTCCAGTGTCCCAGAAATCTGTTTATATAGCTCATAATGTAATTACAAGTACCTTAAAGACAGATGAGGCAGAAGGCAGCAATATACTGAAAACTAATTGAAAAACGCAGTTGTCCAGAAGCACTTGTGGGGAAGAGGTCTCTGAAAAGCTGCTCAAAGCCTCAGAGTTTGAAGTGAAATTTTTGATGTTGTCACTCTCAATCTATTGAAGAGCTGACAGACAATCAAACCCGTCTGGCTGCCTGGCAGCTCATTTTGCTGGCAGGTGGCAAACAATTAGACACACCAATTTGTGCCTCCTGATGACATTAAAGCATGAAACTAAGTTGTATGCAGGGCCTAGTGATTTGTGTGAAAGCATTTCAAAAATAATACTCTTTGCCGTGGCAACTCATTTCAGACTGCCACCTCCCATTACGGGTTTGAGCGGTGAAGACGACAGCCTTGAGTTGCGTGCGGTGCGAGGGCGCTTCTGTTCAATCCGTCATCAGCGCCCCCCGAGACCTCAATCCCCTCCTTTCATCAATATCACTTCATCATTTACATTCGACAGGGCTTGAACTGCTGCACACATTAACGACACACAAGCCCCATGTGACAGACCATGCGGGGCACTTCTTCTGCTTTTATATTTCCTTTATGATTGTGCAAAGTCTTTGGACAAATAAACCGTTCCAATTACGCAATGACTTTTATGGGTGTATTAGCAATACACAATTAAAAGAACATGCAGAGCAAAACACACCACATTAAATGCTAAAATACAATTCTCAATTTCAATTCAATTTGCAGGATTTGCTTTACATGGAGTTTACCTGCATGTAAAATCAGTGATGCCATGTAAAATCAGTGATCATGGCTAAAGAAATATCTTTAAAACAACAAAGATAATATTATTTTTTTACTAATTACTTATTACCTCAGCTCTTCTTTTACAATGTACTTTGATACTCAAATGCAAAAAAAAAAAAAAAGTCTAACCTTAGTTAAGAATATCTTTAGATTAATGTGAAAAATGCATTTCTCTAACCCAGATTTGCTTATAAATGTGGAATCACTGTGTTTATTTTATAAAACCTGAAACAAATAGAACCTGACAAAACAATACACTCCACTGCTCATGATTCTCCCTAGGGACAACATGGATGACCAATAGCCACATTGCTCAGCGAAGTACCAGAAGCTGCATAAACTACAGAAGATCCTACATAAATATGGTCCACAAGCATAGTGTTAGCTTTTAAAAATATGCAGTTTATCTTATTTAATTGTTATATCAGTAAATACAACTATATTTACTTGAGAAAATATAGAAAAACAATCATGCTGTATTTTTTTTCAGCTTTTCACTGGTAATTGGGATACTGTAGGCCACACAAAATGTTCAAAAATCACTGCAAGGCAAAATTCATGTCCCTTTCTCAATGAATACTTTAATTCTGATATTATATCAATAGACTATTAAAGGTTTTTCTCCCCCTAACCTTTCTTCAGGAAAAGTTAGTGTGTCAGGATATGAATTTGTTTCATCTTTGTAATTTGGAAAAGTGGTGCACCATCACCACCATATTTGCCTCCAAAGATTGCCACAATGGTAAAGTACTTTGATTAATATGTACAGACTGCCTAGAGGAGTATTTGCTTGAACAGTGGGCATCATCCAATAATGCCACCATGAGGTGCAACCTGACAGTTGAGGCCGTGTGGGTTAAGAACAGCGGTATTTTTATCAAGATGCTCCCTGTTCAATAACATTTGTTTAGTTGGAGAAAATAATGCAACACTTCCTTATTTGTTGGATCTGCCCGAACCTACCAATTTTTTTCTTCATAGCTGTTGGTTATATTAAAAATCATGATCTACCTCCCTCACAAAATCAGATAGCGAGATCATCTATTTAAAAAACAAACAAACAACAAAACAAAAAACCAAAAACTCCACCAAACATCAGATAAATGTGACTTCTCTTGCCTAAACTTCACCTATTATCACTTTTTTTTTTCCTGAAAAAGTAAACAATTCCAAGGGCTGAGATTGTACAATGTATGCTTCCAACATAAAAACACAGCTGTATACTTTGAAAACACAGCTGTATACTTTGTACAGGAAATCATGAAATCACAATTTGGTCAGCAGGCTAACAGGATGGGGGAAAAAACAAAACACTAAACTCTCTAGCTCCTAAGTGAACTTATTAAGTGTGAAATGCCTATCAAAATCAATAAGCTCTAGACATGGAGCATCTCTTAAATAACTTCGTAATTCTGTATGAGCAACTACTACTAATGATGTTCAAAATGTACCAGCAGTCGCAAGAACAATCAAATGGGGATGCTCACATTAAATACAGGTTATGGACAACCAACTGCACTTTTTAATGCTGTCTTACAGAGCTATAATTTCGAAATGCACAATAAGACTTGTATCTTCAATCACCTTGATGTGAAGTTCCCTCTACCAATGGCAAAGACAACTTATGTGTTGATACACTCTAGTTTAGTTTAGGTGTCTAGCATGTTGTGAATCAACAACAGCCTTCTGAATGAAATATTTTTCTTATTGACCAAAGTAGTAATTTAGTTACATAGGTTCAACTACAGTTACCTTTTGGTGATTACAGTTAAGTTGCTTTTCCTACATGTAGCATGAATTTTTATGGTGCTTAATGCACAAGAATGCATTCTAGAATATGATGGTTCCTTACAGAGAGTAATGAAAAGTTCCTGACTGTATAAGAAGAAAAATATTTTTCACTTCACATTGAAATCACTCTAAAAATCAAAACATGCAGACAAAAAAAAAAAATTAAGTTTACCAGCTGCTAAATGAGCTTTCTCTAGAATGGTCTTAAGACCTAAAATATTATTAGAAAGGCATATATTCACTGCTTCTAAAGTATGTATCTCTTTTCCTGTGTTGATCCAATAATCTTTTTGAAACAGACACTATATGATGGTTTATTGAATTATTTCAGAAAAGCAGCATCAATACTTATATATATACACACAGATAAAAAGGCATCAGCTTTCCTATGAATTCATAATGGAAAAGCACTTCTTCACTTTTATTCTAAAACTCTCATGTATCTTCTTGCACTTTACCATTTACGTTACGATGAAAACATTATGTCCTGTTTTTCTTGAGACTTAAATGAAGACATCTATGAAATTTTTGCAGGTTTTCTGTAAATGCAAACAGATTTTTATCATAAATCACAATATAACTGTTTTTTTAATTCTGGAGTTTTAATTCTGTACCTGCCTAATGATCTAACATATTTTAAAATTTCCTTCAATTTTCAAGATATGATTTACCATGTCTTTAAGTCTTCATTCTATTTTTTATTGTTGTTGTTTTTAAAAACTTTTTTTTATGAAGAAACCGCAGGGATCTTGCCACACCGGAAAATACAACCATGTCAAAACTCATAAGAGTTACATCTGAACCCACAATGGATGAGGTCATTTGCACAACTTGACACAATTTTCTATGTTCAGGATAACTGAGAGGGACTGGACATTTAAAGAAAAGTATATTCATTAGAAGCCAGGAAGCTACAGCCTAAATATAGGGAGAAAAGACTCTTTGTGGAAACGTTCAGTAGTTTAACTTTAAGCACTAACTTCTGAGCATTTTGCTGTTTAAAAAATGAAACTGTTTTCTACCATGACCATGTAAACAATTTGCCATGGTCAAAGAATTTCAGTATCAGAAAACAGTACAATGATGGATCCAATTAAGATTTAAGACTTTGAAAGGATATTCAACTGAATTTCTGCACAGTCTGTTCTATATCAGCAGATACTACCCCTCCTTCTCCTCACTAAAATGCTGCTTTAAAGAAAAAAAGATTTTATTGCATAAATATTTCTTTGCAACAGGCTTGTTTTCCAAATACTTCATGGAGTTTTATTTGCTGCTAACAGAGAAAAACAAGGTTATTTACTTTTGTCTATACAATACGGTCTGTTTTTGGAAAAGGAGAAGTAATGCAGCTGGTTTTAACACAGTCTAATATAAACCAATAGAAGAATAACCTGTTTTAAAAAAAAAAATTTAAAAAATCTTCAAACTTCTAATTACATTAATATAAAATAATTATTCCAACCATATACCTGTCAAATGAGTGAAACTGCATGGGAAGAATAGCCTGAGCTTCTCTCTTCAGTGCAGGGTCTGGGTAAGGGATTGGATCCGGGCCACATTCTGCAATTTCAACAGGGGCTGCCACAAGACTTTTCAGTATTTCTTTGACGTTGATGCCTTTACTTTGGCTGATACTGGATATCGAAGATGCAGGTTTCAGTATTTCACTGGGGCTTTCTGTTAAGCTCTCCTGAGATTTCTTCACTTCCGAAGACAAAGTAGACAACAGCTCACTCATAGCATCAGGGCCTGTGCTAGTCTCCAAGTCTGTCCCATTCAAAATACTGGGCATCTGTTCATCTCCAATTCCAGAATCCGTATGAGGAATAGAGCTTTCTAGCTGAATATCTTCAACTGGTGTTGGTGTTTCTTTGTCTTTAATATTTTCTGGAAATACAGTTGGTGTCTCTGCAGTAAAATAGAGATTATGAACAATATTTATAATTTAGTTTGATTCTTTTCCCCTAAAAATATGATCATAAGGTTTTAAAAGACAGAAATGTGTTAGAAGACCCATAAATCATAGGGTTTTAAACCACAGAAGTTCATTCTACATACAAGACATTTTATTTTCAACAGCTGTTTGGCATATATACAGGCTTAGAAGAGGGAGCCCAAAATCACATTATGCAAACTCAGTGACATTTAAAAATTACAGCCCACTACTCACACCATAATCAAACATCAAAATACTGCCAGCAAAAACAATATTAAAATTATAACCTAATAACTGCATCACTGTATGACCTGTGAGACTACTAGAAGAGAAAATGCAATCACTTATGTTTTTAGATTACTGTAAAATTCAGTCTTTGTATTGCTGTCAGCAAATATTAAGCTTACATTCAAAAGAAAACTGTTAGACCTTTTGTTAGCTTTGTGTTTAAAGTGTGTATTATACACATTTTTTGCACACATATCATTACATTGAATACAGATTCATTTATACATGAATGAAAAAATAAAGTGTTATTATTGATTTTTCAATAGATAAATCCTCTTTTCCTAAAAAAAGGTAAAATTCTGTAATTCAGGAAATATTTAAGAATTAAAAAAATACAGTTTTATAGACACAGGCAAGTGAAATCTGTCGAGTTTGGAACATTTCCAGATTGAAAGAACTCTACAACATCTTGTAGCCGAGAAGAACATACTTCTATTAATTACTTCAGTGAAACAGACACGACAACTTCATTAAGTGAGAGTAATTTGCTATGTTTAGACAAATGTTAGTAATGGTTGTGAGTAACTTCCATATTCGTATTTTTGGTTACTTCTTTTAAAGCAAAATAAACTGTGGCTATTTTTAATGACAAAAAGCTGGCACTCAAAGATTTTTAGTTTATTTTAAAACTATATTATTTTCTTCAGATTACTTGTCTTGATTATAAAATCTAGCTGGCTTATGTATGAAATAAGAACACTTTTTTATGGATCTGATATAGTGGTGCAGATATTAAGGGAAATGTTTTATAATATACTTGAATGAAGCTCTGACTGATACAAACAAAATGTGCTTCAGCAATGTAACTTTAATAACAACCTCATAACTTAATTTCAATTGCTTGGTACAGTCAGGTATAAAATATTTATTTAGTATATGGGCATGAATTTGGAGGTATGAATGTGCAGATAAAAATAATCTATATGAGATTATTTATGTCTTGGAACTAATGGCCGTGTAAATGCCTGCATGTGTACAACTATTAAGAAACAGATACAGATACAACAGAAGAGGTTTTTAAAAAGGCAAAGCAGAATCACCCATTATAAGAAGTATTGTTTTTTATTTTTAACAGCCGTAAACACTGAAGTCACTTCCTCCTCCTTTTTCTCCTGAGTCCCTTAGGCACATCTTATCAAATAGATATGAGCTCTTCTTTGTGAAGCAGGAAGTAGAACTGGATTTATGAGCTGCATCAAATGCATTTAGCATCTGCCAGGTCAGGAAGTAAAAAGATCCGTATCTACTTAGTACTGCCTATATTTGGCACAGAAGAACATCTGATCCACAGAATGATCCTAATGAATTTTCTGCTTGTCTATTTAAACTTCATCCACACAAAGACAACGCTTCTCAACCAAAGGGAAGATTAAGACTGGACATCCAGTCAAGCAGGTTGTTGCTCATGAAATATATGGTAAATAAAATAGCATAAGGCTCCATTATTATGTAAATGAAAAGAGGGCATTGGGAAAAAAAAAAAAAGATGATGGTTCACTACATGGTGAAGTTAGGTTACATCTAACCTCAACTTTCATTAAGGTCAACAATGCTGAACAGAAAACTAAAGATAGGATATGTAACAGAGTTGTGGAGAGTCAATACCTTAACTAAATCAGAAGAAAGAATTTAATATATTGAAATCATGCCAATGAACTGACTCCAAATCATTATTAAAGAAACAGTCCATTATATTACTGATGTAGTAGCAGACACTTTTGTCTAACAGGTAAGTGGAGATAGCAACATGGGATCTATCTTGTTTAAAAATTTAATAAAGATTTCAGGTAAAAACATTCAGTTGAAATTTGCTGATGACAAAGTTACAAGGTACAACTGATGGTCACAGAGGGATGATTATAAGAAGGCATTATGGCAGAACTGCAATTACATTTAATAGTGAAAAGCTATGCTTCTAGTGATGAACACAGAGATTCCCATTATAACTGGAATTTGTTTTCTGTAAATGACTGGAGAGAAGAACTTGGATGCATCACTCACTGGGTAACTCATTCAGTCATCAATACAACATTGTCATGGACAAGGCAAATGTGGCTCTAGACTTCTATGAATGGATAGTTTGTGAAGCAGTTAAGTATTAACGGCATTAGAGAAGTCTTTGGTAGGATTCACTATGGAATACTGTGCTTGCTGTTGTATTTGAAAAACATGGAAGTGCCACTATGAAGATAACACAGCAATCTACTATAGCAGAAAAAGAGTTTGGCCAACATGTATTTTCAAGATGAAAAACAAATAAACAAAAAAAACCCCAAAACCCCAGGAATTTAAGCTAAACAGAAGAGTTGGAAGGAGAAGAAGAAGAATACAAACTCACCAGGAATAAATTTAAGTTTGGGAAGTGACAGTTATCAATATATAATTATGATTACGGAATAGCTTTCCAGTCAGAGTAAAAAGTTCAAAAAATAGAACTAAATTTGAGATGCTATAAATATGACTGTACTTAATTACTCAGCAGGTGCCTTGTAATCATTTGTTCCTAACCAAGAATAAAATGCCTAGAGGTCTGCACCATTTGAAGCTAAAAAATAGAAGTAAAGTTGAATTTGTGGATATACAGTCTAAATAGGACATACTATAAAATACATAATACTCACTAAAATGATTTAGTGAAAAAATTGCAAGGGAGTTATTCTATATTCAGGCAAGTGTATAGATAATTGATTTACACAGAAATCAGATTTGTATCTTTACTTTTCTTACTATGTCTCCAAAATCTAATACGAATATGCTGCACTAAGCCAATTAAGGTGAGTCTGATTTGTCACTATGAATAACAATCTCTAAAAACTACCTAAGTCAAATGCATTAAATCTCATTATTAAAACATCAATCAAGCTAAATGAATAAGGATTTAAAACGTCTAATTTACTTTTTTGTGAATCAAAGGAAAATAAACTCAGAACAGATAAAACTTCCTAATAACTGCCTTTCAAATAAGAATATGGCAAATTAGGATATGTGAAATAAATGTCAGATAAATAGGGCTGAAAAGATGTATTACAAGACCTTCTTCATCAGCATTATTATCACTAGTACTATTTTAGGTAAGCAATAAACTTCTTAGCACAGGTCACAAAAATCAAACAATTTTAGTTACAACACTACATATCTGTAAGTTTTATGTTCTTTTATACAATGTCCCAGAACTTCTGTTGCCTTCAGAATTCAGAAATGAATTGCTTCATAAACTGATTCAGGAAATTCTTAAATCAAAAGTGAGTATGCTTTTATAGAAATCCTAAATATTTAAGGCAACTTATCAAAATGATAAACATGAACAGAAGCAAAAATACAACTGATTGCATCTGTCTATGTTTTAGCACTGTGACAGTAAGCCTGTAAATTTTCAGCAAACCTCATCAGTTTTCTACAGCACAAGGCCATGTCAGTAGACAAAGCAGAAACATTACTAGATCTGGTGATCTTAACCTTGTCAGAAACAGGCAGTTGGAAGCCAGATGCCTCCTTCTTACTGTTTTTCATTGTAACTAATGAGTTCATCTACTACATTATGGGAAAAATATGGGTTTAAGTTAACTAAATGACATATTGTATATCTGGTGACCTCATCCGTTACACTGCTTCCCTAAAATACCTTGTTTGCTTGTGATTTATGAAGTGTATTATAATTGTTTTAACCTACTGAGTTACCTAAATAGCTCTTGCACTGCTTCCATATGCCAAAAAAATACAATCCCACACTCCTCCTGCTTATTAACTTAATAATGAGACATTTTATATGTCAGCTAAATATATACAATTTTGGCAGTATAAAAAATGACAATACAACATATTCTGCTTTTAATACTTATTTATTTTTTAAAAATGGAAAAATTGTATGTTCCTGTAATCTTATTATCTTTTTCATCTCATTAAACCTCCCTACAAAGTAAAAATGAGCAGAAATTATTAAAAAGTAAAATGGATGAAAATTATTTGTGTAAGTGCTTACAGTATGACTGAAAAATTATTGGGAAGTCATACTATCCCAAATGATTGTCAGATTTCTGCTGAAACAATATAAAACAATTTGGTAAGGGAAGGTTTGGGGCAATTTTGATATAGGAGTTGCTGTCACCTTTCATTCCACATGTATTTTGGAAAATTTATTAATTGTTTTCTGTATAGCTATCTTAAGAGATGGGTGATAAACTTAATAGCTGCCTTTTATATACCCCTTTGTACAAACTTTCAGAAACAGTACAACACTACAAGCTGAAAATGCTTTAATTCCAACTAGTCAGTGATATTACAGCTTCCTCCATAGGTGGAAAACTAAATTAACCAACTCCTAAACTCTAAGTTATAAAAAGAGAGTGGAAAAATTCTTCCTAGCAACATCAGTCTAATAATTTTCATGTATAAGAAGCAGCACAATTAAACTGACACGAGAAACTAAATATGGGGACAGAATCAAAGAGTAATAAGGGTCTGATTTAAAAATACATTGAGAGGAGTAAGCAGGAATGGAGATGCAATGAAATGATGAGGCACAACAGTAAGAAAAATAATTCTAAAAGAAACATTAAGAGTCCAAGCTGCTCTATATATACTCATGACAGTCTTTCCTGTTGGCATTTCTATTTCGGCATGATAGTTATAAAGGATCCAGAGTAAAAATTCCCTTTCCAGTGATCCTGGCCACGGCCCAACCATGTAACCTCTACTCATTTTGGCAATCTGGCTGGTATTGTTCTTCATGCAACTATGCATTAATAGGCAAATTTGGTCATGTCCCACGAACAGACTTCATAGGGTTCTGTTATTTCTGAAGCAAGGCTACAGGTTAACACAAAGAAGTAGAGGCCTTCTGTTTTTGCTCACTGGAGATTGTTTCTATGTGCTCAAATTCCTCCAAACTCTTACTGTTTGTTTCTTTCCCCACAGTCCCTTAGGCAGGCACACAGGGCAGTTCTTTCTACTTTGACCATAGAAAGGGTATTGAAAGAGCCACTTATGACGGACATAACTCTTGATCTATTTAGGCGATGTCCTTAATCAATGTCTTAATCCTTTACTCATCAAACCTCTTTCACTCAGTGTTAGATGGATAAGGCATCAGTCTGACTGACTGGCTGCCAAACAAAATGCCAGCAATCCTAAACCAAAGCCTTACCAAGGCATTAACTAAAAAAGACTGAAGATAAAATAAAAATAAGAAAATGAGAAGTTGTATTAAAGAAATGTCAATCTCAGAATAGAAAACAGGGGTTTTTCCTTTTGAAACAAAACCCATATAGAAATTAGCAAGATATGCTAATATGTATTTTTTTTTCCTAGGTCAATTTCCCTAGGATTTTCAGTTCCTGGTTGTTTTTTTTTTTCCATTTATGTATTTCTGTATTGGGTTAACTCAAAATCACACAATTAAAAAGTAGATTACAGGTACGTATGACAATATCTCTATTTCTGATATATGCTGAGAAAGATGATGTTTTTCCAATTAAACATTTCTTGCTAAACAAATAAAAAAACCCCAAACAGTCACTTAGGCTACAGCATCCAGTAACAAAAGCTAACAGTGAAGCACAGAGTGTGTTCCATATGAAACTTACAGTAAAAACATTTCGGTTTAAGCACTGCTTTGAAAACTCAAAAACTTTTAAAACATCTGTAATTTGTATAAACAAATGATAATAAATATTGATGTTATATACAAAAAATCCCTATTATGACTGCTCATGCATACATAATGACTGATCAATTAATAATAAAATACATGTGCAAACATCTCCTGTGATGCCTTAAGTAGCTGGTGAAGGGCAATAAATAATAGATTAAGATGTATTCATTACTCTCTCATGATCTTCAAAAGCATGTCTTCTCAGATGCAGTTTGAATAAGCAGCATCTATTTCATCTGAAGATCAGTATGATTATTTTGAGCAGCAGGCAGAAATTCAGTAGAATTGGAATTTTAGGATTACCATGATTATTACCCACATTCCGTATAAAATTCCCCTCTCTTGAAAACATATGTACAATTAGATTTTGCAGAAGATGGAGTAATTAATTTTGTCAGGACTTTCTGGAGGCAGAGAGTGTTTTGACAGGCAATGGAAATTAATCCTTTTGTCCACTTTGCATAGTTAGACTGCTATCATTATGCAAAATAGTTTAAAAATAATCTAGAAATCTCTACACTACTACATTAGGAATACAAACATTGGTGTAGCAATGCAATTCCCAGGATACTGTACACATAGGAGATCTGAAAAACTCAATGCTTTACTTGTCTTCAACAAAAAAGCTGTTGCTGCAACCTTTTAATATAGTTTGTTCTGTCAAGGAAAAAAAAATCAATACCTTCCAGTCCATCTGCAGCACATACCTTTAAGAAATCTATTTATTTACAGTGCTTTGGGAAAAATACAGACAGTAATAGCAAGAGAGTGGAAAAGTCAATCTATTTTTTCTAAAAGTTTGTGATAACCTACATACAGATTTTCTACACAATATATTATAAAGTGAATTGCACTGTTGCAATGCTTTCATTTCTGAAACACTCTTGATTAATGCTAAATGGAAATATCAATTTTCAACTGAAAATACCCATTCATTATTTGGTTAACATTAGTTGTGCTCTCAGTAATTAACAGGCTGCCAGCTGAAGTGTAATAATGAAAAATATATTCACATTTTTCCACTGCTGTAGGTGTGGCAGTACTGTTGAAAGAAACAGTCCAATAAACCTTCAAGGTATGCAAGGATAGCTTCAACAACAACCAGAACTGCGAAAATTCATCTTAAGTGATCCTGACCACCACAGCTAAATCTGCTTCAGATTTGTAGTTGTAATTTGAAGAGGTTATTTGGTTTTACATTATAAGGCTATTCAGCTGCTCTTAACAGAAGATACCATGCTCCTCTATTTTTCTTATTCTGATGAAAAGGTATTTTTCTCTCAAAATAGGTACTGATTATCCTCTACTGGTAAAGGGCTATTCTGTTTTTCAGTCTCTACCTCCACACCTTCCAGATATCACAGAGATTTTCATACCAATTTGCAGAAAACATCCCTAATTAACCAGAGGAAACAACAGAAAACAAAACAGTATTTTCTAATCTATTTCAACTGCTCTCATTTCAGAATTAAAATGTTAGCACTTTATGCTCAGTTCACAAGGGCAGTTCTTGCTGACCACCAAATGGCCACTAATGCTGTCTTGAGTAACTCACTTTTATCTTAAGAGTGCTGGGAGAACTGGCAGGTTTTATTGCTCAGATGCACTTTTTCAATGCATCATTAAGGCAGAAGCCTTATAAGAGTCTTGATAACCATCCTACAAAGACCTGAACCTCTTCTGATGTTAAGATTAATTTCATGTATTTGCTTGTAAAATAAAACAGAAGAAGCTTGTCTGCCTTCCACAGGCAGGAGCTTTGCCTACTGGGACTATCTTCACCCTTCTAACTTTGAAAGGAAGACTTTCAAAGGACTTGAAATCATCCCCTATCAGTGGGAGTTCAGATTAAGTTTTAGCACATCTTCCCCACTAAATACAAGACAACTTGGATTTCTCATATGTGATCATTGTGGAAGATGCTGCTAAAGATGAAAGTCAAAGATTTTAAAGGGGTTTGCTAGTGCATCAGACTGCAAGGAATAGTCTTCCTTCAAGTATCTCAAGCACTCAGCAGGTAAAAGAAAGGAGACTGGAATACTTATAGGACAAAAGAAGAAAACTAAGAATACTCTCAACCATACAATACAAATCAGAATTTAAAGATACCTTACAATGGAGAAAGGTGCAGGTTAGTTGCATTGCACACTGTTAGATATGTAGAGAAGATATAAGGGGCTATTAGAGGGTTAATGATTTGCATTGCTCAGATTTATCAGTATCAGCTACGAAGACAACATGCCTGCCAATCATTAGGTTGAAGACATTATGTAATTGTTTAGATGGATATATAGTTCCGACTTTCAAACCATATACATGCAGCAGTCATAAAGAAGACTATATATACATATGAATATATATGTAACAAACTATAGCTATGGATAGTGATAATTACTAAGGCACTTAATGACATTATATTGGATTAAGTGCAGGACGTCAAAGTTTTATTCCAGCTTTTGTGACACAGTAATTTTTATGTCTGGGGTTCAGTTAAACCCAGTCTCAGGAGTCAGGATAGATATGACCAAGACAGAGGTCTGCAATGACATCTACAGTGAATGGAAAAAGATAAACATTTTTAGTGACCAACTTACCTCTCTTTTAAGTAGATCTTTTAAGTAGTTCAGATGAATTGTACCCTAAACATGCTATGACTTCTCTCCATGTATTATTAAGGGAGATTAGGATGACTAGCTGAGCTATTGATTCACTACTAATATTTTCCAGAAAGTACCATTCACTTATGACTGATGATTTTGAAATAAAAACCTGAAAATCCAGTACAGGGCTTTTGGTGAATTACTTTTAATGCTATTCCCCTCTTTACTACACCTCCATATTTTAATTAATTAATTAATTCTTGGGTATTATGAGCAGAAAGAAACAAGTCTGGCAACATTACTTTTGTAGGACTGTTTCTCAATCTTCAGATGCAAGAGAATGGATTTGATCTGCTATTTTCCTTGAGATGATGACAATGAATTATTTCTGAGCGTAATACTGTATAGGACCTCAACTGGAGAGAGCGAGCTTTCTTTTCATTCTGCACTGTCCAACTAAGCACTGACTGTTTTAGAAATACTACAGACTTTACAGTTATCAGAAAGGAGGAGAAGCCCAAGCACTTTCAACAAACATGATAAGGAGTAAATCTACTGGTAGGGATACAACTTTTCTCCTCCCCATGGTTCAGCTTAGAAAGAAATGTAAATACAGAAGTATAGAATTAGAACATTATAAAGAAATAAACATTTTTATTGTTAAATGGTAGTCATGAAAACTACTGTTTTTCCTTCCTGGGAAGCACCTTCAAGCAACAAAGGATAACATCTAGCTTATAAACAATATTTGAATAACAGTAAAAGAAGCATTATTTTGCCACCTAAAAACATTTGTAAGTAAAACTAGAATAAATTTCCCTGCAAAACATATTTTAAAGTCTTTTATTTCAATATTATGTTTTATCTATATATGATAACATCCACAAACTAGGCGAAGATCAACATTTTATATTACAAGAACCAGAGTTTTATATCAAGCATAATGATGTTAAAATTCTTGTAACCCACACTTGACACCAGCTGCAGTTACCCATAAGAAACATACACTAATCACACACTGTAACATGCCTGAGACAAGGATGGTCTCACATAGTCTTAATAGATTTTAACTAAAGATATTTAAATACTGGTAATATACCTACTTCTATCTTACTCTTCCCCTGACAAGTTTCTAATTAGATTCTATCTAGTAAAAATAGATAAATTAATTTCTTTTAAAGGACCAATCCCTCTTCCTTAATTTATGGCGCTCTTTTCTTGTGCAGTTCTAAGAATCCTGATACAATCTGCTGTATTTACAAACAATGAATTCTTTATATCCATTTAGTGTCAGGGAATGAATAAAAGCAAAGACTTCACTTCCAGGTAACAACTGATTTTTTATCATTTTTTAATACTTTTTTTTTTTAATTTTTGTATTGCTTTAATAATGTATATTTAATTTTAAAAGCTACATTAAACCACAATGTATAACATTAAAATATCTTAAAATTTAAAATTCTATTCAAATATTACATTTGCTGCCAACATCTGAAAGTAAGTCAGATCACTAAAAAGAAACCAATTTGCTTAGCCACTGAAACAGAAGATTCTTGAAATGAAAAATGTTTTGACTCTTAGTCTTTTCAGAGTGTTGGCAATTTTTTCCTCATTTAATTTCTTACTGATGTTCAAAACTGAGGAACTGGGTTCTGAATATAAAAAGTAGAAACAGTTTTCCTCTCTAATGGGTGACACAGGTGTAAGAGGTAGAGACCTCAGAGATTTAAAACCCAGAAAGACATATCAACAAATAAAACAGATAACTAGAGATAACATTTTCTTTATTGAGTAATTTATTTCTAAAGCTAAACACTTTTCTTTTGTAGCTCTACTGAACTATTTTAAAAACAAAACTATTTTACTTGAACCAAGGGTACAACAAATACTATAGATGATATTACACAATACATAATTCTTTAAAAATACTTCATATTAAATATTTTGGTGAGTTTGTATGACTGCTGCTATTTCTTCTTCATCTTTTTTTCTGCTTTTGATGCATATATTTTATTCAGGTATTATTTGTGCACAAGGAGAAAAACTATTCAGATTTCCCATGCCTTTGCCATCCATTATAGCAAATGTCAAGATTTTTACAAATGGAAATATGTCATTTATGTGGCATAATGCATTTCATTTGATTAAATTTATTAAAAACTAAAATGTCTTTAAACAGGAATATAATAATAAAAAATCCTATGCCTGATACACTGAAACATGTTCTAAATGCAAAATAACCAACCCAATCCCAACAAAC
>JAWWLZ010000001.1:50863370-50884413 GCA_035041345.1 Poliocrania exsul | reverse complement strand
GGACAGTGACAGTGAAGTCCTCGGGACTGTCACAGCACCCGGTACTGACCGGGGCTGACCCTGCTTGGCATCCGAGACCTGACAGGATGGGATGGTAGGGAGGCTTGAACTGCCAGGGGATGGTCCCACTGAGACTCGAACTCAGGTCCTTGGGATTCGGAGTCCAGAGTGCTCTCCATTGCACCACGGGACCACCCCGAAATTCCTACTATACTAATTAAAACTACGTTACACTACATTAAAAAACAAACACCTTGTGGTGCATTTTTGTGCTAAAAACAGTTGCAGAAAAATCTGAGAAACATTTTTATATATATTTATCTATATGTATATGTTTAGCAGAAATAAAAATTGTCTTTATAAATCAATTTGCTCCAGTTCTGTAATAGATTTAATAATTTTTCCTTCTACTCTGGTTGGACAAGTAGTTGACACCTTTATTAACACAATTTTAATCAATACAGGTCATAAGTGTTTTTTCTGGCTGCGATTACTTGGTTAATGCAAGATAAAGTCTGAAAGTTAAACACGGTTAACTACTAATCCCAAATAGCTTAACTAATATGATTCTAAAGTGCAAAAGTGTCTGGTAGTTAAAAAACCACAAGCAGATGGTTTGCAGATAATATGTGAAGTACAACACATGAAGGATATTTTTAATTTGGTACAATCAAAATATCTTTCAAAATACTAGTGATGATTTTGCAGAAGAAAGAATTACAGCTCTTTACTCACCACATCACGAAAAACAACTGCTCGCAGACGATTAATATCAACATCCTGAAGAAGCCTATCAGGGTCTTTTATGGGAGAAAGATTGCCAGGGACGTTTTCAAGTGGAGTCTGAAAATAAAAGGTAGTAAAATTTTTTTTGTCCCCCCAAGTACCAAAGTATTTCTGTTAGAACATTAATTTGACTTTTTTTTGAGATACTACATTAATCTTACATGTTATGTTAGTACCAACATACTTCCAACATAATACTCAGACAAGGGATCTAGAAATAATGCAGTGTTTTGAATTTTCTTAATATTAGCTATTTATACATTATTGCATTTTTCCAGTAGCTCAGAATTACTGTATCTCTGACCAGAGTCAAGATAATAATGTGCACACAAAAGTTTGTTTCATAGGAGAACAGTAAATTCTTTCTAATATGTGTATTATGTTTGAAAATGCTGAATAGAAATATTTTAAAAATAATTTATGCTAATTTTACTGAGACTTACTACAGACTACTTACAGAACAACTTCTATTAAAAACAACACACTTTGCACTGAATGTGATAATGTGGAAAAATGTAACGGTTTTGTGAGATTTAATGAAATAATATTGTGAAAGGAGCTGAGTTCGTAAAGGCTCTCTGAAAAAGTCTTTAGAGGAGAAAAAATACTGACGAAAAGATACTAGCAAAAAAAAAAAAAAAAGGAATCCTTTAAATCATGGAATGTGTTGTATTTTAGCCATGGGCCGTGCCAAATTCTTTCAGATTTTTGTTTCAGAATTCCCAAAGCTTAAAGTTAACACACACAAAAAAAATAAAAATAAGACCAATGGATTAATGAAACTGTAAAAACTAAGCTGCCATTGAAGATTCAATAAGTTTCATTCCTAAAATCAGATATAAATACTGATGCCTAGCATGCATGTAAAGGTCTGTTGAAGTTACTGGGACTCAGATGTTCCACCAATAAAGATGTGATTGGAGGATTTAACCAAAACTGCAACGGCTTTGACAGAATAAAAAAAGTAAGTGGGTATATACGACCAATGTGAGTAAGGGGACTTCTTGAAACAGACCAAGAGAGAAAAAGCTGTTTAGAATTTCTCCAGTCATACTATTGCATTAAAATCTCCTTGTTTCATATTACCCTCCTCACGTACTTTTGCCCTAAACTAGTTAAGAGCAAAACTAAGCTTTTGCCACATATTTGAGAAGGCAGTTATAATTATTTTCTAGTCCTAAAAAACAGTGGCTCAAACTTGTAATTGCTGTTGGTTACTAAAGACTGGATTACCTTGGCTGCTGCTGCTGCAGTTACACCCTGAAGAGTATCTTGAGTTTTACTGCCAATTATTGATGTCTTGTTCACTCTCTCTCTTTGCCTTTGCCGACATTCTAAGCAGTTTCTTACAGCCACACAACAAACTAAAAAGAAGAAATGAAAACACCGTAAGTTAGGATATTTTCTCATTATTATATCCAGAACATCAGTTACCAGTCTCTACATCTGGTTTGATCTGTGCTAATAGTAAATATAGCATAGTTCTCAGCTAGAGACTCTGCCTGTACTAATAAAGCATTATGTTGACTTCTTAATTTCATTCTTTAGCTTAACAACTTAAATGTTTTATGTAACTGCTATATCACTGTATTGAAATCTAAAAATTATTAGTCCTTGAATTGGAGCTCTCATATGTTATTGATCAGCTACCAACAATTAATATCTGAAAGTACTTACGTATAGCTAGAATAGAAACAACTAGAAGGTGATAATTGAAAATTTGATAAAAGAATTGATAATTGAGAATAAACCACAAGTTTCATACCAGGAGAAGTAAAATTATCAATGACATAATAAATGGTATTAATAACAAGACATAAACTGCCTACCAAAAATATGCATCATTTGAGAGATGAAAAAGCATGTGAGACAAAACCTCAGCAAGCTGTGCATTATGTCAGATGACAGTCAAAACTGGATGTTCGTAAGGATAAAGTGATACAGCGTGCATAGAATAGTTTGAGTTATCACAAATGTTTAAATTTCCTGCATTAATTTTAAAACTATAAAGCAAATAGTAAATACCAAAGAGAGGTGCCTTATTATTGCAACATATATTAAGGTCTACAGCATCTGCACAAGCATCCCAAGCTTTTTATCTTACAGAGCCTATAAACAGTATTACAAATCCATGGAGACTTGGGTAAGAATACCTGCAACATGCAGGTAGCAAAGCAGTTTTAAGATAAAATACATTTATCCATTTACTTACTCATATTTAATACTTTCACTCTCCCTAAAAATATATACAGCTTTAAGTACATAAGAAGGAACAATTTCAGACCTGTAATTCCTGAACCGACCTTAAAAATGCATCAAATCAATAATAAATAGGATTTTTATTTTATCACATCATACTCTAAAAGTCTTTTCCTATAAGTGTCACTATTCCATCCTTCCATAACTCATTGATCTGTAAGTAATTATTTAATACATACTGTCTGCTGACTTACCAAGCCTCAGGCATTGTCGCATCAAACCTCCAGAAGACATGTTTTTTTCAGCTTCAATCTCACTAAAATTTAGAGAGCTGGCAAATACTAGTACATCAACCATTGCCATCAGACGGCTGAGAAACGTTACTGCTGTCTCTGCTGACATTCCTTGTGTCACTTCAATATTTTCCAATTCAGTCTTTAAAAGGAGATAATTGAATTAAACAGTTTGAACACAACTGAAATATAAAGATGGCAGATACACAGAAATCTAAATTGTTATGTTTAATGACAGATACATTGAAAAGTTATTTAAAAATCTCATTAACATTAGCTGTGAGTGAAATTCAAAAACAGCATGAAGAGTGAAAAAATTATTTACATTTACATGCTGTAGTAGATGAGAAAAAGTCTAATATAAATGAGAAAGTTATTAGCAACTACATAAAGACAATGTATGGGCAGATTGTAAAACAATGCATGGTGTATCAGAGTGCAACATAGTCTTGCACTCTTCCATAGGCTATGCAAACTCACAGGTAATGGTTGAAAGGAATTACTCTCTGCATAGCTTTTCCTTTTATGTTCCTCTAGATAAACAAGTAAATGTGAGGAGTGGAGTGGGAAAAAAAACACAGTTTTGCCCTGTTTCCATGAATCAATTCTCTCTGGGAATGCTTACAGCAGCTTAGAAGCGACTATGTTTGCTCCCTCAAGAGAACAAGAGGGAGGAAGCAAAAATGTGGCAAGTGCTGCTGGGGGCAGCTCACTCCCAGAGAGTGGCCATTTGTTTCCTAATGTAGGGTTGGACTCTCCTTAGCAGGAAATCCCAGAAAAAGGCTGAATGAGGTTAATATTTTTGAAAGCTAAAAGGGGATCATGTTTTTCTCCAAAAACATGCTTAGATGCCCAGAATCATGTTTTCAAAACCATTCATGTGCAGATTATGAGGAAATGGTCAGTCCTACTACCAAAAAAAAAAAAAAAAAAAAAAAAATTTATATATATATATATATATATATATATCTGTTTAAACACTTTTACCTCTGGATCTATGCAAAAGGAAAAACAGAAATTCAGTACTTGTCTGTGTCCGGAATTATATGCCTAAATACTATTTTAAAAAGTGCTTTCAGGTGGCTGATTTTTATAGATTGTCAACAAGATTTCCAATTGCAACACTTCCTGAACAACAGAGTTTAGTTCCTTTGAGAAGTACTACTTTCATTGTGCTTGTTTATTAATTTGCTTAGAAGTATTTATTAAAAAAATAAAATTGTGCTATTACAGCCATTTTTTTCCAAAGAAAAAAAAATGCAGAAAACAAAAAATTCCTTTATTTCCATATTCCCAAAAATTTAGCTTCACTCATGACTTACTTTATAGAGTATTTTTACATTCAAAATTGTAAAAGTCCAAACTGTGCCAATTAGTATTAAGGAAATAACTGTTTTGAAAGATGAAAGATACAACGTGGCATGTGTCACCATAATGACAGATACCCCTTCATTGAATTTCTCTTAAGGATGTAACATGTCGCTTATATGAGTGATTTGGGAAGGGCTGTCATCTGTCTGATCTGCCCAACAGAATCAGAAAAATAGTAAAATGACAACACTGAGAAGAAAGGTTTTCAGCCTTATCTTCTTTAACCAGGACTGCCCTGTGTAGTTTGTGCTGTGTTCCCACATTTTGGAAAAATAAGTTGCTGGGTTTTTATTGCAGACTGGAACATGATTTTTGAAGTACTCACCCAAAGAAAACACAGTTTGCATAACAATCTGCTAGAAAAACTCGTAGGTGGTTATAGAAACTTGAACTTCAAGCTCATTCTTGAAATAAAATCAGGCTTGCTTACAGCCTATTGACTGCCTGATGTTGATTTTTCAACTTTATTGTGTCAATCATAGTCTTAAACTTCTCAGAATATCTACTGTATTTTTAAATTATTTTCATAAGTTATGTAATGAATTCATTTAATATAACACTGTAGTGCATTTCTACCAAGTTTTTTGCAAACTTGGAATTTAAAAAAAAATCTTATTTGTCTTACAAATCTCCCTAAAATTTTGCTAGATTGAACCAAAAAAAAGGCCAACAGGGTTTGGGTTTTTTTATAGAAAACTTACCATCAGCTCTACCTGTTAAACAGCACATTGACATTCTAAGAGGACTTAAAAAAAGCTTCATTATTGATAGCTGCCTTCAGGTATCAACAACATTTTAGATAGGGGTAGCTCCAAAACTCTTTGAAAAGTGAACTGCTCACACCATTTCATGACTACTACCATTTCAGAGTACTTCAAGAGCAGTAAAAATCTCCCATGTAATTAACATGTTCAGGACATAAAGTGTTTTTTCTATTGACAACTGCAATTTATAACTTAAATTAGCTCACAGATCAGACTACATTCAGTCAAGTAACTAACAGTAAACATTATACTTGACCATGCACTAAGTTACTCAAGGGAAATACAGTAGAAAAAGTTAACCATTACACCCAATATATTCCTATTCACATCCTACTATATGATATAGGAAAATAATAGTAAGAATAATAACAACAACAACAAAACCCAAAATATAAAATGATCAAAAATAAGGTATTTTTGAAAATGCAAAAAACTGAAACTTACAGCCGCAATACTAACCTTAGAACCCTGGACATGCAACAGACAAAACAGACAACAGATCACAACAATAAAAGAAAAAAGAAAATTATTTAAGTTAACTAAAAATACAAGGTAAATTGAAACAAATTAGTATCTTGGAATTATACATTTGTTTACTTTGCAATTAGAACAGCAAAATATTTAAGCTCAGCATGAACATTTGAAAATAAAGACTTCTAAAAGACAGCTACGCACAAGGAAAAGTTTAAATCTTGTATCATGGAGTTCATGTTAACACTGGTTCTTCCAAACCAGTGTACATCTTTTATATAGTACAGAGAGTAATTTTATGAAGTAATTTAAGCCAAAGGAATGTTATAACTGATTATATAGAAATGAGCATTTCACAACAAGCTAGTCAACTGAAATGTAATAAAGCAGTTAATACTAGTATGAGGAGGCAAGTATGTTTAAAATGCTTTGACAAAAAAATATAAACCACAAAAAGCAAACTAGTTCTTCATGCGTAACGCCTCTTCCTCATTATTATATTACATTTGGGTGTAATTTCTCCAACATCTACCAATAACAAACTAGATATTAGAATGTTTTTGAATTACAGGGGAAAAAAATCCAGATTTACTAAACCCTTTGGATTGAGTTAGCCTTCAAATTCCAATGTTCACAGTTAAATATGAGTTTTAAATTTTTACAGTTTAGTTTTAGGTAGAAGAACTTTCTCTATTATCACAGTGGGCTAAGAACAAATTCTTAAGTTTTCACTGGTTCTGTTTTAAAAAGGAAAAGAAACTGAATTTTCAAGAGTATGTCAGTAATTTTGTCAATTAAATAGTGGAAAAAATCTATCTAACAGAAAGAAAAATGAGCTGAAACAAACTGCTTTTGGGACAGAAAATACCAAGCTCAAAGAGTGTTTAAATGTGTCTTCCTCTTTTTGTAGCTGGATGCAACTCAAGAATTAGCCTGTGGCTATTATATTTCGATTACTAGCTGACAATTTTCATATCAGTACGACACTGGTGACTCTCAGGATTGTTATAGATCACACAGCACCTGTGGCATCACATCAGTCCTGAACATAATGCTAACACTATACACAGGACATACTTCTCAGATTTTAATCTACAGACCTAATAAGACTATCTTTAAATGTTTAATGGAGTTTTGTGGACAGTTCATGTAACACCAGCAGCCCCTGAATCCCAATTTGTGAGCTGATGCTTTGAATTCCACATGTAAGAAATTGAATTATAGACTTCATAGAACAAGTGGAAAAACAAACTGATTGCAAGGGGTCTGGAAATTTCCTCTCAATTGTCACATATATTTAAACTCCTAAAATTTCTTTTGCCTTACTCAATGACCTCAAGTCCTTGTCACAGCTGCGGTCCTTGTAGCAAGCAATAATTACTTCCAATTACTAGATTGTACACAAAATGTTTTATCTGGCAACTAGCTTCTATTAACAAAAAGTTATTAACAGAAATAACACCTTCTTAATAATATCTTCCTTCTGGCTGTACTCTTTTAAAAAAAGCCTCAAAGACCTCCCCCACAGAAGGGGGGAGAGGTGGGGAAGGAAATTAGTTTTTTATGTTTTATGACCTCCCTATAATTGTGGCAGAGTTATCTTATATCTCAAATTTAATAAGCAAGACATCGGAATCAAAAGTGGAACACACTCCACTTTATACTGTAAACCAACAAAACTGCTCATATTTTTTGTTAATATTTGCTTCATTTTCAAATTGTTTCACATATACAATTGGCAACACTTTAAAAAAAAAGCATTTGAAGCAAATCCCTGTATAGATCCTAGGACAGAGGTAGTATAGAACTGAAATTGAGAAATATTTAAAATTGTGGGAATATATTATTATGGATATGGATTACAGTAAACTTTCCTATGTGTTTCCAACAAACTAACCTTTTCTGTACTCGAGTCACTCACAGATTTTTTGAGTGGTTTGTTTACCCAAATAATGCATATTTTTCTTATTTTCTATTCATATTTAGAGACTTCTATTCAGATTGCCCTAGTTTGGCTTAAAAAAAACCACCAACCAACCAACCAAAGAACAAGAAAATCCCAAAACAAGACAAAAGGCAGATTTCTAATACAAGAATTCAATAGTAAGGAAATTCCATAATTAAGACTGTCCATTCTACAGCAGACAAGGATTCACAGAGTAATCTTCCACCCAGCCCAGAAGAAATGCCATTTCACTCCAAATCCAAACTACTCAAAGGAAAACAAGTCTTTTTGAAATGGGAAATTCTCCAAACATTCATATTTTAAAGAAACTGAGACAATACTGCTTTTTTAGCAAGGGAAGGAATACAATACAGAATCTGTTGAACAGAAGGAAAAAACTCAAAAGTGCATTTGCTTCAATGCTCTGAAAGTAATTTTTCTAAATTTATCCTTGAGTCTCTTCTACAAATGCACTTAATTAATTCAAGTATCTAATATTTTATCCTACTAATGAGAAAGAGGTGAAATGCCTTTAAAAAAATGAGAGGCAATGGGACACATGTAGAACAACCAACTCTAGGCAGATTGTTGAGAAACGAGTTTTGCAACAGAATTTAGGACTATTTTAAGAATGAGGATTGAACTCTGACTCATACACTGAAATCAAGGAACTGTGGACAGGCAGGACTTTGAGACAGATGAAAAAGACACTATGTGTTTCTGTCTGTCATCTTCTCCAGTAGAGAACAAGTAAGCTATCTCAGAAAAAGAAGCTGGATTTAGCTCGAGGTTAACAATCATTCCAGGCTTTGGACCCTACAGGGATCTGGTAGATGCCTGCATCAGAGATAGCTGAATCATTTGTTACTGTTGAGTAGATCTCCCCTGGCTAGAAATCTAGGCCACATGTAAGTACCTCAAGCAGAGACTTAAATTTACCCTAATCTCTTCCTGAATTCCATCCCTGTTCTAATCATCCTTAAATTAAAAGGTGGAATGACCTTTTACTCTCGGTTCTATAGTCCTTTTGCTCTTATAGTTCATCATTTGAGACCCAAAAGTAAATTAATTTAAATAAGGAGATGTAAATACGTGACCTATGCCACAAATAAAACCCAGCAAGAGCAAATAAGTAGGAACTCTTGCTTTAAAATTTCAATATGAGCCCAAACGACCTTTGATGGCAATATTGGAGAGTCAGTATTCATGAAAGTGAAGAAGGAAGAAATTAAGTAAAATGAGCTCATACTTTTTGATAAACGGAATATATCTACGCTACAGGATCTACAAAATGTGAGGATTTTGATACCCCAGAAAAACTTCACAGAACAGAAATATGGAGGATCAGAGACTAAACAAGTGGAAGATGCTCTGGGTTCAAAAAGGTACACCAGGAGCCTACAAAGTCATAAATGGTATGGAGCTGAATAAAGACATGATTAACCATTCCTTTCATACATAAACAGTAAGACACATCTTGTCATTATGCATTTAAGCAGGCTTAAAAAAAACAAAGACAAGAACTGCTTCGAAGGTTATATAATTGCTTTGTCAGGCTCAGTGCCATAGGATATTATGCAGGCTAAAAGCGTAAGTAGCTTCAAAAAAGATTAGATAAAGTCTAGAAGGATAAATTCCTCAGTGATTATTAAATATGACAGCCCAAACATCCTCTCTAGTTGTTAAAATCCTAAATACTGAAATGAAATTTTATTAGAACAATCAATATGCTTGCTCAGACTCCTGTACTTTGCTGTAAGCTGCAAACAGTCAGTATTGGAAGCAGAATGCTAAAGCAGTCAGGTCCTTGGGCTGACCCAGTGAGGCAGCTTATGTAGCCTGGAAACAACTTCCCTTTGTAAGGGTAGTGCAGCACTGCTTCTAATGCTTCTAATACCAAGCCCACATTAAATTACTGAATCACAAAATCACACAAAATCACAGAATGGTTTTGGTTGGAAGGAATTCAAGAGATGCATCACAAAACTTGAACTCTATTTTGTAGATAAAACCCCATTCATTAATGTAATTAATTACAATGCAGTAGGTTACACATGAAAATCAAGAAATGCTTTTCCAGTGTGAGGGTGACTGAGCACTGGCACAGGTTGCTCAGGGAGGTGAGTCTCCGTCCTCACACACTCTCCAAAGCTGTCTGAGCACAGTCATGGGCAACCAGCTCTAGGTGGTGCTGCCTGAGCAGTGTGCTGGAGCCTGTGACTTCAAGCATCCCCTTTCCAGCCACAACCATTCTGTAAGTCTTTGAATCAGTGAGGGAGAAAACCTATTGGTGCTTTTGTCCGTTGAGAGTTACTCTGGCAAAGTATCACTAGCAGATCTGCTTTAAGTGTTTTCATGCAGTGGAGACATCATATAAATCTTCCAGTTCTAAACCTCTTTTCTCTTCCCATTAGCAGCTATTGGGGGGAGAAGAGTAAGACAGAGTCTTTTGTAACTGATTGCTAGCACTGGACTACTTTGGCCTTTCATGCCTGAGAAGAGATATATCCCAAACCAGCAATCCATCCACTTTCTCCACAGCAATTCAAGGATGCACAAGTACTAGAAGACTGAGAATCAGCATGAAACTTCTCATTCATCATATGATGGATATTCAAAAGTGGCCTGATGACCAACAGGGCATCTGTGCCCTTCCAAACTGTGATTCAGAACAATACTGAGGGAGAGCACCTTCTCGGAGAATGAGAAAGGATGCGCTGCACTCTTTGTATGTGTCAAAATGATGAATAAATCCACCTTCCTGCTAATGTTCATGGATGGAAAATGATGGAACAGGAACAGGGTGGGATGGGACGGAAGAAGTTCTCTGCTAGGTGGAAGTGATTGTGAAATCATCATCTAGATGAGGCAATTTGTGATTTTATTAATTATATCTGACCCTCCTTGTACATTTCGGACAAAGTGCAGTCTGTTTTTTTTTTAATTTCACAGAGTAGGATTAATTCAATTTGAAGCCAGCTACTGATCTTTCAGTGAAGTACTTTACTTCACAATCTATTTTTATTTTATTGTCCTAAACAAAAGGGGAGCATTCAGGTAATACACAAAGTCCCCCATGTAGTGGAGAAATGCATGCATAATACACAAATTTGAAAAATGTTCTCTTTTGTATCAATACATGAAAATCATTGCTATTGTAGCATGGCAGTATCAACACATAATACTTTGACAAATAGATGTGTAATTTATAAAGCTGTGTCAGCTCACCATCTATACACACACATAGAGAAATATGTCATCCAGAATAAATAGAGGGAAATGGTAAACCTCAAAATGATTACTCCACAGAATAGCTCTGCAGTATCATAAACCAGGACGAAAGCTAAAACCCACAAGTGCCATTTAGTGGAATTGCAGTCTAATTAATGCTATGCCTATTTTATATTTATATAAAAGATGTCAAAACATCACCATTTTCAAATGAGGCCTAAAATGTTTGTTTCAAAAAATATCTCCCAATGTCCTTAGCTTACATTTCAAGATGGCTCAGTGTGCACTCTCTCATACGTGCCAATATTTACAATGAGGCACTTGCAAAATCAGGACCTTGATGTTATTCTTGTGACTAGGGACAATTAAAGTCTTTCACTTACAGCAAATATTTTTCCAGTTAACACAGTGAAAATAATGAATTGCCTGTCCGAAAGTCATATTAATGTTTAGTAGTGTTTAGCCAATCTTTAGCCCATGCATTCATCCGTGCCAAATAAAACAATTCAAAAAAAGTTTTTTTACTAGCTAGCTAGAAGCAAGAGTAGAGGCAAATTAAAGTAATCTCAGTTGCTGAATGTCTAGAACAAGGAATTGAGATTTCATTGCCAAAATACATTTCTAGCCTTCAGTGCTTACTAGCCACATTTCAGGAGCCTCTTTGTCCCTTCAGGGTCTCATTGTCTCCCTTTCAAAGACCAATATTAACTACAGATGTTTACAGGATGCTTAAGATAAAAAAATTCAATAGGAAAGAAATAGTCACATATTATATGCACAGATAAGGAATCACACTCAGATACTGTATTTACTCTTGTCAATTATACAATATTTACAAAATATTTCTCCGTATTTCATGAAGATACTTTGCCTGCCTCAGCTGTGAGCTGTTAAAAATTTACTTACTAAGAATATTGGAGTGGATAAAAATATCAGTTATCTTCAATACAAGATTAAAAAGCAAAAAGAAATACGGAGAGAAGACCTACTGAAGGAAGAAGTAAACACAGTAGTAAGGGGATGACTTCTGGTACCATTTGACATGCAAACAAATAGAGGCCATGCAAAACAGATTCATGACTTTCAATGAGTAGCCATCAAAAAGCATGCAAATTTGTTAAAAGAATCATTGTCCTAATGGCCTTCCCTTTAAATGAATAATTAAATACTTATGAAATATTATTATTACTTAGTACTACTGATAAAATTAGCATTTCAAATGCAAAATATTATAAACAATCTCTATATCACGATGTAACAGTTTTGATTATAAATTTAAATTTTTGGAAGAAATTGGCAGAGAGGGGACAGGAGTCCCTAAAGAAGAAAGGTCAGCTGCAAATAGTGTTTTGCACTATTAAAAACAATTTCTAATATGACCACTAGGTGGAAATATTGTACTTACAGTTGGGGATGTGGCTGCCGACAGCAATGGCAAAATTCCTCCGCAAGCAATAATAATATTGTCTACCATCTGGGAAATGAGGTGTATTGTATTGTGTACAAAAATAATATTTTCATTGCTATTGACAAAGTCCATCACAGACTTTGTGGAGTGACTGCAAGAATAGGAGAAAAGATGGATTAAAAACAAACAATTAAAATAAAATAAAAGTTTAGATAAATTTATTCCTTGCAACCAGACTGTGAATGTTTCTTGATACAAGACAGAATTTTGGTCTACAAAAATTTTCATTCAATTTGTCTAAAAATACATACAAGATTAGTCTAATGAACAAATTGATTGCTATCTACTTTCACACAGGATTAGATTCAGATACTCAGTTGAGAACAATGGTTTATAACCTTTTATTCCCATCAACCAGTACTTAAATTCACAGACAGTTCTGCTAAAAGCAGTGGGATTGTTTCTGAAGTATGAAAGCAATTATTCAACATTAAGAGTTCACCATGCTGCACAAGTGACATTTGAAGCACCGTTGATAACACTTAATGATCACACCTACTACCATTTTAAAGGAGAAACTTGATAATATTAGATCAAGGTATGACCAAGTTAACTTTATTAACTGAAATTAAATTTACCATTAACAATAGTTTTGCAAACCAAAGTTGTTAGTAAGATTAGGTGACATCTTAGCAATTCCTAATTGGTGAGAAATTGTCCCATGAATCACTCTCCAAAAATATTAAGCCCCTTTGTGAAAATATTAAGAAATACTCTGGTCTATAAGTATGATCTTTCCCAAAAAGAACATGGTTGTCAGCCACAAACAAAAATTAAAGGCTTCAATTTGAAATATACAACCTGAACTTTAATTTTCAAGCATTACCTAAACACAAAGTACAATCTCCTCACACATATTTGGTGAAAAGTATCAAAATTTTCTATTTTCAAGTGAATATCACAGAATAGTTCACCAAATTGGAAATAAAATGCAATATAAATTTCTCATTTGATAAAGCTATGCTCAAGTTGCCTGAAAATGAACTACTCTGTACTGAAATTAGATTAAATTGTATTTATTGTATTACAGTTACTGAGTATCTCTATTAACATCTACAAAAACCCTAGGAAATCACATTGCTGTCCTAAATTATAAACAAGACTAACCCCAAGCAGGATCTGGAATCAAAAAAAAAAAAAAAAAAAAAAAAGTTGTCAATAACAAGAGTGTTTCCTTAGAAAATGTAATAATAAAGAGGTTTTATTTATAAGGCTTGCAGGTAGAGAAGTTCTCTTTCAATTGATCAGTTAAGAAAAATGGCCATTAGCAAACACACAAGTTGTCCTCATGTCTGGAATAGAAGCAGTAGATTATAATGCTAAAAATAAACTGAAAGAGCAGCTCAGTTTATTTAGGTATGTACGAGTCACAAAATCCCTCAAGAAAACAAAAATTGTTACCTGTGAAGTAGAGGGGTAAAAAGAGAAGGCAGAAGATACAGGTGGGCACTTCAGCTAACAGCAACTCTTTCCCTCTACAAAATGTCTAATTTTTCCTTGTTAATGGAAACACAAATGAGAAGTCAAAGAAGAAACACCGACTTACCTTCTCCAAACATGAACATCTGTTTCTAGTGCAAAAAGCAAGTCTGTCAGGAGTCGCTGGTGCATGGGAGACCATTTAAACTCTGGAATACGAAACATGGTTGTGCGTGGACCCGGACTAAACTGTCGCCGCTGCTCTTCCGTCATTGGCATTCCTCGGAATCCCAAATCAACACGTAAATCCCGGTCTTGCTGGGTGACAGATCGACCCTGTACTGCCTACAGCAAGACGTTAAAAAATCGTGTTAACTTTTTGCAATTCGTTTTGGAATGCAATGAAGAATTTGAGAAAGGATAGGCTAAAGCATCTTGGCAACAAACTACAGGAGATATTGATATTCCAAGGCAGGCAGTATCCTTCTGTAAGTGAGCAGCTCCAATACAAATTGACCAAGCACCAAGAGGTTATGGTAGGCCTCCCTTTCAGATATTCACCAAGGTTTTATAATAAAGTTCTTCCCTTAAAGTATTACAGAAAAGACCAAATGCAGTACATACAAGGTCAGCAGGCACAAGACTTTGTTTATAGGAAACAACTATCTTTTTGTGCTGAGAACACAATTTTCTTTGAAGATTTGACTCAAAATATGGGCAAACTACACAGTGATGGCTTCAAGGAATCAGTGTGCTTTTAGACAGCTCCTAATTTTTCAGGATCATTAGAGAATTAAGTCTAGTCTCCCAAATCTCATTTTGCTGACTTTGTTACACTTTTTTAATTCCTTAACAGTTTTATGGATCCTCAGGACAATCACGAGATTCTCCCAAAAGATAGAGGGTGCGAATTTCTTTCCTGTTCAATACCTACATAGTCATGAGTATATCTACTTAGTGATTAAAGGCAAAAGTAAAGGATCTGATAGGCTGATATGATCTGATACACAGAGAATATGAATATACAGTGAAGAAAAGAGTAGTAAAAAACAAACACTATCACTGACTTCGAGGTAAATATTTAGAACAGCAATAACTTAATAATGTACATCTCTGAAAGTGAGAAATAGTGTTTTATCTTTGAAATTACTTGGAAGTCACTTTAGATTAGTTTAAAACTGACAGAAGATATACTTGCTTTGCTCACATATTAATTTCCCAGTCTCAGCCTACTGTTTTAAATCTGGACATTTAAAAGAAAAGAGAACTTTACAAAACATTTCTGCTAGTAATGCAATAAATGGACATGGCACTGGAGTTGAGCTGACAAGATTCTTGTATCTTTAGTATGATTTTGATCTCCTGTAACCAGCATTTTGAGAGCAAGGCAGGTTTCTTTCATTCTATTTGACCTATTTGGAGCAAAATAGTTACTGTTGCTTCCATTTCCAATGGGTTTTTTTAGAGTTAACTTTAAATGATGCTTTTCCTTTTTTCTTAGAGTTGTCTAAGATTTGATTTTTTGCATGAATCTTCTGCATAGTGTTTTCAATTCTATTTTCAGTCTTTCCTAGTTGGGAATATAGGAAGGAGTGAATTTTATATTCTTCAATATTTGATCTTTACTGATAAAGGCATTAACTATTCTCAGCAGTAAGCAGTAGTTCCCATCTCTGGTGTGCAATTTGTTTGCTTTCCTTCAGTCAATTTGAACAAAAGACTTACTGATAAGGCAGGGACCTGATTGTAGATCTGTTTTCAGAGAATTTGAGGTTAGCAACTCTATTCACATACCCTTTTTTTGAGTACAACTACAGGTATCTGTTGTTGTCAGCAGCAGTAGTAGTATCATAACTGTACCACAACATGAGAGAGCTTTTATCTAGCCAATTTTTGGGGGAAAAGGGTTAAAAGCAGAAGAATGCTGAGGATGGTAGATGCACTCAAGTAATCCTGCAGCTGGGAATGCCGAGGCCTGGAGAATATCAGTGTGGGAAACCCCATATATTGTGGCTACTGCTGTTTATTCTCTTTCTGTTTTGAGAAGTAGAATTTCTGTGTAGAGATAACATAGGTGTTTACAGAGACCTGGAGGCACTCTCACCGACATGCTTGATCTCTCTGTTTTGGGAGAGATATTAAAGCTCAGAGATCATAAGAAGCACAGGGGAGATCACAGCATGGTTTTAAACTGTGCATGCATGAGCCCTTGAAAAGTGGGTGCCAACAGCAGATCTGCCACCTGCCAGGATGGACTGAGGCTAAGGGTGCCTGTCTGTGCTCCTGCTTGCCTCCATTCAGTGTTGCTGCAGGATGTTCCAGTTAGTAAAGTAAGGAATAAATTTATTCTTTGAATTTCAGCTGTGGTTTTGTATTTGTTCTGGTTGCCTGCCTTGTTGGCTGACATACCAATAATACCCTCTTGGCAAGAATGGGCATTGATGTGAATTGCCATTGCATGAAACCCAACTACCCACACTTAGGTGGCTGGTCTTCAAGTACTTTTCAGTGGCCTCAAGGAGATCATATATAATGGGGCAGTTACCAGACATGCAGCAATCAAAACTCCAACCCTAGCTCCATTGTAAAAATGCTAAAATTAACATTGCTCATTCCTAATGTTTTATTTAATGCCTATTTCAATCTTTTTTTTATTAAGGTTAACTTCATTTTAAGAAAATGTATTTAGCCATGAACAGCTTAGAGTTTTGAAACACCTAAAAGAAGAGATTAGAAGACAACAATTCTGCTGGTCGTTCAGTTGATAATTCTTTTTAAGAAAATTATTTAAAAGAGATATTAATGGATACATGCTAGTCAATTCATTGCTATTTGTCATCGATTTTAGTGGGAAGTTACTTCAATTTACGTAATATGTGGATAATCAAGGGAGCTAAATAACTTGTAGAGGTGGACTCTTGAGTTAGGAATTTTTTGAGTAGCTAAGAAAATATTTTTAAAGTATTTTGTATTTCCTATGTTATGATGATCTGATAATAGATCATTAAAACCCATGTATCATTTCAATCCTAACAAATAATTACAGGCTTGAGCAATCTACATTTTTATAATTCAGTTGGGTTTAGGTGAAATATATAAAGAAAATTGGTTAAAATCCAGAAAAGTCCCAAAGTCATACCAACAGGATTTTCTACAGTAGCTAGTACTAAACCAGATTATCTACAATAGCTATTACTCAGTCAGATCATCTTTCTCGTTAAAGATTTACCTTACAAACTCACTGTGTTTATGGGTGCATATATATGTACATAGCAAATTAATATTAGCATTCCACTTGTCTTTTACACTCTAAACAAAAGTTCACATTAAAAAAAAAAAACAGAACCAAAAATGACTGCTCTTTTATTTTGGTGTCATCCTTTCATTGCACTTATCAATTTCTATGGTATTAATAAACTTTAATTTTAAGACTTAAAACAAGGTGGTGACTGATAGTAACAGATAATACTATCACTTTTGAGAGCTTTCAGGGGCTTTTCCTTTCTACATAGAATGCTTTTAAATATAAGGATCCCTACACAAGGCTTGGTAGGGTGTCAGTGATTTTATGTTATGAAAAAAACACAAGAGAACCTCCATCTGTACTATATAATACCTGCCTAGGGAATGCAAGAGCTCCATCTGTTTTTCTCTTAAAAACAGAGGTTCTTATGACAGAAGAAGAGACTCAGAAGTGAGAGTTCTTTCTGTATATCAGAACTCACTAGTCTGAGTGGTTTGGGATGGGTCTTTACTATTTTTTTTTAAGGAAAATTATCCTTTTTGTAAACCACAGGTTGTTTAAATAAGTTAAAATGTCCATTCACTGGAGATTTTTTGAAAGTAGTCACCGTGAAGAACAAAGCAGGCAAGTTGATCTATATTCTTTCATCATATGACATGTACTTTTGAGTGTACTTGAGTGTCTCTTTGAAACTCTTTCTTCTGACAATTTGGTAGACATTACCCAGTACCGGGCAGAACAGATTTTGTAATTTATGTTTGCTTCTTCTTTGATAGTTGCAGTAAGTCTGCTTGACTTGAACATCCTAGAAGGTAAATACTGGTGTACATACCAGATATATAGTCAGCTAGTAAAATCTTGAGGGTAGTCAATTGTTCCACCTGATAACATCCTCAAAACAATCTTTGATTATATGCTAGAGTCTCTGAACAACTTTAACACATGTTTTCTACACAGACATCAAAGACTTCAGAATCCTTACACACTATAGCATTTTCAGAGTAAATAAGCCTGGAAGAGGCCCACTTTTCATATAATTGAAGAAATATACTTCAAACATCTCTCAGCTCTCATACTATTAGTTTATCCTGCATCAATGAACAGTGATTACATCAGGCATATACATGGCTACTTGAAATTTACCTGGGTTGTGGTAGTTGTCTGGATCTTCCGTATCTCCTTCCCTGCTTCCTTACCATCATCAGATCTTTCTGTATCTGATATTATACTTCCTGCATCAACACTAGGTACAGTTTTGCTACCAGAAGACTCTGTCTCAAGAGTTGTGGCAGTCATTTCAGCATATTCTAATCCTTTAGATGATGAAGACAACTCCCTCTCAGAAATGCTACTCATTCCATCTGAAGTGGTGTGAATCTTGAACTCCTTGTCCTCTATTATACTTGAAGCACAAGTTATATCTACACTACCCGTCATATGAGCAAGCAATCCCAAATCATCATTTACACCAAGATGCATCTGTGTCTCTTGCACATTTGGAATAGAAATGTGATTACTTGAAAGTTCAGGTAGAAGTTTCTCCTCTTGACTAGGTATTTTATCAAAGAGGAATGAGGTATTGTTAGTAGAAGGTTCATCTTTCTCATCAGCCAGAGTTATTAATGGACCATTATCTTTTTCTTCATTCTTCTTTATAATACCTACGCTTCCATGAACATTGTTCTGGAGCTTCTCAACAGCTGCGCTATATACATTATCTAGAAGAGATTCAACTTCTACAAGTGCACCATTTTCTCCAGTTACCAGTGTCTCTGGTGATAAATCCATATCATCAAGTTTTACTTCAGTAGCTTCTACTTTTTCAGCTTTTATATCAACTAAAAGATCATGAACTTCCACATGCACTCCTCCTGCCCCAGGTCTCTCAGCAGTTCCAAGCACATCATCTGACACCTTTGAAGCCATGAGCAAGTCCCTTGTATCTGTACTGACGGGGTAATCTGTTTCACTTTCTGGACTTTGACTTTGTGAAAGATCTTCTATCTCTCGAATTTCCATTCCACCTTTTGCTCCTGTTGTCTGAGAGGAAAGACCTGAGATGGTGCTCACATTTCCCTTCTTCCCCTTTTTTATGTTTTCTTCCTCTTGTCTTTGATACTCTTCATACATTTTTGCTAGATATTCCTTGTGAGCCTCATATGTGACCTTAAATAGAAAAGAACAGATTATGTGGCTAAATATATGCTACATGAACTTGGAAAAAGATTAACAAGACTCTTAACGAAGTATTATGCAGAGCTAACAAAGTGACAAAAACCCGCTACCTTGACATGAATAGCAATAGCCACCAGATGGCACTAAATCACGTTACATCTCATCGTACTATATTGCTAGTCCCTTTGTGGGAGTTACTAGCATTCAAAAAAACCATCCACGAGCCATTTCTTACCTTGGAATGAGCTATAGAAAGAGTATCCACCCACACTCTCCAGCCTCCCCATTCATATTTTATTGCATGATACAAGAGAATACGGAAAATGTTGTAAACCATCTCTGTGATCTTCTGCTCCTCAGAGTTCTTAGGGTTAATGTATCCCAGAGAAAACATCCAGTCCTGCCACACTGAACACTGAAGTAAACATCTAAAGTGAAATAATTAGGTCAAAATATATCCAAACAAAGATTCTTTATTTTAACATTATAATGGTTAAGATGGGAGGAACATCTTATCTGAATATCAATCCAAAGCAAGAATAAACTTAAAAATACTTCAGTAGGAATAAAAATTTAAATTATATTCTAAACAGAAGAATCCAGTATTAATTGTTGAACTAAGAAAAGTTACCATAAACCTATTACATTTATTTTAAGTATATTTCATTTATTAAAAACTGTAAAACTCTACACAGAGTATAACAGGTTGCTATTACCCAGAAATCAAGAATGAGAAAGAACTACTTGTAGTGACATACCTTCTGTTTTCACGGCTATTACTAAACAGTTTTATCATATCAGATAAGAACAAACGTCGAACTTCCATCAGCTCTGCACTTGGTGTGGAGTTTTTTAACAGCGTTGCCACCACCTTAAGAATCACTTTGAAAGAATAAATTAGTTATGTAAAGCACTTAAACAATGTTTAAAAAAAGAAATAGTTGCTGATAGCAACTAATGTAAGCAGTAACGGAAAGCCATATGTATTTAAGATATATGAAAGAATTGTTCTCCCTTTGAATCAAATTGTTTCAAAAACCCCCACAACCTTTAGGTGATACATTTATCATCCAAACACAATATACTGTCCTTACTTGGATTCTGAATTTTCACTGTCGAATCTGGCTCTGGGTGTGGTTTATGAACAACTTGCGTGCATACTTGTTCCGTCAAAATCTAAAACAGAATATCAAGTTCTTTTTACCACTTTTAATAAAACACTACAACATTTCTTTGTTCATTTTTACATTTGTTAAGAGCATTTACCATGGGCGTACTGTAACAGCATATAAAAGAGTTAAGTAAAATATTTTATACTTGAAGAATGGAACAATAACTCCTCCACTCAAGGATCAAGATTTTCATGGTCATACAGTGTCTGATGAACTAACCCTTTAGTTAGCTGAATACATGTACAACTATGGTATTTAATTCATATTTCTCATAGTGTTATACATTCATAGTTTAATAACTTGTTCACAAGCTCCACACATCAAAAATTATTCTCATACACTTCATTGATGGATAATCAAACCAAAAAATTTTTGTAAGTGGGTTTGGTTCTCTCCAGATAGTAAAGAGAAGGAGTCAGAGACAGCACTTGTTGTAGTTTGGAATTATTATGTAAATTCTCTCCCCTGCCATTAACTGTCCTTGCCAGTGGTTAACAAAGAAAGC
>JAWWLZ010000001.1:50844836-50862339 GCA_035041345.1 Poliocrania exsul | reverse complement strand
GTGATTATCTGAGGAGGAAGTCCCCTCCTCCTCTTGAGAGTAAACATCTTGGTTTTTTCCCCTCAAACCAAGACACACTCCATTAAATAAGTTATATATTTTCTGAGAACACTAATCACAGAAGCTCTCAGAAAACTGAATACAGGAACTAGACTGTGGAACCCAAGTGGCCAAACCATACAAGGTAAGCTTAGATATGTGCGATTAAAAAGAACTTGACATCTAAGTCATTGGCTAATAGATGACATTTAGGTTTTTACAACCATAGAATACTTTTTACATCACTCAGACCTAGAACCCTAAATACCAAGGACTTCTATAGTCTTTGGTGTCTTTTCTGGAGCTAATCCTGAGCATTTAGCCATTACATCTATTTCTAACTAAAAAAAATTCAAAATCTTCCTAGTCCATAAGATTTTCAGAAATTGCAAGATTCTAAATCACCATTTCAGAAATAACTGAAGATTGAATGTGATCTTCATGCATTTCTAAGCATGAAGATGTATGTTTCAACCAACCTGATGCCAATATTTTCCTTTAACAAAATTGCTTATCAACAAAACTGAAGTTTCTACAAGAACCTCTCAGAACAGCTGAATGCTTTCACGTCATATTCACTCGCCTGAAGCAGTATTTGCTACATAAAAGAGGCTTTGTTTGCTTATCATTTGGTATAGTTGAAAAAGAAAAAGAGCATTCTTTCAAAATTTTTGTAAACTTGAAAGGAATGACATGAAAAAGGAAGAAAAACGAAAAGAGAGAAAGAGGTATCTCTTACTCCAGCATTCAGTGGATACAAACTCCTCCAAATAATGGAGAAGTAACAGCAAGTGGAGCTCTGCAGTAATTTTTTTTTTTTCTGAAAAGTGATAAACAGCTAAAGTCACAGGATCTCTTCCATCACAAGTGGGAAGTTAAACAGGGCTTGTGTAAAAATTATGACATTGTTAATAAAACACCTAAAACATGGCAAAATACATTTTGAACCAACAAATCCTGTCTTAAAATTTCTAAAATTTTCTCAAAAGTCTTGAGAATCTTGTAAAGCACAGATATTTTTAAGTCCTATTTTTTACAATTGAGATGGAAACCTTTATGTTTAATAATTTGTACCTCATAAAGTGTGTTATATGTTGTAACGGTCACCGTATTTGTATGCAGCATCAACCTTTCTCCAAGAAGTGTGAAAAGACTGTGAGTATGCATGATTTCAACCTTTCGCCTGGAAGAGAAAACAAAAATATTAGGCAAATACAAAGCACGTTGAGCATTTTAAGTAAATACAAAATAAACACCAAAAGCCAAATATTTTGTGGTTGTACTAAAAAGCTCACAAACTTGTTATTCTGTCAATAGTAGGAAATAAACATAATTTCTGATACTTCTCAATATGAGTGCAATTATAGCAATACACAAAGGTTCTCAGACAGCAATGTTGTATTTAAGATGGGCTTTTGTACAAAATCAATCACACACCTTTCTCACCCTTCATGATTTTCACAGTGGAAAAAGACAAAGTAATACCTTTCTATCTTATTCAGGCTAAGAAAGTTCAAAAAATTCACAGGCCAGCTAAAACATGATCACAAAAGAACACACCTTTTGTCACTCTCTCAAGGATTCACTACAATCCAACCTCCTATTTTCCAATATGAATC
This sequence comes from Poliocrania exsul, assembly GCA_035041345.1. Lineage (NCBI taxonomy): Eukaryota > Metazoa > Chordata > Aves > Passeriformes > Thamnophilidae > Poliocrania > Poliocrania exsul. Next base: position 50,860,681 of record JAWWLZ010000001.1, on the reverse strand, counting down.
AAAGAATGAGTCAGTTTTAAAGGGACCACAGGTGGGTTATCTGGTCCAACCTCCCTGCTCAAGCAATCTGTATATGTTAATACTAAGACACAGAGATTTATCAGAACAACCTTTCTCTTTATATAGCATTCTTTCATGCAGCCAAAATAATTCAATCTTGGAACAGCACATGTTGCAATGTAAAACAAAAAAAATCCTGAAGTTTTGAAATTCCATGTGATTGAAGTGAATTTCATATCAAGGATCAAAAACTACCGAAATCTTAAGAAGTAGAGAAGAAAGAAGCTCATATCAATGAATTCCATCTGACTCCAAAATTGGATATAATAAATAAATGGAGTACTTCTCATACTTTGCATCATTAAATTTACCTACTACTATAATGAATATGAAATAAAAATCATTCAAAATAATTATCAATCTATATCAACGCAGAAGAAAAATATGAACTAAGATAAAGTACAGTAGAGGTTCTGAAAATTTTATGCCTTCAAAGCTAAGAAACTGCCTTTTCATCATTACCAATGAAAATAACACAGGTTTAATTTACACAGTCATTCTAGGACTTTTGAAATGAACACATTTTAGTATAATTTTCAAATAACCACAAAAGAGAGTGGCAACAACTTACAACAGTGTATACACTTCTGTGCACAGAAGGGACTTCATGAGTTACTTTTGAGAAATCCTACAAGTATTTAACTATTTATACTATGATTTAGCAGATAAAAGTGGAATTTCATTGAAAGATTTAAATATACATATAAAAAGTAAACAAAAGACTAAGATTTCAAGTGCTGGCATAGAAAGAATCAAATATAGCAGAGAAGGAAGAGAACAGGATTTTGTCAACTGTTAAGGTTAGACAAATTAGTTTATCATCTAAGATCACTAAGAAAAATCAATTGAGTTATCCAGGTCCTCATCTAACACATTACTGGTCACTTCTGAGAATCAATTACTTCGACTCTATGGTTTTATCTGTGATGTATATATATGAGCTACAGAAATGGCAATTGGTTGTTATAATACTGTATTGGTTAAAATGTCATAAATCATGTAACATCTCTTTATGCAATTGTGCTTTAGTGTATTAAAATGCAATGTCCGCTTCCTGTACTGTGAAACAGAAATATAGGTGCTTTATAATTTTATGTAGTTTATAATTTTATAATTGCTTAGAATTTCCTGTATTTGACTTCAATTTTATAAAATCATGTGTATATGCACCATATGTATGTGCACAAATAGGCACACCTCACAAGCAATAGCTGTAAGATATGAAATGGGGGTTGGATTTTTACTTGCTGAAATCTACATAGAATATGTACATTTGGAGATGTTCAGAGATCTAAAAATTTAAAACAACTTTGACAGTTACAGAGAATATTCCAGTAGGTTTCAATTACTCCAATTACATGAAAAAAATAAAATAAATTGGGTTAAGTACATATGTTCAATCAACAATGGAAACTATACTGCTATATCCATAATTGCAAGTAGATACTAAGGATGGGAAGCGAAATTTCAGCTTCTCAAAATTCTCACTTTTCTTTTTCTGTAACATTCCACCAACATAGTTTGCTACTTGATTTTCTGGGTTAATGATTAATATATTTAACATATGTACTTATCTGGACACAACCAGGCTTCTCACAAGTCAAACTTTCATCTGCTGTATTTTACTTAATCCAACTTATTAACATGAATGATTTTTAGTAAGTAATGTTTGAAAAGCCCTTGGAGATTCTTGAGTGGACTATCAATTTGCTCTATTAATTCCCAGAAGGCTATTTGACTGGCTGGATCCCAAAAGAAAAATCCCATTTAGGAGCACATTCTCAGCTAACTGTCTCTCAATTATACAGACATCCTTTATTGATCTTACTGAGAAAACCACGTCTAGCAGTGCTGCACTCTGGCTGGACTCCTACCTCCCTTCCCTTCTAAGCAGGCTGAAGTCTTCTGTGAAGCACGTGGTTAATTTTTACACTGCACAGCACCCCAATGAAATGTCACTTTGGGCTAATCCCAGCAGGAAGGTAATACCACATGTAGACGGAGAAAAGTGAGCAACAGCAGGTTACATGGCACTGCCTCTTGTTAATGTTTTATTGGCACTGTAATATGGAAGATGAGGTTAAGTACACCTATTTTGTGACATCTGGTCTTTTAAATTGTGATTATTCTTGCTGCCACGTTTTCCACGTATTTCTTGCAGAGAGGAATGTTCTTACCCCCTTTTTTAAAAGCCACTTGCTTGATTTGCTTGCTTTTCCTCCTGAAACTTTCCCATGTAAGTAACATATTCTGTCATTTATTTTTCCCATCTTTTTAAAGCTATTTTTAAAGTACTGCCCTGAAAATTTTATTGCAATGACCCTGATAATTCCAGAAACAAAGTTTTGATTGCACTTATATGTTTCCTGTTAACTGTAGCTAAACATACAATATACAGTTATAAAATGTATTTTTAGAAAATATTTTTCCATTAAGACTTGAGTTTCATCATATCATCTATTTGGCAGATAATCAATGTATCTTTTCAAACATCACTGTAATAGCAAGTTAACTGGAAAATTCCATTTTATCTCAATGTGTAAAGTTAACAGTGTGCAAATTATTAATCAGAAAACCTAACAATTTAAAGTAATTTCTAAAGACTGTCAAAACATATACAGTAAACATGACAAAAAGACAAGAAGAATTCTGAACTTAAATACACCACTATAAAAATTTAAAAACTACACTTACTTATGACCCAAGTGTTTAAGAAAATATCCAAGAACCTTCAAAGCTTGCACCCATATACTTTCACTTTTGGAAGCCAGTAACTTATAAATTACTCTGAAAAAAGAAATTCAATAAGATCATTACTAAACACCACTATATAGATTGTATTTCACTAAACAGAAGTAAAATAATAAAAATAGTAATTTACACAAAATGGAAGGATATAGTGAAAGAATCAAGCACAGTGTAAGAGTTTGATTATGAATTCTTGATGTTGGAGACATGGTGTCTTTTGGTTCAGTTCAATGTTTTATAACAGGAAGTGACATCTTACACTTACGTGTTGGATAAAATAAATCAAATAAAAGACAGTTTGAGCAGTTGTAATTTAAGACAAAAGAAGCAGACTAGAACATAGAAAGTTATATCCTGGAGTTTCTTCGAATACCTGGATGCTAGAGAAACTTTGCCTTTTTTTTTTTAACACCCTCTGTTTTTAAATCCTGAATAAACAAAAGGTCTCAATAATTAACTAATTTAATTATTAAATATTTTATTAACACAACAGGTTTAAGCACAATTTCTGAAGTCTTTTAGAAAGGAAACCAGCCTTGATCTGAAGGCACTAAGGCACAAAAAACATTGCCCTTTCCCTGGGCTGTTCTTCAACAAATTTTTGAATTTATATTTTAGTTTCCCATTAGAATTAGCTTAGTTCTGCTTTCAGCCATTCTTTCTAGTCTTTCTCCATTAAAGAGTACTTTAGCAGACACAGCCTTCCTCTCCTGAAAAGATTTACACCATTATCAAATGACCTCTGAGGTTTTTGTCCTTTGATAACCTACCTAAATGAAACCCTAATTCTATGTAAGGTTTTTTTAATACTTAAGTGCTGCAATTTGGTGCATTCTCCTCAGTTTTTCAACACAAACTTTTAAACACAAAGACTGTACCATGATACAGTTTAATATCTGTACCACAAATGTTATGTAAAGACATCTTCAGTCTTCTAGATCAGTCCTACTCTTCTTTGAAAGGTGTCAGGGATAGAATTCTGTCTCAATACAAACTATAGGCAGAAAGCAAATTCCTAGCCATGAGTACAATGTGTCTTCCCTTCAACTAGCATTGTCATTCAATGAGTTTTAAGTATACATACTTATACAAAGATCTTAGTGAAATGAAGCTTGAATTTATCAAGCAGTAGATGTTGCGGGTTTTTTTCCCCTTTTACGAGTCCCCTTGCATTTTCCAAAGTATTTTCAGAACAGCACAAAATAAAATTCCATAGTAAATATAAAAGTATTACATGAAAATTATTAGTCCTGAAAAAGATTTGTATGACCAAAGTAGACATAAATAAACACCACCCCCCCACACACACACTTCTCTAGGAATTAGTTGTTAATTTCACTGGCAAATAGATAAACACCTGAATTCCACTCTACAAAGAAAAATTGAGAGGCTAGGGCAGAATTTATCTTTTCCTCTTCTTTTCCCAAGAGATTGTTAAATATACAAAGAAAGAATATTCCGAATTATTCTGTATTCTGAGGTAGATACTTGGCTTTTTGATGCATCATGTTAATTATATCCTCTATCTGAGATTGAGAAGCAAGTACAACAATACATTTGAAATACCATAATGATAATCTTAAGTGGAAAGTTTTTTTTCCTCCAACCCATTGAAACCACTCACTTTGCCAAAAAATAAAACCTAAGTTAATAAAATTGAAGTTTGAAAGATCATCAAAAGTGTGATATTTATGTGAAAAAGAAGGAAATTGGAGAGTGATGATACTGAAACTACTTTTAATGTATTTTCTCCCTTCACTGTCTTACCGTATCCCATTCCTCTGATCAAAGGCAGGTATCATGGATGCTGGATGTTCAGACATTAGTGCCACCAGCAGCTGCAGCACATCGTGAATATTTTCGTCCTGTATGACAAGCATCATTGTTATTCTAAAAAATAACCTCAATATGTACCAGCATAGTGCTGGTACAACTGGTAACAGTAAAAAATAATAATTACAGAAATATACCTCATGCATTGTTAGTAAGTAATTTAATATGCTCTGCAGTTCATCTTCCTTCACTCCTCTATCCTAAAAAAGAAAAAAAAAGAGGAATATCTTTCAGAGAAGATTCATTGTTCAAGTTTGGTCAAGCAAAATAGCAAAATTTGGACCAAGTCAAAAAATCCTACAACTTTGATACTGAAACTTGTAAGACTAAGTTCTTGCTATCATTCCACTGCATTTCCTTATCACACTGGCAATTCAAAACAGTATGAGGTCAGTCCTCTATTCCAGATAGAAAGGATTCCTATGGTGTAAGCCCTCAGATACCACAAAGTATTACTTCCACTCCTCCAATTTTTGAGACAGAACGGAAAAAAATAGAAGGAAAAGGCCAAGCCACAAAATACTGGTTTTCAATCTAGTTTCCAGTGGAAGATTATGCCTCAAAGGCTATTCAGCTGTAACAGAGAGAATGAGTCCTACACCATTTTAACCAGTGGTAGAACCAACATGAAGGATACAGCAACAACTGACTTAACAACTGCCATTATCTTTTTCATGTATTCAATTTAATAAATATATTATAATTTACTTAACAAACATACTTAATATTCGATATTTAAAAATAATTTTAATGTATGAAATATAAATATATTAAAATTTTAATAAAATACATGTCAGAGTTTGTTGAGGTTGATAAGAAATATTGTATAGAATTACCACTTGGATGTTGATGAGAAGTGCATGAACATTAAAATTAACCAGAAACAGATAAAATACCTGACAGGCATTACCTATTTTCTACTGTGAAAGATCACATTACAAGTATATAACAGATCTGAATGTTTTCCCTCCGGAACAGATTATATTACCTTCAATATAAGTTGTTTCAAGAACAGAAGCATAAATGCCCTTAGCGATACGATTTCTTTTTGAGAGGGCCGAGGACCATCTGGAAGAAGCAAAATATAGCACTTTTAAATACAAGTTAATTCCTTTAATGACTGCAGCTTCTTAAGGAAATCACAATTCCTACAGCAGATTCAGTGTTATACTCATATATAAAAGTTCACATTTGCAAATGATATAATTTATAACCTTTCAAAGTCACACTTCTAAACAGCAATATACTTAAGTGATGCTCCATCTGGAACAACAAAATCCATAGTTTAGTTTAGTTTAGTGTAGTTCAGTTAGGTTTTTTTTAAAGACACAGGAAGAGAAAAGATAGTAATAACATGATAGTAATAGATAGATAGCAATATGTGATGATAACTTGAATGACTAAGCCACTATGCTAAATACTATTTGAATGAAAACCAACAAAGAAAGGTATTTTTAATTTGTTTACTGCTTATTAATCTCTGTGCCCATTAATGCATATAGACAACTCAGTGTCAGCATCACTCAGAAACTGATAATCAGCCCTGTAAAAGACTAAAATCAAGCCCAAATCAAATCAACCACAAAGATAATGTTTTTAAGATTGGTGCAGCAACTGTAAGTCCCTGATACAAAATAGTAACATTCTGGTTAATTGGCAAAGAGAAAGGATGCCTCTGTTATCCCACACCAGGATGAGTCACTAAAGCATTTCCTGCTTTTAGATTCTTTACATATGTATTTATCACAGACAGCCCATGAATTGCATCATTTTTTTTAAAGATACACTCATAATAAGAGTTAGCCAGCTTTATGCAGACAAAAATAAATGAAAAAAAAATTATCCAGTTTTTCTCTGTAACATAGACCAATTATAAGGGCATAAACTAGAACTAATTAAAGGGAATAAGTACACATATTCACAGAGTTAAGTACAATCAGTACTGGTGTGAGAAAAACCCAACCAAATTGATTGGGAGCTTTGAATAATAAAAATAATGATTTCTAATTCTGTCTTTGGAAATAAAACGTTGTTTTATTAGTTCTACCAACAACCAAATGCAACATTCTTCCATTTGTTTTGGTTTTTTTTAATAGTGAAAAACCACTCCTTATATTAATAAGACGTGATACAGATAACAGAATCTGATCTCCATGCATACATAAATAAAATAACATCTTATGCGGATCACAGAAGGACATATTTTTCTTATTGCTGTAAAGCTAATGCTAACTGAGTTTTGCTTTAAGCCAGCCCTTGAAATAACTCTGCAATTTTTCTATCCACAAAAAGAAAAACTACAGTTATTTTCTCCTTATCATAATTTTCATAATTCCCACTTTTAGCGTTCATGTTCAAAAACATTGGACATGAAAAATGTTCTTGAAAACTCTATTTAACATGAGATAACCTGTACATTAATAACCATGCACTCTCTATCAGGAGCCACGATACTACCCACAAGGGTCCATGTAAGAGTTGAGAAGGCTGCAGGAAGCACCAGCAAAGAAAGTGAAGTGCTTGGCCATTCAGCTCAAGAATTAACTACACTACACAGCAGTCTGGAAACTTAAATGCACATTTCTCTCATACAACACAGACTCCCCAGGGCAGTGGTCACAGCCCCAAGCCTGTTCGAGTTCACAAAGTGTTTGGAAAATGCTCTCAGGCACATGGAGTGACTCGGGGTGTCCTGTGCAGGGGTAGGAGTTGGACTGGATGATCCTGATGAATCCTTTCCAACTCAGCATATTCTATGATTCTGTGATTCTGCAAACAATGAAGTTGCAAGTATTTCAAAAGCATACACCCCAACAGGGACCAAAATTGCAGTTTAGCACAATAATTTTGGAGTTGTTAAGATCGAGAATCCTAAATTATTTTGTCTTAGGAAGACAACTCCACGAAATTGAGTTTACTTTTGTGTTATTATCTTGATTTTAAGCTTTCTCACTGATGATCCATCAGTATTTCCAGAGAATGCCATGCAGTTGGTAAGGAATTCCAGTGAAGAGTTATCAAGACATAAATAACCTAGTGGGCTCTAATGAATTCTTTCTTGAACAGCAAATTAATTCAGAAAAAAGGAGAATTTTTTTAAAGTGCATGAATATTTTTGTTTTCTTTAAAAACATTAATAAAGAAATTAAACTATCCAATAGTTAGTAGACATCCAAAGATGAAAATTAAAAGGTGTGTTTAATTTTTTGTCTGTTACTTTGATATTAAAATATATGTGATTTGCCCCTTCTGAAAGACAATTACAGCTTGGCTCATCTTTACATAACAGTGTAGAATATCTTTTGAAAAGAGAAAACATCAAAGAAGACAACGGATAAGAGAATGCTAAGATGTCTCTGGCAGGTTGAAGTATTATTATTGAAATGCACCATCTACCAGGATAGAGTTAAGTCTCTCCTCACTTATCCTCTTATTCATTTTCCAAATCCACAAAAAGAAATAATTAGAGAAAGAAACTATATATTTTAAATAATTTTTCACTCCACTGCCTGCTTTGCTTTGTGTTTGGATACTGCAACTGCTGGGTGACCCTATTATCCTTATTCTGTATAAGATAACAAAATATTAAAGGCATGCATGTGGCAAATCAAAAGAATAGCTATATCCATAGTTCAACTTTAAAAAAAAAAAAAATTTAGATATTCTTTCCTGTGGAAATTAGTTTGACTTTTTATGTACTTTTTCAGATTTAAAATGAACACCACCAAAAGAAAAGTTTAACTCATAATTTTAAACAGATAATTCACCTCCACTACATGGATCTATATCTAAAATGGGAAACGTACAAAGTATAATTACCCAGCAAGCGGATAGTTTTACATTTTAATACAAGTTCCCTATACTTCAGAAGGAAACAAAAAGATTACTATGAATTCAGTAGTGTGGATTCAAGAAGAAATACCTGCACAAAACAGGAAACCAGTGACGAAAGAGAAGATACAACCCCAAATTTAAAATAAGTAATTTTCAAAAGAAAACAGCACTAGCCCAATGGGAAACTTCAATACTGAGCCAATTTGGCAATAAAATAAGGGATGCTAAACTGTCAGTACAGAAAACTCACTCACTTTGTGCTTTATTGAGACAGAGGAAGGCAGTAAAACCCTGAAGCAGAGTAACTGTCTGCAAGTGATAGTAAATCAAACTACTAATACTAAAAAGTGTTTACATATCTCCACATAAGAACTGACATGCCTGGGAGACAAGAAAACATCACACTACTAAAATGTCTGCATGAATAAGCTTACTTTCTAATATGACAGCAAATTATTTGAAGGCACCATAGCACATGCAGTCAAATTTCGGATATTGGCAAGATTTCCATTAAAGTCTTCTCCAGATCTGAAAAGTCTCATGTCAAGTAAGTTTAGAGTTTCAGCTGCCTTGTACTCACATGAAGACCTTTTCCTGTTTCACACAGTAAAATTACTGTTCATAGAAAATGGGTCCTGTTCTTCCACTTTGAGATATCAAATGCTACCTAAAATGCAGCGAATCTGGCATTCATCTAATTGTATTTTTACAGTGTAAGTTTCTTACTTTAAGAAATTTCATTTTAACACATTATTCTACATTTTAACAAATTATAAGCTTGCTGGTTACATGTGGCAGTAGTGGGTGCATAGATGCTAGTAAAAATTAACACACAACCAAAATCCTGGAAGAGTTAATTTTTTTGAAATATTAGGATTGGTGAAGTTCTGAGATGCTGAAAAGAGAGGTGAAAAGAAAAAAGTTTTGAGTGTAATAACTATAGCAACTTCTAAGGCTATATTCTAAATTCTATGACTGAAGCCTTAATCAGCCAGACCTGCGTATCATATTGATAGATTGCACTTAATATTAAAAGAGAATGTGAAGGAAAGCAATGTAATTTGCAGGTGATTAAATATTTTGAAAAGTTTCCATGAATTTTATCAATTGAGAATAAATAATACGGATTTGATAAAAATCTAATATGAAATTAAGTTAATGTGAAATTAAATTTAGCAACCCATCACCTCAGCAATTATTACATTTCCACAGTCATTTAATTACAAAACACTACAGTTATTACTGTTGTGTTAGTCAGAAGCAGAAACAATCTGTGAAACAATAGCAAAAAGAGTCCTAGTGCTGATTTGAACAGAGAAAATCCATAGCTGTTCTGGGTTTGCACATCCATTGTGATGCCACTGATCTTTCTGATAGGCTGACATTCTTCAACTCAAAGAAAGCCATTTTTACAGATAGAAAGGAGAATACTACAAAATACTTCCTTAGAGTTATATCAGTTACAGAGGCCTTTCTGTGGTCTAAGAAACAGGGAGGAAGGAAGAAGATAAAGAACACGGAAAAAAGCAGATATTAACCTTTAAAAAAGTCAAGTTGATTTATAAATCTAACTAAAGAAAAAGAAAGTTTGGAAATAGTGAGTAATAACACATTTTTTGAAAACATTCATGGCCTCACAGTTTATCAAACACCTTCCCAACTACTGTATGAAGACCTTAGTAATTGTGATATTTGTTGTAAAACTGCTGCACCAAGCAACCACTGATTTGCACTGTCTGATTACCTTTCAGGGACTTACCTGTCTGCCTTCCTGAGAAAAAAAGAATTTTGTCTGGAATTGCCACAAATAAGAAGAGAATGTGCTACATCCTTAAAAAGGTAAGAATGAACAAAGAAGAAGGGAAGTAAACCAGACATATATATGCTGATTTAGAGTTAACTGATCCATTTCTCGTTCCTAACTTTGTGTCCTTGTGTACCTTATGCCTTCTGTTCAGATTTTGATGAATACACTATATATTTTTTGCAGCTATTCAACTGCCATTTCACATATAAATTCTCCAGAAACACAGCCAACTTCAGAGAGGCAGATCTGGGCAAGATAAAGACAAGCCATACTTCCTCAAGAAAGAAATGCTACTGATTCCACAGAAGAGTAAGCCTAGCCAGGGGGGAGCAGTCTGTAATCTGCAGCACATTTTCAAAGTGTTGTTAAGGAGTAGTATCATGACACAGAAGTACATGAATTTTTTAATTAAAAACAGAATTCTACCAGGAAAAAAAAAAACAAACCACAAACAACCCCCCCACAAAAACACACCCAAAAAATAAGTAGTGACAGCCATAACCAATAGACAATACTATCAAACTTACAGTCTTGGAATAGTTAAGCAGTTTTCCAGGTCTCTATCTAGCTGTAAATATGGTTGACACCTGAAAACTTTACGCCCCAACAGTTGGTCATTCAACAGTCACAAACACAACATATATATTATAAGCTGATCAGCTGAGTTTTGAACAATCTAATTTCTCACTGAGCTCAGATATGGTTAACTTGTCTGATGGTAAAACTGTACCTGTGCAGCACAGCAGTGTAACCCTCAACAGCGTAGAGCTCTGAAAGCATGAACCTGATAAAGCCATTAGTACCAGGATATGATTCAGCTCACCCTGACTTCAGACACCTACAGTGTAGTTCCCACAGGTGAGACCAGCTTGTAACCTTCCACTGATGTCAGTGGAAATCTGATCAATAGAGCCAATGCAGCCTAGAAAGCAACTACCTTTCAAACAAAAGTTAACAACTCTGTCAGCTAGGGGTAGGACACAGCTTCCTAAATGTATTTATCAGTGTGAGTTGACATGCCATAAACCATCCAAAATATCTACCCAAAATAAGTAAATATGATGTTGGATGCATAGGAAACCCGCATCCTTCTGAGAGGCAGGTGGGATGCCCCACAGAGATTATAATGATTCAAGAAACCCATATTAATACAACTGACTCCCGCATTCCACTGTCCATAATTGACAGACGTCTAGTTCAGATGGAGACACCTCCATTGTAGGTACCAAAAATGAATTTAATTCTTCTATTTTGGCAGTAGGAATCCAGAATCAGTGTAAGTGGAAAATATAATTTATCACTGACAAAGATTTCTGGCTAATTAAGTAACAAGCACAGTTATTTTTCATAATCTAATATTACAAAAATTTCATTCAAATGAACAGAGAAGAGTATGCTTTGTTAGATATTTTAAAATAAATTTTAATAATTTTATGAAGAATATTGTTCATCAAATATTATGCTATGAGAAAATTATAAATGATGCCCCAGATCCTACAGCGGCTCTTTATGTGAGCTTCAAAAAGTTACACCTTCACTGCCTACTAAGATACTTAATTTAGAATAAGAACTGTTCCTTCTGTTTTTATTTATTAAAAACAAACAAAAAAAAAGAAAAATCCTATGCATACAACTCACTTACAAATGAAGAATTATCCAATAACATATTTTAGATATGTCACACTTTTGAAAATTTGGATATGTGACAGTACTTAAACATTCCCCAATATTTAGTTTCTCAGCATGATACTAATAGTTACAGAATAAAGATAATTAATCTATTATTTTTTAACAGACTTTCAGCCGAATCCTTCCTGCTTTACACAAGTAGACAGCTAAATGTGATGATATTACAGCCAGAGTGTTATAGGATTAGAATGACTTGCTCTGGTTAATACACATCTGTAACATGCAGCATTTAGCTGGTATCTATTATTGTATTCTGTTATTGCTGTCATTCAATACTTCCTGAGCTAAGCTAAGCACATCACTTTAAGCAAAGTTAAATCAATCTCTATTTTATAAGGACAGAGAAAAAATATTATTGAACTGGAAATACAGCTCCAGAGACTGCTGCAGTGAGAACTACAAGTCTCCACTCCATTTTTGAGGTCACTTAACACTACTAATCATTCAAACCCGACAAAGCTTTTTTTGGCAAATGAAATACATTTAAGACTTCATCTTTGTTACAGAAGAAGAAAACTCAACTATTATGTTTAGTCCTAAAGTATGGCCACAGGAGTATATGCCATATGAGTGAAGACCAAAGTAGGAATCTTCTGGTAAGACACAGGGCCATAAAGAATTATCATTAGACATGTATGATACACCAAAAGTATTTGTATAGTCCTACTTTTGACCACTGCTACAAATCCAAGGAGCTTTCACACAATGACATAAAAATATTTCTATAAAATAAATGCTTATATTTTCTTTCTTATGTGTTGTACTTACCTAATCCTTTAGGAGTGATGCCACTGCTATCAGCAGGATTAACCACCCAGTAGTAGTATTTCAGTGTGTGCATTAACTGCAGGACTGTTCCTACTCTGCGTATGGTGTTATAGATTGTAGCAGTTCCAATGAATTCAGCTGACAAGTAGGTATACAAGGACAGCTGCACCTGAAGAATGAAACAGTTATCCACATAAACATAAATTCTGTATTAGTAACCTTATGCTGTAGAACTCTTTTTAATATATACTGAAAAAATTATTTCAACTTTGGTTAGCACAAGGACTGGACTGATACTTATGAATGACATCCACAGGTCCCTTTCCAAACTAAATTATTTATAATTCTATGATTTAGGTAATTATACTGACTTGTTTTCTATTCCGGCTTTTTATACTAGAAGCATTGCCACTTTTCAATTTGATTCACTTATCTAAACTATGAATTCTTGGGAAAACAACTAACTCAATACTACCAGAGATGAAAGATAACATTTTAAAGATTTTATCAAACTAAAATACATAATCTAAAGTGAGATCTTACGCTAATGTGTAACAAAACACGTGTCACCTTTTGCCTGCAATTAAAAAGATATACTTTTATGCTTAATCCTTAGGAAAACAATGTAATGCAACTACTGAAAAAGGGACTTGGCTTCTAGAAACAGCCTTTTAAAAGAATCAGATATAACCTTATGCAATAATTTAACTACTTTTAGGAACTTATTAAAGACATTGGTGTATGTAGTTAATCAGGGTTTAGACTTCATGATCTAAAAAATCATTGCTATTAACATTTTAAAATAAAAACCACAAAAACCTAAGTACCATGTTACAAAAGAATACAGGCATCTCATTTTGTTGTAGGAGAGTCACAACATTATTCAAGTGTACAATTACCTTTGCAGGGGTATGAATCCAGATAGCAGGATTAAAAAGGATGTGATCACATAATTGCTTCAGTAGAGGTGCTCCATGAGATAAACCATCCAAATATTTTGCAAATGACAAAAATTGTTCTAGAACTGCTCTGGTTATATGAACTCTAGATGACTATAGGAAAATAATCAGAAAGAAAGAAGATAAAGAAAAACCTTCTTTAATATACTTAAAGCAGAACTATGAAATCTATATTTTCACCCATCTCATCATTACTAAATATATTCAGCCTCACGTGTTTTGATGTCACTGGATATGAAAGCAATTTATACTTTCTAATAATATTAACAATCACTATAATGGCTATATTTGACAAGTGAAAATATTAATCTATAACTATAGTCAAATACTTTTTCTTTGCTGTTTATTCAGTATTTTGGTTGGTTGGTTTTGTTTTATTAGAATCCAGTCAGGTGCTACCCTTTTACAGCACAGTGCTTAGAGAATTTCATCTGAAGTCCTTAAGTCTTCTTAAATTAATGATGTGTCTTACTGAAATTGGGTGTCTCAGTATATGCAAACACACATTACTGGTAGACTTGTCCTTGTTTCTTAAACATAAGTAGGTATTTGGAGGACTTTGGTTCAAGGTTTCCGAAATTTCAGGCGAGACTTTCAGTTTCGTAGCATGTGCTATAAAATTACTATTGAGACCTGCTCCTATGTAGTAATATGACATGAGTACTTTGACAAACATCTTTGTATACTAAATTCACAAATGAGTTAAAAATCCCACAAAACATCCTTTCCCTTGCCTTCCTACAAAATGTCAATCACTGGAACAGGCAGGTAAGTGGTTGAATCACCAGCCCTGAAGTATTTAAAAGACATGTAGATGTGGCACTGTGGGACATGATTTAGTGGTGGACTTGGCAATGCTGGGTTAGTGGTTTGACTTGATGCTCTTAAGGGTCTTTTCCAACCTAAGTGATTCTATGATTTTATGTCCCAATTACTTTTACTGCTATAAGTACAGCCTGGGAATATGCAGATTTGTTATTTTTAGAACTGAAGTCTTTGTTGGTAATAGAAATTCAGTCTGGATGTTCAATTTCCTTTGGCTTGTACACTACAATTCACAATAAATAGCCTGCAGCTAATAAGAACAAAAATATTTAGAAATTCAAGTCAGAAAAGAAAAGCTTTCTACATTCTCTGAAGTATTTGATTATATGCAAATGAACAATGGATACAATAGATAATTTTAAAATAATAAAATTGAGACTGGCTAGTAAGTAAAAGGATTTTTTCCTGCCCTGTGTGCCAAATGACTATAAGCATACACTGAAAAAAATAAAATACATTGTTTGGAAAACTGCAGGTAAGCAAATACAGCATAAGCCTCCGCAGAAAACAGCATACACTGTAAGAATTGTGTTGTGATCAATCAAAATCCTTTAAATATTCACATAGCCTGAGCTGAATATCATAGCAGGTGTTAATTAGCAGACTATGCAATTTTCATCTTTTTTTAATTTTGTGGACAACATTATGTACTGATGTATTCAATGTAGATAAATCACAGTGCTCTATTCAGGAGAAAGGGACCCCATGAGGGCTCACTAGCCTGCCTAGATATAACTTACAGAACTGAAGCTAACAGCTTTGCAAATTCATTCTGGTTATGTCACAAAAAAAAAACAACAACATACCACTTTAAAAAAAAAACACCTTAGGCTAATTCTTTGACATTCTAAATCACACTTGCTTAGTACCGAAAACTGAGAGGCACAGAAAATAGTCTGATTCTAGGTATTCAGTAAAGGTGAATGGTTTCTACTATAAGAATGTTATTTCCACAGCTGCAAATAACAAAGGGACCAGAATGAGAGAAGTCATTTTTCATTCTTCTTCAAAATTCCGTACATTTTTAGGGCTGAGATCACAATTTTTATCTTCTCAAATAACTGCTATACTAACCTCATGCTAATGTAAAATCCAGTAGCAGAATGTCAAAGCCATGAGATTCAATTGTCGGAGTATCACTATTTTAGTACAACTGACAGATTATTCAGATTTTCAGATTATTCAGATTATGAAATCACAGTAACAGGGTTTCATGAGGGCTTTGGGCCAGGAGGCAGTTAGTGCTCCTCAGACAACTGAACTGAACCTCAGTTTTGTGATAACTTCTCATCATGTCGGAAAACAGGTAAGTAAAGGGAATG
>JAWWLZ010000001.1:50821413-50844736 GCA_035041345.1 Poliocrania exsul | reverse complement strand
TCCTCAGACAACTGAACTGAACCTCAGTTTTGTGATAACTTCTCATCATGTCGGAAAACAGGTAAGTAAAGGGAATGCCCCTTTCAACTGCTTCATTCAGAAATTAATTTTTTAAATATATTTTCTTCTTCAAAATACAGGGTAACTATTTCAACAATTTCAGAACTGAGTCACAGAAGATTTTTTTTTATTACCATACACAAAAAAAAGAAATTTAAACCTCAATTATGACATGTCTGTGCTATGCTTGTACAAACCAGGAACAAGAGAACTTTCTTAAACAACTTTGGGAGACAGATAGTGTAGAAACACAAACAAAAATACCTTAAAGTGATTCACACACACATCTAAAAAGCATAAATTAGAGAATAGGACCAACTCAAGAAAATTGATTATTTGAATATTGGTTTATAAAAGAATAAGAAGATGAACAGACTCCTGTAGTGTCTTATAAAATATTTTAAATTTTTAATACTTATATCACAAATATATTTTGTTTCAACTGCCCTGTGAGCCAAGTGATTGAAAGTATCACAAAAACATAAGAAATATTAAGAATAAAGAGAGAAATAGTCCAAACATACCTTTTCAAGGAGATAGCCAATGACTAGAAAGCCTTTTCCACCAAGCATTTGTTCTTGCATGGCTACTGAACTCTTAAGAAGCTCAACCAAGAAAGCCAATAGGGTAGCACTGCATGTAAAGAACAAGAACTTTTTTTCAAATTACACATCCAGAAAATCCAATCTGTTACTTTCTCAATAATCCCCAGCTATTAAGTGAACAGAAACAGACTTGAAGAGGTGAACTATTCCTTGAAAGAATAAAAATTTTACTTTTCCTTTTGACAAATTTCTCCAATGATTTTTCTCATATTAAAATGGTAGGAATGGGAATTCATACTAAAAAAAGTGTAAAATCATTCTGTCAGAGGTACTGGTTTGATCACAACTATCCCAGATTTTAACCATCCAATCCTGGAGCTTGCAGTTCCAGCCAAAGCTGTGGCAGTTGAAAGAGGCAGGAGATGCTGAGTGGGATCCAGCTGACAGTGCAGGGCTCATGTCAAACATTTGACCATCACACTAACTATGCTAAACAGCAAAATTTCAGCCACTAGGCATGTCATCATTCCACACTTTCAGCCCCTGCAGTCACTATCATCACAGAAACGAGGCACAAAATGGCTGAACATGCACATGGGCAATGATGCCCACCACAAATGACAGTGAAACAATAGCAGGGTGGAGACCTTCCTTCATACTTTCTTCAGACCAAACATGGGAGTAATATCCAGCCCTGACTAAAATGTTGAGGATTACTTTTCCTCCAGTCAGGAAAGCACAGAGAGACTTCAGATGCCACAAGGAAATCACCCAGCAGCCCACCTCAGCAGTTATCTTTAAGCAAAGTGTTCAGAAAGCACTGGGAGGGAAAAATAGGTGTTCAGAAAAGGTTACAGTTTAGAAACAGAAGAGATATGACAGACTTCAGGGGACAAAATTGCCAAGAACGTGAAATTTATAAAAACCTGCAGTGGAGACATAAGACAGATCAATGCACAGGGGAAAAAAAAAGTCACAATTGACTCTTAGGCGATGAGAGTGAAACGTAAGTACACTCATCTGCTGCTGAAAAACTGGATGAATGGGAGAAAGAAGAAAACCATGTATTTCTGACAGAAAGGAAATATTTACAATTATTTTCCAAATATCTAAAAAAGGTAGGTGGCATTGTAGTGCATATACATACAATGCATACATAAAGCCCTTATTTCTTTTCTAAAAATAAAACAGGTGTAACAGTTCCCAGCTGTACAGACAAGTATCTGCAACCATGAAAGTTTTACACAAGTACTGGGCACAGGCAAGAGTAAAAACTATGGCTCTTGCAGCTATGCAAAAGTGAATTAAAGGAAATGTCCAACCTGCATTTTATACATTTCAACTTTACCTACAGTAGCGAGTCATCTAAAGGTTTGCTTTCTCTCCAAATACAATCTTTTAGTTTGAAATAAATGTTGAGATTGGTTAATCCATACCAGTACAAAAAAATAATCAATGTGCTGCAGAAAACAAGATTTATTCTATTTGTTGAGCAAAGCTGCCATGCATAAAATACACAGTGCAGCCAAAGTACACGCTGTGAACATGAATAGTGCCTTGTCTTGCTTTACTGTTGAATGGTCATAATAATCCATCTAAAATCACATACAGAATGCTCCAAAGCATGTCAGCAGTAAAGGAACATAGATAATATCCATTTACAGTACTCCAAAGTTTTATCAAAACAGCCTGTCAAACTGTCACATCACTTTCAAACCAGGTTGTATGCATCAATTTTTTCTTACCCCGATGAAAAGTTTCTATTGTATTTATCATCTAAAATAAGATCCTAATCATTTTTACTACATGAAAATTGATAAGTAAATCATATAAATAGTTGAAGATTTATATTTAGAAAATACTTTTATTTTAAAAAATGAATGAATGAAAGAAAATTCCATATAGAAAGATGGTGCTTACTACAATTCTCCATAAGTTAGGACACGGGTTATGACTTAGGACAACAACCCATTATGCGCAAAGTTAAGAAACAGCATACATCCTTACAAGATTAGAATCTAAATTACAATATCAAATACTATCATTATTATACTGAAATGTCAAAAATATTATTAAAATTAATTTAAAAGATTGTTGCACCATGAACATGGCACCAGACAAATTTAACACGTTCTATATCCATGAGTGCTTTATAAAAAGCCCTTTCCTTTGTACTGCAGTTTACTTGTTCATTCTAAGAATTTGGATGTAAACTAATGGGCTAGAGTTATTCTAATCTCATATCAATACAATCACTACACAACTGTTACAAATTCTGATAGGGTTCTAAATGCAAGTTATAAGACACACTGACACTCTGACAATAAAGATTTTTCTCTCTTTCCTTATATTTTTACAAGTCAACTCAAATAATCAGGGAATCAGTGATCAGTTTATATCTAAACATGCCACAGCTGCAGAAACAGACAAGCTGGTTCTATGTAAGAAAAACCAATTCAAAAAAGTGTAATAATGCAGATGCAGACAGAGCCCAAAGATTACTTTTTAGATATTAATCATCTTTATGTGAGCTATGGCTGAACTAATTAATCCTGCCTCCCCACTTTAGCTCTGCACAGAGCTACCTCAGCTGTTACTGCAAAGTGATGCCAATGTTTCTAGTTCCAGGAAAATGTATTAATTCAGCCAATACCTTTGTGAATGAGCTATGCTTTTACTTAATTCCCAAATGGCTTTTAACATCTATCGATTCAGACACATAAAGACACTCAGCTCTGCAGAGTCACCTCAGGTCTGCAAGCAGTAACTCTAGTTTCCAATCTTTCTGCATTATCCAAGATTACCACCATAAATAATACAGCTGTCTGTAGTATATGGTAATTCAAATCTTGGGATAGCCCATGTGAATGCATCATTACACCTTCAAGCACATAAAAAAAATCCAAGTACCAAAAAAAGCAGCAGTGAAGGAGAACCATCTGGCAGGCACACAGAGGCACAATGAAGTTTGAGATGAATACTGTATAGGATCAGAGTATTGATAAAATTAGCATCATAGTAAAATTTAACTAGTAGTTTGTCCATATTATTTTGCAAGAAAATGAAGTAAGCCAAAGATCTGTAACATTTTAACTATAAAATCAAAATGGAAATGTTTTTAAATTCTCACTGCATGTACAGTACTGAAGTTATTACTACCTGCAGATGATGATCAGAGATGGGCAGAAAACAGATTACATACTTAGTCTGTGGGGTTGATTTTTTGATTTTGTGGGGGGGTTTTGGACAGTGTTAGTGGTTTGTGTTGGGGTTTTTTTTCCCTAGAGAGGTTGCTTACACTTGTTTCAGGTGAATCTGATTTTTTGGAGGAGGAAGGAGGACCAAGCTGCACTACATAACAGCTGTTGCACAGAACAGTGGGTTTACATGTTATATTCTCTGTCTTACATGCTTTATGCTAGAGAGCATTCAACCTGCCTGAAATGACCCAACAGTTAACAATTCTCAGATAAGTCCTCTCAACCTCTTCAAAACTTATTTTTCCCTACATGTGCAGACTGACCTCAAGCCAACATTTAAGTGTGTGTATCTACACATAAAAAGCCATACTAATGTAATGGATGTTTTCTCCTCAATACTGCATTCTAAGAACGCAGTCTGTCTAATTTAGAGGAAAGAACTTCTAACAATTTCTAAGGGTGGCCAATTTATGTAGTCACCTTGGCAACTGAAAATAAATTCAACCTGAAGATTTGAAATACAAAAAATTTTATCAGCAGAACCAAGTTGCCAAAATCATGCTCTTATAATGGTTGTTGTTGACAGAGGGGAGATAATACTGATTAAAAGAACGTCTTCAAGATGAAAAAATTTTTCAACAGAATTTTAACAAACTTACCAGCAACTAACATGGATCACATTGCTGCAGGGCTCACATTAAACTTGCAAAATTCTGTGCACTGCCGTACAAAACTCCTCTCCATTATTGCCTATTTGCAACTCCCCCAGATACAAAAGCAAATATAAAGGACATTTCAGCCCCTTCCTACATCTCCTCTATACCTTGCCCTGCCTAGAACAGATCAGCTTATCTGCAGTGCAGCCAAAATACAGATAGAAAATGAAAGTATATATGTCAGCCAACATTAAATCAAAGAACTACAGTATCTACTGAAAAAGTAATTGATTTCAGGGGAAAAAATTTCAGCAGTTTTCCATTGCTAAAAAGTGGGGCAAAAAGGGTTATAGACCAAAACATGATGATGTACTACTTCCAATTGTTATGATACTGCTTAGAAGTACCTTCTAAATCAGGAATTTACACCATTAGGATAAAAGTAAAATTTGTCTTGGCTTTGTTTTCATGATTGTTCTTTTACACTATTTTATTTTTAAACCACTACACAGATCAATTTCTCTCGTCTCTTCACTCCCATGATAACTTTCTCTGTTAAATTTACCTTAATTAAAGTTTCATCTTGGATTGTGTACTACAAAGTTATCTGGATTGGGTTTTACAAAAGGCACCTTTAGTTAAAACAGGAACGTTGCTATGAAGATCTAAGTATATCAATTAATAACAGAAGATTTAACTTTAAGCATCTATATAAAAGAGAATGATGCACATATTAGTTTGTCTGTTCTTCTTTGGGAAAGGAACCTTTATAAACTTACTCCATTTGTATTTTGAGGTTCTCTAAAATAATAAAAAAAGATTATATGATTAACTTTATCACATGCTGTTAATAACTATTAAAAACTATTCTTAGCATAAACAGATAAAGCAGTGTTTAGAAAAATCATACACCAACAATTAATGCTTTGCTTTTAAAGAAACAAAATCCCAAAGTACTTGTCCCTTAACTTAAATTCAGAACACAATATTGTCTATATTGAGGTAAATTATTTTTATTATTATTATTACTCTTCATCTGCTGGCTGACTATTACATTGCAGTTAGCAAACAGCTTTAAATGAGTTTGCCCAGTTTATCAAGAAATTTCTTACTTCATCAGAGTATTTACTATATTTCACAGCATGAACTTAGAACTCTTCCGTGAGAAGGATTAGCAATATATTGGTAATATATTTTGATGCACAGAAGATAAGAGATCATTGCCCCTGCCTTACATCAGTCCTTCAGGAAGAAAATCAAAGGATAAAGGGTAATCAAGAATTTAAAAAATCATTTTCAGTGCATTTATAATACATGTTGGAAATACAAAGAATGGATTTTTATTAAGGTATTTTCACTGCTAAATCATGAAATCAAAAACTTGCGCACGTTTTAAAATAGTCAATTCCTCTCCTGCTACATTAATAATTACTCATATTCATTCATTCATATTTATGTAGGCAGAGCCACTAAAGTCAAGAAGGGTTCCCATAACTACACTGAAGGTAAGATAAACCCAGAGCAGAAGAGATGGATAGATGGTCGGGATAGAGAAGAAGTTTCCATGAGCTACAGCTATGGCACCTTTCTAAGGTGCTTCCTTAGCTTCCAGCTTAACTATGTTTCTTCTTTCTGTAAGGCTGTTGTGGAGAGAAAGGGGAAATTACTTCTTTCTTTTGCCTGTGAAATGTGATGAGGCCAATAAGAGAAGAATACAACATGTTTCATTCATAAACACAAGTCAGATGAATAGGTGTTGTGTGGGAGAACCAGAGAGGTGAGTCATCTCTGCTTTCAGTAAAACATTTTGGGATACAGACTCCAGTAGCAACCACCCTTAAGAGTTTCTAGGTCTTCTGGAGTATGCAGAAGTACAGCACTTTAAGAGTTTATCTGCCACATAATACAGTGGAACTATCATCCAGGCAGTCTGATTTGGCAAGTCAGATTCCTGCAATTACAGTCTGGAAAAATTCCAGTATAATCTATTTATCTGAGCACAGGTAGGTTACACTAGACATGTGAAATTTTAGGAGCGATATTCAACAATTGTCCCTCTGAAAGGCATGGTGGGGAGGGCTATCAGCACTCAACACTGCAAACTCTAAATTGCAGACAGCAGGCATAAACTGGGCCCCTGGCTCTGCATCAGAGGCACAAAAGCAAATGTAACAACTTCAGAAAGGATTACTTCCATACCTACTTCCAAGTTTAAATGCCTGTGCCAGCTATGACAAGAAAATTCTTGAAAGACAGGATAAGAGGACAGCTTAGGAAGGTAGAATACTACTTGGTATTCACCTTATTTGCTATCATGATCTTAAGATAAATTCAATTAAACTAAAGACATTAACAAGAATTATTGGAAACTCATAGATTTTTAATATTAAGCTAATAAAAAAATCAATACATCAAATTCTAATTCCTGTCAAGCTGTGCTGTTTCATATTTGTGGAAAATGCAATAGTATTAATCTTAAAAAGCAGATGCACCAACAATACGACACAAACACAAAACATCATCTGAATATTAAAAATAGTTAAAAAAGGAAAAAAAGAAAAATTTTAATGAGATATTAATTGATCAAAGGAAAACACATCAAACATTTACAGGAAAAAATTAAGAACAGTTGTCCCCTTCAATAGTGTCTCCATTTCACTGACTTACAACAGGTGGGCAATATACTCTATACCTATATTAACTAGTGAAAACAATGTCAGCAAAAACACTATCTGAAAAGTTGCCTACATCTACTTTGCTACAAATTCCAGGCGGGTGTACATATCGCCTTTAAGCAGTTAAGGTGGACCCAAGCACTGTATTTATTTAGTATGATAAACAGTAGATGCATTTTTAAATTTTATTGTACTGTGTATACAATCTAGCAAATCCAGTTAAGAACTTCCAGAAAAAGTATGTTAAACAATTCTTGGAATGGCTTCATCTACTTAATTAAGGAAACAGCTTCAGTTTCTTCTATTTTCAAATGTTTTCCCAATATGGTGCAGTCCAAAGCAATGGTCTCATCTGAATTAACACGTTATTTATTCTGGGATGAAATCAGGTCAGTGCCAAAGACTGCACACCCAGTACCTTGTCAGAGTCAGTCTGTAAGTCAGTGCTCAGCAGACCCAAATGAATTCATAACCATATACAACAGACCACAAGTGAACAAAACAAGTCCTTTCTATCTTACTATCACATAGTTCAACCAAAGGTAACAACAACAGCATCATAACAAAAAATTAGTGCATCGAGTCGGCATGGCAAGGTTTTAGTAGCGGGTGGGCT
Source organism: Poliocrania exsul (assembly GCA_035041345.1). Lineage (NCBI taxonomy): Eukaryota > Metazoa > Chordata > Aves > Passeriformes > Thamnophilidae > Poliocrania > Poliocrania exsul. Next base: position 50,836,984 of record JAWWLZ010000001.1, on the reverse strand, counting down.
GCAGGGTAGGTTTCTGTGAGAAGCTGCCAGAAGCTTCCCCCATATTCAAGAGAGACAATGCCAGCTGGGTCGAACACAGACTTGTTGATTGTCAAGGGAAAGTCCATCAGCAATGGAAGCAGCATCTCCGGCATTAAGATTGCAGAGGGAAAAACCACCCAGCAACTGCAACTGGAGTGAGGAGTGAGAGTATGTGAGAGGAATGGCTCTGTAGACACCAAGGGCTGTGGAGAAGGAGGGGCAGGAGGTGCTCCAGGCACCAGAGCAGAGATTCCCCTGCAGCCTGTGGTGTAGACCTGGTGAGACAGGCTGTTCCTCTGCAGTCCATGGAGGTACATGGTGGAGCAGAGATGCACCTACAGCCCACAGAGGAGCCCTGCACTGAGACAGGTGGATGCCTGGAGGCTTTGACTGTGTGGGAAACCCAGACCAGAGCAGCCTTCTGGCAGGACATGTGGGCCCATGGAGAGATAAGCCCATGTGGGAGCAGGTTTGCTGACAGGACTTGTGTTCCTGTGGGGACCCACGCTGGAGCAATCTGCTAATTTTTTTATTCTAATTAGAGTAATGAAAAGCAGGTTGAAAAGTAGCAGCCTTGGCAATGAAGTTAAGGGACCAGTCTCCTGAACAGCAGGGCACCATTTCATTTGAGAAAAAACTACTTAGGATATGTACAATTTCCACTCTTTTAATTTCAGTGTATGAGAGCATAAAAATTGATACAGTCCTTCACAAGCAGAATTCGTAGGTTAATTTCAATACCTAGTCTCACGGAAGATGTAGACAAGGCACACAAGGTATACATGTATCAGGAATAAAGAATACCATTAAACCCCAAACTTGATATATTTATATTACCTTGTTTTATAATTAAAAATTTTCTTTACAATGAATCTATTAATTTAGAAAAATTGAAATTGTAAGTGAATCAAGATGATTAAAAAGCAAAGAGTTCCCTCATAGTCCTGTTAGCAAACCTGTTCTAACTCTTAGGAAAAACTCCAAACAACAAAACAAATAATAGAGAACCCTGAAGTTATTAAATAGATTTTCATATTTGCAGGAGAGAAGGAGGTGAGGAGGAGTCAGAAAACTAGTCTGGAAATGTAGGACACTTACACTGGGATTATCAAGCTATTTATCTTTCTCACCTCCCAGGAAACATTAGGACAAAGGCACACAACTATCAGAGGTACAACTTCTGACTTCCTCCTGCTGGCCACCAGAAAATAATTAAATTCTACACCCACAGAAGCCTTTGAAAACTTAAGAGTCTACTGCCATGAAGCATCATCTAGACTTCTTTTTTTAAAGGGCCTAAAGACAATATTCTTCTAAAAATACGTAGATTGTAACAGCTGAATGCCAGCTACTTTTCATAAAGAACTGGGGCAGCCCTCTGTTGCTGTTATAGGTATATCTTCATAGACAAGACAGGTATAAACAAGTATCAGATACACTTTGACATTTGCATTTTGCAAAGTAATATATAAAGAGAAAGAATAATTTAAGAAATTAGAGGAAAGGCAAAACTCAGTAAGTGTGCCTCCTCCCTTATTCTACTCCTCAAATGAACTTTAAGTGTATCCTCGTTTGTCATGTTTAGCACTCTCTCCCCATTACCTCCCTTCTTTCATCCCAGAAATCTTTTATTCTTATTTCCCTCCTTCATTGTTCACTTAAGGTATTATTGTTCTCGATATCTACATTCCATTAAATAGAATATGAGAAAACAATGCACATACACCAGAACTGTGGTAATTTAATATTTAAGTTACACCTCATCAAACAGCCATTTGCTTAACAATTTTTTAAATATGGTCTTGAGGTTAGGATCACATCTTTTTATATTATGCATTTGTACAATCATATAGCATAATGAATTACAGATCTCTGTTTAGAATATAATCTAATTATAGAAGAAATGCACTGACTTATTTAAGAATAATTTTTTTCCACATACAGTTGAATTAACTCCAGAAATGTCCTGTACATTTAAATTGATCATGAATATTCTCACTCACTGGGAAGACCACACACTTGGGAAGAGTAAGTCTTTATTTCAGCTTGTAAACTTTACATTACGTTGGTTCTCCATTTTTAAACAAATCTAGTTACTGCTTAGTCTTCTAGTACAGATTCAGATCATTAATGAATTACACACATCTTTTATTCCTATGCAGGGACACATACACATATAATCCTCCTCAAATTAGAACAAAGCATTTTTGCCTAGTGCTTTGCTAGTAAATAAAAATACACAGGAATTTTTTCCCTACTTTTATTTCAAACTAAGCACTTCTTTTTCTATTTCCCTCACTTCACAGTACTTCAATGCAAAGTACATCCTGCAAAACAGGCTACAAAAAAAGCAAATATCCCACATGAGCCAATACACAACCAGCTCTCCTGCGTTAACATTGAACAAAATAATTTGCATCACTATACTGCTTGGAAGTAGAATTTACAATTTTTAAGACTGTGGTAGTACTTCTAGCACTGTTCTAAAACATTCTCATTAAATACATTAACTTTTCATACTACAGAAACAAACAAAAAGTAGTAGCTATCTTTGCTACCTATATTTAAGTTACCAGAGAGGAAAACAGATGACTGACAAAACATCACCAGATTGATTAATTTCTTAAATTAAAATGATACAAGTGATCTTTCATGAGAAATTATGCCAATGTATCACTTCTGATTAATTTTTTCAAATTTGTTGTCAATTTTAATATTAATTTTTTTTCAGTTAAGTAAATTATTATTGAACTACCTAATGCAATAGGAAATGTCCAGAATAATTAATAGCAAAATATTCTAAGCAGGAAAATTAACCATGTGTTCTGCATTATGCATCTATTTTATCATTTATTTAAATACGGAAGTCACCTATGTTGCCCTAAACACTGCTTTCAAGATCATTTGGTTACAAATAATCCTACAAGGAAACACCATACCAATGCTTCAGCATTACCTTTTCAGTTTTGTTACCTCCAAAGATTTAGGCCACACAGTTTACTGAGAAGTTTCGATATCGCATGTTGCCACTAGGACAGGAGCCTGCTCTGACAAGCAAGTGGCAAGAGATCTTCTTTCCAAAAATAACTATAGCTCAGCCATCTTTGAGCAAGGAGTCACCATCCTTGGAGGTATTTAAAAGATGTGCAGATGATGCATTTAGGGAAGTGGTTTAGTGGTGGACTTGGCAGTGCTGGGCTAATGGTTGGACTCCATGATCTTAAAGGTCTTTTCCATCCTAAAGGATTCTCTGATTCTAAGTCAGCATGAGTACTCCTTTTCAGGCTACACAAGGAAGCATTCGTCTAACATCTGTGCAAGCTTTTCAACTTAGGGATGTCTTCCATAGTATCAGAGCAGAGATTTCATGGGTCCTGGCTTGAAAGTCTCTTAGTGACCCCAGTCACTGCTGCAATTGTAATATGGCCACAAAATAACTAATCGCAGCCCTATGACTTTGTGACCATGAATGAATTAATTTCAAATATAATGAAAAATGGACTCAAATGACACTGACTTTGAGATAATTCACATCGGACTGTCAAGTAAAAGCATATCTATTTCTTTCAGAAGCTGGAAGGACTGTCATAAAAGTACCCAACTACCCTTACTGACTTTAGAGTGATTTGAATTCATTATTGAATCATACAATTTTATGCCAATTTCATCTGGAAACTCATCAGATTAATAAAATTTACATAATATACAGTAAACTACTTTTTAAAAAATAATTTTTTCAAAGAAACAAGGGTAAAATGTAGAAAAAAACCATAGAACATTCCCACAATAAATACAAAAATATTCTAAGTTTAATTTAGTTTTTATCTTGGTTAAAAGAAGCTTACCAAACTGTTGTTTCCACCTGACTGTCATGCAGCTGTCGATTGTCTAACTGGGCAAAGAGCGGAAAAAGAACTTGGATCCCTCCAATGGAATGAATTGCACTGTGAATGGAGTGGGTTACAATAGCTTTCACATCCTAAATTAATAAAATAAAGGAAAAACTTCAATTAATCAATTAATTTTAAAGGACAGTTAAAAGCATAATTTGGGAGCACTTTAACACCAAATGGAACGCAAACTTTTTAAAACTTCTTTTCACTACCTATATTTAAATTATAATCATTATATTTAAAGGCAAACATTAAACAGAAAAACTTCAGTATCATGGAAAACTGTGCCTTACAGTATGAAGTCTATATTTCTTAAGGAAGAATTAATTCATTTTTTGCTAACTTTCTAAAGCAAGAAAAAGAAGTTCAAGTGAAAGCTATATTAAAAACTCATAAAATACAAAATGATCTCTGTACACTAGCACACAAATCCTCTGGTTATCCAAGCTATGTTTAGCTAACAGCAATCACATAACATCAATTTAGCAGCACAAACCTGAAGCATAAGAGCATGGGGGGAGTGTACAAAAATTGAAGGATTCTCCTTTGGTGAGGATTCAAGGCATAGCTGAGCATCAGTAGCCTTCGCATTGTAAGTAAAAGCAATGCTACTTGCAAGTTTCCCATCATATAGCACTTGTTTATGGTGCTCCGCCAGATGAATGTCACTCTCAGATTTAAATTTGAATGTGCTCTGAAAGAAACCAAAAGTTTTACAAAGTAATTAATTTACACGAAATCCTTGCCACAAAATGTGCAAAAACTACATTGGACTTCAAAAGGATTATAGAAACGACTAAACTTCATTTTCATTTATTTACCAGTAGCCTGATGTTACTGAACAATGAGACAGTTTTTTTATTAACTCTACACTCAAAATGTGTCAATATAGTATTTGGCATTTTATGTAGTATCTCTCAGCATCAGTGTTTACAAGTTTCAGAAGTAACTATCTGAACATGTCACATTAGACAGCTATAAATAGGTTAAAATAAAAAATAAGCATACAACACATAAAAAGTAAAGAACAAATTAATCGCCTTGTACTTTAGTTTATATAAACTCACTCAAATTAGAATATAAAATGCTATAACATGTTGATTAAAGAAATAGTTATTTTTGAACAGCGTTAAAATCCATGCTCCATTAACAGTCAGGAGTATATATAAACAAGCTACTTATACTAAAATAAAATGCAAATAAAATTATAAATGCCATATTTCAAATTAATGTTTCTCAAACTCAGAGTTTTTCCATGGAAGACTGAAAAATTCTGTTATTCTTAAACATACCATGATTTATAGCTGATCCAAAACTAGATTTTCTGGCAACACTGACAAATCAATCAAGCACAAGAAGATGGATATCTGCCTTTCTACAAAGAATTGTCAGATTTACTTGGCATTTAACTATTGCATGTAGCAGTGGCAAAAAGACAACTAGTAGTAATACAGTGCTGTACAGATATAAAGAAGGGAAATTACAATCGTTTAAATAATCAAGATATACATATTTTTAAAATATTCACTCAGTTTAAAATAATTTATTTCTGAGGTTAATATGAATAATTTCCCTTGCTTTCACTGCATTTAGCCACCACAATTCTCTTTATCCTTTTGCCCCTACCAAATCGCCCTTTTCCACTTTCCCTTCCAGGATGACATCCCATATCACGAAACTACTGAAAGTACTATCTCTAGGGTTTTTGTTTTCCATATTAGAGTAAAACCAGGCAAATTATAGACTATCAGCTGCTGTTTCAAACAAGAGGTTCCTACCATTTACATAACCCATAAACCCTATCCAGCCTTTGCAGAGCTTTCAAGGCTGCTGGAAAAGCTGAAAAAATTCCCCTGCTTACAGCCAAACAAAGGGAAAATGCATCTGCCCAAGTGACTGACACGTGGCAATATAAGGTCTTGTGAATAGCATCCATTTGTATGTGGGGCATGATCTGAATAGACTGGGAACCTGACTGCAGCTGCTGGAGAACCCTTGGAGCTGATCTGTCTGTCAGCACCATCCCACGCTGCGTGATGTCAGGCAGAAGGAAGGCTGCAATGCCACACTGAAAATGTATGAGATGCAGGTACCATAGCAGAAGACACAACTAGGAAAGGCAAAAGTAAGTGAATGGTTCAATCATCATTTGACAAGGAAGGATGTCTTTAGCTGAATTAGGAGGGGTCTTGCCAACAGGTGCAGGGAGTTGATTCTTCCCCTCTATGTAGCATAGGTGAGGTGAACCTGTATAGTTCTGGGCTCCCACTGGGTGCCATGGGCATACTAGAGGGAGTGCAATGAAGGGCCACTAAAATCATGAGGTTTCTGAAGCACCTCTCCTATGAGGAAAGGCTGAGAGAGCTCGCACTTTTCATCCTGCAGAAAAGAAGCCACAGACAGGATCACATGTATAAATATCTGAAGGGAGGGTGAAAAGAAGATGGGGTCAGGCTATTCTCAGTGGTGCCCAGTGGCAGCAGGTTCACTGTATACATCAGGAAACACGTTTTCACTGTGAAGGTGCCCAGTAAGGTGACAGAGTCTCTGTCTTGGGAGATATTAAAAAAGCATCTGGACATAGTGCTGAGCAACTGGGTCTAGATGACCCCCTTTGAGCAAGGAGGTTGGACCAGATGATCTCCAGCTGTCCCTTCCAACAACTTTAACCATTCTGTGATTCCGTGATTTGCGTTTGGGTTAGGAGTCAATTTTGTGGGGGAACTCCCAGTGATTCCCACTTACTACTCTGTTTGTACTGCAACGCTGTTCAGAACCAAAGAGACTTCCTTTAGGCTGACACTCAAATGTCATGCAACTGTTGGTACTCATTCAGCCCAAAGCATCAGACTACAACCAATCTGAAGTAAAAAGCCCAATATCTACACTCTGTAAGTATTCAGTCATTACCACTAAATGTTTTCATTTAGAAATGTGTTCCTATCGTGCTGCACTACTTACTGAAGTAGAAAACTCCAAAGGAGGAGTATAATGCTTAGAACTTGAGAGCTGGCTCTCTGTTGATATGGGTGCCTACATCACTTATCAGGAAATGACTGCTACAGTTTACAAATTTGTCCCAAGGAAGGTGATGAATTCCTCCCCAGAGGGCATTTTGAACTATACCGATACTCTGTGCACTTTCTGCAGAGGAAAGAAACAATTTCATGATTTCATTGATTTTGAAAGGTATCTACATGCTGCATGCACCATATTATAATGTTTTACCACAAAAAAATACCTATTGCCTTGAAAATTTTTCAACACCTCTAAGTTTTGTCAGACTCCAAAACTCAGAAGGTTTCTCCACTATACAGTTTTTCATAATTTTGCTGTTTAAACATGTCAAAGTGTTTCAATACAAAATTGTATCATTTCATTATCATGAAATTTTGCAGCATTCTAAACTGCTAAAGTTAAACCAGTTTTATAAATAAATTTTAGCATTAATCTATCTCTTAGTCTTCAGTGTTCAATATGCCTCAAGAGTTTATCAGTCAGGTACAAATAAGTTATGAATCAATATAATACCACCTCACAGTTTTTTGAGAAAACACAAGAATTAAAAGGACATTCTGCTCTCAAAGCCTAATAAAAGTGATTATAAATTAGAAATGTTGGTCTCATGTAAAGTAGGGTAGGACGTTTAGGTACAATGGAGAGGCTACAAATTCTGATGTATGATACTGCTTGATTACTGACAATGATCCATAGAAAGAGAAAAGAAATTCAGTATATGCATAAAATACTGGGGACTCAGGAAAATACAACTACAGGAGGACAGCAGAGGCTCATGAGCACATAACCACAAATTGCAAATGGCTAGTTACTGGTCACTGAAAGAATGCAACTCTGAGGTCTGATACAGTGCGAAAACACCAAGATGGCCAAAAAGGGTCTTAGATTCAATATATTGTATATAAGGTATAGATACAGGACCCATATAAAGGATACTTGTTGCTCCTGTGGGAATGGGAGAGGGAAAAGAGAGAACCAAGAATTACTCCAGCACTGTTCTTGATCAGGAGCACAGCTTAAACATGAGCAAATCTCCCCTTTCCTTTAGCAACAAGAGTGCTGCTTTTTGATTTACTATTCACACTATTTTGCTGCTGTAAGTTCAGCAATCATACATAAAATATTATCTTGTGCTATATAATTGGTTTAGGCAAATTTGAATTTTCAATGTTATTTTGTGTGTGTTTGTATGTGCATGCATGAATGTATTCTTACTCCAGCCTTCATACATAACAAAAACATTGATACTGCAGCACTGACCAAGAGCAAATGCAGATGCAGCAACATATGGAGGAATCTGATAACTCGCTTTGAAATGTCTATGGGAGGGTCAAGAGAAGTGGCACAGATTTAACAGGGATATTAGGAGAGGACTTTGAGAAACATCTCTTTATAAACAATAGCAAACACTGCTATCAGATGCATCTTTTCCTTCCACATTACCTTCCTTGCACCTCTATTCTGTTTATCAGCCTCTTGGGATCCCAGCTGAGACAGGCTTCTCCTTGCTGCCTGGCAGCAGAAACTCACTGGGATAGCAAGGACACTGCCCTCATTTCCTTTTTCCTTCTTTAATCTCTAAGAACTGAAATTGTCAACATAGTAGGTAAAAGTCCTGTTCAGCTACAGCAAGGCTCAAAATGAGCATACTTTATTAAGGATAAAACCTGGAAATGCAAATATTGAATCCTACTATGTTTCTACTAAATATAATTTTAAATTTCAAGATACTTTATGGATTAATTTGGGAAGACTTAACAGGGAAGAGACAAATCATATAGTTCTATTGTAAGTATATTTGCCTCTCTTCCCCTCTTCAAAGCTTAATTATGAGTCATTTCTTTGCAATTGTTACTGTCATTTTTTCAATATAGAAACTCACACAGTGTAACAGTTTTTGCTAAAAAAAAAAACAAGCCAAAAAAAGCATTTTGCTCTAAGTGAAAATTTAATTTTTATTTCAAACTGAAACATCTATTAGATCAACATAAATGTTTATACTAAGTCATGCTGGTTACAATCAAATATGTTCAGAAGTACATGCTGAGAATGGAAGTATTAACTGTTTCTATATTACAATTCTCTCTAATAAGCATGTAATGTGCAATAAATAATACAAACATTATATATAAAAATATAATTACGTGATATGCATAATAAATAAGACTCATTTTAGTGACTTCTCTAGTTAATCCTAAAACCTCTTGCTTCTACCTGCACAACAGAAGGTGAGACAAGGTACAACAGATTCATTTTTCTTTATAGATCAAGATCTTCCTTTTCCTGAACTTTGTGGCTTTGGTGTCATTTGCCCCAATACATACTATGTATATTGACAGATGTGTGCCTACTGCATTGTCCTGTATGCTGGGAGATTATGCAAGTTTCTCTGTATTCCAGAGGTCTCAATGGCAGTCGTTGAAGACTAGAGGCATTATGAATGATTGTGAGGGCAGCTGAATGACACGCAAAATCACAGTCTCTTTCCTTGAACAATGTAGGCAGAGGGATGGTTGCTTTCCCTAAAGAATCAAATTCTCAGATACAATGGACCAAAGTATGAATTGTAAATCAAAGGATCTACCACAGACTGTCACAGGAAACAAAAAAACCCATATGTATGAAGACATTCTCCAATGTTGAACATTAGGAGAAAAAGGAGAAGTTGAACAGTTCATGTGCCACATTGGCTAATAGTACCAATAATTAGCACATGTAGTGAACTATTAAAGAAAAGTTTCTGAAAGGCCATTTTGCGTCAGCAAGTTAGTTAAGAGCAAGAATATGATCTCTAATGTTGAGCAATTCAAACTGCATGTCGATTGAGGCTCCTTTGGGCTATAAAATACCATACTGAAGTATTCTGAACTGAAGAATTTACAGAAATGAAGTTAAATGAGATATGAAAGAGGTAGGCTTTGAGTTAAAGCTGCAGCTGGTGCCCTGAGATCTCTAAATAACAGGACATGGTTCCTTTTTTTTGATTGTGGGTAGAACCTTGGGTTGGAAGCAGGTGAGAAAAAAAAAGTCCTGCTTTGTCTTATTTTTTTCAGAAATATGGAAGTTAAACAAAAAAATGTTACTTATAGGGTCCCTCTCTGGGAAGTTTTTTTTTTTTAAACTGCTATTAATTAGTAAAATATACTTGCAGATTTATAGACAAGGACGTAAACTCTTTCTGAGAGCAAGGGGGCATTAACTGTGCTGGGTACATGACCAAACCCCAAAAACATGATACACCAAAGTAGAATACACTTAACATAGTACATATATCTAACTGACATTTTAAAATCAGTAAGAAGCTACAGGTGTGAACAAATGTAGTTTAATGGAAGTCTATGGATCAAGCAAGGCAATTTGACAACACTGTAATAAGGTTAGTGCAGTAACTACTGAAAACATCATTTAGCATGAAGAACATATGCCTTATCAATCCCTTCAACTCTCACAAAACATTGCACAATAATTTTCACTTCTTGAAACTTGCTGCAAATCCAGGAACTTAATAAATTCATAAAGGCTTACTACATTTATTATTAAGAAGTTGTTGTTATTGTTATTGCTATTGTTATTAAGAAGGTTCAATGAGTTTCTTTTGTATAACCAAAAGGTACTTGCAGAAATATTTGTTCAAACAAAATATAATATTAAGTTTGGAATAAAATACTCCTTATTTGCACAGGTGATACACAACTCTTGACTGACTGAACATTTTTAGTTTCAAGGCAGGTTTTAACCATCAACCATATACAACAGAGTTCCTCTTCCCCAAGTAGCCCTGACGTATATTTGGTTATTCACACTACATGCCTATAATTAATAAAATTTCCAATTGTCACTGTCATTCAAGTAGTAGCTATCACCAAATGATTTAGAGCAGTCATTTTCAGCACACAAAATTAATATTATTAGAATCTAATTGCTGATTTTTACTCGTGGTTTTAAAAGTTTTTATTTTCAGAGTATATTATATATATTGAAAAGCTGAAAGTGCAGATCAGATTAAAACAGTAAATTTAAAAAAAAAATTGGGAATAAATGATTATATAAATTCAACAGTGTTTACTCAGGGTTTGATTACAGACTTCTATTAAGCATCTGTGTTTTTTTTCTTGATGAAAGAATACTATACAAAGCCATTCCAAGACGTGTCTGACTAGAGATCAAGTTTATGCAGGCACCATTAAGTTGCCCAAATTGTCCCCCACACGTCACCAGCAAAGCATAAGTATAAAGCTCAACTGTTACTTCAGTAGAACAGTCTGAAACCATGCATTTGAAAGAATTGGTTTATTACGCCTTGTTGAAGGTTAATCTGCCTTAAATCAGGTTTTAAACACAGATAGTAGAGAAAAAAGTTATTCCCATGGTATTAAGCACACCAAATACAAAACTTCCCTAATCTGATTATGATCCAAAGTAACAAATTGCACGTACAAACATGTTTCAACTATGCTTTAAAGAAGTTTGCCTCTTTCAAAAACCTGGTGGAAAGTTAAGATTAGTTAGGATACTTGAAGAAACAGTCTCCTTTTTCTGAAAACAAATCATATGAAAAAATCTACATGATACAAGGAGGAATATTCACATGTGAACTGTTACAGTTTTTACATATCTTCCAACTATATCAATAATTCACTTTTTCCAGTTTTAAGTTTTTTAAGATCCATTATTACCTTATAGCCAGGTCCTAACTGATGTATTGCAAAAATCTGTGCTGGGTTGAGTGCTTCAGTGAATACATATACTGCTCCAAGCTGGCCACAGAACACTCTATTTGCATCAGCAGTCTCCGAAGACCCAAGAAAACATTTATCATAGCTCTGTACCAGAAAGAGGCAAAGTTAGTGATGAAATAATATTAATGCACAGCTACTGAAGCCACAATTAGAGGGAGACTGTAATTAAAAAGATAAATCAAACATTATCAATCATTTATTACTTTTCTGCAGTGAACAACTTCATTTTGAATATCTTAGCATTAATCGTTTTACAGGTCTGTATTACAATGCTGTTATGACTGGCTGCTAGGGTTTGTTTGCTATTAATTGGTCAACATACAACAGAAAAAATGAGAATAGTACATTCAATTACCAAATAACCTCCCCTATTGCCTTCAAGAAAAATGAAAGCCTTTAAGTTCCTTGTAATTACAGTCAGAACTCCCACTGCTAACTCATGAGAACACATACTAAAATGACCTCTTCTTCCACTGTTGTGCTAACAGAGCTAAATATCTCTAGCAGAAAAAAAACAACCAACAGATTTTTCTAGTTTACAGCTAGTGAACTGTTTTCCTCTGTGAACACAGTCTACAATGATTTGGTTTGACCTTAAATTCTCTTCTGCCTTCTTCTACTATAGTCACACGAGTTGATATTTTCCATTCCTTCTTCCAATAACTATTCCTATGTACAAAGACTTTTTGCACTTCTCCATCTGTCCACTTCCAATTTTTTCAGATTAGAAGTGATTTTCTGTGGCTATTCTGTAAGAATTAGGTTAACTTCTACTGGTGCTTCCCAAAAAATCTGTCTAGAACAAAGACCTAGGGAACTGGAACACAAGATGCAGCACAGGACAACAACAGGAAGCTCAAGGATCTTTGAAGGCTATTCTCTCAGCTTCCTTGAGTCACATGTACTTTATTGAATGGAAACATGTACTTTATTGAAAGATCACACCTCACTGCTTGAGCTGAACAAGCAAACCCATAGAACCTGCATTAGGAAGCCTACTTTTATGTCTTGTTTGACTGCTGAGTTTTACCTTAAGGAAAAGGCTTGTCAGTCTGGAGAACAGAATGAAACACGGTGAACTGTTACAGAAATTGATCCAAGTGGCCAGGCTATTAACAAGGATAAGGGAATTCTGTCTAAGAAGTTAGGAGAAAGGCAAAGATCTGGAGCTCAGCTTTGAGATGCAGTGAAGTAAAAGCATCCTAGGTTTTATCTTTGATTTACCCTCCTTTTCATTGAACAGCGCTTTAAAGGTTGTGGGTTTTTTGCCCCTTGGAAAAAAAAATTCCCTTTCTATTTTTTGAAGTAAATTTTTTTGGACAAAATTAAAAAAAAAAAACTTCTGAGAAAAACTACATTGATTCATAAAGTTATATCCAGGATGCACAGTGCAAAAGATGGGCTAACGAGATCCTGCTCACTCCTGGGAAATCTAAAGGTGAAGCTTTCTAATAATTTTCAGTTAGTTGACTGGAATCTTGCTTAGCCTTAAAGGCTTTCCTGACACTGTGCCATTACTGTCAGAGTGTTAAGTCAATTAATGTTGAGCAATTGCCATTTTCAATGGTTATTTGAGGAATTTGTCTAAGATATCAATGTAGTTTTTTCCTAGTTGATACTTAAATATTCTGAGACATACATTCCTGCCTATTACAATGGCATTTTCCTGGATTCCTCTAGTAATCATTAACTGTACAACAGCCATTGAGCTTCTCGATAGATTCTGAGTTTTACACTTAATTACATTCTAGTTCTGTTAATGTGTAGTAATTTCCAGTTCTTTTTTTCATTCTTCCCATTTTACAGTTGCTATTCCTGCTAAGCATTTGTCATTAACGATTGCAGATCCCTACACCACATAACCAGTGTCAGTCCAGGTCCTCTAAGACTTCAAGTGGCTTTTCAGTCATCACATTCCATCTATCACAAGCATGTTTATATTACCAAGTGGAAACCATGCTCTGCAAAAACTGGAAGGCTTGGCTTTTCCTGAAAGTAAAAATGTTACCAAGAGAACAAAGAATGGCAATCAGAAGATTTAGCAAGAAGAGTCCTCCTAATTTAATTAATATATAATATTTAAACCCTCCCTTTTAGATCCAACTGTGCCTCTAGAATTTAGTGAAAGACACTTCATTTCCTTAAGTACAAAAAGGCTTCATTATCCCATACAGTCAGTCAGAAAAAATGGAGAATCATACTCTAAATAGAAGAAATAATAAAAATGTAGCAAGCTGATGAATCAAGAACCCCTGAAAGTCTATCAGAACTTTAGCTGAAGGCAAAGCTCAAGAAAATCATTTTATCTGCCTTCCACAGCCAGAACTTTGGGTCAGAAACAGTGTCTATTTTCTGCATCATTAAGTCTAGACTCTCAAACTTTCCAAAGTAGAAGGTATAGAAAGAGAGTGCACACACACAGAAAACTTAAACTTGAAACTTATATAACTATCATTAAAATAATTTCAACACAAACAATATGAAAGCAGATGCATTTCCTGTAAGAATAGACTGTTACTTGATCTCGTCCAATTAAAAAATGCAAGTGTATGCATGCAATCTGCCAGTAAAAGAGATTGGTTCCTATCCGTTGGACAAACAGTTGCAAGATCACTGTTCCTTGCTCCAAGCTGACTGACACTATGCAACTCTACACCTCTCAATATCTTTTAACTGGTTTGGATGGCCAGTAAAGGAGCACATATTTGTAAGAGTTTATGAACCACTGAAATTGCTCTGTATTTTAGGGATGAACTTTTGTAGCAATTAATTTGTACTTCCTAATAATATTATTTAAATATTAATACTGTAGCGCTCAGCACAGCATTTTTAATATTGGTCAACTGCCTGTTTACTAATGTCAAGTGAAACAATAGAAAAAATGGAACTGGGAGACAGATTTAAGACTTTAGACTTTGTTTAATATTATAAATCTCTTCTCCATGCTTCTGTTTGCTAGCTTTAAGTCTTTCTCTCTCTCATTTGTTTGAATCTGTAAACTCTGCATGGTAGAAATAATCTCTTACTATACCTATACAGTGCTTAAAACAATATGACTGGTAATAGCTCAGGCTCCTCAGTTCTACTTCAATTAAAATTTGGTTCCTTAAGGCAAAAAAATTATAGAAATCTTATATGGATCAACAAATATCTCCTCTTGAATCCAATGCAGTTTTTCATAAGGACTTTACTCAAACTAAATCCATCAAATCTGTAACTACCACACAGAGAAAAAAAATATAGTACTCTTTTTTTGATTTTTCAATTAACGTTAAAATGAAAGCCTATGAGAAAGGAAAAGAATAAAATCTTACATCGTTTGTGTTAACATGCCAGGCCATGTCACCATAGGATACCAGCTGACCATTCACGTAACATCGTATTTCACTGTTTCTCCATCGATTATAGATGTGTACAATGCTTATCATGTACCACTGGAAAGACATGAAAAATCAGTATACAGTGGCAGTTTTTGTGCTATAAAGTACAACATATAAAGTTAACAAATGGCAGAAAAAATAAATGACCAGTCTCATAAAGTTATACAAACAGATGAATCCTTGCAAAATCCACAAAATAAAAGTCAAGTCAGTGTAGCTTCAAGTCCAATCAGTAGAACCTTGCCTAAACGTAATGACGTACCTGCACCCCTTTATGGGGATTAGAGAAAGTCTAATTCCTTTTTCAATCAATCACGAACAAAGTATTTTTTGTAAGTCACTGTCCCCACCAAACAAACAAACAAACTAAAAATATCCCAATTCAAAGTTTCGCAAGTTTCATATTAAAATTTCTTTGGAACTTGGGCTGCCTTCTCTAAGGTCATGGCAATTAATTACTATCTCTTCCATCGATTTCTATACAGTTCAGATTATGACACTTCCTTGGACTAAACTCCAT
>JAWWLZ010000001.1:50801808-50820184 GCA_035041345.1 Poliocrania exsul | reverse complement strand
CATGGCAATTAATTACTATCTCTTCCATCGATTTCTATACAGTTCAGATTATGACACTTCCTTGGACTAAACTCCATTGACTCCTCTTGTAATAAATAATAATGGTGCGATTAAATGATTGAGCTTTTTTGTTATGTTAATATGTTCTTCAAAGGCTCCTATTAAGCCTTAGTCATCTAAGGATAGGGAAAAAAGAAACTGAACTGTAATAATTCTGCAATAATTTGCTATAACTTACACTTTACTAAGTGCTCTTCATTTTGGCACAACTTCACCTTTCTGAATAGCTTCTTTTTACTTACAGGGGCCTGTGTTTCGCTATTTATCTATGCTCAGGTACACTGTGAGAAGCTTTTGAAAACTGTTAGATTTTTTAACTAAGAGTGTATTTGCTTTTAGCCTTTTGTATCTTTGCATTTAGGCAATTTCTCCAGCACTAGCAAAAACCTTTTTTATTTTAGAAGGCAGTTTTTCACAGTTCCTTTTAAATAAAAATCAGAAATCTCTATATCCAAGTATATTCTGCATTTTTCAAGACAAAGTCAAGCAAAAGCCAATGTCTGAATTCTATAAAAATTTCAAAAGTACATAAATCTAAATGCATATGGTATTTAAAATTAGACTGAACCCTTGTACCAGTAAGATGCCACCCAGTTTACATCAAGGTAATGCAAGCTCCTTTGTATAAGCATGCTTTCTGGTCTCCCCTAATTCATCACAGATGTTACAATCATCTGTGTCATGTGACTAACAATTTAATCTGAATACAACACTTTTCCTACTTAGTTACTGATTTTCATAGCACAGAAACTCTGTTATATACTGTCATAATGAATTTATTTGATTAGGTTAAGTGTTTAATACACAGCACCACAGTATTAGCAAGGCCTGCCCCACTGTCACACATAACTGTAATTACAATTTGAAATGAGCACCCACTGTTGGTCAAGTCAATAAAGCTTCAGATACTTCTTTTATGTCAATAAACTCATTTAAAATAAGACATTCCAGCTGCTCTTTATTTTTTGTTTTTTATATATGTAGAAGCAAGTATATATGTATGTCTCATAACCTCCTATTACCTATGTCTCATTTATGTGAATGTTTGCTGATGTTGTACAAGTGGCTTTTTTGATTTCTCTCCTATTCTGTATGTGAGGACATGATTTTCAGGACTTTATTACTACACTACAAAGCAAACCAAGTTACGTGATCTTACACACACTTTTTTCTCCAACTTGCAGTTGAAAAATTCCTCCTTTTTTTTTTCCTATATTCCAAGTCAGTAATTCAGTTTTCTTTTACGTTCATCCTGCAGTTGTCTTCTCTGCATCATTTTCTCAAAAATGCACTAAGACCATGCCTCTCATCTCTAACAGCAGCTTATTCAGGTAGGATTCAAAGACACTTCAGATAATAACTTGTCCATTTTTTATACTGTTGAAATCTGTCGAGCTTAGTCACCCACTGCTAAGTCATATTCCTATTCTATAGCACAGTAAAATCAGAGAGAGAAGGCATCACACACTAAGTACTTCCAATATATGGAACTTATTTCTGTCTATACTAAAATTAGTAAAGGTGTTCAGAATTAGAAACATAAAATAAAAGCTGTTTACTCTTGACTATCCTGCTTTCCTGTTATACCTTTACAAGGATTGATTCTAAGGCTGGAACTCAAGGGAGCAAAAATCACTAGGGGTTACTAACACACAAAAATTTCAATTTGGAGTCCCAAAAAAGCAGTATAGACATATTGAATATAACACTGCCAAAGCCAGTTTAGCTCTGTTCAGATGTCAGGTTAGTACACTACACCCACATTTTCTATTTGGGAATATAATAACCAAATTTCTCCATATATTTTTATAAATGCTTGCTTTTACAATGTAATTAAAATACATCAATTGAAACCTAAAGTAACACTTGACACACCTTAAAGTTTTAAAGTAAAATTATATATTATGCTGTGAATGGTGTCATATGACAGAGTTAACAGCTAGATCTTTATGTTAACACAGTAACTTTCAGATTTGTCTACATAAAGATTTTGAGCAGGTGACTTGAATATATTATTTTACTGGGATTCACAAAAAAAATTGAAAAAAAATCCCAAAATATTATTCAGAAGTTTAATGTGGATGATGTTTCTGACAAAATCTATTGCTGAAATATCCATGTCTGTAAGCAAATACAAAAAACTAAAGAAAACAGTACATGTGATGGCAAAATTCACACTTCTCAAGTTAGCATTTGGACAGTTGGTTGCTTTGTAAATGAGTACACAATTTTTGAATACGTATGTACGCATTCAAAGCTTGCACAGTGAAACCAGTCTCATATCTAAATAACATGAAGAAAATCAATTTGCATGTTAAAACAGGATACATTTTGATTTGTTATAGCAAGAAATTGTACTTGACACATTTCCTTCATTATGCATCTTACCATATACATGTAAACACAAGTTAGCAATGGAAAAAATATATTAAGCCACATGCAAATATATTCTAGAACACTAATTTCAAATAATGTCTAAATCTGACATATGACCCAAAGTGTATGAAGCAAAAACTTTGGGAAATAGAAAACTGGCATGGAGTTATATTTGGACATACTTAAGCAGATCAGCTGATTATGATTTGAAACTGGTATTCATATAATGATATATACATGTAGTAGTATTTCAGAATTAGCTATGTTAAATAGAATAGTAAAATCTAAGATTTTCTAGAGCTGGTAAAAGAAAACTAGTAATTCATATTAAAATTATCAAAAAAATTTCTTGCTAAAATATGAAAGGCTACATCTTTGTCAGCAAGTAAAGAAGAGACCAGCTAAATCCCAAGAGCTAATTAACAATAACATAATACAAAAGTTAACAATTTCATTTGTTCCTTGCTTCAGTGTTCATCAGTAGCATCAGATGTGCTACTGTAAAAGAAAATTGAAATGTTATCAAAACACTTTTCTGTCTATAAAATTAAATATGCAAAACAGAATTGGCTCATTCTGATAGCAGATATGAGGTTAAAAGGCTTTATAGATCTTCGAGTAATATACTACAAAAAAGGCAATACTTTGTTAAAAAAAAAAAAAAGAAGTGACCTTAAAGCTATAGGATGAAATTAGAGTCAGTGCTTTTGAACCACAAATACATACCAAGAAAAATAGTTCAACATTAAGCTGATGTGTGAACAATGGCATTCCCTCCCTAAGAGTCTGGTTTCTCAGAACAAAACAAGCACTGAAATTCAATATACAAATTCTAAGCCAATAAAAAGAGAAAACAGCTTCACAGCAAAATATATACAAGACTGCTATCAATGACAAACATATAATGCTTGCTGTGTGGAAAAGTCAATACTTTAGTCAACTACCTGCAATTTCGAAGGCTGTAGAATAATCGTTCCCCTAAGACTACTAGGCATACAGTAGAAATGAACACTTATATGATCTAGAGATATAATCAAGATTTACTATGAAAAATGAGAAATCCCAAAATACCACTGACACAGACAAAAGTTCAAACCTTATATCACACAGCACCAGGTAATGAAACTCTAGCATTGCCAGCAAAATTTTTCAAGACATTGGCAACACAGTTACAGAATTTTCAGAAACAGAATGATGGAATTTTAAGAGTAAAATACAACCATTTTACAAATACTCAAAATTCATCTCCATCTATACCTAATTAAGCAGTATTTTTAGAAAACAAGCTGCCTTTATAAGAAATGTTCCTCTATAAATTGTTACATAAAATTTTTCATGATCATGAGAGCAGTTACTTATAAACATGAAATTATTAGTAAAACTAGGGCACTAAAAGGATTTTAGCCCTTCTTTCCAAAAGCCCCTTATCACATTTGCAATGTTATTCTTTACTGTAAATATCACTTTGCTTACCTTGCGTGGCTGAAAGTCATACTTCACACAGTGCTGGAAACCTTTGCCTTTTGACTTCAATGATGTAACTATTAAGCAGTTGCCAACAAAATGAGCAGAATACCCAACACCTTTGCTAGTGCGGAAACTGAAAAGAAAGAATTATGAATTAAATTGGGAAAAGGGGAATTATTGTATAATAAAGAGGTCCAAAAATGACCATAAATTACCATGAGGAAAAAAAAATTAGTACCTAGAATGGTGAACTTAAATTTCCTCCCACCATTCTTTGGAGGGAGCTATTTACCTTCAGCACTTAATTGATTCCAGGCTACATTTCAAAAATCAGTCTTCACTTTTTTCACTAAAATCCAAGTGAGTAAATATTGTATCTATCACATTTCCCCCCAGTCTCCTAATTCATCATAATTTAAAATAACACATCTGATTAAAGTTGTGAAGAAATATCCATTACAGAACAAGTGTGAGATGCCTTGCAATTTTATAGCATTCAGAGAACAATGCAGCTGGTATGACATAAAAATTTAAATTCGAGATAATTACTATGCACAAGAATTATTTTTCAAGACTTATGAATTAATTAGGCTAATGATCTATGAAGTTTTAATCACCTGATTTGTGGATTTAT
Source organism: Poliocrania exsul (assembly GCA_035041345.1). Lineage (NCBI taxonomy): Eukaryota > Metazoa > Chordata > Aves > Passeriformes > Thamnophilidae > Poliocrania > Poliocrania exsul. Next base: position 50,815,647 of record JAWWLZ010000001.1, on the reverse strand, counting down.
TTTCATTTGTCAATTTGATAAAGGACTGCAATTTTAAGAAAGTAAGTTTAGTAAGGGTTTCCGGCTTTCTTGTGACAAATACAAAGACAGATAATGCAGAAAGCTCATACATTTCTCTACTTACATTTGAAATCAAAAGCATTTTAAAGAGAATGTGGACTTCACAAAAAACAATTTGCAAAGGTAGCTGGTCAAAATTCATGAATAATGTCACACAGAGCAATTTAAAAAGGGTAACTTTATCTGTATCACTTAGCCCCTTCTGAAAAGTGAAGTACAGCAAAGAGCAGTCTGCTATCACTAATATGGAGCACATTTTATACAGTTTTTGTTCTTCTTTAAATAATAACCAATAGCTGAAATATAAAGTCTAGATGGTGAACTACATCAATAAATTCTTAAATATCACTTTGCATATATAAGAAGACAGTACTAATTTTGAACATATGTATAAAGTCCTGTAGCCCACTAATTAACATCTTCTTATTCTCTTAATGTAGCTAATTTATAAAGTAATGTCATATTCTTATAATAACAATGTTTTAAATGGTTTCTTTGTTGCAGCATTTTCATCAGATACTTTTACTAGGTTTTCACTAGGAACATTAAGAGGTGAAAGGTACAAGCAAACACTAAGTTCAGATTTCATCTTAGTTAATAGCTGCTGAAATTCTGTATTTAGTTTACCCTACTACACAGATACAATCTTGATTTTAATACGCAGAAAAATTGCATAGTTATAGATCTCATTCCATCTTCAGAAATGCACAGTTAAATCTGTATGTGTACATTATTGAAGGAGGGAATCAGATTTGCCTCTTTGTTCACTATCAAAAATAGCTGATAAACCATGACCTCATAAAAAAATTCTTTACAAGATAGGTGATGTGATTATATCTTGAGATAGTCAGGATTTAGACATTCTTCTCCTCTAAGGGAATTTTTAAAGGAGGTAAAAAAAGACACTCTCAAATTCCCAAACTCTAGAAAGCCACTTTTGTTTTAATGAGTTAGAATACCTTTATTAAATGTTAAAACCAAAGTGATGAGGCTAAACAGAAGAGGAGTAATAACATCTAGAGATCACTTTTCTGCACCCTAATGGGTCCCTTCACAGAGGTCCTTATTTCCAATCTTGAAGTCTATTTATACATATATAAATAGATCTTCAAGTATATAGGATATATCATTATTTTCCCAAATTCAGGCTGTGTCTTCTTTATTCTTTCATCTGCCTCTATACATTTTACACGATTCTCTTTCCCCTCAAGCTGTTGTGCTGAAAAGGAGCATTATTCCCTGCCACAGCCCTTAGTAAAGCCTTCCATACAACTCTTGCAAAAAAATAAGGGCACTCATTTTAATAAATGTAAGAAGTCCTCTCTAAATAAACCAACACATAATCTAAGAATGAAGAGTAAAATTCCATACTGTCCATTACCACTGACCTCAACAGTGAGGACAATTCCTAATGATGTCATTCCCCTGCATCTTTTGAAGACTATTTTTAACCTGGATCATGACAGTGATCTGTCTCCCACAATGACTGACCCCATAAGCAGCTATACCCTTCAACAAAAGGAACAGTGAATATCACTCAGATATGCATATAATCTGCATTACCCATATATACAAGTAACCTGCATGACCACAGTACTGAATTTTGCTCAATAACATGAAGGTTAAGACCTTAAAACATAGCTCTTACAAAAAGAACAATTGGATGTGTTGTGAGCTAGTTTGAGACTTTGATTTACTTCCTTAGGGCCTCACGCCATTCAAAGAAGTTTTCAGCAGGCAGCTGCCTCTCTCACAATGCTAAATTTGTTTTTCAGCAACATAAGTAATCTCTACAGTCTAAAATGGTTTTGTTTAACAGAACTGCATTCTGAAGGATAATAAAAAAATACAAAGATTCACTAAGCTCTGACACATGATGTTGTACTATTTGATTAGAAATGTCAAATAAAAAGTTTTCAATTACCAATTAAAATTGCCCATCATTGTAAATATCATCATGTTTTTACCTCATAAAACATTATTACAATTGTGTAAAATGCATTCTACTACTTTGAACAGGAGCTAGTAAGCACTGTGAAATAAAGAATGTCTTTTGAAGAAATGTCTACACCTTTAATTTTTTTTTCTATTTCCTATCCATACTGGTTACTGGACTGATTTCATCACCACTATGGTTAAATCAGAGTATTGCTGAAATTTTAGGCACTGACTTGTCTTTACATGAGTAACATCCTGGAGTTCAGCATACAGACACAAGAAAGCAATGAAATAATGAAAAAACCAGCTCATTTCTTAGCAGGGCTCCTCAGCTTGGAATAGAATAAATGATTTTATAAACATGAGGCTTAGCCAAGACTTTACTTTTTTCCCCCAAATAAATTATAATTCTAATACAACAGTAGTTAAGAAACCGAGAACTCAACTATGTTCTCTGTTTACCTCAACACTATAATATATAATGTTAATCTTTGCATTTTATTTCTTGCCAAAGGTAAAGTGGGCTAGGACTGGTCTCTAGGATACTGCAAAGAAATTCTCTTATCAATTACCTACATGTGCAGAACTTGCCACATCCAAAGACGAAATACACAGACACAACAAGAGCAGTACTGTCAACAGCCGTAATGGTTTTATGAGCCTTAAACTACCTCCCAGAGCAGCTGGTATACAATTTTACTACAGTTCGTTCATAAAACCTTTACAGTTATGTTTCATTTCAGCCAGTTTCTCAAAGCAGCTACTGAAGTTATTACACTTCCATAGCATGAGAGCATTCTTCCATCCATCAGGGAACTGTTTAGGGATTCCAGTTTCTTTAGCTTAGGATTTTACAAGCAATTTAACAGATGATCATAGTACTGAGATTGAGAAGATATTAATTCATTCTTGCCTGAATGGTGGAGAGGGGAAGTTGCTTTCTACTAATTTTGGAATTCCACTATGTGCTTTTGCAACTGTTCTGCATTATTTCTATTATTAATAGCTTTAGAGAAGGACAGACAATAACTAGATAGCTTGATTTTTGGCTTTTTTTTTTTCTCCTTGTCCCTACATCTATAAAATAAAATATAGAATGCACTGTCAGAAGTTTTAGCCATTCTTCTACTAAATGCTTGTGGAAGCACTTGGATGTTCTGTGGACAAAAAGTAACAATTGTATCAGTCCAGCCACAGTTCACCCTCTAATTTTTTTACGGAGTCTGATACACAATCTGAAAGAAAGAAACTCTTAAAAAATAACAAAACAACACCAAAAAACCCCAAACAAAAATCAATCTTTGTATCTGGATCAATCTTATCTAATTCCAGGCCTTACTTAGAAATTATGTCACCCATTTTTATTTTTTTTATAACAGGAACAAGTATAGAGATTTAGAGGATGGAGACTTTCCCAATTGAGCATGTGTAAGACTAGCCCTAAATTTCTAAATTTGCACATTTTTATGACAAAGAATCTACACCTTATTTTTAATGAAACATTTCCAGAAATCTATTATTATTATTATTGTTGTTTTTATTGTTGTTGTTGTTATACTCTGTCTTATAATTGTGATAAAGTATTGCTTGTCTAAAAGTTTGATTTTTTCTATTTTGCAGTCTACCCACTGTATCTCAGAGTAAAATAAAAAAAAAGAAAAAAATCTATCAACATTAGATTCTGCATAAATTCTGAAAATAGCAGTCCAGAGCATCCTTAATTTCATCACTATTTTTATTTCTTGAAAGGTTTCATTATAAAATATATTTTCCAGGGCGCAGTTCACTCCCAAGTGTTCTCTGAAGAGTATCAATGGTCTCTTAGAAGAAGTAGCAATTCTTAACTGTAAATGGCATTCCAGTAACGCTTTTGCCAAGATTTCAGGGAGGGGTTATCACTTTTTTCTCTTCAATGTTTGTTCAAGCTATCCTTAAAAAGATCGTATTAGCTCTTTTCAGCTAGAGCAATGAAAAAGCAGTTTATGGTCAGTTGGTAATCTATAACAACTCTTAAAATCCTTAACATTCCTCCTTTCTAATACATAACTACTCATTCTGTAAACATGGCACCCTTTATTCACTGCTAGATATATGGTGCTAGCTGGCTTATACTAAAATTTGTGCTACATAATTCTGAATCTTACCCTTTGAACGTCACTGGTGTATCTTGTTGTTTGTTATTTATCATCCATGCAAATGTCAGACTTTTAATTTTCTTTCTAGGATTGCATTTTATAATTGGTAAGATAGCTATAATAGTCTTCCAATACACAAGTGTTAATAGACTGTCAGTTGCTCAACATCATCCCCAGAGATAATTAAAATTGTTTTGTGAGGAAAAAACAAATTGGCTTACTGTTCTTGGAGCAGGGCTTAGCATTTAGCTAATTACAGAACAGTAGCAATTTTCCCTCACATCTGGCAAATGTGAAAGAATTTCTTTGCTTCCCTTCTCCATCTTTAAGCATCAGTTTTCACATTATGGTTAAGCTGATGTAGCCAGGGTCCCCCACCACAAAGACACTGCACTCACTTAAATCCTGGATCATATCTAAGAAGGTAATTTGGAAAACCATGGATTTACCCAATCAAACTGATGACCTTCTTTGATGAGATGACTGGCTTGAAGGATGGTGAGGAAAGATCTGGATGTTTATTCTGACTTTCTACAAACAAGACCTTTCAACACTGTGACAATTAATGAAGAATGAGCTACATAAGTGGACAGTGAGGTCATCTGAAAACTAAGTGAACAGCTGAGCTTAAAGCATTGCCATCAGTGGTATCAGACCAGTTGGAGGCAAATTATTATTGGAGTACCCCAGGCATCAATACTGGGTCCAGTCTTGTTCAGCTTCATTATTAATAACCTGAATGTTGAGACAGAGTACACCTGTCTTAAGAAAGCTTAGAGACCATACAAAACTTTAAGGACTGGCTGGTACACCAGGTTAGCATGCAGTCATTCAGAAGGACCACAGCAGGCTGGAGAAAAAGGCCAAGAATCTCATGAAGATCAGCAAAGGGAAAGGCAAAAGTTCTATCCCTGAGGAGAAACTGCCCCAAGCACCAGTACATGCTGGGTACTGACCAGATGGAAATCAGCTGTGCAGAAAGGAACCTTGTCTGGGTGGACAGTAGCTTGACCATGAGCCAGAGCAAAAGCAGCCAGTGGTATTCTGGGCTGTGTTAGGAAAAGAACTGCCAACAGGTTGACAGAGGAGATCTGTCCTTGTCCTCAACACTGAAGATACCACATCTGGAGTACTATATCCAGTTCTGGGCTGCACAGCACAAGACATGGACATACCAGACAGAATGATCAAAGCCTATAGGAAGAGGCTGAGATATGGGACTGTTTAGCCTGGAAGAGATGTGTATGAGTACCTGGTGGGAGGAGAGGAAAGAAAACTCAGCCAGAGACTTCCCAGTGATATCCACTGAAAGAAAAAGGCACAATGCACACAGATTGAAACTGATAAATGTTTTTCATTGTCAGAGTGGTCAAAGACTGGTACAGGTTTCTCAGTAACGCTGTAATGTCTGTGTTTGGGAAGACACCCAAAAACCTGATTGGAAAAGGTCCTGAGGAACCTATTCTAGCTGTTGTTTGCTTTCATCACCTCTGCTTCAAAACAGAGTACTATTTGAAGTTGTACACATTACTAAGTCAATGCTTTTAAAATATTGTTTAAGAGACATCACTTTTAGTAAGAAAATAAAGAGTTTATTTATATGACACATTTTTCACCTAATTATACATAAAATATCACATGACCAAAAAGTACATTGAAAGAAAAGAAATGTTTGCTTTGGCATCTTCATTTTCATGGTAGTTGTGTGTGACTCAAACTTTCATGACTCAAAGTCCAAAATCTGTGTAAGGAAGTTTAGATGGATAACTTAGTTTGAATAATTTTCCTATTTAAACTTATTAATTTTATTAATAATCTATTATTTTACATTATTAATTATAATTAGTTGGTCAGACATTGGAATGGCCTGCCCAAAGAGGTGGTGGATTCTCCATCCCTGGAGGTTTTTAAGGTGAGACTGGACGTGGCACTGAGTGCCATGATCTAGTAATCAAAGTGGGCTTGGATTAAGGGTTGGTCTTGACCATCTCAGAGGTCTCTTCCAACCCAACTGATTTTATGATTCATTTGAGCCACTACAGAAAAATTATAAGAATTAATTCTCCTCTGAGGTTGGTATATTCAGTTTCTCTTATATACATTACATACATATTAAATTTGCACATTTTTGGGGAACAGGTGACCAGTGAGCCATTTGTGTATTCACAGATCTACCTTCTATTACCCCTAGCTAACATGAAAACAGTGTACTCTGAGTGTAAAAGATTTGTTTTGTAGACTGACATCAGCCGAGAAGCTTAAACACCAAACAGAAAATGCCACAATATTCTCAGTTTAAAGCTCTAAGAAATAATATATTGTAAAATTCCTACAGAAACCACCACACTAGATTTTATGGTTAATCCACAAGGCAAATGTCTTGCATTCACAGATTTATAAACTGCAAAGCAAAAAGGACAGATGACTTTTTAGGAGTTTGTATGCAGTAAGCAGCCATTAAAATCTGCAGATATTTGGCAGTGGGGAAAGGATGTCAGGAAAATAATAAGAAAGATTAACTGTTACCAGGAAGCCAGACCAAACCATAACTGCAGCATTTTAAGTTACTTACCAATAGAGATAGGGTTTATCCTTATCTACATTGATATTGTTTAGTGGATCCATACGAAACCAGGTGTTCAGAGTAAATCCATTTTGATAAGGCCACTTAGCAATAGGAGGCAATGCAATTGCCTGGATGGAGAGGGGAAAAAAACAAAAAGAAGAAACAAGAAGTTACTTTTTGAGAAATACTGTTAACAGTAGTGCCTTTCTAAAATACTGTAATTCTAGATCTGTAGATCTGCTTTAACTTTCAAATATTAAAGAATACAGAAAAAAATCCCTTCAAATAGTGCTTTTGAATAAATGCATTACTTTCCCACCTATTTTAAAATACTTTAACTCTTAACTACATAAATTATATCATTAGAAGACACAAAATTAAATTTGTGAATGAACAAAATCAACAAAACAAAACCAGAAAAAATAGTTCTGCAGAAATTTATAAATATGGCTTTCAAGAATTATTAATCTGACCTATAAAATTAAATATTAAATCAAATTAATCAACAGATCACACAATAGAGATTAGTTGGTAAAACTACAGTATAAAAAAAGTTGTTCTCTGAGATTTAAGAGCACTATCTGATTTTCTTTTTCCTCTGAACATTTAGTAACGTAAGTGACTGAAAATTTGACTCTCATTCCCAGTTAAATACATTCATAGTAAGGCATGGCCTGGGAAGAAATTATATTTTTCAATATTTTATTTTTATGAGCTGACTGATGAAGAGTTTCAGAGAACTCTTTATCCCTGAGCTAGACCCTGAATAACTATTAGGGAGGAAACGGAAAACACAGCAGCCCTCTAGTTCTTAAACATGGCCTAAAAGAAAGCTGGAGAGGGACTTTATGCAAGGGCATGTAGTGACAGGACAAGGGGTAATGGCTTCAAACAAAAGAGGAGATATTTATCTTAGATATTATGAAGAAATTCTTTACTGTGAGGGTGGTAAGACATTGGCACAGGTTGCTAAATCTCCATTTTTGGAGATGCTCAAATGCCCAGTGGACGTGGTCCTGGGCAGCCTGCTCTAGGTGGCCTCGCTTCAGTATAGGGATTTTTTTATGCAAGGCAACTGCTGATACAATTTTAAGAGCAGAGAAATAGGGTAATCACAGTAAATTTTATAATTACATACAGCAATGTGCTCAGATCATGCTAGTACTTAGGGAGATAAATAAAACCAATTCTGCAGCAAGCTTGGTACTAAACATTTAAAAGAACACCTTTGGGATATGCCCGCTGAGAGGGAGTTTCCTGCCTGAAACAGAAGAGGAGCTGCTTGATGACAAATGGGAACAACACCTGGAACCACCACCACTGGTGTCCTCCACATGGAGTGACTAACATGCTACCTACACAGACTGGCATGGATGTAATACAGTACTGGGAAGAGCCCTTCAGCTGGGACAGCAAAGCAGCTCTCAGCAGCACACCAGTAGACTGGTTCAGTAGACTCTTGGCTCCTTCATACTGCCACTGAAGTCAAGGAGTATGCACCCAGCTTCAAAGAGGGCCAATCTGATATTTATGTCAACATAGTAAATCACACCTGAAAACTTGAACTTGATGCAAGTGAAGAAAGTCCTATCCAGTCTCTTTCTTCTAATGAAGTGCTTTGCTTTTTGCATCATTTTGTAATTATTTCTCCTTGGTTCACTTCAGAGGATGTATCCTCTCTAGAAGTTCATAGTGTAAACCAACATGTGCTACTCAAGAAGTGCAAATTTGAAACTCATATTTCTTGATTTACAGGTGCACAGTCATCTTGCACGGTATGTGAAACAAGATGCTGGAAGGATCCAAATCAAGGAAAGAGAAATGTGTACTATGCATTTCAAGCAAGAACTTTACACTGCTGTAACTGATGCAAATCTTTGGAATGGGAGGAATATTTTAAATTCCTCCCCTGAAAGTATTTTTTGAATCTCTGATACCTAATTAAATTAAAGAGAGAAATTTCATTAGGGTTTGCCTCTGAAGCCTAGAAGTGTCAAAGCACTATGTGTATTGTAGACATTCATATTCTGCAACATCTGTCTTGCTGCTGCCTGTACTTATAGCAGAGGCTAACTGTGGCTATAATTTAGCAGTATCAAATAAAACTTTCCCCATGCATTTTGCTGACACATCTGTTTATACAGCTGAATATCCAATAAGATCAAAGAAGTGACTAGCAAAAAATGACCCAGGTGTAAAACAGTGCTTTTCAGTTTATTTTTCTGATGCAATATGCCACACGAAGAACTATATTCACAAAAAATGGAAGCAATGGTTTGTGCTTGAAGAAAATTATCAGTGCTATTGATGAAATGCAAGTAGAGCAGCCTTTAAGCATTAGCATGAGAAAACAGGAACTTCAGGATTATTTTCTATTAAAAGATACAAAGTTTTATCATAAGCATACGCTATTTCATACCAGAACAGAATTCAACCTCAAATCTGTATTTCTCTGATTCAACCATTTCTATTTACTCTCAATAATCTATATATTTGTACTTAAGATTTGGATTTATTTGTAGGGTTTTTTTCTGAAAGTACATGTAATCAATGAAAGAGAGAATATCCATTTGGGAAAGTTTGAAAAGGGATATAATTTTGCCATTGTAATTTATCTTCTTAAAAAAAGCCAAAAGAAGGTTGCATTTAAGTCACTGTCTTGACGGAAAGGAAACAGCTGATGGAATTCAGATAAAAAGAAAAATTTATAATAAAATCTACGACTAAGCAGTCGCTGTAAACTGTGACATCATGTACAAGTTCATCTCTAGATTTTCCTCAACCCTCTCCTTTATATAGCATCAAATACATTAGTCTAATAAAATAACTCTGTTCTTTGGAATTTTCAGGTTTCACTTTTACAGTAATTTCCCCAAACAAAAATCTGCTGCTTCCCAATCTATTCTCACAAGTGCAACTTCTCAACAACACAACTACCTTGCAAATCTATGGAAGGAAACATCTACACTACTGAAGCATGTATTTCCCCTCTCGTTTCCTTTTCAAAAATTTCTGAAACCAAATTAAAGAAAAAGCAAGTGAGGAGCTCTTTATTTGATTTTGAAGTTGTAGTATTTTGGTTGAAAACTTACTGCAGCACTACAGCCTGGGAAGTTGAAAAAGGTATCAGGACCATGTCTCTGTGGCATCTGATTAAGGACTGATAATAATTTAACTGCATGTCTTGGCTGTGAAAACAAAATGGCACAAAAGTCAATACAACCATTTTTGTACTCTATAGGCTACAATGCAAAGTGGACAGTTTTCAAACACAGCAAATTAACTCTAAAGTAGTTAGCAAAAATATTTCTTAAACATATGTTCAATCAAAATGATAAAAAACTAATTCAAGTTTCGACATCACAGGAGGCTCTTTACATTAACTTCAGTCTCTAATGGAATGACATTTAATGCTTTATCTGATCACAGCTTACCCAGATTCCATTTTCGCCTCGAAGCATGCTGAACAAAAGCTTCAACTCTTTGACAGTGATGCTGTAGCTGGCAAGAACCCCCAACATATCAACTAGGAGATCTTCAAAGGAAAATAAAGTTATTTTGAATTCTGAACTTCAACGCTTTGACCAAAAAACCACAAAACTTGAAAAATTATTACTTTTAAAAGTGCATTTGTAAATTCTAAAAATCAAACTTAGATTTCCCAAATATTTTAGAAAGGATTTCATGTTCTCATTGTTCTAGCTTTTTTATGGAAAAAAAACCCCAAAACACATTACCTGTGCAGTTTTAAATTTTGAATCACACTGAAAAAAAGTATTATATGGAGAATCAATTCTTCACATTTCAAAACATTTATTATATATTATGAACTTCTAGCTTGCTTCTTTCTGCTGCATACTTTTGGGATAAGAATTCCTTCCTTACTCTGAAGTTAGTATTTGTCAAAAAATTTTGACCTAAAAGATGCTTGATCTTTATGTAAAAGCAGCACATTATACTGGTAATTTGTATAGCCCCACATTTTTGCTACAGTGATAATGCTTCTGATTTTTTATCAGAAGCAGAGGCTAGGCGGGGAAAAAACCCCCTCCCCCACCTGAAAAAAAACCCAACCAAAACAAACCAACAAAACCTCTGCAAAATGAAACCAACCAACCAAAAACCTAACAAACAAAAACAAAAGCAAAAGAACAAAAGACCCACAAGGAAAAAAGCAAAAAGTGTGAGCGAGAAAACAATGAAAGAGCGCAACAAAAAGAAGTGATCAAAATTACTAACAAATGATGTAAGTCAGCTTTCATTACAACATCTCAAAACACAGACTTGTAGAGTAAGAACATTAAATAGTCTGCCTTTCAGGGAGTATCAGGTTTAAAACTACTGCTAGTGCTTAAATTTTTATTTTAAAAGACAGAATTTCATTTTAAGAATTTCTTAGCTTGTGGGATGCTGGACCTTGTTTTATACTCCATACTTTTTTCTGGAATAAAATACACTACCAAGAATTACTACTTTCTCTGGCAGGAGGAAAAGCAATTTGCTTATCTTCACAGATGTGGCGTAAGAAATTTAATTCACAGATCAAACAGTAAAGTACAGAGTTTCTAAAACAAAAGAGCTATGACAACAAAATCAGCATTAACAAACTTTTCCCATTCATTTAACAATCACAAAATCTTCAACCCCCAAAAAACTTGTAGAAGACGTAGGCTTCTACATATAAATTTATATTTTATTTGTACGACTGCATATTCTCCTTGTTCATTAGTGATAGGATGGCTCTCACAGTCTGACAACGAGAAGTCTTGGGAAGCATCCAATTTTTTCAATGACATTTCACATTCATTTTTTGTATTAAAAGAACTTTTCTCTCTGTAAATCCACACATGTGTTTTTGAGCAAAACCACCAGTATCTATTTAACTTTTTTGACTATGAAACTAGTCTCTGGACCTTAGCAAGTAAAGGGCATGTGTGAAGAATGAAATACCATTTAATTTACAGGAGACATAATAAGCTGTTCAGAGAGTCAAATTGCATATCAAGAAAGGAAAAAAAAAACCCAAGACTGCAACTTAGAAAACATTTTCACTATAAGGTCTGAATATAATCCTAATGTTCAAGTACAGTTTTTTACCCCCTTTCCCTAATCTTCCTTTAAAATTAGTGCCCCATTAAGTCTCTGACAGAATCAAGGGAAAACAAAATACATCAAAGAAAACTAAATGCCTTTTTGTTCCACGGTGTTGAATTCCATGACTCAGCTCCTCCTCTGGTACCTACAAGCATCTGTCCCCTTCCCTGCACAGCCTCCAGCCTGCAGCATGATGCTGGCAGTGATTTGCACATCTTGTACATGATCAGAAACTGAGAATAGTAACACATTGAAAACCCAGAAAGGGAGACAAGCATAAGAGAATACTAATCTTGGGCTGAGAATTTCCCAATTCTTATTTTCTATTCTTAGGTTGCTTTTCTGATCATGCTACTTCAAATCTTGCTTCCTTTACAGAGGAAAAAATGCTGTGTACAAGCAAAGTTGTCTCATAAAAATCGGAACATTAGTAAAAAAAAAAAATCTTGTAATATAGACAACAAAAGCATAAATTAATACAGTCAAACACAGAAATGATTGGCAGGATCTAAAAATCACTGAGCATGCGCTGCTTTGTTTCAGTCTTACAGTAACTTATGGCACAGAAAAATTCTTATTTCTACTGAAGACGCTGATAACCTACAGGCATTAGAAATACATATTTATAAGTAATGAATTAAACATTGAGGAGAGAAGGAAATATAAGCTCCCTAACAATGTAACTTTGGGTAAAACAATGACCTAGAAGATTGCAGCCCAGTAGGTAATAAGTAGAGATAAACCGAACAACATCTGTGGAAGTCAAAGCACTTAAGACTACTTAAAGATATTGCTGTGAACTCCTCTAGAGAAGGTTTGTTTCTTATTTCAATATAACAAGACTTAAAAGGAACTGCCATCTATTACATAACTTTATTCATATTTATTATAAATCTCATAAAAGAGTCAGTCTACATCTGGTTCATAAATCCTAATAATCCACTCATCTTTAAATGGACAAAGGTCAAAAAACATGCTACAATTGGATTATTTTAATGTCTATGTTTTATACTAAATAAGATTACATATATAACTGGAATCTATGATCTCATTTCAGAAACAAGATTGTGTAAAATAATATTAAGTCCAAGAGAAAACAGGCATTTTTTCTCATTTTTAATGCATTTCTCATTTCTGTCAATGGCATCTTCTGAATAGTTTCATACTAGGCAGTTTTCATACAATCTATAATTTAACCAGCAACCTTGAAGGAATGTTTAAATGTGTCATTTAATATGAACATACAGTAATAAAAAAGCCTCCTTGTCTGTCAAGTAACAATGCACATATGTCAAAACAAATGGCCTGGCATTAACTTTAGAAGACATACTAAACAGCATTGGAAACACAACTTCAGGAAACTACTCTCATTCCTCCTTAAGCTTTTAATATTAGATGGCCATGAAATTGTGAATTTACCTCTTGTTGGTGACGTAAATTAATTTCTACAGGTTGGAAATACAGAAAGTGATAATTTTGCAGTTTTTCTTATGGAACAAGTTGAAAGAGCTTGTTAACAGCCCATTAATGACAGGGCAGTCAGAACTCAACACTGTTGCTTGAAAACTAGGAACTGTTTCAGTGCTTAAGAATTCAGTCCTAGCAATTCTAGAACAATTACCTACAGCATAACAACAGAAGTGTGGGAAATAAAATGGGACTTAAGGGAGACATATCTACTCTATAGGAGTTCAGCCTATTTTCTCATACACCATTCAGACTTCAGTGAAGGCACTACTGACACACTATCCTAAAGAGCAACTCAGATCAGATGATTTGCTTCACCACTCATCACTTGAAAACAGAGAAGTGTAAAAAGTGAACCCCTTAGGGAAGATTCTGTGAAACAGTTAAAAAACAGATAAACAAATGAACTAAAAACCCGAAACCAGAAACTGCAAAACAAATAATGAAAAAACCGAACAACCAAAGCACAGCACAACACCAAACATCTATGAAAATATTTAGTATTCTTTTCCCCTTAACCATTGTTAAAATGGCTGACTATTCCCTATATTAGTATAATAGATTATCACAGTACAAAGA
>JAWWLZ010000001.1:50778674-50801708 GCA_035041345.1 Poliocrania exsul | reverse complement strand
ATTCTTTTCCCCTTAACCATTGTTAAAATGGCTGACTATTCCCTATATTAGTATAATAGATTATCACAGTACAAAGATGAGTTCTGAAAAGCAACTTGAAATACAAATGACAATGAGCCCATTTGGATTGCAATTGAGACTTTCAAAACGATTAGGCTTTATTCTTGAACACAGAATCTGTAAAACCACACAAAGCGAGATATCTAAGGTACTGAGAACCTCATGAACCTGACAGTCTTCATCTAAACAGACAGGAAATTCTTCTCACTGCAAAAGATTGGGTACATGTTTATTAGCTTTTTATAAAACCTGAGAAGAGTGGCTTCAGACTTAGACTGGTCCTGAAAGTGTGCTGTCAAAACATAAAACAGATTATGCCTGTCTTGTCTACTTAAGCCCTATCTAGGTCTAATCACAGTGTTTCACAAAGGTACAAGTGAGATGACCTAAAAACAAACAAGCAACTCTCAGGAAAACCAAATAAAAAAGTCCTAGAAAACCTGTTGCCTTTACAGAGGATAACAGCCAATTTCAAAACATTGGGCTAACAGAGGGTTAGCAAATGTTTTGAGAAGAAAGTTGTGGTTAGTGGTACTCACTTCCTAGAAGTAAAAACTAACACTGCTGTGGTTCAAAACATCTTCCCTTCAATGTTAAAAATCCTCTTGGCACGAAATTTTTTACTTTATTTCCTCAGTTTGGAAAGTTCATAGGAATACTTGGGGCAAAGTTCTACAGTCACCTTGTGTCAAATATGATCTTAACATCTGCATAGCAGGTTAGGGAGCATAGATACTGCATTAGTTGTCACTGATTTTGTCATCAAACATCTAACACTGAAATAGTTATTACATTACTATATTTGTTACTTCTGACTAATTACCAACATTGTTACCATTTATAAAGGGGTGGTGGGGTGCTTACAGAGATTAAAAGATAAAAGCAAAATTACTAATTTGGTTGCTTCCATGTCTTGTTCAGAAAAATTCTCAAAAAATTCACATTCTCATCTACTTGCAGTTATCAGAGGGAGACTCTACAAAGTGTGAGTCTGTTCAATCTCTGTTCATGATATACAGAAGAGTATTCACATAATTTGAAACATACTGCAAATCTAAAATTTCATTAGAATTCCAATTTCAGTTTTGTTTTTAAATTAAATATGTGCTCCTTCATCCATGTAAGCATACTGAAGAGCAAGCTTACTGATGTTTTTTCTGCAGAAGGTCTCTTTCTGAAATACCATGTAACCACTTTCAGAAAAAAGATTAATGAGGTAGAGGATTCATTGGGGTTTGGTTTGGTTTGTTGTTGTTTTTTTTTTTTAATGTACTACGTCTGGCTTATAATGATGTATGTAAATTCAGTGATTTTTCAATTCCCAAATGCTCCTGAAAGCCAGGTCCTATGCTCTTGATTTTTGACTTCGACAATTAGTTAAGAATTTTTTTTTAATTCTGTCTAAGAGAAACATCATTACAGTCCTATATGCCCTGTATAGAAGTACTACTTAGGGGAGCTCCAACTAGACAAATTTTATTGGTGTGATTACTCATGTAAGAACATTAGCTCCATGAGTAAAACCTGAGAAACTTCAGGATAGAAATATGTATTCTCATCATATAACGTGTTATAGTTAGCATGGAATAAAAGAGTATCTTCACCCTTACACTATTCTGACATATTTAAAAGTACTGCACAAAACTTCTTTGGTGAAAACCAGCATTTGTGACTCTATTGGTCTGTTATACTTCAGTCTGAATCTCACACTACAGTACTTAGCATAACACTTCTAATTTTAGCATTTACACACACATTTCTAAACAACAAGATGGTGATTATGATTTGCTTTGAAAAACAGAAGGTAGCTTTTCCAAATACTTAAATATTACAGATACCTCTCTCTATATATGTATAAAAAAAAGAAGCAGCTTACAAAACCATTCCTCAATAATCCAGTTTTCATGCTGCTGTTGTCCTCCTCTTCCTTCTCCTCTGAAATCCTTGCTAGTTTACTGTTCCACAAAACCTCTATATGTGTCAGGAGTCAAATCATCAACTAAAATCTTAGAATTATGGACGGTAAATCTCTTCATTCTTTCAAAAATGCCTCACAGTTCAAGTATTCTATCAATCACAAACTACATAAAAATTAAGAACTATTTTCACACTGCCTAAGTTGCCTCTCCAGGAAAATAAATAATAATCATATGTATCCCCTCAGCTGCCATATTTAAATGTGACAATCAACCCTGCTCCTCTGGCCAAGTAATCTAGGATTACAATCTGCCCCCTGTTATTGAAAGGATGTAGTATGGAATAAAAACAACTCTTTTAAACATGTTCTGAAAACCTTAGCTGTGGCAATAACTTCATCACTTATTTTCAGTAAGAAAAGTATGCTATTTTTTTTAATGCTGCAAGAAATTACAGGATGTTTAAACTCACAAGTATAAAGAATTGAAATTATGTTAGGAATCATAGCTATACATTATGAAATGACTGTTTAACATAATTCACATGTCCAGCATTCAAACCCATGAGTAATTTCTGATACACTGTCAGATGAGGTTAAGTTTAAAATGCATCATAACAATTCTAACATAAAAAAAGATCAATGTACTCCAAAACCAAAATATTACCATGCATTTAGAAAGTCTAACTGTATTGCTTTTACTTATGCTAAAACTCAGGGTTTTTATCATTAAGATAAGGTTATCTTCTCAGATGAATTAACAGGCAGTTATTTCAAATAATTGCCTACATATATTTCAGACTAAGACAATATTTTTGTCATTTCCCTGAAACTGATAAAATAGTACTTCTGATTCAACAGCACTACTAACCAAAATAACACTTCAAGTAAACACCAAGACATCCCACACCCCTTCATAATCAGAAAAAATTGGCAGTTCAAGAATGCAATAATATTTTCTCAGTTGGCAATTGTTTACCTGCAATCATGTCATCCACAGTACTCATCTTCAGCAGCACCTGTTCAATTAAGCCAACTTCTGTGCTAGTCTGTAAATTACGCACACTTTTTCGTAGAATTGCTGTGAACATACTCCAGATTTCTGCTTGGCATGTTACATCACAGTGCTCCAAAAGCTCTGACATGCATGTAATGCTCTCTGCATCCTGGATTATAAAGTTCATCTCAAGATCAAATTCGCCACCAACCAGCTGAAAAAGAAAACAAGAACTGCATTACATTGTGAAATACATAGCTTAGTGTCTTTCATACCTTAATTGTGACCAACACTGAATGTGTTTTGCATGATTAGAAAGGTAAGTTTGATAAAAGAAATTCACAGCTATGCTCTCTAAGAGTGAACAATTATGCTATACAAAACACAGCTTGTAAAAAATATACACACTGATATCATAAAATACGACCTTCAGTTTTGTCACAGTACTGAACACAACATTTTAATAAAATCAAATCAAAATATATTTGAAGTATTCCTTCCTACAAAGTATTTGAAATGATAGCCTGGCCCAAACACATAGCGCAGAACCTGAAAAGCACAAAAGCAATTGAAGCTTTTCTACCATTCTCTGAAATTTGTCTACTCAGAAATAAAATACACTAAAAATAATTTTGCTTTTTCTCCAGACATAAGCCAACATTTCTCCTTTATTGTGTGTTTGCAAGACCTCACTGCCCTTTCCATTGTCCCACCCAAACAGTCATGCAGTCGTGCCAAGAAGAAGAATCAGTGACCTGCTCTGGACCAACACATACAAAGAAAACTTGTGTAATTATACCACCGATCAGCTCCTTGTGTGGTCAAGGAAACCTACTGCTGGTGCAAGGGAGAGACTGCACTAGGAGAGGATCAAGCACTCAGCCTGACTCCTGTCCATCCAGGGACTTGCAAAACACTACCCAGAGTCCTGAGCTCCAATTAAACAGCACAACTACCAGGCCTGTATTAGGAGTGAGGGGGGAAAAAACAACAAAAGAAGATACAGTCAAGACCAAGAATATCTTCAGGAATGGAATTCAATAATTACAGTAAGTCACTTGCGTAACTACTGAGCTCAATATGAAGATTAGTTTTTAAAAAATATCCCCTTTTAATGACAAAAACCTCTTTCACTTTTTAAGGTAACAAAGCTTAATTGTCATGCATTCTATTATATCCTAGAAACTTTGAAGAATTTTGAAAGCACAAACGTCAAAGTTCATAGAATCACAGAATAGTTTGGGTTGGTAGGGACCTTAAAGATCATGTAGTTCCAAACATGATGCCTTGGGCAGGGAACCTCCCAGCAGACCCAGTTACTCATGGCCCCATCCAGCCTTATCTTGAATATCTCCAGGGACGGGGAGTCCACAACCTCTCTGGGCAACCTATGACAGTCCACCACCCTCATAGTGAAGAATTTCTAATATTTAATCTAAGCCTATCCTTCCAGGTGAAGGCATTTTCCCCCCTCATCCTATCACTATATACCCTTGTAAAAAGTCCCTCTCCAGCAATCTTGCAGGTCCCCTTTAGGTTCTAGAAGGTGCTATAAGGTCTCCCTGAAGCCTTTCCTTCTCCAGACTGAACAAACCCAACTCTCTCAGCCTGTCAGTAACAGTCATTTCAGTAACTGCAAATATATTACAGAAAATAACACAGAAAATTAATTCTAAAATAATTCTAAGATATTCTTTTCTGTTTGTTTCATGAATTTATATAATCAAAATTGCATTAACATGTTTCAAATTAAAGATATTAAAGATACTCAGAATTAATCTCTTATAAGTGTGTAATTTCAAGTCACCTTTAATAGAAGGCAATTCTATAGCCCATTTAAAACCAGTCAGTATTGCCTGGAAATTAAACTCAAAAAAAAAGAAAGAAGTTGAAATACTATGCAAGGTTTTTTTACAGCTAAATCTATCCAAATATTCATGACTTCTTTCAGGCCCAAACTTTCGACAGAATTAATACAAGTAAGCAACTAACTTTGGCTTCTACACTAATTTCTACTTTTCATTCACTTTCAAATTAATTTTTCTCTATCAATTAATTGCTAATAACCAATTTATAATTTTCTAGCATAAAAGCTTCTAATATGCTAAATATACAAATTGACTATCTCCTCAGTTCTCCTGACATTTAATTACATTCAAATAAAACTATTAACCTAATTATAATTACTGCTTTAATTTAAAACTTGTGACTGCATATCATATATTTGCATATTTGGTAAACACATAATGTGTACCAAGGGAAGGCAAAAAAAATTTCAGTATTAGAAGCACAGTATTTCTGTGGTCATTCTTTAGAATCATGAAATAGATTAAAAGAGTTTTAATTATCTTTTCAAGAAACCCAGGTGGAGTTTTATTTCTGAAAACACCGCCACTGGCACACACTTCTCCAGCAATCTGGGTTGCTGCATTTTTAGGTATCTCTTCACCATGATAAGCCTCTCTGAGATTATGTTAAAAACACACAGAGGTAAAATAGGCACCTGTAGACAACCTTCAGTTGAACTCTCTTAGATGCTTATCCTAAGACGAAACTAAGCACCACCTGGAAGTGTCTACTTTTTTTCCATTTCCTTCCATGGAGGAAAACTAGGATGAAAAACTGTATTTGTGGAGTCATTAACACTGGATACATTCAAAGGTCACCTGCTCACATACCTGGACAACCGGCTCTAACTGGCCCTGCTTTTGCAAGAGGGTTGGATAAGAGAACTTCCAGACTTCTGTTTCAACCTCATAACTCTGTGTTAATATTTAGGTATACAACTTTCAGATACCTAATACAGGTGAGATGAATCCCACTGTTTGTTTTTGATAACAAGGACTTAAAGTCAAGGGAAAAATCTAGTAATGCCTCAGTTGGAAATAAGAGGCACAATGCAAACTGATCTCCTTTCCTTAAACACTATTCATTGGAAAACTCTTCCTAATTTAAATTAATAAACTAACCCAGAACGAGTTAAACAGATGTAAATAATTAATTACAGGCTAAAATAATTCAAACTGTATCTGCTTGCTAATGTAAGTCAATATACTAATATGTAACTTTTAAAAGACTGAAATGGAGTTCCTGAAGTGATGGGATATTTCGGTACTATTAAAACAACCTCTCTCTCTTTATAAAGCATTCCAGCAAATCTGCATTAAAAATACACTGAATGCTAAAAAAACTTTTTATGGAGAATCTTCTACTGGACTACAAACTGTCCAGCAAAATACTTGTCCATTTGGTAGAGACTTATAATCCATCAGAGTGGCTGCTTATTTCATCAAAGAAAACATTAAAATGTACCTTACATGCAGTTTAAGCATGTTTCAGCCACTGACAATGACCAGAATTATCACTAAAATCAACTTCCTTAGTAACAGAAACAAATTAATGAACTAATTGATGATGATGGCAAAAATGGAAGTTACCCTCCATTTTTGCCAGTCATGATAAAAGAAGTCTAAGACAACCAGAAAAATCTAAACAAAAATGGAGTATACAAAAATAAATGAACATGGTTAAATTGTGTTCAAGAAGTAATAAAAAGCAACAAACTCTGCTTTAAAATGTGTACAATCAAACACAATTCAGTCAATAAAAGAAGTAGAACATTCATTATCCTCTTAACATATCCTCTAACAACATTTCTGCACCTGCATTTCCCAAGCAAGACAGTAAGCAAAGAGGAATAACCCATCTTCACAGTATGGGGAGGTGATCAGTGGAAAACCACAGTAACAATGAGCCGGTAACATGTGCTAATACTAATAAAACAACGAAGTTTGTTTGAGAGCCAGAAATCATTAAATACAATTAAAAATCACCAGCTCCTGAGAGCTGCAAAGATTCTTCTGATATCAACTGGCTGGGCAATCATGCATAAAAATTCAAAATTAGTAAATGTCAAGCAATACCATATTATTATAGTTTTACTCATGTGTACAGAATGACAGGCTCACAAATCTTCAAGTCCTTGTGGGTGCTACTTTACATAACTATGCCACATTAGAAACTGTCAGTACGAAACTAAAAATTCCCAATGAATTTGCAAATTTATAAGTTGGATACAACTGTGGATGCAATACCACATACCAAAAAGTTAAATCCTGCTGCCATGAAGCAACTTATTTTTAATACAGCATATGAAAGATTTCTCTAACAAGACAAATTTCATCTGGAGTACAATATGAACACATACATAGAAATCCTTATGGCAGCCAGTATGTCATACCATAAATTAATGTTCTTTCCATATCATAGATCTCAAATACAATCTTTTTTTCTTATTTCTAACACTCAGTCTTTGCATTCTTCTAAGGAATATTTAATATT
Organism: Poliocrania exsul; assembly: GCA_035041345.1. Lineage (NCBI taxonomy): Eukaryota > Metazoa > Chordata > Aves > Passeriformes > Thamnophilidae > Poliocrania > Poliocrania exsul. The sequence continues at coordinate 50,794,395 of JAWWLZ010000001.1, read as the reverse complement.
CAGTAAGACCATGCTTCCACTGAGATTAAGTATCCTGAAACATTGCTTGTACTTTGTCAAGCTCATGTATCACTTTTTAACTATTCTGCATCTTTCACAACACGCAAACTAAAGTTCAGATCATGATTCCAAGTCAGATTACTGTGATTAGCAAACATAACTCCTCCCAAAGTAGTACTGAATGGGCAGTAATAAATATATTCCCTATAGTGAGGATGTTTACAATGACAGGTTGACACTCCTTGCAAATTGCTCCAAGAACCTGCCTTAACCTATACTAACATTCTCGAAAGCAGCTGTTCTACTCAGAATCTCCATTTTTCTGAAAACAGTGGCCATTCTTCAGTAACTTTCTGCCATTCATTATGCTATGCAATAAAAGTGTTTTTTCTTAAGCTGCCACATCTATGCAGAACTTAGGCTGGGTTTTTTTACGCCCTTTTGATCTGGAACAGAGAAGAAATGGTCCCTTAAAACAGAGACATTGTCTACATATCTCAGATAGTATACTCAGATCAGTTCTTGAAATAGAATATGTGCTGCTGAACATCTAGAATTAAATTGTACAATTAACTTCCGAAAATTGGAATTATTTAGTATCAGATTCTTCAAATCAAGTTATGAAAAATGGATTGAAATTAACAAAGAATAGAATATCCCAGTTGGAAGGGACCTAGAACAACCACCTAGTCCAATTGCCTGACCACTCTAAGGTTGTCTGAGAGTTAAAGCATGTTGATAACACACTTATCAAAATACCTCTTAAACACTGACAGGCTTGGGGCAACAAACATTTCTTCAGGAAGCTTGTTCCTGTGTTTGACCATCTTCTTCCTAAAGCAATACTTCGTAACATTCACTAGAAACTTCCCCTGACTCAGCTTTGAACCATACCCATGCCCCTTGGCACTGGATATCAGGTAGAAGAGCTCAAAGTCTCCCTCTCCACTTCCCCTCCTCAGGAAGCTGTAGACAGCAATGAGGTTCCCCCTCAGCCTCCTCTTCTCAAATAAGAAATGCTGACTCAATTTGAAAATGCATCAACTGAACGCAGAAAAAAAATGAAAACACCACCACAGAACAGAAACATGGCAGTCAATCTTAGAGGAAATAAACAAATGAAACATCAGGAAGATAATGCTATTGAATGGTAAAAAATTCAAAGAATGCAGAGGTTCAAACTTTTTCTAGGATGATTTTATAAAAAAAAAATCCTGAAGATATGACAGTTTTTTCAACAAAATGTCACCTATGATAAAACCCTCAAAAAAACCTGTCAAGTCTAAGGATCTTAAGAAGTGGATGAGATACAAAAGGAAATATTAGAGGCATTTGTTGGGGGTTTTTTTGGTTAAATGAAATACATTAGTGTATTCTGCTAAAGAAAGAATGACAAATACAAATACAAATAGAATAAGAACCATAAAATGTGAAAATCTGAACTACAGGGAGACAAAATAAAACATTTTTATTTGCAACTACTTCCAATTTAAATAGATGAAGTACCAAAAATTTTTAAGAATAAGTCTATTTTACCATTTTCTGTACACATACTTTGGAATAAATTTTATGGTAGCTAAACTGGACATTTCTGTTTACTTTTGATATTTTTTACATATTTCTCTCTACTCCTCTGATCTGCAGTCTTAAGAACTACTAATCAGTACTATCAAAACTTATTTTTAATCATTAAAAACGTATTTTTCTCAGCTTTTTTTACTTCTTCAAATGCCCTCAATTTCAAGGTTGCATACAAGGAGAAAAAGGTATTATCTTATTTATCTGCTGTTCCTTTTCTCGTATTTAATCCCTACATTCTTCTGGCCAGGCAAAGATGCTTTTCAGTTTCACATTCACCCATCATAAAGTGAAATATGACTGTACTTATCTGCCACAAAATCAAAGGTCTTTATTGTAACTGTCTTTCCCTATCTACATTAACAAACTTTTATTTTATGTATTTGTGTTGATGAAAGACATAGATTAGAACCATATAAATGGAAGTGTTCAAGCATTTAAATCTCTGAATTTGCAGTTCATTGCTGTCAAATAAGCACTGCTTTCTAACTTCCTTCAACTTTAAATCCTATCCCCATTTATTTAAACAAAAACTAAGAATATGAATTCCAGAATACTAGACAGACAGTGCCACTAAAAAACTGAATTATCACAATAGTATAATTACTACAATCCTAACAGTATCCAGGCCCAATCTGCACCAAGACACTCCTACCTTCTCTCTCCTAACTAACTACTATCACATTTGCTCTGACTTTTCTGAAGGCAAAAATACCTGAGGGCAGTCAACATGACAAGAACCCTTACGTATTTTGGACTGAAGCACTTTAGGTTCAAATATACACATACACAACTACAATAAACAATCTTTCCTTGTAGGTATAGGGGGTAAGCAGTTTGGAAACAAATTATTTCTCTTCCTCTCCCTGATGTTCATCTATCTTTCTAGGCAGAGCAAAACAGCTGACTTGGCATTTGGCACACATTTCCACAGGAAAGGAGCTGGAAATGAACTGCTGGAATAGGAGTGAAAATCTCAAAATCACAGATCAATTCATTGTTTCAAAGACAAAATTAGTACACTTTTTATCCTTGACAACAAAAGTCATCATATAACATTGAAGAAGAATTCTTGCCAAAATTGGAACATCTTTTCTACAAAACAACACTGAACTGATTTCATAATCAATTCAAAATATTTGGAATCAGACTGCTACTGCTTCTTTTATAAAGACAGGGCTCCAATTTAAGCATTAAAACAGTAGTCTGAGAAAAGCAGTAGTTGACCAAGCAGGAAAAAAAATAAGTTACTATTTTCTGGTCATTAACTAAACCATTAGATTACTAAACAATTAATTCAGATTTTTAAGAAGATTCTTCTTCAGCCACATAAAAGAAGATTTCTTTAGGTAAAAGCATTTAGAATGCTAAATGGAATAAATGTAACTGTTCAGTGACAGATACAGCATTTGTTAACCTATCAATATAATACAGAGAAAACACAAGGTAAAAAAAGTCTTAAATCTTAGGCAGGTATTTCTCAGTTTTAAATGCTTAAGTGGTGAGTGGAGGTCTAGAGATGTGAATTACAGGTCTGTGTATCTAGGCTAATTTTAAAAATTCTCTTTATCATCATTGGAAAGTAAAAGCTGCTTTAGAGAAGCAATTCATCTTGCTGGTTTTAAATGCATTATCAGGATGAATAAATAAATCTTTCTCTGGGAATGTAGTACTTTCACTATAAGTACATATATATTAAACTGACTATAAAAGGACAAGTAGTTCAGACAGGCACATCTAAAGTTATGTCAGATAAATCCTAACCAATGTGCTCACAGTACAGTTTATAACCAAGTGACAGCACTAAAAAGACTGATTCTCACGTGAATCACTACAACAGGATGTAATTCTACACATTTCCATACACCTTTAAAAGAGCCTTTATTCATTTTAGCTTCAAAAACATTTTTACTCTGAATAATGTACATCCCGCACACAGCAGGGTGTCACTAAGGGAATGTTGTCTAGTAAGTTTATTGACAATTTTAAAGTAATCTGAGAAATTAATTTAAATGTCCTTTATACTTGCTGAGACAACATGAATGAAGTAACACATTCAGCTTTTAGTACTTTCAAGAATGAGCTTGTCATTATACAAGCTTAAAAATATCTTGGTGATTTACCTTTAGTTTCTTATACTTTCTTTCAGGGAGGAGGATACTGCTGTAGGTTTCTGTACTGGCCATATGGTGCTGCATTTTAGTTTGTGACTCAGAGTGATGGTAAGACACCAATATTTTAGCTATTGCTGAGCAGTGCCTACACTGTGTCAAGGCTGCCTGTTTCTCACTCTGCCCTCCCAGCAAGCTGCATGGGGGAAGGCAACAGGCTGGAAGGGGACACAACAATGACAGCTAATGCTGCCTGACCAAAGGCAGATCCCATACCATCATGCTCAGCAAGAACTCTGTGAGGTAGTCTTTCCAAACTAGGCACTGTACAAAGACTGGCTGTGCATCAGTCTGGGTATGGGAGTTGGCAAGTGATTGCCTCTGCATCACACTTTACTAAACTGTCTTTATCTCAACCCATGCATTTTTTTTTCTTGCTTTTGCTCTTCTGATTCTCTCCCTCACTGGTGTGTGTGTGAGAGGAAGAGAGAGAGCAGGTAAGGTAGTGAGAACTTATTTGTTGTCTGGGAACAATACACTATATTTAAAACTTTTAGCTTCTGTCCTTGAATTTACTTCACACAGTTTTGCCCATTAAGCCCAACGCTCAATTCAGTACCCTCTATGGAATCTTGTATGACTGGTGTAACAAAGCCCGGAGAGGAAAAATCTGCCAGTTACACAGTGTCAAACCATAACGCAGTAGAGCGAGCTTTGTTTACTGAGCATGAACCCAACTAAGTAACCTTGAGCATGACCCCTCTCCCCGCCCCGGAGTTCTTCCTAAACTATCACACTTCAATATTTGTCTCAGAACATTTAAAAATCAAATTCCCTGAATACACTACAAAGCCTGTTTATTTCTCATTTCAAACCAGCCTGCAATTCACACCACTATCACACAGAGAGCATTTTATCATGCCCCCTCCCCTCCCACAGTAATTTTCTGTATATCAATAATTTTATATATATAATTTTTTTAATTTTAGATTATAGTTTCAATTATGAAGAGAAATGATAAAAAATATTTGAAATGCTTGGGAGATAACATCCACTGTAAAAGCACAAAGACTATATGCAATGGAGATTAACTTTGCACTTACCAGTGCCCTCCTGTTGTCATTCTTACCTGTCTTAGGATATTATCTTGGGACATAAACCAAGAAGAGACAGTAAAAATTACTGATGAACTGCCTATCTTAATTTCTGGGAAGACAGTTCTAAATAAGATCACCGGCACCAGCACCAAGATTTTGTACAATGAATGGACAAAGTTTGCAACTGTCAAACAGAATCCATCTTTACTGGAAAAACATTACACACATGTTTATTAGGTACTACTGATGCTTTATTTTTAAAAGATTATATAGTTATCTAACCAGTTATCCTGCAGTTCCGCATGTCAAAGCTGGCACAAAGCAGTTCAAATACATTGTTTAAAGAGAGCATGAACTTTCATCTTTGGTGGGTTTTCCAAAGAAATCAAGCACATAGAATCACAGGATGGTTTTGGTTGGAAGAGACCTTAAAGATCATCTGGTTCCAATCCTCCTGCCATGGGCAGAGATACATCCAGGAGACCAGGACTCCACTTCCTCCAGACTACATCGAGCCTGGTCTTTAATGCTTCCAGGGATGGGGCATCCACAATCTCTCTGGGCAACCTGTTCCAGTGCTTCACCATGCTCACAGTAAGGAATTTCGTCCTAGCATATAATCTAAACCCGTCCTCTTTCACTATTTGCCTGTACAAAAAGGCTTTCTCCCACCTTTCTATAAGCTTCCTGAAGGTACTAGAAGGCTGCTATAAGGCCTCCCTGAAGCTTTCCCTTCTCCAGGCAGAACAACCCCAACTCTTTCAGGTTGTCATTAAAGCAGAGGTGCTCCAGCGCTGTTATCATCCTCATGGTTCTCCTCTGGACTCGCTCCAACAGATCCATGTTATTCTTGTGTTGAGGGCCCCAGACTTGGACACAGCACTCTAGGTGGGATCTCATTAGGGCAGAACAGAGGGGCGGAATCACCTCCCTGGACCTGCTGGCCACCCCTCTTTCATCGCAGCCCAGGATGTGGTTTGCTTTTTTGGCCGTGAGCAGACACTGTTGGATCATGTCCATCTTTTCATCCATGACATCCTCAAAGTCCTTCTCTGCAAGGCTGCTCTCAATGACTTCCTCCCCAAGCCTGTGCTCACGTCTGGCATTGCCCCAATCCAGGTGCAGCATCTTGCACCTGGACTTGTGATTCTCATTAGCCCACTCCTCAAGTTTTTCCAGATCCCCCTGGATGGCATCCTGTACTTATGTTTTGTCAACTGTACTGCTCAGCTTCATGTCATCTGCAAACCTACTGAGGGTAAGTGTTAGAATGTGCAACTATAGATTGTAACAGACACAAGGTATGTGTCTGTCAAGATCCATTTAGTCCAGTCCTACAATTCCACTACTCCCCAAGTCCCAGAAGAAATGTTTTCTTATTTGATAAGCCCTGAAAAATAGCAGTTGTCAATGCTTATCTAATGATAATGATAATGTTGAAGTAAAGGCAATAGTATCATTAAGTCACTTCAGCAAGCTGAAAAAACTCCCTTAAAGGAACAAGAACTAAGAAACAAAGATTTCTGTGTAGTTGAACTGAGTCCCATGTGTCTTAAGACTCTCTTCATCGATTCTTAGTGTCATAAGCTGCTTTGGTGTAAGAAAGGGAAAAAAATAATTTTGTTGTGCAGCTCAGAAAACCTGTCCCATGCAACTAAATCGTGAATAGTGTGTTGTTGTTGTTGTTGTTTTTTAATTGTGATGAGGTGTTGAAATTCTTTGGCTGAAACTTCACAGCAAAAAAAACCAAACCTCCCAAACCCTGACAGATGGAAATGACAGTCCATTATTTAGTTTATAAAGAGCACAACATCATGACGTGGTTTCAACCATATTTGTTATAGTAGGAATTCTATAGTAATCGTTATATTAGAACTGTGGTAGCATATATAACCCATAATGATCCAGGTCAGATTAGCTGAGTTTTATTAACTTGATCCTCTGATAATAAAAATATCAAATAGAAATTGAATAAATAAAATAGCAAGGATGTTTCAATGGCAAAAAAACCCCAAAATCACAGAACAGCTCTTCTGAATAAGGCACAGATCTAAAAGTTAGATCAAGAGAAAAGCATTGTGCAGGTGTGTCTAGAACACCTTCAAATTATAATTATGGGTACACTGCTGTATCATATCCAGCAAACCAATATTCATGTATTAATGCAACTGTGCATTAAAACAAAGCATCAAAAACACTAGTAGATTAACTGCAGTCAAGTATACATATGATTTACTGAGACAAGTATCATTACACTAAGACAGACCAGAAGTCTGTACAACTTTATTAATAGTTTGACTTAATAGTTTTCTAAGAGAAAATTTCAACTCCTTCTCTCACCTGCTTTTTTAAGCGCATGCTTGAAAAAGTCACACCTTTTTTAAGTATCACAGAGGCTTACAGAGGGAAAAAAATAAACTAAACAACTATGAACCATAAAAAAAAAAAATACAAACTGGACTATTTGACTCAATCAAACCGAAATCAGCCTCTTAGATAACGGGCCTCCTTACCTCAAAAGAGGTTAATAACAGTTTACTTTAATAAATAAAATAAAGCAGATTAGGTTTGCCAAAAAAGAAATTAAAATAACTGAGAGTTGCCAGAGTCACTAACCAAAGGTATTCTGAGAAAATAAATCTTTCTGGCAACTACTTTTGTAGCCTCTTCTGCTAGTAAGACTATGACCTTGCATCACTAACTTGCACAGCCAAATCTAACAGGTCATGAGCATCCCTTACTTATTTTTCAAGAGCCACAAACTATATGCAGCATTTTTAGGTTTTTTTCCTAAGTAATTTGAATAATCTCTTTAAAGCAAACCTTGCAGATGTTTAACATAGTTATCAGAGAACATCGCTGAAAGACTACAAAACATTAAACTTTCAACAATTGCACATTGGTTGAAATCTAATTTGAATTGCACAACAACAGTATTGAACAAAATGTTTATACAGACAGTAATGTCCATTTTTAAAAGAAACCAGGTGAAAAAATCTAGAGCTTACACACTCCTGGTTTTGCCAATTTCACTTACAGAAGCAAACAGAACGTATTTCCTATAAATACTAACAGATTATTTTAGTCAACAGAAGTTGCTAGTAAATCAAAACAACTGGTTTCGTGGGGTTTTATTTTTGTTTTATTCATTTTTTATTATTCAAATGTATTTGTCAAAGCAATTTTTATTTTTGTATGTTAATCCACAGATGCGTTCTGTGACGAGAATAAATTGCAACAATACAGTTAACAGAATTTTAGTCTCAGAAAATGATGGGGTTTATTTTAGAATAGTCTGTGGGATTGTTCCCAGGTACATAAAGGACATAACAATTTGCAAAGAAAAACATGATAACGGATGTTGGGCATGAGGATAATGGTGTATGTGGTACCTACACACACTTTGACTAAGATCATGAAAATAGCCACATGCCATTAGGATAAAGCCCACTAACCCCATGTACCTAGCCCACTATCTTCTTCTAAGCAACCCTCATAAATTGACCTTTAGCCTATAAATCTAAAATGAATAGTCTGCAGGCTCTCTTACTGTTCCCTTCCTTCCCCTGAGGTCCACACAGAGGGGCAAAGTGGTTGCTCCCTGCTGGCACTACCTGCTTTATCCTTACCATTAGGGAGACCTCCCATGTGCCAACACATGCAATTCACTTCCTGTGCTAATACCACTTGCCAGAAACCCAGCCTGCATTTTTTATACCACTACACTGCTGTTAGGTAACAGTAAGAATTATTTATATTTCTCTCACTAAGATTAAGCTATCTTATTACCTACTTGAACTTCTAAAATTATATAACCATTCTCATGTCCACTTTTCTTTCAAGTTTTGGTTTTCTTTAGGGTCTGGAACTGCTTTCATTTTGAAAGGTTTCATTCCCCTCTTGTCGTAAAACACTCTAAAACTGAAAATCCTGGACACCATAAATCATGGCTATGCAATATTTAAAACAAAAACAATTCCAATGAACTTAGTTAAGACAGTGATATTTTCCAAATGATAGCTATAGCTGTCACAGTAATGATTAATAGTAGAGTGATATCTCAGGCAAGCCACAATGCCAGGTATAAATGCTCTCAAACAACACTCAAGTGAGAGGTGCTTAGCAGTAGTGTTACTCTCTACTTCATATTGCCGAAAAGCAGGGACTTAATGAGAAGAACAGTGTCCTTGATTCTCAACATCCTGCTGCTTGCTTACATCAATAATTTTGAGACATCAAGTAACATTGTTGGTTGGTATCAATATTTTGAAACTTTCCAATGTCAATGCTCATCACAAACTTGTGAGGCTCTACATTCAAATTTCAACATGGCAATTTTCATCAATCTTCCCTTTTTAATTAGATGCTAAAAGCATTAGCTGCTTACCATACAGTCCTGTTCCCCACGGAAGTTAATACAGGAGAAAACAATCCAATGTCTAGCACAGTGAAAAGCCCTTACTTGTTTCTGTACAGTGACCCTCTAGTGAGTATAGAACTAGTGTTGGACATGTGATACAGTTCCATTTAATTGTCTACATTTGACAAAAGTAGGTAAAAAGAGAGCCATCATTAAATGAAAAAATGCCAAACAGAATTTCTCCCATTAGAAAGATATGTAGATTGCAGCAAATAATAATAAAATAATACCTATTATAAACTTATTAATGGAGCTTGAGCACAGGTTTCCTGTAGAATCAACCTAATTCTTGTTAAGATTGAAATGCCCACTGACTATATGTTATAAATAAGCACAGTCAAATGTACAAACAAGCATGGTTTTACCTCAAAGTTTACTTTGTTCCCTTGGTAAGTTAATTTTGTCATATAAATTTTAATTTAGTGCTAACAAAACTCTTCTAAATCTAATTAGTTAGTACAAAAACTACTAATAATTTCTCAGTAAATTCAATAATTTGCAACAGCATAATGTTGTTTAGTAGGTGAAAAAATGCAGAATGCCATCACATTACACATATATATGAATTTAACATGTAAGGGTTGGGAAAATCAACAACCAGATCTCCAACAGTGACCATAAACCTCCTGTAACGCACCAGTTTTGGGAGCCTGAAGTTTGCTATGTCATCATAACGAACTAAATTTTCAAGCAAAGCCAGTTCATACTTTTTTTTTTTTTTAAGAAAATCAAGACAAGTTACACTATTTTTACATTTTTCCTGTCCTCAAAAGTGCACAAGATAAAGGACAGGGATTGTGCTTTAAAAACTCTTAAATCTTCTCTAATCCAATTTATTTTTTTTCAAGTACTTACAAGAAACTCCCCTTGGTTATAAAGGCAATTGCTGATAACAACATTTATAACACTAAGTTGTTTTTTTTAACCAGATTTGTCAATATTTGTCCCCTTTTCTTTTCTAAATAACTCTCAGATAGTGTAAGATAATTGTTCTGGTTTGTGGCTGGACTCCCACATGGTTTTAGCTGTCATTAATGATTTAAGACTTTGTGCAACAATAAAACCCAAAACCTCAACCACTGAAGGACCACACAGACCACAATGAGTTGTTCTACAAAACCATAAGTGCATCCTAAATGCCTCCACCCCTACTTTTTAATTTATTATGCAGCTCTTCATCCAATGAAATCTTCTCTTTAACTTTTGATGGTAACAGGCCAGAATTATACAGTAGAATAGGAGATGACAATAATGCAACTCTAACCACAACGGGTAATTTTAAAGGAGGAGAATGGAAGGCAGATAAATAAGAAACAATTTATTAGTGGGTAGAGTTTCCCTTATGTAAGAAACTTGTTGCATCTTCATCACAAAGTATCTCAGCATTTGAAACCAGTGGCGAAAGGCCAAGTATTGCAAAGAGTGTAAGAACAGCACAGGCATACTGAATTCTCTTGATTATAGCATCCTAATCTCCTGGGACTTGTGGCATGGAAATTTCTTGCTTCAGAAATAACATCTTTGTTTCAATAAGTCAATGGATTTTCTTCCATTATTTTCAATTATTAGTTTCTGAACTCTTAACTTTTTAGACCCTTTACAGCCCATAGTAATGCGTTAATGAGTCACACATTTTCCCTATGATTTGTGCAAAAATACCCTGTTATACCTCTGCTACAGGATTATTTAATTTCAGCCCTCTACTTCTTCCATTTTGAAAAGCAGAAAATAGGTGTTTTCTATCACATTTTCCCTTTATTCACCTTTATTCAAAACACTTGGTCATCTCTGTTCCAGGCTGAATGAGCCCACTTTGTTAAGTCACTCCTCATCTGAAATCCATGTTTAATCACACATCTTACCCTTCATACTTTTTGCTGGTTCTAATATGTTCTTTTGAGCCTGGAAATCACCAGAACTTCATACAACATTCAAAATACAGACATATCAATAATTTAAAGAGTTTCATAAAAATTACTCTTGTATTGCTCATCTTTTCCTTATTAACGCTTCCTAATACTTAATTTGCTTTTTTGATTGCTACTATGAACCAAAACATTTTCCCCAAGGCTAACATAACTGCAAGACCATTTATAAGCATATTTATGAGAGTGCACAGATAATACAGGGTAGCAGGTATGAAATGAAGTTAGACCTCCTATTACTCCTTAGGAGATGAGGAAATAGACCTCTGAAAAACCATTGAAAAATGTTAACTGCACCACATACTCACTGTTGTAATTATGTATACAACATAAATGCAGTAAGAGAAGCACCATACTTCTCTGTAAACATCACCAAACATCTCCTTTCCCACTTACGATTTCCATCATAAGCTATATTTATACATAATTGCTAAACACAGTGTCAAATGAAAGCATAATTCTACTAGTAAAGAATTAGGATACTAAACTCTTTTCTCCCTCAAACAACATTAAAAAAGAAAAGGTACCATTCTCTCAGCAGCACAAAAAAAAAATGCTTACCAAAAATATGGTGAACAGGCAACAATATTTTTTCAGCAAAACACTCCATCACATCTTATAATTTCTTGCATGTTTTGAAACTCTACCTATTCATCACTTACTCAACTAATGCAGGCTGAAGCTTGGAGGGAACACTTAAGGATTCTCTTTTAGGGTCCCTCCAAGACTCAGACCCAGACTTTGGAAACAATATTTCCTGTGGCCTGAATTTCAAACACTCCATCTGCCAATCTAATGACACATGTCCATCTGTACTAGGAATTCTTATCAAGGCATCATGTAACTGGGTAAAACAGAAATCATGTATTATCTGATTTGATTACAAGACAACTATAGATGAAGTGTCAGTAATTACAAGGATAGATCTTACGCAATAGAAGAATATCAATTGTTCTTCATTGCATTGAAAGAGAAATCTGTACTTTTCTTAGTTAAAAAACAAAAATTGCTGAAGTATATTTTATGTTTTTCTCAATATCTAAATAAGATTTACCTCTATTCAGAAGAAGAAAATTATGAGCTTATTAGTAACTAGAATTAAAAAAAAATAGGAGGAGGGGTCTGTAAGAAAAGAGGGTTTTCACAATAGAATGCATTTTTAATCACACTCCTTCTATGTAGCCATCTCCTACTAAGGAAGACTTTGGTTCTGAGATTATTACAGATTTCATTTCAAGTGATTATGTTCGGTGATGCCTAACGTACTCTTCAATCACATTTTAGAAAAGAAATTAGAACACAAACGAATTTAACACATCTTCTTTATTAAAAATTAAATTAAAAAATACCCAGTCACCTAATTAAAATAAGTAAAAAAAAAAAAAAATAGAAGTAACGCGCATGAAGCACCAGTCAAACTTTGTATTTGACTGATTTTCATAATCTCAAAAGAACTTATACACATTTCAATTTTGGGGGAAAGTATTAATTACTCTGCAGTAATAAAAGGAAAGGACTTCCAAACAAGAACAAAGCCTATTCAAATGGCTGTATATAGTTACTTCCATACTTTTTCAACTTGTTACACAATTTACAATGGGGAATAAAATATAAAAAGGAACTGCAGCTACAGTTCATCATTTAAAAATATTTAATGTCATAAACCCAGCAGAATCTACCAAAATGACTTTTCAGATCTCATTTTAAACTCCCCAGATTGAAACTTGAATATGCGAAATGTTAAAGAGCTGATGCCTAAGAATTTAATGTAATTTTAGAAGGTTTTAGAATCATATAGTCTCCGCTGAGTTGCTCTGATTTTAAGTGTGACTATTCAGTGCCTTTCTCACAAGTTGGGAGCTGCTTGCAGGCCTTGTCAAGGCCAAGCTGGTTTTGAGCAGACACCTGCAAGATAACAGGAGACAAACAACAGGAGAACGCCCAACTGCCCCCCCAGGAAGAAGGGGGTAGATTGACAGATCTTTTGGGTGGGCATTAAAGAGAAATGAGAATCCTGATAGGATGTTAAAATGGGGTATAAAACCCTGAAACTTCCTGACTTAGGGGTCAAACCCCCCTGGGTTTGAACGTGGAAGCTTCTACTAATAAAACCTTATATCTTTCTCCATTAACTTGTCTTCAGTGTGTCTCTGTTCACAGGGAAACGCGATCTGGAGGCATCAGAGCAACAAAGATACTTTGAGAAAAGCAATGCATTGGTTTCCTTTATGAATATTTAAAATTAATTTATATTTTTATTACTAATTAATAATATAAAGAAATTTGAATTTACATTGAAATGTTCCCAAACGTATTCAGATACCTATGTCTTATTTAATTATGATTAACATGGAGAGTGTGGTTTTCCCCTTTTGTCTGGTGTAAAATGGAATCAGTACTTGATTGTTAATCCAGAGGAAATGGAACAGTTATATAAACAGAAAAGCACAGCTATTTAAATAATCATAATCCATAAAAGCTTTTCAGAAGTGAGGTCTTCAGAAATCATTCCCAACTAGTGAAATAGAAAATTTATTCCGGTGCTCTCTAATCAAATACGAAATAATCAGAAACAAGTATGCCAATTCATCCTATGTGTAAACAGATGAGAACAACTTTGCAAGAGCCTAGTCATAAAACTGACTGTAAAATCTTGATCAGAAGTCCAAGCATCTCTCTTTCCAGTATCCATCCAACTTTTATTACGTGGCAAATCTAATTATACTCTTAACTTACTGAATACAGGCAATAACCATGATTACATTCTTCAAATAAAGTACTTCACATCCAATTGTTTCAAATAATTATTCCATTAGTTCCTTTTGGACATTTCCATTTAAGATATAGTTGGAGCTTATCTCGTCAAAAAAATTTCACATATAAACCCACTCCGTAACAGCAGTTACAGAAGCACATGAAGGAGGAAAAATCCACATTTTTTCCAAGCCATATCACTACCAGAACTTTGAACTCCAGTAGCCAGATTAAGTTGTTCTGATTTTTATATTTTTTGTTTAAAATATTGCTCTGATTCTGAAGGTCTAAGTAGCTAACCAATTACTCCATGTTTCTTTGTCTTCTGTACATTTCTCATTTGTCTAGCAGCAGAAGAATCCAAAAAAGAAAAAAGCATTTAGTCACAACTAGATAAACAGGGTGAAAAGTTGCAAAACTAAATTGTGACTGCTCTTGACAACCAGAATAAAAGCTCAGTCACAAAGTGGGCATCACTCCCAAAATAAAACACAGCACACTAATTTTTTGTAACAAAGCTATTACACCTACGCAGAATCACGTTTGCAAGTGAAGTATGGCAGTGTCAAGAATGTTTATCACTTCAAAGCACTTGATTCTCTATCAATTTGTCCACCAAGAAGTGTCAGTGAAACTTCTGGTGCTAAACTTCACCTTAACTTAACCTTAAGCAGCATATGTCACTCCCTCTTCAGTCCCACAGAAGACTTGTGGGTACTTCTGAATGCTTCTCCTACAGAGTTCCGTGTGGAAAGAACCATCCATTGAGAAATTGTCACACAACTTCCAAATGTCTCCTCTGTGTTGAAAAGTAACCTCTGGTACTTTAAATTATACTATTTTCAATACCAGTGACAATACTGATGCAAATTTTAACTAGCACAGACACTTCCCCTCCCTCAGCTGTTGACTCAGATCTGCATTTTACTAGCATACTGCAAGTCTGATTAACATGGAGAAATTTAAATTTCATTTTTCCCTCATTAATAAAGATGCATTTTTTTACCAGCCTGCCTCCTAACCTGATGTCGATCAAAGCTAAGTAGTTGCTGCAATGCAAGAGCAGCTTCACGCATGCAAAATTCACTCCCCTGAGGTTCTGGCAGCAGCGGCCACGCTGAAGGAGGCTGTGCGAGCTGTCAGTGTCCAACTGCAGAGACCCATGTCCAACATGGGGAGAAGTCACGGGGTGGGAGAGAGGGATAAACACTTCCTGGTCATGTTTCCCTCTCGTTTAAGGGCCATGTCAACCACTATCTATTGACACTACAGGAGGAGGTTTAATTAATTTAAAATCAGTAAAGATTGTAAAAATTTCAAAGGTTGATTTAAGATTACATTGCCATGGGTGGAGGGACACATTAAAATATCTAAGATTTTGCAGTATCATGGACTGAATTCTATTAGATCCCATCTAACCCCATGCAGCACCACAGGCTGGGGACAGAGTGGCTGGAGAGCAGCCAGGCAGAAAGGGACCTGGGGGGTTGGATTGACAGGAGATTGAACATGAGCCAACAGTGTGCCCAGGTGGCCAAGAAGGCCAATGGGATCCTGGCCTGTATTAAGAATAGCGTGGCCAGCAGGACGAGGGAAGTAACCCTTCCCCTGTACTCAGTACTGGTGAGGCCACACCCTGAGTATTGTTCTGGGCCCCTCAGTTCAGGAAAGATATTGAGGGGCTGGAGCGGGTCTGGAGAAGAGCAACAAGGCTGGTGAAAGGACTTGAACACAAGTCCTATGAGGAAAGGTCTTCACGGTAACAAACTCCCCAAGGAAGTGATCACAGCACCAAAACTCGTCACAGTTCAGGAGTGGCTGGATGATGCTGCTTGT
>JAWWLZ010000001.1:50739843-50771616 GCA_035041345.1 Poliocrania exsul | reverse complement strand
AATACTTTATTTTCTCATGATGGAAGCAAGCATGGAGCTTTTCTGAAGCCCAGCAAAATGAAAGTGCACAAACATGGATTCCAGGTGACAGACAAAATTCTCCAATTTGTGATAGACCCTCCAAGTTAAAGCAATGTATTTACCTGATGAGTTGCTGGAGGCACATACTGAAACACTGATTAATTCACATGGTGTTTGTACAAGTAGGGGCCTCAGGCTTCCCCATTTACTCCTACACTTCCTCCTCTCATCTTTAGCTTCCAAAATAAACGACACAGAAACTCTATAGACAAACACTACTTGTACAGGGTTGTTGCTGGGAGGCTTTTGGTGTCAGAAGTTGAGGCCTTGTGAGACAGGGGATGTGAACTGCCCCAGGCTGATCAGTGTCATTTCCAGCTGGCCCCAAAACTGCTGAGAGTAGCCTGTCACACCCCAAAACAGTAACCTCTTCTGGGCAGTACGCTGACCCTGTGCGTGGGTGTCTGTAAGCCTGAGGCAGCAGCCACAGGGCAGAGGACACCAACATGCTCTCAGGGTGAGGAACAGCTCTCTACAGCAGGCGTGTACATCCCCGAGGGACAGTAGCTGCAGGTGACAACTGCCAGAGCAGCAACACCTCAAGAGACTGCTACTGAGGAAAAGCCTGTCACAGGAAAGCCTGAAGAAGCCCTGTGTAGCAGGGGAAAACTATTAATAAGCAAAGAGCTGCAGAAAAATGAGCGAGCAAAGCGCAGCAGAGAACACTGAGAAGCATGAAGTGTCAGATGAGAAATGCAATGCGAATGACCCGAACTGTGCTGTCCAGAGCCTGCTGGAGGAGCTGGGATGAACCCAGAACCACAGAGTGACAGCAGGGCAAGCTGGGCTGCAGGGAGGACAGGCCTCCAGCTCGGGGCAGGCAGAAGAAAGGACTGGTTTATGTGTTTGATTATTTAGTACTCCTCAGTACTCAAAACAATAACCAAAGGTTGTGTTAACTAGCAACAAACTAAGTAAAAAATCCCCAAGTAAAGGCTGTTTTGCTCACGACATCTTATTAGACAAGCAGAGCAATGCCATTTACCCAGGTTTCTGTAAGAAAAGAAAACACCAGATCAGAAGGTGCAATATGCACCTAAGGCTTTGACTTTTTAACTGTAAGGAAAATTGCCTCACTAATGGAGACAATATCCTATTTTAAATCTCAACAGTGCATGACCCATTTTCATACTAACTGTAAATCAGTATTCACTAAGAGATTTGAAGATGTAGTTGATTAATGGGAAAAGGACTTGAGGCAATCCCTCTATGCAAGCTGGTTCACTTGACCTCAAATACTTGGAGGAGAAAGGAAATCAAATCATGGTACAACGTGGGAACACTAATATAGCTAACATACAAACTAAGGAAAATGGGTAGAAAAAGTACTATGACTATTTGCAGATAAATGTCCTGAGAACCAGAACTCAGAGATTGTCACTTCCTGTCTTATTATTTTATTATAGAGAATCCCATAATCCTGTCTAAAACTCTATTTTCAGTTATCATCACATAACCATTCTATTTAGAGAAACGTCATATCAAAGTAAATGAGTTTTGCATCAAAAGACACTTTAAATTGCTGATGGCAGAAACTGTTGGTAAAAAGATTTAACTATTGAGCGTAGTTTCCTTTTTTATTTCAGTAATTAATGGACAGTTTTCAGATATAAAATACAGCTGTCCTATTATAGTAACATTTGCCTTAATTGTGGAGTATTTGCTAGGAATTTGTAAATTACTGTATAGTCAAACTGTACATGTACCATATAGAACTACAAAGCATGACTCAACACTGCATATACAGAACCCAAGATACTAAGTGACTTTAGTTGCAAGACACAAAGATTTGTTATTTTAGAATTCCCTCTATTTACAGTAGACTTAAAAATTCTCATATTAAAACATATAAAGTAAAATATTCATGTTCTTAATTTATTCACCCACTTTTACAATGGCAATTCTCAAATCTGTGTTTGTAATTACTTCCAGCATTTCCACCTGCTTCCACTGTCAGCTGCCCTCACATTACGCTTATTAAGCATTAACAAAAGAGCCTCTAGTATCCCACAGACTTTTGTGTCTCACTGCTCTGTGTCTGTTCCAAAGGACCTTGCTGTAATGCAACCAGAGATACACAATGTGCCTTTTGCCCAGGCCCAGCTGGTTTCCTTTTCATTCCCCTCTCTGTGCACAAACAACACTGAATGAATGAAAATTTTTATGCTCTCCATAGATTTTCATAGGTAAAGAGGCGGTCATGAATTACTAAACAAAACTATTACAAATATTTCCTTTGTAATAATTTTAAAAAGATCTGGAAAGAGAAACACTTCAAGGATGAAACAATTTTCAATGTCAAACCATAAATCATCTTGACTCTGCAATGGAAATATATTACTTCAGCTTTGTATTAGAAATAGTAGTTGTTAAGTGTTTACATTAAACAGATTTTGGAGTCAACTATTAGAAATCCATTTAACTTCAGGACATTTTCCATATTGAAAAAGGAAAAGTAATACTGTCTTTTTTGAGATTCCAAATACATTGAAAAAAGCTTTTGCTTAGCCTACCCTGTTAGTGAGGAACCAGGCATTTATTCAAAGAAATTATTTAAAGAAAGAGAAGATTCCCTGTAGGAAAAACACACTTCTCCACAAGATATTTGAGATTTTGTCTTTTTTCTTCTATGAAAACTATACATCTGACATCCACGCACATGAAGTTTCTGAACATGTATTCTTATAGTAGTGCCTTACGAAGCCCCTGCACCAATACAATGATTGTTATTCCACCCAAACCATGGACCGGTAATGCAAATTTCATCAATCAGGACTCATTAGTCTGAGTCTTTTGGAAGGTCTACAAAGCAGTTGATGAACCCTTGTGAAATACAAGAGTTTTGGAAAAAAAAAAAATGGAGATAATCTTTCATTTTTAATATCATAAAAAAATAATTGGAAAAGTCAAACTATGCTCTGTATTTCACCAGCAAACTATACAGGCAACTCAATGAGTAGGCAAGGCCATCCAACAAAAGCATGACAATGGTGAAGGCATTAGGCAATAGTTAGACATTGGTAGCTAACGCAATTAGTTTTCACATTCTACTATGCATGAGCAGACCTCTTCCCATATTTCTGGCATAACAGGCAGTGGCAAAAGTATTTACGCCTAAAGCTCTTTGACTAGACTGAGTGATAAGTACCTGGAAACTGTGTAATAGACAAGAAAAAAAACCTCAAACAGACAACAAACCAAAAGAAGTACAATCCTTGCCCTCCCCCTATTTTTTATTCCTTTTATGCTGCTTTCCTTTCTCTCTAATAATACAAATTTAGAAATAATCAGCTATACCTAATAGAATAAGGAACACAAAAATAAATATATGAAAGATCTGGAAGCAATGAGGTTTACACCATTCTTTAAGCTAAGTAAGTGTGAAATCCCTTGGCATTCTGATGCAATTCCCTTAAGGCATCTGATCTCAGTTAACACTGAAAAAAACCCATACACAGAGCCACATGTTAAAAAATACTTGAAAAACACAACACTAAACTTACCTCCCATCTTTATATGTAAAATACATTCATAATCTTTAAGACTGTTCAAAAAAGAAGTATCTTAAAAATGAGTAATGTAGTAATTCATGGAATGTTTACATTTCTAGCTGTTGGATTTTACAAGACAGGTAAATTAAGTTATTACACCTAGAAATTCACTGGAGAGTAAAAGTAAATAACTTGGACAACCTACTGTGCTGCAAGCACTTACACCCATTGTAAGACAGTAAAATAGCAAGAACTACAGTCCCAGATTCCCCTAGCAACAACAAAGAACTGTAACCAAAAATGAAGTGCAGAGAAAGGCAAACTGGAACGTGAGAAGCAGCAATACCAGAGCCACAGGCCATAGCTAAACATAAATTACAAAGCAAGTATCAAATAATTACCATTACAGAGAGCACTACAAAAAGAAGCCTCCTGAGTACCAACCCACACTCCGCAAATACTGAAGAGTATCAGTGTTTTAAGTTTACTTCCCAAAACATGTATTGGGGGACCACAAGTCAGCACATCTTTTGTCTCCAGCAGACTGAGCTTACTGTTGTCAAAAAAAAGGGAAAAAAAGCCAAGCCCCACACTTAAAACTCCCATTAGACTGCTCCATCACCCTCAAAATTAAGAGTGTTTCCTAACGTTTAGGAGGAACCTCCTGTGTTTCAGACTGTGCCCATTGCCTCCTGTCACTGGGCACCACTGAAGAGAGACTGGTTGCATCCTGTATACACCCTCCAATCAGGTATTTATATACCTCAGGAAGATCCCTCCTTACTTTTCTCTTCCCCAGGCTAAACAATACCTGTATTGTCAGCACCAGACACAACTCAAGGTGTGACCTCACCAATGCTGAACAACAGAGAAGGATCAGCAGCCTCCACCTGCTGGCAGTAATTTGCATAATGCAGCTCAGGGTAACATTTGCCTTCCTTGCTGCAGAGGCACATTGCTGGCTTATGTTCAACTTGGTGCTCACCAGTAAGTCTCAGGCCCTTTTCTGAAAAGCTCATTTCCATTTAATTGGCCCCCTACCATTTAGCGATGTATGGGGTTGTTCTTCCCTAGATGCAGTTTTTTTGTAGTTCCTCTTGTTGTACACCATGAGGTTCTTGTCAGCCCATTTCTTCAGCTTGTTGATGGCAGCATGATCTTCTGGGGTATCAGCCACTCCTTGCAGTTTGGTGTCATCTGCAAACTTGCTGAGACTACACTCTCTCTCATCATCAAGATGATTAACAAAGATGCTGAACAGGACTGGACCCAATATTAACCCTTGGGGTGCACTGGTGGTGACTGGCCTTCAGCTAGACTGCAAGCCATGCATCACCACTCTCTGGGCCCTGCCATTCAGCTAGTCACCTCACTGTCTGCTCATCCTGTCTGGGTATCAACAGCTTTTCTACAAGAATCTTGCAGGAGACTGTTGAAAGCCTCAGTGAAGTTCAGGTATAGACAATATCCACTGCTTTCCAGTGATCCAGCAAGCTAGTGTCTTCATCATAGAATGTTACTGGGCTGGTCAAGCATCACTTCCCCTTGGTCAAACCATGCCAACTGCTCCTGATGATTTTCTCATCCTTCGTGTGCCTGGAAACGGTTTCCAGGATTAGCTGTTCCATCACCTTCTCAGGGACTGACATGTGGCTGTAGACCCCTGGATCCTTCTTGCCATTCTTGAAGAAAGGAGGCAACTGTATGACAATTCTTTGTCTTGTTCACAACAAATAGCCATGAAACCAGTACCAAAATAAACGGATATTGTGCACTTGAAGTAGTTACTAATAAAGATTCTGGTTTTCATATGCAAACTGATTTTGTGAAAATTCTTGTCACATGCTGAAGCAAAGGTGTTCCAATTAATTTTCTGAAGCAATCTTAAAAATTAAGGGGGTTGTCAGCTACTTCTCTTAGTTTTAAGAGTATTATAGCACTCCACTGGTTTTGTGCCTTTGTTTACTATGGTGCAATATGAAGGAAGATCAACTCAGGCTAATGTAATCCTCTCTTTAAAGCCCTTCTAATTACAGGAAATCAAGCAACTATAACCCTTTATTGCTACATGCTAAGTAAAAACAGTAACAATACAAATGCTTTACCCAATACTGAATATCGCCTGTCCTTCCATACATGTACAAACAGACCTACAGTAATCTTCACTACACAGCCTTATAGTCAGTATTCAGGACTTTGAAACTATCTGCTGAAGGCCATCTTCAGTTCCAAGATCTCTGCTCTTTCAGATGTTGCACCCAATTACTTTAACAGGCCCTCTCCAGCTTATTCCTCAACTCAGCCCAAGTGATAAGTGCATTTCTTGTTAGTGAGAGCAATCTTTACATTAAGTTCCTTTAGGAACAGCCATGCTACAATGAAAACTTCATAGAAAGCTGCTCAGGACAGAAGCAGGACAGAGGTAACATGACAGAAAGATGTCAACAATCACAGAATCATAGAATGGTTTGGGTTGGAGGAGACCTTAAAGGTCATCTAGTTCTAACCCTTTCACTAGACCAGCTTGTTGAAAGCCCCATCTACCCTGGTCCTGAACACTTCTAGGGATGGGGCAACTCTCTAGGCAACCTGTATCAGTGTCTCACCAGCCTCACAGTAAACATTTTCTTTCTAATATCTAATATAATCTACTGTCTTTGAGTTTAAAACCATTCCCCCTTGTTCTGTCACTACGTACAATTGTAAAAAGACCCTTTCCAGCAGTCTTGTAAACCCCTTTAGTTACTGGAAAGCTGCTCCAGGTCTCCCTGCAGCCTTCTGTTCTCTAGGCTGAATAACCCTAACTTGCTCAGCCTGTCTTCCCAGGAGAGGTGCTCCAGCATCATGACCCTCTTCTGGACCCACTCCAACAGGTCCACATCCTCCTTACGTTGCTTCAAGTGATTCAAATGAGTCTTTAATAAATACAGCTGTGTGACCAACTTAAGGCAGTTAAAAAAAATACTGCTACGGCCACTTATGAGCTTCTTCTCTCTAGCCATAAAGTCCTCTATGCCCTCATGCTGGATAAATTTTCTAGATGCATATGTTTCACCATGTCACAGTAAAACTTAATGTTCATCGCCTCAACAAAGTCACAAACACTTCTCAACAGCAAGAAAGCATCAGATGGACCTTAATTTATTGTGAAATTTCATGTTTGTCAACATACACACAAAAAATTGCCAGGAAAATTCTCATTGTGATCAACATTCACTCAGAGTTTTATTCAGGTTTGGTTTTCATTATATAAGTTCAAAGTTTATTAACTTCTCTCAGCAGATTTGGCTCATTTCTCAGTTCAGGTCAACTGATTGGTGTTCTAATTTTCTCCACAGTGACATTTCCAGTGCTCACTCATTAGTTACATTATGACAAGGGTCAGCAGATGGCACTATTACACGTTTTTTAATACTATGCTTTTTACTGGTAAATCGTTCTTTAACAAAAAGCTTCACTGTTTTGAATGGTGTGCATGTGCAAGCGTCCACACAAAAGATCAATTTCAGAACAACTCTAGCACTGTACTTGTGATGTTCAGGCTGCAGTTTGTGACAAAAATCTGCCTGCATAACATCTAATAATTACCTATGTTTCAAGGTTACAGTGTGTTAAACACAAATTATGGCTTATATACACCTAAACTCAAACCACGTTTTGTCTTTAATAAGAAATGAACAAGAAAGCCATAATAATTATTACCACAACGAGACAAAGTCATATAAAAGGTACTCTAGCATGGGACTTCTCTTTCCTCTAAAAAGCACAATATCTAGCAGGCTTTGACACTTGTACAACATAGGCACAAAAAAAAAAAAGATCAATATTGCTTACACACTCTTGCAATCATGCAATTCACCCTTTCCTTTCTAAAAATTAACAGGGTTATTATAATATCATTGTTTAGACTGGGATTATTTCACTTTTCCTCTAGATTAATTTCAAGAAAAGTAGTTCTGAGCAAAATAAATGAATCCTGGGAAAGATTTCTAATTAAAGAATATAGAAAATACTGGAATCATTCACAGTGAAAGTTTTGTTTCATTTTTTTAAAAGCACCATGCCAAGCATTTAAGCTGCCTTTTGCCCATGCATTACTTTCTAGAAGCTTAGTCAGCTAAAACCTTACCTATATATGTCATTCAAACTGAACAAACAGTATTTCCTGTTTATCTATATATTTCATCCTTGTTTACTATATGCATTGACCACAAAATTTCTGTCTGTTCATTCTTCCATACTGCTAGTTTACTGTAAAATCCATGGAATGTATAGAAACCAGGCACAATTTCTATTTTAAAAAAAGTTACTAATGGTATAAATTAATTTAATACTATGTAAACAGAGATATACAAATGTATTTTCTTGCTATTAACGCAGGATCTTTCCCTGCAACAGTCATAAATCACAGAGAACTTCTCTGCACAAGGCAGAGCATTGCAAATTTCACCAGAATAGAATTCTCTTCATCCTTGCTCACATATCCCTCCTCTCCGTCAACCTAGCTTCATGCTTCTTTAGTACCCTGTAATTCCCATGATGTTAGCTGGAGCAATCATCTCTCCTCTTCATCTAAGTGACACTGATACTCAAAGGGAATTCAGAGTGGCAAAAGGGATTAAGTTACTGCTTCAGAACTTGCTTCAATTCCAGAAACAGTCAGAGGCCTAGGGCTGCTGGAATGACAATGCTTTAGCAGTGAGGCACACAGATTACACAAAAATACTGATATTGAAGCTCATGTTAACAGCTGGAATGACACCAGAATGAGGGGTGATTGCTGATGACCAATGGAGACCTCAACCAATATGCCAGGATGGTATGGAGCAACCTGCTTCCATGGGCTGACTGTGTTGCTTCACTTTCCCTGTCCTCTCAAGCTTTCATTCCTGCTCCAATCACTGAGGACAACTTGCCGGGGCAGTGCAGGAACTCATTCAAAGGATACAGGATCTTGCCAAGTTGAGCAATGCCATCTGCTTTCTTTTCTCCACCTAGTGTTTTCTATTAGAGTGAGGAAGAAGTAGCAGCAAATGAATGAACAGAGACACCAAGTTTATAAAGGTGCTTCTCTGTTTACGTTTCAGTTAAATGTTGTAATGACCTCACTATTAAACATGCCTTGTCTGGCAGACAGTCATAACGCACAGTTAAATCACCAATTTACATCTGCATGCCTGTATTGAACTGTTACTTGTTTTAACTCAGCAGAGCAAAGCTAGAGTACTGTCAGTCAACTAAGACAATATTTTGAAGGCCTTTGAATAAGCAAGACATTCAATAATGCATTAACTTGGAATATAATTAATGTTTAATATAAATTATGGATTTCAGTTTTCACCTAAGGTAAAAGCTAATATTCCAAACTACAAAAGTAAGAAAATAGTAATCTTGAAGCTTAAAATTCTTACTTAAAAACTTCTTTTTGTTCACTACTATATCCAATCATTTCCTTCAAAACCTCAATAAGTGACTTACTGAGGACAATACAAGGCTTTATATAGTTACTTTGCTTCTGGATGCCCAGAACTGAAAGTAAAATGATCAAATGTATTATGTGGTTCTCGAACCAAAACCATATATTGCAGTATGTACCTCAACTAATGTGTTTATTCTGCATAAAGTTAATATATAGATCTGTAATGTAAAATGCAAACTTTCAAATTTGCATTTGAAATTCAAAGAAAAGCTACTTCAAACATTTTCCTGAACAGTATATACTTTTCTGACTTCTGCATCAATATAACATCCAAAAATTTCTAATGGCTTAAAATTAGAAAGGCACTACCTATCGTCACCTAATGAAACTCACTGGGTTAGACTGAGCAATTAAACACTTGGAAGTCTTCTCCTCAGTTTTATCTTAGTTCCCAACAAATACAGGGCCTGTGTTGGTCAGTTCCTTTTCCAGTTACTGGATTTTTATTTTTTTCTATTAGGATAAGGCCTTTACAGAATGATATAAACATTTTATTAAGTATCCATTCAAATTGGAATAAACTAATGACACTTTCTTTTGGCCAGACTTTCTACTTTTAGTTCCAAATTCCTGAAAACCCCAATTACAACAAAGTCTGTACCCATTATCTGAACTAGACTCACCCTTCTGGTTTCTAATTTGAAACAAAACACAGAGGTTAAAATTGAGGTATCAAAATATACAAAAGTTTAGTGAATTTCAGAAACAAAATAAAGTGATAAGTTTACCCATTTCATTTAACATCTTTAGCAGTTCCTCTTCTTGGACCAATTAGTAATTTCCTGGTCACTTGCTTTTCTTCATCTACCTAATCTAACTAATCTAAGAATTCAATTTAAATCTTTAATCACCTGTGATAGCTGAACTACAAATGATACTCCAGTAGGGCAGTATAGTCTCAAAAAAGTAGCCAAACCACCAAGTTTTACTGCATATTGTGGTCAATATTGGAAAACACCATAACTTTCAGGTTCAGTAAGATGTATCCAGACTAAATATTTTGCCACATGCTATCTATAAAATTGCCCATGCTCTTGAAGATTTCTTTACTTTTTTCATGAAAATTATAATGTCTAGTTAATTAAATAATAAAACTGAAAACTCTCAAGAAAACTCTCTGAAAGGAGGGAAAACCCCAGCATCTCAGAGTACAAGACAGGATGAAAATAATCTGTTTATTATAGCTGCTCTTTAAATTTTTCATTTCATCATGAAATTGGATTAAAAAATAGGTTTTCATAGCCAGATGCAGTACAAATCCTGAAGTGAGATGCTTATTTGGCACTAAACATGGAAGTTAAGGCACAGAGAATCCAAAAGAACGAAAAAAAAGGCTCAAAACAACTTCATCAATAGCTCTTATCAGTTGGTACACAAATTAAGAACCAATGACTCAATTATTAATCTGAAAGTCAAAGCATTGTTTAAAATTACCTTTTTTATTTCATCTTCTATATTTTCAATTTTGTAATTATGGAAAAGAACTATTTTTCTTAAAGGAACTTCCCATGCCCCTATCCTTACTGTTACAGTAAGAGCAGTTTGATGGGTATAGACCATACTGTTTCTCAAGGAGTTACTATTTCAAACACTGCAGTGTTTGCTCTCTCAGCAAACAGGATTTGCCAGTGCAGGTACAGTTCAGGAAAGGAAATGGATGGTTTACTCTCAGCCAGTGGCAATGACCAACGTTAGCACTCTGAAATGCAAAGTCACTAGAAAGGTCCTCTCCAGGTTTCCTTCAGGAAACAGAAGAGAGCACAAAGACACACAGCCCAAACTCCTAATTAACAAAGATTGCAATTAGTGAATTTCCCATTATTACCAAGTCAGTTAAAAAAAAAATGTCTCTGACATATCGAAGCAAAAGTAATTGTTGAGTCATTTCTCTAAAGAATCAGTACAAAAATGCTACCTATAATGCACCACATATGGAGATGATTAGCACAATTTCCCTCCTCCTCCACAAGGTACAGATTTTGCTTAATTAAAATGAGTGTACTTTATATATCTGGATCTCCTTTTTTTTCTGAAAACATTATTGGACTACAGGGAAGTTTCCATCCTGCAAGTCTTGTGTAGAGCCTCAGTACCTTGCTGGGTCTTCCTCCTTTTTCCTTTCTCCCCAGACAACCAATATTTATCCATGCAGGAAGAAAGAGGACAGTAGACAAAGCAGCAGATAATACTTGCTCACAACAACACAGTTCTGTTTCTGAGACCTACAAATGTTGTGCCCTGAAGGATCATTAGCAAGATTTCCAGGAGAGTAAGATTCCCTCTATGCAAAGCAGCACAGTAATCGCTCAAGGGTCAGACAAAAATCACACAGCAAACAGTAACAGAATCTGCTGTTGCTCTTTCCTATTACTTGTTGAAACAAAGGTCTCCTTTCTATTGCTGTAAATTAACTGCTTGTATTTGAATGCTTAACAAATATTTTTCTTTTTATCAGAATATTTACAGAACTAACTCAAACCACCAGCATTGTGAAAACACTAGAAAGATTTGCCCTTTCTTTAGGGAGCTTGGACAATATTGCAGCAAGAAGAAAAAAGGAGAATGTCCCATATCTGTAAGTCATTCAAGACTAAACCAAGAAAAATAACATGTATCAGTTCAATTTCTCACATTTAGAACTGCTTAAATCTTTGAGAAATGTATTCTCTAATAGTAAACAGTTATTAAAACTAAATTTAAAATTACATTTGAATTTACCATGTAAATAGTAAATATAGTAAAACTCTAATTAAGTAATGCATCTCAGAAATAAATTTAACTGAACAGACAGAAGTCATTGGTTAAATGCCACAGGCTGCTTGCTGATGGACTAAGCCACTACTCAACATAGAAGTCTCTTTAGTGAAGAGAAAAATTTTGGAAAATAACTACTTTTAGTCTATTTGTTATTAAAGTTTATTAGCATCTTCATCATTATCACTGTGTTCAAATTTCTGAAACAGGCTGAGATATACAAAGAGTAAAACCACATTCCTTTTTAATCTATGAATATAAGTGAAAAGTTGGATCTGTAAGTCCTACTCTTATGAAGAGTCAGTAACTCAGTTAACTGTGTCTCAAACCTCCTGAACTATTTTGGAGGATGTTTTAAATGCAAAGCTGATTTTGAGGAACTATAATTAGAACACCAAAAATTACATATATTTACCAACAAAAGCACTTCTAAAATACTAGGCTTTGATGCTCACTGACAGAAAGGCAGCATCAAGCTCACATATGACACTTTTTTTTAGGGATATATTAGAATATCTTGATACTTAACAAGCATTGAACTTTCCTTTATAAGAACATAACTGAAAAAGCACAAAAGTGGTTTAGGTAGTGTCTGTTTAAACACAATTAAAGTAATATGATTCTGATACTCTGAAAATACTAATGTATTCCTGTAATAAATTACTTTGAATGAAGATTACGACCTAATTCTAGAAAACTCCTTATGAAACTCCCAAATATATACACTCTCTTCCCACACCCCCGAAATCTCATGAAATTAGCAATTCCAGAAAAGTATACCACTAAATGGTTACATTCAAATTGCCTCTGATTTCTGAAGTCACATAATTAAATAAGAATCTAGTTTTTTTACTTCAAAGCAATCAACATTTGCAAGGGAAAAAAAAAAAAGAAGGATAGGAACATTAGAAATCCCTGTGGTTTCTGTCTAGGGTTGCAGCCTGTCTTGGTTCTGACAACAAATTGTAAGCACCAATTTGATTTTTTATGCAAAAAACCTGCTTTATGGCCTTTTCCAAATCACTTGTGAGAAAAGGCAAGAAAACAAGGTAAGGCTGTAAAAAATAGGCCCAGAAAACAACCACTACTATTAAAGAAAAATATAAATATGTAAGATAAGGGATCAGAACAATGCTTTCAAGCATAATTACCTTCAAACTTCCCTTTCTCTTTCTACCATGAGTGAAGGACTTTATTTTTCCAAATAGCATTATCAGTGAGGCAGACTATTCTTTTTCATAGTTCTCAACAAAACAGCCATGACAGAATGAACAACATTTAAAGCATTCTTTAATAATGGGGGGCGGGGGGGGGGTATGAAAGATTTGATTAAGGCTGTATCACAGCATTCAAGAACTCCAGGATCACAGAGATCTACATGTTATGCAATATCCTTATAAAAACAGAAACGCTAAAACAACAATGGAACAGAGCTCTACTGTAACCAGACTGAAATTTCCATGGAAAAGAAATCTGCTAATCAGTATGTACTAGTTTCGTATACAAAATAGGGCTTAACCTATTTTCCTCTATGTGCCATCTGGATGCTAGGCAAATGAAAAAGTCTCTTTTCACCTACTACAAAATTTAGACACTTAATCCTACTGTGCTAAGATCTGCATTAGATATGTATATTCATATCCTATTCTATTAAAGCTCATAGCTATTCTTGCATGTTTCAGATTTCTAGATACTAACTTGAATTCCCTACTTTGTTCAAGAGGTGAGCATTACAAGAATTAAAACCTTATAAAACACATTAATTGTTTTTATGGCAGAAACAAATACAGAGACAAAAGAATAAAAAAATGAACTACATTAGCTTGCAGCTTTTTTAAAACTGTGTCCAGGTTTTAGCTAAAGTAACACTTCATAAGGTAAATGGCCCAAATCAAAATGCACATTTCAAGAGACTATGAAATCTTACATCTTTAAAAATAATCACCAAAGAATTCTGCTAGTTTCATAGAATAATTTATGTTGATCTGTAAATGCCAGCAGCAAATCTAAAAGCAGTACTCTATTTTAGAACAAGCACTGCCAAAAAAAAAAAAGCTGTTCTTTTGAAACTGTTTGATAGTTAGTGTTTCTTTTTCACCTCTCCTCCACATAAGAAACACCAACAACTAAACTGACTCTTTTTCAAAATCAATTGTTATCATGGATGAGCTTTACTGTCAAGCAAGAGCAGATATCCATAAAAGACATTGCACCTACCTCTGCTAAAATCTTTGAGGTGCACTAAGAGACATTGTGAACAATTATAACACCTTTTCTGTTGAATCTGGAATTAAAAAATTTCCTCAGCAGGACTTAAGTCTTTATTTACTGTCCATTTTACACAAGATAAGGAAAAATGCAACTAGTACAACAAAGCAGAGCGCCTCTACTGACCATGATCCTCTTTCAGAAGGAGACCTGAACTTTCCATATGTTATTCAGGTGATAAATATCTTGCACAATCTTGCCAAGATTTGTACAGTAGTCATCTCCTACAGCCAGAAAGCCTATCACCGTTGACAAGTTTATGAAGCAGGGAGCTGCTATCAGTTAAAGGCTTTTGACCAGATTAAAACTCTTCTAAGCTGTTGTGTTACAGACTGCTGTAGTGCTTCTTGCCTATATTATGACATAGGCAGATCCTAGATGTGTCTCCTGAGCAGTATTCATTAAACGAAATTATGCCTGATCTTCATATCCTCATTAAGCGAGGTGGTATAACAGGTTACAAATGATGAAATCCTTTAGTAAGCCAGCTACACATCCACTGAGGCGCTGATAAATACCCAGCTGTGAGAAGTCAGGTATGTGAGCTGTATGAAAGATATGTAAATACCCACACAGCTCCTATACAGGAAACTGCAGTCCAACAAGACAAGCACATCTGTCCAAAAGAGTAATCAAAAGGTCTAAACTGGAAAAAAACCCTTGATTGAGTAAAACTTATCCAATATCTCTTTTGAGCATTGTCTGGTGGCAACTAGCAATTGATGATAGAAAGTACAAACTTCCTTGGCAGAAGTACCCTATGGTCACAGAGGAAATGTCTTCAGACAAAGGAGGCACAGGCAAACAGTTCATCCATCAAATGGTACAGTGAAGTGTGTTAAACAGTGCTTGTCCCCTCCTTCTATTGTAAATGGAAAAATCATATTCATCTAGGAAAAAGACCCACATGGTAACAACTTTATTAATAGCATTTATCAACATTGCCTGGGAGTAGTCTGAAAATAGTTGTGGCAAATGAATGGATGACTAGAATGAAATGGTGGAAATCTGAAGGACCATGACTGCAAGAATGATCAACTCCCAGCTGACCCTGAATTTGTGCAGGATCTGCTGCTCCATCTAGAACCCAAAAAATCTATGGGGCCTGATGGGATTCATCCCAGAATACTCAAAGAGCTGCTGATGTCATTGCAAACCCTCCCTCGATGATTTCTGAGGGGGTCTCTGGAATCTGGAGAGGTTCCAGCTGATTGGAAGATGGCTAACAATGTCCCAGCTTTCAAGAAGGAGGACCCCAGAAACAACAGGTCTGTTAGTTTCCCTTCAGTGCCCAGTAAAATCATGGAAAAGATTATTCTGAGAGGTATTGAAAAACACCTGAAGGGTAACGTGGTCATCGGACACAGCCAGTGTGGCTTCATGAGAGCAAAGTCTTGCTTATCAAACCTGATTTCCTTTTATGACAAGGTAACCCACCTAGCTGTTCAAGGGAAGCCATCTGATGTGATGTTTTTGGATTTCAGTAAAGCTTTTGGTCCTGTCACAGGATCCTTCTGGAAAAAATGTCCAGCACACAGATGGATAACCATGTTTCATGATGGGTGAGCACCTGGCTCACAGGTCAGGCACAAATCATTCTAGTGACTGGGGTAACATCAGGCTGCTCACTAAGTGGGGTCCTGCAGGGCTCCATCCTCAGACCAGAGTTCTCTTCAACATCTTCATTAATGACTTGGTTGTGGGGCTTGGAGGAATACTAGTTTGCCAATGAAAACAAACTGAGAGGAGCTGTCGGCTCCCTCGAGGACAGAGAGGCCCTGTAGACAGACTTTGACAAATTAGAGGGATGGGCAATCATCAACCATATGAAGTTCAACAAGGGAAAGTGCCAGATTCTGCACCCAGAATGGGGCAACGCTGGCTTTGTGTATAGACTAGGGAATGAGAGACTGGAGAGCAGCACTGCAGTAAGGGAGCTGGGCGTCCTGGTTGATGGCAAGTTGAATATGAGCCAGCAGTGCCCTGGCAGCCAGAAGGGTCAACCATGTCCTGGGGGCCACCAGGCACAGCATCACCAGCTGGTCAAGGGAGGTGATTGTCCCACTCTGCTCTGCACTGGTGTGGCCTCACCTTGAATGGTGTGTGCAGTTTTAGGCAGCACAATATAAATAAGACATTAAGATCTTAGAGACCATCCAAAGGAGGGCAATGAAGATGGTTAAGGACCTTGAGGGGAAACCATATGAAGAGTGGCTGAGGTCACTTGGTCTGTTCAGCCTGGAGAAGAGGAGACTGAGGGGAGACCTCATTGTGGTCTTCAACATCCTCATGAGGGGAAGCAGAGGGGCAAGCACCAAACTCCTCACTCTCATAACCAATGATGGGACTCGAGGGAACAGCATGAAACTGAGTCAGGGGAGGTTTACACTGGATGTCAGGAAAAGGTTTTTCACCCAGAGGGTGGCTGGGCACTGAAACAGGCTTCCCAGGGAAGTGGCCACAGCACCAACCCTGTTTGAGTTCAAGAAGCGTTTGGACAATACTCTTAGGGACATGGTGTGATTCTTGGGGTGTTCTGTGCAGAGCCAAGGTTGGACTCAATGATCCTGATGGGTTCCTTCCCACTCAGCATATTTTATGATTCTATGTTTTCGCATATTTTCAGTAGGGAATGCAAAAGAGGAGAAGTAAGGAAGGAATGAGAGATTTAGCTGAGTAGCAATATCTATGAAAAAACCTGTGGAGGTGGTTCTTAAGTCAAAATGGGATGACTACGATGACACAGAACTTCCTTACCATTGATTTCACTGCATTGCTACACTTTTATGCAACAATACTGCATAAGCATGCATAGTACCCTCTTTACTAGGTATCCCCTTTGTAATTCTCAATGATGCTCCTGCACTTCACATCTTAGGCTCTACAGCCTGCCTACTACAAAATAACAAAAATTTTAACTGATACTGAATCTGTCCTTAACAACTCAAAAATAGTCCTGCTGTCTAAATAGATTCATACTGAAGAAAAGTAAAGGCAGGGTTTAAAACACTGCAAAAACTACAGACAGCAACAATTAACATGAAAACTGTTGGTTGCTGCAGGACTGCATCCGATGCTAAGATGCTCGCAAGAACAGTTACCAAAATAATTTGTATTACACATATGCTATATAATGCAAACAAAAGAGCCAGAGTAGATACAAAAATAACACATACACACACTGAACAATATACTTGAATGTGTATACATACATGCTTTCATGGACAATTACTCATGTGCTACATAACAAAACAGTATGTCATAAATATAACATAAAACTACTTAACACTGATTCTAGTTACATAATAGTATGTTGTGGTACATGATGAAAGCCATGGCTAGTAAGCTTTAACTACCAGGTGCTGATTTACAGATACTACATCATGAGCTGTGCTACTCCAGTACTTCCCCTAACACTCATGTAGCAGCTGCCTTGACTGCATAATAAGAAATGTGAACCTTATGGCAGGACAGGGTTACCTAGTAAAAATATTAAAAGTTAATGCAAATTATTCATCAATGACATTCTTAAGTGAATGCTATAAATAAACTGTATTATCTCCCTTTTATTAAATCAGGATAATGAGTCTCCTGTAAAAGCACCTACAGAAATTAGGATATACGTATCTCTTGTGTTTGCATGACCCTACAAAAAAACCCCATTAAGTACTTTCTAACACTGTTACATCTAACCTAACTCAAGCCAAGATATTCCCAGAGAACAGCCAACTTTTTCATTCCAAAAATAAATATTCTTTTAGAACTAAACACTAAACTTCTGACACACTATTTTGGGTGTACTGGATAGTATTTTAAAATATTATGCTCATAACATATCTAATATGGCCTTGTCTTTAACTGAATGACACAGACATGAAAAAGTTATACAAAAGCAAACAACAAAACATAGAATCACAAAATCATCAAGGTTTGAAGAGACCTTAAAGATCTCTAATCCAAATGTCAACTTAGCACCATCATAATCACCCCTAAACCATATTCCCAAATGCCGCGCTATCCACACTTCAATACAGTAAAAAGGTAACAAGATGAAGTGAAGCATTCACTAGAATAAAGTTCTGATCTGTTTAGCAAATTCAGTTCATTTTGGAGTAACATGTTACTTGTCTAGACATGAGGGGTTAAACTGCCTAATTTGGGCTGCATGCAAGTCATATCTGATGTTTTACCTTTTTTTTTTTTTTAATTTGTCAGACCTCTCAAGCATGTCTTCAAAAAAACCCAGGAAAAATACTATTTATATTATGCATTTTATGTCCATCAATAAATGAATCAGGTGTGTCTCTTCTCTAGACACCTAGAGGCCCCCAGGCATAGAGTTAGTCGAGTAGAAACAGTTTTATTAAAAGCAAAGTTTACTTTTTCTGTATTTAGCAACACTGGAATGCAAGAGAGATGTACATCTCAAAGCACACAAAATCCACTTCAGATCTAGACACGGTTTCACAAGTAGAGTGATTTCAAAAATGATTTCAAGCTGTATCCTACTGTGCATGCACACACTGTATTATCTGCGCATGTTTAAAATTTGGCAAAAAAAACCCAGATAAAATAGTCATTTCCTTAACTGAGTTACATAGTGTAACTCTAATTTTTTCAGTCCAAAGAATAAGCAGTATGCTTTTGAAATACTTTTAAGTAAATTTCTATAAACAAATATGGTAACTGTAGAATCATTTAGGTAGTAAAAAGGTATTTAAGATCACCAAGTCTACCTATTAAACCAGTTCTGTCTAGTCCACTACTAAACCAAGTCCCTAAGGGCCACATTTACATATCTTTTAAATATATCCAAGGACAGGAACTCAAATACTTCCTTTGGTAACTTGTCCCAGTGCTTGACAACCCATTTTGTAAAGAAATTTTTCCTACTATTCAATCTAAACCACCTGCTGGTGCAACTTCAGGATGCTTCCTCTTAATCCTATTGCTTGTTACTCAGGAGAAGAAACCAACCCTAAACCTTCTTTCAGGTTGTTTTAGAGAGTGATAAGGTCTCCCCTGAGCTTCCTTTTCTCTAGGCTAAAGAATCCCAGCTCTCCCAGCAGCTCCTCATGCTCCAGCCTTTCCACCAGGTCCATTGCCATTCCTTGGACAAGCTCCTTCACCTCAACATCTTTCTTGTAATGAGGGGCCCAGAAACAACACAGGACTCAAGGTGCAGCCTCAGCAATGCTGAGTGCAGGGGTACAGTCACTGCCTTAGTCCTGCTGGCCACACTATCTCTGATACAAGCCAGGATGCCACTGGCTTTCTTGGCCACCTGGGCACACCGCTGGCTTGTGTTCAGCCTCTGCCGATGAGCACCCCCAGGTCCTTTTCCACCAGGCAGCTTTCCAGGCACTCTTTTCCAAGCCTGTAGCTCTGCATGGGTTGTTGTGACTGCAGCGCAGGACCCACCACTTCTCCTTGTTGAACCTCATACAACGGGCTTCAGCTCACTGATTCCACATGCCTGGGTCCCTCTATAGTGCCTTCCTGACCTCCAGCAGATTAACTCCCACCCAACTTGGTGTCATTCGCAAACTGACTGAGGGGGTACTCGATCCCCTTGTCCACAGAATCTATAAAGACATTAAACAGGTCTGGCCCCAGTATTGAGTCCTGGGGACACCACTAGTGGCTAGACATCATCTGGATATTACTCCATTCACTGTCACTCTCCACCCTCATCATCCAGCCAGCTTTTCACTCACCAGAGTCCACCTGTCCAAACTACAAGCATCTAGTTTTTCCAGAATCCTGTGGTGTCAAATGCTTTACTGAAGTCCATGTAGACAGCATCCAGTTTTCCCCTCATACACTAAGTGGATCACTCTGTCACAAAAGGAGATCAGACTAGTCAAGCAGGACCTACCTTTCAAAAACCTATGGTGGCTGGGATCTGATACCTTGGTTGTCCTCTACACCTCATGATGGTACTCAACCAGGTCTGCTTCATGACCTTTCCTGGCACTGAAGTTAGGCTGACAGGCCTGTAGTTCCCTTGATCCTTCTTCTGGCCCTTGTTACAGATGGGCATCACACTGGCTAGCTTCCTGTCAACTGGGACCTAGCCAGTCAGCCAGGACTTTTGGTAAAGGATGTAAAGTGGCACTTCTGCCAGCTCCCTCAGCACCTTTGGGTAAATCCCATCCAGTCTCATAGACTTACGTGTCTCTAAGCATTATAGCAGGTCACTGACTGTTTCCCTTTGGATCATTCATTCTACTCCCTCTCATCTAGCTCAGGAGGCTGAGTACTCTGAGGACAACTGGTCTTACTATTAAAGGCTGAGTCAAAGATGGCATTAAGTATCTCAATCTTTTGCTCGTTCTTTATCACTATGCAATAAATGATGGAGATTGTCCATAGCTCTCCTTTGGTTGTTAATATATTCATAGATTACGATATGACAATTAAGTCAAATAAATTGTCCAGAACTCATCAGGAAGTACAGTCATCTTCTGCTAACACAAGAGTTTGTCTCATGGAAGGAGGAAAGGATTGTGAAGGAGTTTCAGTCTATAATGAAATCCTAAATGGCTGAAAAAAGGAAAATTCAGTATATACTTTAGTATTACTCTACACAATAGTACCTCAAATGCAAATAATCAATCAGATCTATCTAAGCACATGATAACTTGCCTTTGGCAGGCTGAACAACAACAGAACATGTCAGGGCACAGCCTTGAGTGCCTAGGAAACAAATGCTATAAACACATCATATCTGACCTTTCACTTCCTGTACTGTTTTCTCACAATATTATGAACAAAATTAAAGATTTATTATTTATCTTAGTGAGGTCTTCAGTGTCATTCTTTTGGATTTTAAAAAGGCCATCTACAATTTTGTGTTTAGAGTTGCAGCTGACAATTCACTTTGAAGTATAAAAGTGAAGACTTTCCCTTATTGTATTGTAGACAGATTTTTAGAGGAGTAAGTTCAAGACCAATGAAAGTCATCCAAACGAAAAATCATCAAAATTCTCCCCAGTTTTCACACAATACATGTCTCTGACAATCTTATTTAACAGATGAACTGTTGCTTAACAAGCCCCAAACAACCCTAACCTCACAGATAGCGTCTCCTTGGGAAGCTAAGGAGCCACAGCACAAAACAACTTCCTTCTTTAGTTCAGGGACAGTTACAGTTAAGTTCTTCTAGTTAAGTTCCCATTCAGGTTAATAATGTCTCATTAACCAGTTTGGTTATCCTGCTCTAATTCAAATCAGTTTAGAGGGAGGGGGGGAAATAATACTTATAAATAGGCTGATTTATATAATTAGATAGACCTTTAAATAAGTCCAGCTTCCTGCTCTACAGTAAAGCTGGAAGCAAACCTCTATTCCTAGCAGCTCATTTTAGCTCTGCTTCAGGTTCTTAAATCTCATAAAAGGAAGAATTAAAAGAAGCACTAGGCATGCTGGAAGTGTGGTGCTGTAATAGCACAGGATTAGCATGCTAACAGAAAAGCAAACCGAACCACTTTCCATCTACATAGAGCTGTATGACAAAAGGTGTATTGGTAGTAAATTCAAATCACCAGTGTCAGAAGAGAACTGTACATTAATACCACTACCACAGGAGAAGACGTACCAAAGATATTTCTTCTGTCTTCTCTCTCACCTCTCCCTCATGAGAGGAATTTAATTAGAGGTGTAATTAAAGCTTGAGGCCAGAATAAGTGTTTTCATACTGAAAAAGTTCAGAAAACCTGCCATATTAGGTCAGAAAAAAACCCTCATCTACTTAGAAAAATATCTCTTTACTAACAAGACATCAAAAGACAGCATCGAAAAAAAAATCAAAATAAGGTAAGTATATACATCACTTGGCCTAATTTCCTCTTCAGTACCTCCAGTACTGTCTCCAAACTTCTTGAGTTAGCAGGTATATACTTGTATGTGATGGCTTCTGCTGCAAAAGCCCATAGCAAGTTGTGCCAGAACTTAACTACACATTATGTTGAAAAGCATCTTGAATTTTGAATGGTCTCTACTTGTTAGATTAACATAACTCCTAGTTAGGAGCAATAGCAAATCTGTTCAACTCTCTGTATCATTATTTCAGCAGAGATGTATCCTCCCTACTGGCATGCTGTTCTGATCTTTTCCTTTCAATTGCATTTGTAATGATTCCTTAACTTCCCTTTCTCTGACTGAGGATTGAGCTAACATTTTCATTAATCCATCTCAATTACAAGGTTTCATTCTCTGAGTAGTAACGGTCAACTGAAGGACCTTAGATCTATACGTGGTATTAGGATTTTTCCCTCTCCATATACATTATTATTTACATTGAACTCAACTGCCATTTTATCAGTTGGATTTTTTTTTTTTTTACTTACCCTGACTTACCCTGTAGTGTCTGCAAACTTTGACACCTCATTATTCATTCCTCTTTTAAATCATTTATGAATATATTAAGAACACAGGCCTCAGTTCAGATCCTTATGGGATTCCATTGGTGACCTCCCTTCAGTATGAAATCAGGACATTTATTTTTGCTCTTTTCATTGTACATTTTAAGCAAGTTTTACACATGTAAGAATTTCTCATTATGTCATGGTAGCTTAGAATCTTTTAAGGGATTCTGATGAAGAATCTAACCAAATACTTTTGGATCATATCAAGTGTTCATATACACGGTTTGCTTCTGAAAATGCTGCTCCTTAAAGCATGTTAAAACTTTTCCAGTGTTCTCCCATATGCTCTCTAACTCTATTCTGAGTTGTGGCATCTCGCTGCTTACCAGTACACTTATCAGATACACTGACCTGCACCTCTCCTGATCTCTTCAGAACTGTTTTCATTGTTATGTACTCTCATTGCAATTCTTCATACTTAAACTCCTTAGAAATGCTGGTGAAGATGACTTGGCCTTACTTGTTAATGACGTGACATGTACAGTTCCTGCTAGGGTCAACAGACTGCGACTGAGCAAGCAGCACAACAGCCAGATACAGAAGGAAGAGTGGCCTTGTGCTGCTGAACACACAGCTGACTCATGCAGCAAGGAACAGCTGCTCTGCAAATCCCAGCAGCCTCACGCAGTCCAACGGCCCAATGGGTCCTCAGTAACACACACTCACCTTTAATGGAATCATCCTGAAATGGGAATAACACTGCAACTCTCCAATCTGGGAGCAAAAAAGATCTCAAGATAGGAGTTCAGGGTCATGGATTTCCTTTATTTGTTTATTTTTAAGCTAATGGTTCAAATGAAGGATTCTGCTCTGATTTAGTTAGTCACACCTGGGAAAAAAGCACACACCTCACACCTGTCACACTGCTGAGGGATTGCTGGAAGGCACATACACACCATGTGCCAAGCACTCCTCTGAAAGAGAGCAAGGTGAAATAGCTCCTTCAAAAGTCCAAC
This sequence comes from Poliocrania exsul, assembly GCA_035041345.1. Lineage (NCBI taxonomy): Eukaryota > Metazoa > Chordata > Aves > Passeriformes > Thamnophilidae > Poliocrania > Poliocrania exsul. The sequence goes on along the minus strand of JAWWLZ010000001.1, from coordinate 50,748,158 downwards.
AACAGCTACAGAATCAGATATGGAATCAGGTCCACAATTTTGTTTGCACATCTGCCTCCCTACAATTAAATTCCTTTTATACTGAAATATGTTGTAGGACATGTCCTACTTTATTTAGCAAAATACAGGAACAGACACCAATCTCCCCTAATGAAACTACACATTCCCTTGATAAAAACTAAATGAAGCATATTAGGTTAATATACAGGTCAATGTGGGTCCAAAAAAGCAGTCTTTAACATTCCCTCTTTCTCTCTGCTCCCTAAGACACTCATTAAGCAATACATGTTGCACTCATTTATCAGCAAGTGGAAACAACAGACAGTGACGATTTTATCTGTCACCAGTTACCATACAGGAGGACATTACAGGTGCTGTTTGGAGTACTTCCAAGCTGATTTTGTGATATCATACTGCAAAGAACAGACTGTAGGAAACACAAACACCAGACTGTTGTTGGAGAATTATCAAGTCCTAGTATCACATTAGCTGGGGTCTGTACCAGGTTCAAAAAGCTTTTCAAAATCTTTATTTAATAAACCTCTACTCAAAAAAAGTTAGCATTAAACCTCTTTAGAACAAGAATTTGAATTTCTCATCCCAGGAGAAGTATTTTTTTAATTATTATTTGAAATAACTGTACATATTCTAACACTGAGGTGAAGAAAAAGGAATCAAATAGAATCTGATACTTCTCAGTACTTTGAATACCAATCTCCTTGGAAAGGAACCTTCAGATTATGTACAAGGAAATAAACATTTTGTCTATAAGCACTTTTTAATAGCCACTGTATTGAGTGCTAGAACACAGCTGGTGTATTATATATATCTTTCAATATAAACTTTAATACAATCTGATTAACTGCAAATTGCAACACTCAAATTTATAAATCATACACTTTCCTAGCAGAAATTCTTTTAAGTAATTGTTTTTCGCTGCTGGTCAAATAAGGTGATGCCTATTTCTCAAATGCCAATATTCAAGGTGACCTTGGGCAAATCACATCATCTGAAATTCATAAAACTTAGTCTGAATCAGACTTTTCAACTGCAGCTTTATGTAGACATGTCTGATTCTTTCAGCTTCATATCACTGCAATAGGAATATTAATACACATGTTCTCTCAGAGGAATATTTAGATGTAATTGCAGCGTTCTGAGGCAACATATTGTAGTAATCACAATTTTTAAAATAAAAATACTTTTTTTTTTTAATTTAATGGATTCTGGATATTCCAACTTTTATGTTTATTTCAACAAAGCTACTACACAGGTAGAAAACTGCTTTGGTAAAGTTCCTCAGGATTCTTTTCACTTATCTTTCTAATTTTACATCACTCATAGCTCTTCTGTCTCCTAGTCAGATAAAATAAAATATTCCTCATTTACTTAGATTTTCATTGTCACTTTTATTACTTATTAACTAATTGATAGGAAAAAGGTTACTGCAAAATAAAATCTGAAAAGAAAGAAAAGAGTACAGACAAAAAAACCCAGTGTTCTTTCTCTGGATGACAGATATGTGTAAATAATCCTCACAGCCTCCAATTATAGGTTAATCTCATTCTTAGCAGAAAATCTTTAATAACCTTATCAGTAAATTACAATCCTTCTTTAAACACCTTACTTCCAAGCAAATTTATTTTCACATTTAATTTACAGTCATTCATGTTCAGTGAAGAAGTAAAAAATTTTTTTGTGGCTACTTTATCTTTATAATATAACTTCACAAATTAAGCAATCCTTAGCATAACAAGTGACAGAGACTACGATTCTAGACATTTTGACTATTTTTCTTCGTCTTTCTAAATTATTTAAGCAGTCTTGGGTGTATTCCAGTGGTATCACAAACAAAATTACAAACTTCCTCCCCCTGGAAAAATAAATATTTTAACTTAAGAAGTGCTCAACTTTATCTAAGCAACTGATTCATTCAGTCCAACAATCTGTTCATCAGTGGTCAGATCTAGTTCTTCCTCCTCTTAGTGGCTTCTAAAATTACTAATTAAAGTAAATTTACTAAGATCTAGCAGTATAGGAGTTTTTTTGCTTGTTTGTTTTCAACGTTTTTTAAGTTGAAAAAAAGTTCATTCAGGTATCACCATGTAATTAAGGCCCTGGAGTCCAAAAGGCTGGAGTGGCAGAAGGTGCAGTACTACAATGATATATAGTCAAAGAGACACAAAAAATACGATGGACAAAGTAGGACATAACAGTGACACTGAAGCAGAAATGCAATGTGGTTGTCCAGCATCACAAGCTTTCAATGCTCCACTGCTGTAAGGGGGGATTGGATTTTGATCTTGGCCGACTGTTACTTCAGAAAAGTCAAGGGCAATGCTCCCACCTTTGCACACAGAGGTAAGGTGTGTACCCAGCAGGTGGCACATAACCTTTTTCTTCCCCTACCTGAAAGTATCACAGAAATAGCAAAATAAAGTGATTCAAACTCTGAAGGTAATGCAAGCTTACTATAACCTTAGAAGTTAGAGAGAATACAACAGTCTTCCTCACTTCTAAACTCTGCGTGAAGAGATGCATTGACTCGATCATGAACAAGTTTCAGAAGTTAATGCCATAAGCTTCTTTATTCTATACATGTGGGAATGTACAAAAATACCTGAAGAACTAACACACTCGTTTCATCATTCTTTACAGTGGTTCTTAAACGCCAATCAAAAGTAGCAATATCCCTTCATACATTGAGAAACATTTCTGAAACACTCCAAAAGACCTAGACAAGTAGTAGGACATTTAAAATAAAATACCACTCAACAACTCCAATTTCTTAATTGAAAACTAACTGAGCATGTATAAATTACATGGGACTGTGGTTCACACAGCTTTCAGCACTTATGTTGAGCATACCTTCCTAAAATGCCTGGTACAAAAGATAAGCACTTACACTATAATTTGAAGTAAAAACATTGTTATGGTTTCCATACACTTTTAGGGAATCAAACCCCTGGACAACAGGGCTTACTTGTTTAAAAATATTAGATTAGAATAATTAAAGCCAACTTTGTGACCCTTACAATTTGATCATTATTTTGAGTGAGGTTTTTGAAGGTATACAATTTTAATATGTAAATTATGTGTCATTTAAATTACTGGTAAACAACCATTCCAAAACCTATTTTATTCTTGTGGGATATGCAGAGGTAAACTCCAGCTAATCTCCAAAAAAAGGCCATTGTTTTCAGGTGTTGAATCAGGAAAGCTTATTAAAAAATAAGAATATAATCATTAAAAAAATCATTAAAAAGCAATTTTTTTCAAATTTATGCAAATCAGCCAAAACATACTATATATACAATTTTTACATAACTAACAGTTCAACCTTCAGAGAAAGTGGATGTTAAAGCAAATGATGGAATTTTCAACCACATTAAAACCACACTTCCAAATGGTGAGATACAGTGAAGAACATAAATCAGTCTAGCTTTTTGAGGACCCCTCTATGTTTTACTTTGTCCTATAAAATCTAGCTACCAATCACAGGCTACGGGGCAAATAAAGCAATTCTGAAATAATATGCAATGATCTACACATCAAGTTGTAATCTGTATGTTCCAGAATAATGTATTTAGTTCCAATATGTTAAATAACTTGCAACTATATTGCTTACAAATATATTACACTCGACAAGATACATTTTAAGCTATTTTACAAGATGCAAATACCAAGTAGAAGATTTAACACACATAAACTTTCAAATACAACAAGCTATCTACTTCTATTTAAATGCTGTATTTCCTTGATGTGGGCCAATTTTGCTTTTTATCACGATATTGTAGCAGTGGGTCCTGATGGGTGAACAGTGGAGCCATGCAGGCAAATGTTCTTAAATGGGTTGCAATGGGTAGCCCATGCAATACTTCAGGAAGAAAGGAAAAAGGGACTCCAGAACTGTGCTGAACATTTGACACAGTGGATGGAAATATGTAGATTACAACCTGATTAGCAGTGCAGCAAAATCAAGGGCTGTCTTGCTTCCTATTGAAGACTATGCAGCTATGGAAGAACTCACAGCACGACTCCAGTGGTCCACTGAACTAAGGAAAGGAAATGCAAGTAGCCAGGAAAATACCTTTGACAACCAAAACCGTTCTACCCAGATTCCTCTGTCATTTATCAGAATCAGATGCATAAAACAAAACTGTAAATCAAGGATATTAAAATAAAATGTCAAGATCAGATTCGCAGACCAAATAAACTGTTAAAGGTAGCATTTTTTAGTGTCTGTTCCCCATGAATCTGAATTCCACCTCTTTCCTCCTTCTATTCCTCAAATCTTAAAATTATCCTGATTTTTCTTCTTTATTATTCTTGTGGTTTATGCCATTTCTTGCACATCTTCCATGTTTCCGAGCATATTAATCTTTCCTTTTGATGAAATGATGCCTCTTGAATCTCCTGTATTCCAAATCCTTCCTTTGCACTGTCACTCAAATGTCACCTTATTTCTCTTTGCTCTCTTTTCTCCCCTCTTCCACCCATTTCTACCAAACTAGCTATATTTTCTTACCCATCAGTTGCTCATTCATTAATTCATACTTCACACAACACCTTTTTTCCCAAACTTTCAATATCAGTGTTATTAGCATATATTCATGAAGACATAGGAACATCAGGGTCTTTTAAATATTTATCATAGTAGAAGAACTTGGCACATCATTCCTTACAATCCTTAAATTTGTCCAAGGTGAATCACAGCCTACTGATACCACAAGGCACTTTCAATGGGCAACATTCAACAAGCACATACCTTATATTGCCAATAGAGTTTTATGTCAGAAAATTAATCCCACTGAGAACCAAATTACTCATGGCATTCTCCTTTAATCACAGAGACTGAAGCTTTAGGGTCAGCCAACTGTTTCAGAAGTCAGCTGAAGATGAAGGCCTCAACATCTAATTTTGCAAAGCAATTCTGTGAGTAACTCTCACACATATCTGTTCAAAAAATTTGAATGAACCCCTCACTGATTTCAATACCTACACATAAATTAATATGCTATAAAAACCTGGTGTATGTAAGCTTTCTTTTACACCAGACCTATGTATAAACAACAAGACAACCCATGTGACTTCAGGTAAAGAAACAAACAATTCTCTACCTTGTAAAAGAGAATTTTGGTTATGCTGAAGCAGGTCCATGAAGGAACAGTGATCCTTAAAGAGATGCTGGTAAGAAAATGCTATTTAATAGCATCTCTGTGGAAACATTTCTGCATCAGGAATTAAAATTTAGGTATTAAAAGGCAAGTCCCATGTCAAAGCAAGCAGAGACAGAAGTGCTACAACACAAGGTAAGAATTATGTTTTTAAAGGAGACAAAGAGATAACGACTTATCCTATCTAATGAAAAGCAGAATATTTTATATGAACTACTTGGAAATAAAAACACAAAAGTTGTGCTCAAAAAAACCTCCAGGTTATAAGTGATATACAGATTAAAAAAAAAAAAAAGAAAAAGAAAAAAGAAAAAAACCTAAGGAGATGTGGAGCCAGAGTTTCAGAGGTATTTGTGTATCTAATTGATACTTCAGGTATGTTTGTTTTCAAACATTGATCTCATAAATTTTCAATTTTCCAATCAATATGTTGAAAAACAGTAAACTATTGAGCATATAACTAAGGTATTTTTAAAATTTCATAAAACAAAATTTTTAAAATCTGTTAAAATGCTGCTTCATTTACTTGAATGAAACCCCATTGTCATCCAAATTCAGTTTGAAACAACTCAGTTGCCTAGTAAAGAAATTTGTGTTTCTGGCATGCATTTTGGAAAATACTCATTGAAACAATTATAAAACCCCACAGCTTAGCCAGAATGGGAGGCAACTTTTTAATTATCGAGCAGAGGTGATGGAGTTCATTAAAAGTAGATACTCCTGGACTGTCACATTAAAGCTTTGCTAAAACCGAGTACTCAATTTCATTAAATCACTACAGGAAACAGGAAAGGAAAATATTAGTAGTCAGCTCTAACAGTCAAATTGATTCTGACTTATATACGAAAAACTGTAAAACAGCGCAAGAAACAGAAAAGGCAGCAGGCACAGAGCACTGAGGGAGGACCCATCCTCTCCTGCATGTAGAGGCTGCTTCCAACAAACAGAAATGTTGCCCTCCAGTGTTCAACACTTTCTTTTAGCAATCACCCCTAATTAGTATCTCCATCAGTCTCCTTAGACATGCTCAATTATAACATCACTGAAGCAGAGGACAAAACACAAGCCTCAGGCTACGTATTCAGTGCGGAACAGACAAACAATTAAATACAAAGACTTAAAACTTTTTGTTCTTGATTAAAAACAAAGTGTTTTTCCATAAAACTGCTATACGAATACATTGCATATTCTGCTTCTTTTTGGGTTTCAGTACCCAAAAGCTATTTTATAGAGCTTTACAAGTTGTAGCTTTGACAACACTTCATGTACAAAACCATTATTCATTCTCAAAAGTCATTACTCAGATTCACACATAGCCAATGTCAGTTTTATAACATGCAAGAACCCATTATTATGTTTTTGTTAAAAGTGTTATGACTTCTAAGACTAATACAATAAATGAAACAAAGTTCCAATTGATACAGTCTTCTGTCTGTAAGGAAGGATATCACTGTTAGTAATTGGGATTGAAACCTTTTGAAAATAAATGGACAAGATTGCTCTTTGTTAAAGCATAATGAAACAAGCAATAAAAGCTTTCTTATTTAAGCTACCCTAAAAAAAGAAGGGGGAAAAAAAGGGCAAAACAAAGCTACCAAAAAAAAACACCAAAGGAAAACAAACAAAAACCCCAAACACCCCCCTCCCCCCCCCAAAAAAAAAAAAACAAACAAAAAAAGACCACCACAAAAATTACTGCATCTGGGTCAGAAAATAAACCAAGAATTGAATCACTGATTTATTGATTTTAACTAGGCAACTGTCCTGTAGGAAGGAAGAGTACTCATGAGACAGATGCACAATGCAAAAATATGCACCGTGCCTAATCAGGCAAAATAATGAATTTGACATTTCAGGAAGTTTATTCTAAACATCATCTCATGTTTAGAATATATATATTCTACACATCATATGTATTCATAGCTTTTCTATTAGAAATGTACAGATACAATTTATATCAAGTATAACAAAATTGCTCAGCAAAAATATTTACACATACCAGTAAAATAACCGGTACAATAATTTGCAAAGCCAATCAAAAATAGACTACAATAGAAAAGTTCTGGGTTAAAAAAAAATCCAAAACTGCTGTAAAGCTCCAAGAAGAAAATAACAAAGTCCAAATCCTAGATTTGATCTGAGTATGCCAGTACCACTAACAATACCCCAAGAAAAGAGATGATACTGACTACACAACAATGGATCTCAATTAAGTGAAAATTAATCACTAGATGATTAGAAAAACAGGAGGATCACCAAATTAGAGACATCTAATTTGGTTCCTAAATAAATGGTTAATCTCTTGAGACAAGTGAAACAGAAAAATAAGCTTTTCTAAGGTCAACTGAAAGATTCTAACTAAGGCATTTTCTCACCTAGGTAAGAGTTCTTCTCTATCTCTTCCCTTCCCTGAATGCGCACAAAGTACATCTATAATGATGGTGGCCTCAGACTTGGTACCTATTACATGCTGTAATCGTCACCAACTCTCCAACTTCACGTTATTCTCTCCTGCCAAGGCATTCACAGTCACCAGAATCTCAGTAAAAGGCCCATCAGAGAATCCATGATCTGGTGCTTGATATGCTTCCAACTACACAATCTCACAATCTGATAATCAGTCTATGACTCAACTCCAGGAAAAGAGGAGCTACTCCATAGTATTTTTAATTACTCATTCCACACAGCACTTCAGCAGAGTGCTTTTGTCTCAGGACAAGACATATCATTTTCTCCTTCACAGGATGGTAGTTTTGTTTTATACTTTCCTTTGTTTAAGATTTGCTGGAATATAGAAAACTGTGGTACCTTCCCATTCAATCATGTGGTAAGTGCAATCTAAATACACCTTCGTAGGTTACAGCATTGAGTGTTGATCAGCTAATACCTGTGTTAACACACTGCTTAGTAGCAGGATAGTCTAAAAGTGTGGAAGAACACAGTGAATTTAACGTTATTCACAGAAACAGGTTAGGCCAAAAAGACTGAAAAAAGTTCCCAAAAATAGGAGAAGCTAAACCAGAGAATAGTTATACCTGAAGGGAAGTTAAAGCCAGATGGAGGTTGGTCTCTTCTCCCAGGCACTCAGCAATAGGACAAGGGGGCACGGGCTCAAGCTCTGCCAGGGGAAATTTAAGT
>JAWWLZ010000001.1:50727191-50739743 GCA_035041345.1 Poliocrania exsul | reverse complement strand
AGTAATCAGGCATTGGAATGGCCTGCCCAGAGAGGTGGTGGATTCCCCAACCCTGGAGGTTTTTAAACTGAGATTGGACATGGCACTGAGTGCCATGATCTGGTAAATGGACTGGAGCTGGACCAAGGGTTGGACTTGATGATCTTTTGCAACCCAATCGGTTCTATGATTCTGTGAATCATCTGACCAGACCTACATGCAAACTAAAGGGACTGGAAAATGGCCACGATTTTTTTACAGTCAAGACTGAACCATTAAAACCTGACAATTTGACATATCTAGGCAACATAAACCATATCCCCATTTCATCAGAGTGATTTACTTAGGGGAAAAAAATCAGCAAATTAAGGGGCTCCTATGAGGAATACTAGAGATTTAACAAAAGCCAAACAATCTTCTTTTGAATTCGCCTTCCAGAAACCAAGGGAATATGGAAAAATAACAGCAACTTGAGATGCTGTTTAAAAAGACCAGGAATGACCCACTGGTATTTTTCTGCTCTTAAGTGTCCTTACAATAGAATCTAGAAAAGAACAGACAACCTGACATTTAAAGTATTTTAACATTTTAAGAATAAAAAAAATAAGACTGTTGTGAAGCATTAATTAAATATATAGGTCTTCATGCCCTGTATAAGGCAAGAGAGTTTTATCCTACTTTCTAATAATGCTAGATATATAAACATCTGGAAAAAAAATTCCATTTAAATGAAAACTTCTGATAAATTACCGAAATTCAGTATCATCTGTGGCTGGGCACTGGAACAGGCTCCCCAGGGAAGTGGTGACAGCACCAAGCCTGACAGAGTTCAAGAAGTGTTTGGATGAAACTCTCAGGCACCTGGTGTGGCTCTTGGAGAGGGTCCTGTGCAGGACTCCATGATCCTTGTGGGTCCCTTCCAGCTCAGCATATTCTGTGATTCTGAGATAAACCATGTCATGGTAACAAAGTTAGAGGTAGATAAACCCAGTCAAAAGATCAACACAGTCCCTCTACTAGATGCTGGGGATGTCACTGTAACAACAATCTCAGCTACCTATACACAACCATCAGGCTTGTGGGAGTCTTCTGATTTTGCAAATTCCCCCAGTGTTTTCTTTCCACTGAAAGAAACTGGTTATAAAACTTAATTCTAGTAAAACAGTCTCATCCTTTACATCATTATTGCAATTACTTGTGACAAAAAGATCTAACCAGTGTCAGCAAGGATGCAAGGCACAGTAAGACAAAAAGGAGAAAGCAAACCAAAGAGATAAGGATTTGTTCAATGTACCACATACTCAGGCGAGAGGGAGAAGCACAACACATGTGACCAAACAGTATGTTTACAAAACTAGGAGATTTAAAACTAAGGGATTATGACTTCAATCTGTTCCAGCAAGCTCATGAATAAGAAACCCAAAAACCAGTTAAGACTGAAAGGTATAATTCTAGCAAACACTCCTCACTCCAGTTAAAAACTGAAATGCTGGTTGTAAAATATTTTTCAATTCACCACTTCTGATTTTTTTCTGTTTGGATATGGAGTAGTCTACTACAAGAGGTAAGTAAATTGTGATTCTTCAGCTTGAAGAAGGCAACGGAAGAAAAAAAATGAGATCCATAAAATAATGTGTGGTTCTGTCAAAAATCAACAGCTCTTGAAACACAAGAGCTAAGGCATATCACTTTTAAGTGGGAGAAAGTAGATTTAAAAATAAATACTACACAAGCACTTTTGTAATTCCTTCCCACTGGAATACATGCTAAAACACATTTTATATATGTTCAAATGCAGGAAAGAATTTTATTGAATGGAGGAAGAAGAAATGCATAAACCAATGCTCAGTACAAAGGTGATACCTAAGAAGAAGAGCCATGTTTTGCCAATGGCTAGAGCAGCAACAGTAAAAGGTTTCATTACAAGCTCTCCCTGCTCTTTAACTCTTCTCTATGCACCCACTCTTGAAAAACAGTATAGTGTGCTAGATGGGTCTTTGGTGCAATTTGGCATAACACTGAGTTCTAAGCAAACATATTAAAAAAAGAAAAAAAAATTTCAAGATTGTCCAGTGGAAGGAGCTGCTCACAGTCTCAAAATAACAAAATAAAATGGCAAGTGAAAAGACGCATAGTGAAAAAAATGTTGAGGAGTTAACAATTGTACTGACAGACTTGGGCTACTTATTTTTCAAGACACACACAAATTTCATTTGGTAAAGGCAGCACCAATTTCCTACTATTTATGTTCTTGTAGTGGACTCTAATGCATAGGTTTAAACGCAAAGCAAAGCATGAGTGCACACACACACACAACCCTTACTTCAGGCAGCTGTCTCAGTCAGCATTTACTGAGAAGGAATGAAGAAAAGGCCATGCACACAAAGTTACATGTGTGTAATGAGAGGCAAGAGGCAGAAAATGAAACACACAAAGTTCCACCAGAACATGAGGAAGAACTTTACTGTGAGGGTGGCAGAGCACTGGAACAGGCTGCCCAGAGAGGTTGTGGAGTCACCTTCCCTGGAGACATTCAAAAGCCATCTGGACACAATCCTGAGTCACGTGCTCTGGGGAACCCTGCCTGAGCTGGGGGGCTGGAAGAGGTGACCTCCAGTGGTGCCTTTTAACACTAACCATTCTGTGATATAAAACGACTTGCTGGGTCTGGCTGAGAGGAAGTTAATTGTCCACATAGCAGCCCTCACAGCGCTGTGTTTTGTATTTGCAGCTACAAAGGTGCTGATAACATGCCAGTGTTTTAGCCACTGCTGAGCAGTGCTGGCACAGCATCAAGTCTGTCTCTCCAATACTTTCCTCCCTTACCACCCCAAAGGCCAGTGGGCTCGGGTTAGGCAAGATCTTGGGAGAAGACACAGCCAGGACAGTTGACCCAAACTGTCCAAAGGGATATTCCATATTGTATGACAATTGCTCAGCAAAAAAGCAAAAAGAAAGGAGGAGGGGGAGCATTTGTTATTATAATGTTTGCCTTCCAGAGCAACCACTATGTGTTCTGAAACACTGCTTCCCAGGAAGTGGTGGGACATTGCCTGCTGATGGGAAGTAGAGAATAAATTTTCTATTTTCCTTTGCTTCCACAAACAGCCTTTGTTTTATTAAGCTGCATTTATCTTCATATCGCAATGTGAACCTGGAGTGCAGAAATTATATTTCATACGACTAAAATGAAAGATGAACTCCAGGAGTAGATATACAAATCAACTGAAGGAACTCCAGGTCTTCAACAATAAAGTGTGTTTCAGAGGCTGACAAACAGGACCAGACCATAATTAGCTGTAAGTAACTTCCTCTAAAATCTGTATCACACGGACACTGGGTCCTTTGCTCCACTTGTGGTGGTCTTCAGAATCCCTGGTATTGGCACTGATAGCTAATGTGGGATCTTTTATCTTTCTGATAGAGGTTATCTGAAGCAATCAAGGTCTACCCATAGCTAAGTATTGACAAAGATTTGTAGGATCCTGACATACCCAGTGCTCTTCCCCTAACACCATCACATCACTGGGTTACCAACAGCTCACCTTCATTAGCCAAAGGACTAAGCTAATCCTGTAAAATTGAAAAAATAAAATTTAACTAAAAAATTAAAATTAATTCAGTAAAATATCTTGGATCTCGTCATGCTAGAAAATACAAATTTCCCAATGTGACCCATGTGCTAACATACAACTTTTTGTAATTTTTATTTATTTTTAAATCTATAAGACATGAATAGAGTTTGTTGGAAATGAAACAGCAATCCTTCTGTAGTATCTTGTGATTTCACAAGATACTGGAAGTATCTTTCAGAATGTATGCAGAAAGTTATTGCAAAACTGCTCTGCTAAAGAAGCATTGTTACTGGATATTTTTTGACTACACACAGCTTGATAGAAATGAGAAAAAACCTCCAGGAAGCAATCTTTTGATGTCCAGTAAGGAAAATTCTACAACTTTTAATGAAATCCATTTCATGGCTTTGTACAAAGTCTTGACACAACAGAATACAACTTTGCTATCTTCTAGACAAATATGGCTGCATCTTTAAAATGTATGGTAATTTAAACACCTTTGTTTGTCATGGCAAGATAATTTCCTCGGATCCAGAATATAGACGAATGCCTCTGAGAGGTAGTGAAAAAAATAAAAACAAATTAAGCTAATCTGAGGGCAAATTCAGTCATGACCCTCATTATGAGTAAGTGAACTGATCTTCCATTCTTACTGAAGAAAAAGCCAGCATAACAGTAACCTGCCACTAAATGTAGGAATTCTTCCAACAGTAGCAATTTTCTGAAAAAGTGAAACATGGATTGCCAACAACCCACTGACCGTCAAGTTCAGGTCCCACAGAGGTACAAGTTACCTGAGAAATGTAAGCAACTTACTATTCCTATATATAGGAGTATGGTGAAAGAGAGAAGAAAGACCAGATCAAGAAGACAGCTTCAACACAGCCAACCTTAACGCAGTTCACAGTCCAAGAAGCAACTTAATCTGATGAAAACAATCACCCAGCACAACTCCTGCTTGAATCTGGTTCACTTAGTAGAACCCATGCAACCCTCAGAGGTTCTTAAACAAGCCTAGGAAAGAAAGATATCGAGCATACAAACTCCATTTCACAAGGAATATGAAGTTCAGCTAGGAGATGCCCCCATCATCATCTGACAGAGCACGTATTTCAAGAACACAACAGATTTGCAGATCCTAGCTAATAGGCTTAACTGACTGAAACAATAACACTTAAGCTTCCCCACACAGTCCTACACAGGGTCAGAAGCACTTAATTTCACTCCTCTCCTCCACTCCCCTGCTTTAACTACACTTGAATCTCAGTCACCAAATAATTAGGAAAAATACAAGACAGATCACAGGCTAAGGACCTTGAACAGGTTGACTGGATGCTCCACTTGAGCCCTCAATTTAAAACAGATCCCACAGAAACACACACTCAAGAAGGACATGAAGGGCAGTCTGAAGCTTCTATCATCTAAGAAATGAAATGCCCATTTCTCATCTGCCAGAGAGTGCTCATATAAAGGAATGGTTTGGATTGGAAGATACCTTTAAAGCTGATCAGGTTCAACCTCCACATGCCATGGGGGCAGGGACATCTTCCACTAGACCAGGTTGCTCAAAGCCCCACCCAACTCGTCCTGGAACTTCAGTGATGGGGCATCCCCAGCTTCTCTGGGCAACCTGTTCAAAGGCCTCATTAGCACCACAGTAAACATTTTCTGCCTAATGTCTAATTAAAGCAATAGCCTCTTGTCCTACCACTACATGCCCTTCTAAAAATTCCTTCTCTAGCCCTTTTTTAAGCCCGTTAGGTTCAGAAAGTCTGCAGTAAGATCTCCCTGGAGCCTTCTCCTCTCCAGACTGAACAATCCCAGTTCTGTCAGCCTGCCTTCATAGGAGAGGTACTCCAGCCCCTCACCATCTTCGTGGCCTCCTCTGGACTTGCTCCAACAGGTTAATGTCTTTCTCATGCTGGAGGCAGCAGTTCTGCAGGAATCTCACATGAGTGGAATACAGGGGGAGCATCACCTCTCTTGACCTGCTGGCCATGCTCCTTCTAATGTAGCCCAGGATGTAGCTGGTCTGAATGCAAGTGCACATTGCCAGGTCTTACCAAGCTTCTTATCCACCAATACCCGCAAATCCTTCTCTCCTTCATAGGTCCATCACAAAGCAATATGGAAAGAAAACTTTCATGGACCATAACCAGAGCTGGGCCTTTCTGATACCTTAGTAATACATTGTGCCAATACCTGGCTTTAAATTACAGTTCAATTTTAAAAGAAATTCAAAAAAGAATTGCAGTCAAGTGAGATTGTTTCATTACATGTTTGGCTTTGGCTTTTGGGGGTGTTTTGTTTGTTGGGGTTTTTTTAATAGTTTGTCATTATTACTTTCATAAGAATATGTATTTTAAAGAAATTAAAATTAAAAAAAAGAAAAATCACCTCACAATCTTGAAACTGATTTTTCATTGTTCTTTATGAAAAGCAGTTTAGTAAAATTAATGTAAGTACATCAAAGATTCTATAAAGGAATATTTTGATGAAATACTGCTGCCAGAAGAAATACTTAATACTTCTAATACTGTGAACATTACTTGAAAAGTGTGGGTTTTATTTTAAGTAATGCAGAATTAGAAATATATGCATATTTTTCATTTGAAATTCATAGAAAAAAATCAAACAAACAGTTATCCTGAAATTCTGTAAGAACAGACACAGCTTTGATGCCCATGAAAACTTAAGGACAGGAAAATATAATGTTTACTCAGGATAAAAGACTTTGATAGCCTTCATTTCATGCAATAGGTAACGATACTCACTTTGAAGAATGACTTAAAATTAGAATTTTGAAAAAAAAAAAAAAGAAATCATTTTAACTACCAATAAGTTGTAATAGTGAAGCTATGGAAGCCAAACTGAATAGGTCTACAAAAGAGAAAAAAAAAACAACTTGGACTGAAAGCTTGCATCATATTCTTAGTTTCTGTTTCCTTTGCTAATAATATCTACCCCATACTCCACAAATAGTCATTGAAATGCATCTCCAATACTTGTTTTCCATGACAATTCAATTTTACTTAATTTGAAAATAAAGCCATAACCCACTGACATACTTATGACAAGGATTATACTGAATTTTACTACATCAGATCAAAAGAAGACTTTAAAAATGCAGTCATATTTAAATACTGAAGATGGTAAAGTATTAAAAAACTGAACCTTTTAATAGATTAGTTCAAATTTCCATTCTGAAGAATGTAAAGTCCAACTAGTAGAACAACGATAAAGAAATCACTGGCCAGTAAATGTCTAAAACAACAAACAGTGCCTCTCTGAAGAGATACGTCCCTTTTTTATCCAGTTTTATCTTCTTACTTAGAGCAGACATGTAGCTTCCTTAGTTACTTTTTTACTGTAAACAGCTCTATAGAACCCTTTCATCTCAAAGAAGTAAATTTTCTTCGTCTGTAAATAACACATCAATGCAACCAACCAAGAAAAGTCACTTCTCAAGGATAAGAGGTCCAATAATGCCACATTTTTAAACAAGCAACCTTTAACAATTTTAAAAGTAAAATCAAATCTTTTAAATTATGTGAACAAAAACCAAAACAAAACCACGGTATTTGAAAAGGAGCAAATTTATCAATCTGTATGTGTTCCATCATGCCTTCCCTCAAATCCTGCAGTTGTACACACGCTTTCTCAGTTTTGACTACCACTAAGGAGAGGACTTCCATTCTAAACTGTTCTGTGAGTCATGATTTAACATTCTGTAATTGATCCAAGGCTGGGTTTTTATTCTCATTTTAACCAACATTCATAGTTCATCTCTTCAGACTTCATAATCCTGTGATTCAAAGCTGGGCAATAACATCTACATTAACATTTTTTCATACCATAGAAGTTCCTCCAAACGCTTATATTTACATTTGTAATTTACTGATGCTTACTAGGCAATCCATTTTCTTTCATTTGTGCCATGAATTTTCAAAATAGAAAAGATGATCCAACTGAACAATGTGTGTGCAGTTCAATGGCAGTTTGCAATTAAATGTGCCAGACATCTGTGAAAGTCTTAAATGGTCCTATACAAGGTACAAGGAATGGTTCTGCAATTTTAAAAGCACACAAAATTAGACAATGTTAATCTCACCTACACAAAGAAAAACAAAATTTTATGTAAGTCTACATGATATAACTACCAAACACAAAGAAAGACAATCAAATCTTTCTGTGTAAAATACACACACAAAAATACTCATATTTGGCAGTCAACCAAAACAGAAAATACTATTTGACAGTGATAAGAAGAAATGCATTCAAACATAACCCTGATCCTTTCTTCTACGAGAAAGAAAAATCTTCCAGCCTTCCACTTTTAAAAAGGAATCTCACAGTAACTGTGCCATGGCAATATGATGCTTAACTTAAAACTAGATGAGTGCATTTTGAATGTATCCAAAACTGACCAACTTAAAAATTCCTGTTCATTCGTTTGTTAAATTTAAATTGTAACTTAGCAGTCTACCACCAATATAAATAAATTACAGTTTTCTCCTATACAAAAGAGTTTTAAATAACAGTAGCTGTCTGATAGACATGAAAAAGAAAACATTTAATTTTCTTTAGCACACACTTAATTATAATATTCCAAGCCAGGGTAAAACATCTCACCCACTATGAACTTGTCACAAGAAAAACAGTTGTACTCTTTTTCTATTCAGCTGGGCACTTTAAAAGCACAATGTAGCTACAAGATACAAATACTAGAAGACACAAGTTCTGAGCCTTCTTTCTGTGTGAAAGCTGGGCTTGAATCTCCCATACAAGGAGTGCTAGTTAGTAGGAAATAATCCTGAGATGTGTAAGTAAAAGCTGCAGAGCATCAAATGTAAGCACTTTCATCCACATCACATGGAGTAGAATGGGGAATTAGTACACAAAAAATTTAATAGAACCTGTTTACTGTTGTCACTGTCCTCCAAGAAGTCTCTAAATATCTTCACACGTAGGAAGAGAGACATCAGCAATCTGCACGAGACAACAAGCAGATTCCTCTCTGTCAAGCAAGACTTTTCAGAGGTGGCAGTGGAGTTGCTGAAGGTCTGTGTGCCACTGCCAGTTCTTATAACTAGACAGAATCTACTGGAGTATCAGAAAGGGCAACGCAGCTGGGACAGCCACTATGCATAACTAAGCCTTATTCATCACTCAATAGTATCAATCACATTTTTTTAATTATACCTCACCCATGCAAATGTCAATGCAATTAAGAAAGTCTACATTTCAAAAGCTGACAAACAGCTCTATGTTGAAAATTAATTGTACCGTATATCAATCAATCTCTGCATAAAACTGTAATTCTGTTTACAACTATAAATGACAATTTTAAGCTACAGATTTAATGTATCATCTCCTAAAGAACTGTATTTCAAAATGTCTCCACCATTTAAACAAAACTTATCTCTTTGTGGTGGGTTCACCCTGGCTGGACACCTGGTGCCCACCAAGCCACACTATCAATCCACTCCTCAGCTGGACATGGGGAGACAAACACAATAAAAGGCTCATGAGTCAAGAAGGGCAGTGAGAGATCAGTCAGCAATTACTGTCACGGAAAATATAGGCTCAACTTGGGGAAACAAACTTTTTAACAATCAAATCAGTGTCAGCTAATTATAAATAAAACCAAACCTTGAAACACTGTTTCTCCACCCCTCCCTTCTTTCCAAGCTCAACTTCTCTCCCTCCTTCTCCCAAGTGATGCAGAGGGACAGGGAATGGGGAGTGTGGTTTGTTCATCACCCATTGTCACGCCATCCTCCTTGCTCTCCTGCCCAGCTCCAGAGTAGTGTCCCCACTATGGGTAACTCCTCTACAACCTTCTTGAACATGGTTCCCTTTCCACGAGCTACAGTTCTTACACAAACTCGTCTAGCATGGGTCTCTTCCATGGAGTGCAGACTGTTCCAGCATGAGCTCCTCCATGACAAAAAAAACAGAAAACCTTCACCATTACAGGCTCTCCATAGGGTCAAAGCCTCCTTTGGGCATCCACCTGCTCCCTGGTCCTCCAGGG
The DNA here is from genome assembly GCA_035041345.1 of Poliocrania exsul. NCBI lineage: Eukaryota > Metazoa > Chordata > Aves > Passeriformes > Thamnophilidae > Poliocrania > Poliocrania exsul. The sequence continues at coordinate 50,730,152 of JAWWLZ010000001.1, read as the reverse complement.
GCTGCAGGTGAGTATTTGCTCCACTTGGACCTCCATGGTCTGCAGGAGGACAGCTTACTTCATCATTGTCTTCATCATGGGCTGCAGAGGAATCTCTGCTCTGGTCCCTGGAGCACCTTCTCCCTCTCTTCACTGACCTTGTTGTGTGGAGGGATATTCCCTTCAAATATTCTCACTCTTTTCTCCAGCTGCAGCTGCTTCTCTGCAACAACTTTTGCCCTTTCTTAAATCTGTTATCCCACAGACTCTGCCACCACTGCTGATGGCCCGCAGTGGGTCTGCATTGGACCCAGTTGGCACTGGCTCCATCAGACTTGGGGGAAGCTTCTGGCAGGTTCTCACAAAAACCACCCCTGTAGTCCCACCACTACCAAAACCTGTCCAAATAAGTGCAATATACTCTTTAACACCAGGATTATACCACTTCAATCCCTCAAACCCCACACCTTCAAAAACCAAGCATTATCACAGACATTATCCCCACAAAGCATCATGATACAGTTTTTTATATGACATTCTACTCCCCAAATATCAGTTTTCTTACTTAATGTATTTTAATTTTACAGCTTATTTTTGATGTTTCTACAATAAAAGACTTCAGGCAAGTCTTTTTTTTCAGTCACAGTACAAAACTATTGACCTAGAATGGTTACTCTTAACTTACAAATATATGAGAAGGAGAAAAAAAAAAAAGAAAAATAATGAAAACTACTACAAGGGAAACAGAACACAGACCAAGAAGTTGGAAGCTACTTACCATATATAGCAGTACGATAATGTATTAACAATTACTGCTAAATGCTACTTTTCTCAATAACTCTCTTGGCTGCATTAATTTTTAATAATGCCTCAGTAGCCTTTCATTATCATGTTTTAAAGATCTCATTTTGCCACACTAAATAGAGACTATTTAGTTAGATTTCCATTTTCTAAATAAATAGAAATGCCAAGGAGTTTTTCTTAAGTCAGGATTGCTTTTAGACCCCAAATCTCCCTGTCTCCCAGGATATCTTTGGGATTTCTTAAAGGTATTTTAAATCAAAGTTCACATTGGCTGTATTGTCAGCCACAGCTGTGCCACATATCCCATTGCACACATATGGGAATTTTTAAACCCAAGATTTTTAAAAAACGAATGCAACAAACATACATAGCCAGTTCAGATGTACTGCTTAAAGCAAAAAATCCCAACCTTCATCCCCCAAAATGCTCAGGTTGCTTCATCAGCTACCTTACTATGGAAACCCTAAAATCTACTGTGACTCCACAAGGAGATTATGAGAGAGGAATTTAGAAGTAATAATTTAAACAAGGGGCTCATAAGATTCCTCTGACCTCCAGAAAGGATTTAGATTGTAACAGCACTTCAAGCTTCGCCCTGCTTTTTCTGCACATGTGGATAATATCAGGTTTTGGTATAAGAAACATTTAGGATTGATCTCAGCCAGAAGAAAATATATTATATGTGTTGCTTTCTTTTCAGGGTGAAGTAAGTTGTGGCTAAAACAGAGCTCCGTGGACTTGAAGTAAGTCGAAAAGCCAATTATGTCATAACCCCTGAATGAGAAAAGCTCAGTTACAAGTGCTTGCAGCCATTCTGTCTTCAGAGAACAGACTAGAACCAAAAACAAAAGCTGTGACAAATGATCCCAGAGCTTAAATCTGGACTATAAAAGGTATTTTCTATTTACACTCTGAAACCTCTTAACTGCCTTTAGTTTTAAGAGAAGGATTTATTACTTAAGAAAATTCAACACAAAGCATTTTGAAACCACATGTCAGCTTAGACTCTGGTATTAACAGATGGTGATAATTCCCTCAGACTCCTCAAAAATTAATAAAACATCATGTAACAAGTCATTTCAAGGTCTCTGTAAATCCAGGCGGACACTGCATCACTGAAAGAAGAGAACTTGTTGTATTCAGGATTTTCCAGTCATGCTATTAGGGTTATTTTCTTAAAGTAAAGCTTCCTTTCAGAAGTATAATTTCTCAAAAGCTAAACTTCACCTAAACAACTAACTTAATTTTGATAAGTTTGCTACATTTCTGGTACTTTTAAGAAAAGACTCAGCAACAAAGTAAGTAGATTCAAATTTGGTTTTAAATAGAATTTAATCACATTTTATTAAGGAAAAAAAATCCAAAACTATTTTACTATAGTTACTTTTAGTTACTATTTAGTTAATTTTGCCTGGTTATAGAATCATCACAGAAAGACAGAATGGCTTGGATTGGAAGGGAACTTGAAGACCACCTGCTTCCAATCCCCCTACCACGGGGGATAATCTTACACTACACCAGGTTGCTCAAAGCCCCATCTAACCTGGCCTTGAAAGTATAAAAAATGCTTATACTAATAATAAGGGAAATCATCACAACTGTGAGCATTGGGAATAACCTGCTTTTGGTTTTAGGAAATACCTGTAACTATCAACTTCATCACAGAAGAACTGTCCATTTTAAAGACTGTATCAGCTCCTATTTAGTGAGCACCATTTGAAATGTCAAATACTGTACTGTATCAACTGTGACTGACTATCTCTCAGTGGCCAAGCCTACACAGTTTCAGTTACAACGTTTATTATTGTACATTGTAAGTTAGTTTGAATAAATGATTTTCTTTCTGTTCATGAAACAGGAACTATAAAAATTTTGTTACACAATCATCTTTGCTTAATATATTATAGTTTCTAAGTTGCATACAGTTATATGCACATAAAGTGCTATTGAACATTTAATCTATAAATATTAGACTACATATAAAGTCATGAATCTATTACTTCTGACAAACTCAATGGAGAACTTCAACAGCTTTAGCTCTGTACTGAATTTTAACGTTTTTTTCTAATATCAAGCATCTACAACTTTGTATGTATGTATATATGGCCAGACTTCATGAACGCAGATTTGGGCAGGGCTCTCCCCACGTGGGTGTGCCCTTCCAGCCTGCACAGTGGA
>JAWWLZ010000001.1:50700379-50716712 GCA_035041345.1 Poliocrania exsul | reverse complement strand
TGCCGCTGTTGTTGTGGAGCCGAGCCCGCCGCCGCTCACGCCGCCATGTTGCCGCCCCCTGCCTGCGGTAGCCGCCAGGGCGCCTGCGCCGAGCCCGTCGGGGGAGTGGCCGGGCCGGGCCCCCCCAGCCCCGGGCACAGGTGAGCAGGTGCGCGGGGGCCGCGTCCCGCCCGCCGCGGAGCCCGTCTGCCCCGGGGACACCTCGGCACGCCGCCCGCAGGGACAGGGTGGTGCCCGCCCAGCCCCGCCCGCCGCCCCAGAGCGCCCCCTGCGGGAGGGGCGGGTACTGCCCCGGGGACCCTGATGGGCACGAACCCTGCTGGGCGCGCTGCCCCCCGGCCGGGGCCTGCGCCTTCCCGCATCTGTGGGCCCTGCCGTGCCTTTTCCGCACCGGTCTCAGGCTGTTGTGTGAGCAAAGTGACCGCGAATGGATCAGGTTAGCCAGAGAGGATGTGGAGTCTCCCTCGCTGGAGATACTCAAGAGCCGTCTGGGCGCGATCCTGTGACACGTGCTCTGGGATGGCCCTACTTGAGCAGGGAGGCTGGAGCAGATGAACCACTGGGGTCCCCTCCAGCGTTACCTGTTCTGTGATTCTGTGAAAGTGTTTGGGGAGAGACGTTCGGGGTGGGTTTTCTTTACCAGCTCCAGGCTTAGTGAGTGGTCAGGTTGCAGTGAGGGTGTCGAGGGCTGTGCCTTGCTCCGGAGCTGGATTGCCAATGGGCTTGGGGAGGGTCAGCAGAAACCCTGGTGTCAGCCAGCCTGAGAGCTCATGTGCTGCTTTTTCAAGGAAAGGGGTATATTTCCAGCGTTCTTCTTAACGCTTGCACTCTTGTGTAGTGCTGGTGTTACATACTGAGATGTCCAGTCAACAGCAGTTTTACTGGGTTGCAGTGATGCTCATGGCAATGAGCATTTTTTCCAAGACTCCTTAATAGCAGAGAAACAAGTACCTGCATCGTTTTGAGGAAGCTCAAAATAGTTTAATAGTTGTTTGAATAAAGACATATATATTTGCTCTGCATGTCCTGAAGCAAAAATGTGTTGTCTTCATCGTGGTTGTCATCATAAAGTTGAATTTTACAACAAATCTTGTCCCCTGGTCTCAGGAGTTCATCCTGACTGTTCTGTAACCCCAAATATGGGGATTTGGCTGGGTTGCTGGTCCTCCTTATATCCATCTTTAGATAATAAACTGCGTAAACACAATGAATCAGCAGAACTGGTTCATTACATCCTCCAGGATTACAGCAGATGCTCTGATCTCCCCCAAGAGAAGAAAGAGAAGACCTCAGCTCTGTACTAAGATACAGTATGTTATATTTGCCTGTTGGCGAGGTCTATAGGTGCTTGTGGGTATGCATAGCTCGGATGCATAGACATGACTGAAACAATGGTTAGCTGTGAATCATGGAATTAAGACTTATTTCAGAAAGTTGCAAAAGATTGGAAGAAAACCTCAAAGGTCAGAAATGAGGGGTAGGAAAGCACAAAGTTTTCTTGGAAGAATTTCCTTTTCAATTTGCCATCAGACACAAGCAATCGTCTATGATTCAGCATAAGGATATACTTGAATTTTGTATATTCTTGGAGGTGCCAAAGGTTCTATTCCCACCAGTCCCATAGCAGAAATTGTAATATTGAATACACATTCATTTAACTTTTTTCAAGAATACATGCCCTCTTTCAGAAAACTGAAACCTAAGCATAGAACTCTGTAACAGTCACTAAAAATTTTAACACCTTTAGGACCTAACACCCAGCAGTTGTCTATTATTTTCACATCCATATCTCAATGGTGAGACATGTTGCTACAAATAGTATGGTTAATTGAAAGCTTCATGGTGGCTGATAGGCTGACTAATTTCTCATTCTGATTTATTCAACAGGCTACTGCTTGTTAAATGGGTAGGACGCTGAGTTATAATTGCTTTTCAACTGGTAGGTATATTAATTTGGATGTCTGTTGACTTACTGACATTTGAAAGCCCCTAAATAACTTTGCAACTTTGAGATCCGTTGTTAAATTTGTTTAAAATTTGTCAAGGACTTGTTCGTCTTTGTGATGCAACAGGTGGACCAGTAGCAACTAACTTCATAAACTTCCTCTAGAAAAGCAGGATAAGAAAATACGGTTTGATATGTTTTATTATCTCTACTACTGTTCATAGAAGACTCCATCATTTACCCATGTACCCAAATGCTGCAATATTCTTGACTACAGCTGTTCCATATACAACTATGAATGCATTTCTCCACATTGAATTCTGATAAAGTTGCAATCATGAGTCTCTTTAGAAGTTGTATTGGTGAAATCTTTTATTATATAATTTTTGAGTTTGAACTGGTTGGCATTTCCTCTGCTGAAATCACATAATATACTATATGTACTATGGGAGGAAAAAAAATACTGAAACACAACACATTAAAAGAAGGTGAATTCCCAACATTATGTTTAATAGGAGGGGCTTCCTTTTGTTCTTTAACTCACATTTGGTATTACAAATAAATTTTTGCAAAATCGTGTTCTCTTTATTTTTATAAGCTGGAACATTGTTCAGAAGTAGCTGTCTTCTCTAATCAACAGTGTTTGTTTTTGATAAGCAAACTTTCATTGAGGTGAGCCATTTGTCAACTCATGTGAACATTATTGTAGAACTGGCATTCTGAAAGAACAACAAATTTGAAACATTAATCTCAGCCCTCTAGTAATTGCAGCTCTGGTGTTCATTTTCTTCCATTCTAACACCTCATCAGAATGAAAATTAAAAATAAGAGTACATACACAAGAAATGCTACAGAACACGATTCATTTCTTTCCTTTTAAAATCATGTTTGTCTCATCTCCTTGATATTGACATATTCATTACAAAGACTGTGAATTTCTCAGTGATAATTTCATTCATGAGATGGTTAGTTGGATCTCAGTCCAGCAAGGTGTTCTGCATTAGCAAATCACAGTATTTGCATAATTGTAGCCATTTTCAGGTCAGCATGCAAGATCAGTCATTGACACAGGCAAGGTGTAGCAGGAGACATCACGTGTGGAAGGATGCTGGGCACTCCTTTATCCTTCACAAAAACAGGACTGAGGACAGGATCTAATCTTGTCTCTTTCAGTACCTTTTACAACACTTGCTCCCGACAGAAATGAGAGAAAACAATCCCTTTGCTTCCAGAGCATACTTTTTGCTCAGCTGTAATAGTTGACAGGAGGGTTTGTTTTGTTTTTTCTTTTATGATATTCTTCAGATTTTCTCGGAATCCATTCTCCATAAATGCCAGAAGGTGGTCTCAAATATATCAAAAAACAAAGACCAGTATCCATGTTCCTATGTTTGCAGCAAACAAACATATAGGGAAGAAAATAAAACTAACAAATAAATGTTTAAAGTTTTAGCTCAATTTTTTATTTCAGTTCCAAAATAAATCCTAGTAATTCTGCCTCACTGGGGAGGGGGGAAGGGAAGGGGTGCGGTTAAAAAGATTATGTAGTCATTCAACCGAGAAAGCCTGGAAAACCGCTTTAGAAGACAGACTTGGCTACAAAACATGGAACTATTTCAGTGAATAGGGACTGTACAGGCATATGTTTACACTGAATCCTAGGGGAAAAAAATATATTTTTTTAATAATGAAATGGTTAGATCCAGACTGAACTGTGTTTGAAAGAAGTAGAAATTTTCATTTGTCTGCCACTGTGGCATCAAAATACTGCTTGCTTTACCATGTCCATATGAGGACTCCTGTTGTGTTTAATTAGATTATTCCCATGAGTAAGGATAATGTGATTTGTTCCTGTGCCAGGCTCAGGAAGTGCTATTAGCCCCTCTCTCTTGAAAAGCAGGATTTCTTGTAAGTTAAAAAAAAACAAACCAAAAACCTGGAAAATACAAACTGAAAAGCCATCACAGCATCTAAACCTACTCTCCTATGTATATGTGTTGCACCAAATAGAATGATAGAATTGTTTAGGTTGGAAGGGACCACAAAGATCATCTTGTTCCAACCCCCCTGCCACATGGCCAGGGACATCTTCCACTAGACCAGACTGCTCAAAGACCCATCCAGCCTGGGCTTGAATACCTTTGGGGATGGGACATTCATAACTTCTCTGGGCAACCCATTTCATTGTTTCACCACCCTCACAGTAGATTTCCTTCCTAATATCTAATCAAAACCTACTCTCAGTTTAAAGACCTTCCCCCTTGTTCTATCATACATGCCCTCATAAAAAGTCCCTCACTAGCTTTCCTATAGGCCCCCTTTAGGTTCTGGAAGGTCTCTGTGGAGCTTTGTTTTCTCCAGGTTAAATGACGCCAACTCTCAGCCTGTTATCAGAAGGAAAGGTGCTCCAGTCATCCGATCATCATCATGGCCCTCCTCTGATCACTCTCCAAAGGTCCATGTCCCTGTTACATTTGGAGCACCAGAGGTGGGCACAGTACTGCGGATGTGTCCTCACCAGAGCTGAGTGAAGGGGCAGAATCACCTCCTGTGACCTGCTAGCCACACCGCTTTTGATGCAGCCCTTCTCCTCAGGGCTGTTCTCAATCCTTGCTCTGCCCAGCTGGTGTTTGTTCTCAGGATTGCCCTGAACCAGGGGCAGGACCTTGCACTTGGCCTTGTTGAACTTCACGTGGTTGGCACAGGCCCACATCTAACTACACTCTTCCACATGACAAGGAGCATTAAAGCAGAAGTAAAATAAAAAATGGTTAGAAGTTTTTGCTACTCTAACTGTAAATAATTTTTACATGCTTTTTCTACAGCTTCTTACTTTAGTCTTGAAAAAGAACAATATTTATAAAAATGCCTTGTTTGTATTTCCAGAGGCAAGTTTTGTTATACCCTGTGCAGTTTCAGAAACACAATAACAGACCTTCCAAGTGAGATCATAAATGTTTCTATCACAGTAAAACAGATGAAGCTGGTATGACTTCAGTAAGTTACCTTGATTTTTGTTGCAATAGGTTATCCAAATAATTCAGTTGCAATTCTGAAAAATATAGTTACCATATATAAGGAATTTGTATTAATCAAAATTAATTTTTTTCTGGTTTTTACACTCAGCAGTAAAAATAAAATAGACATTATGTTTGTTCTCGTGGTTATAAATTCTACTGAGAAGAATTCATTAAATGTAAGCTTTTGAGTAAAAAAAGGTAATAGTCTTACAAGCAGTTAAGCAGTAACCAGATCACATAAAATATAACTTTTAAATTAAGATACATATTCAATTTGTCTTTTTTTTTCTTAATTGCTTTTATTATGGTATAATCATAATCAAAGTTTCATAGATGTAAATAACAGGATTCATGTTATTACAGAAAACATACAGAACAATTTTTTATGATAATGTATAGCTTAGGTTCTTGGCTTTGAAAGGGTTTATTCCTTGATTGTTTCACAAATCTCCTTTTAAAACCATGAGTTTGAGCTGCCTAATCCATTTAGAACTTTTATTCTCATCTTTTTTATATTTTGCAAACTTAACCATGACAACCTTTTTAGTGCTAAAATTAGTACTATGATTTTCAATATTAAAGTTATTATTAGATCAATTATTATGATGGTCAATTATTAATATTGACCTTTTTGTTTATTCTTTCCATAACTGATTTTTTGTTTCATTGTAATTGATATCTCAACTCCTTGATCTGTGGATGCTTCAATATGTATTGTTGGTTCTTGCATAATGCGAATGTGGTAACATAGAGGCGCCCATAAAGATCTATTTTCTAGACAGCAATAAGGATCTTGAGAAAATCATGTTAGTACCTCCTCCCTATATATTCCCTACTCTTTGTTAAGCATTCCATTTTCCTACAGCATGTCGAGCTTCCGCTGACTTTAGGAATTATCCTTCAATGTTCATCACTATGTGGCCAAATCACGAAGTCAGTCCACGTCGCCATTGTTAGTCCAAGATGCATTTTACAACTAGATTTCCATGAACTTTTTTAGCATAAAATATTTTTTCTTATAAATTCCAAACTCTAATCAGGGTTAAAACATGTACCTCTTATAAAATTAGTCCAGGTGTCTTTAAAATGATACAACAAGCAAGCATTGTTTTAAGTTCTATATGTAGAAGTAAATTATTGCTACTTTTGACTTTTTTCTTCTAGGGTGTTTCTAGGCAATAACTTGTGATGGAAATTAGCTTTTGGTGGAAATGCCACGATAATGCAATGAACTAATTGTTGCTGTGAAATATATATACTTGTTGAAGAAACAGACCTAATTCATCAGCAAATTATGTTTATTTTATATGCTCTGCATGCTTGTGTTTGTACTGCTTGGAATCAAGTAAATGTTTAGATGGAATGCATGTTGGTCACACAGCTTGTCACATCCTGCAGTATAACCAGCCATTGAGACAAAAAGGATCAGAAGTCCTTGTATCTCATTAGAAGCACTTTCCTAAACAGATATCATTAAATTATACCTTCAAGGACTTAACATTTATAATACACCAGGGAACAGAGATCAATGGAAGGTTTAAAATTGATAGGCTAGTGTATCTACACAAAATATATGTATTTGATGGCCTAATTTTTGAATTGGGGAACACTCAATAGTTTATTGATATCTCATCCTTATTATTATCAGGAACCTACAGTAACTATTTGTATTATTTTCTTCTCTACTCAGCTTGTCAAGAAGCAGCTGGAATACTGTGCCATGTTCTAGTCCCCACAATTCAAGAAACATGTGGATATACTGGAGGGAGTCCAAACAAGGGCTGTGAAGATGATAGAAGGGCTGGAGAATATGCCCTACAAGGAGTTACATCTTTTCTATATGAAGAAGACAAGGCTCAGAGGGGACCTCATCACAATATTCTAGTACTTAAATGGCATCTGCAAAGAAAACAGACTCCCTTCACAAGGAGCCACATGGAGAAGGCGATGGGCAGTGGGTACAAGTTGTACTGGGAAAGTTGCTATAAGAAAGAATTTTTTTACATTCAGAACACTCATTAATTGGAACAGCCTCCCCAGGGAAGTGTAGAAACCCCATCAACTAGAGGTTTTCAAGATGCAATCAGGCAGGGTGCTAGGCTCTTTTTACCCCAAAACATAGGACCAGATGATCTTTCAATGTCCCTTCAACCTGGGCTGTTCTATGATTCAGTGATTCTTTTATTAACTTCCCATATTATATATTTAGTTATTATGTCTGTAATGTTGGAAATAGTTAAAAAAAACCAACAAAACTGACAAACACCTGGTAAAATGTTCATTATATTCCTGCAAAGCAATTGACTTCAGAGAAGTTTCATGAATGAAGATGCATGCAGGATTTATCAAAAAGAAGTTACTTAGTTGCTTGTTTTCTTGCACTAAAATGGGAAGAAGTTGTTATTTGGGATAGTTCTTTTCTGACATCACTGCAAAACAAACAAAGGAAAATAGCCACCTATCACCTAGAAAAGAAAGAGCTATGAAACATTTCTTCCTCAATTTTCAAGAATTAATTTTTGTTCCCAACTTTGAGATTGCCTTTCTGGATGTTTTAATGATATTGGCTTAATGATTTCAATCTATGACTGTAAAAAGAAGGGATGTGGTACACAGCAGGGAAAAGGATATATTTCTGCATGTTTACAGTTGCCCCCAGAAAGTAGGTCAAAATTACCCTGTCATCAGTATCCCAATAGGGTTTAAGGTCATTATCTCAAGTTACTTGTTCAGTATCTTTCCTGAGGTGATGCTTAAATCTGGACTGGCCACCACAGTTGAGACCTTACAGTACTGTGTAGAGTGGAAAGATTATTTGACATGTCTTGCAGGGTGCACCTTTTAAAGGAAAAAATGCCAGTGTTGTTTGCTTTTATTGCTTCAACATGACATCGATGACTCTGACTCAGCTGGTGATCCCCTGTTGCCCCTGGATCATGTTCTGCAAAAGTACAAACAAGCTGGCTGAGACGCATCCTCTATTTTGCACCTTAGTATGTCTATGAAAAGTAATGCCCCACACTCGTGTCTGTTAAATAACAGCCTGTTTTTCTCAGACCATTCCTACAGTTTGTCAGGATCATTTTGAATTCTAATCTTGTACTCCAATGTACACACAGTTGCTTCCAGCCTAGTTTTGTTTGCAGAAATTTAATAAGCACACACTGTATTCCATCATCCAGATCATTAATGACATTATTATATAGTATCAAACCTTGGTCACCCCTGCAGAAGCAGGCATGGCACCATTTTCCATACGAACACTGAGCAACCAATATCTATTCTTCAATATAGTGAACAGTATATACAGGTTTATTATAACCTTATAATAGAAGTTACACACAGACCAGGTTTCTATGTCTTGTTTTCAAAATACATTCTAAGACATCCCTAAAAGCTAAACTGACAATGAGATGCATGACATAGATTTAGGCTGTCAGGGTCATTGGAAGCTGACCTAGTCTAATTCTCTCTTCTTTGATCCCTCCAGTCCTCAACACTGTGAGTAACTTAGGTTGCTAGTCAAGTTTTGTGTACTTTCAGAGTTGAAAATTTTACAACTTCTGTGGGAATCTTCTTCCAATATTTGGCCATACTCATGGTGACTTTTTTGTCTTTGTACTTATCAGGAATTTGTCCTCCTGAAACTTTTGTTCATTGCATCTCATATTTTTGGTGTGTATATCCAAGAAACCTGGCTCCTTCTACTTTGTTTCCACCTACCGCATGGTTAAAGATAGCCATTAGCTGTCACCCAGCCTTTTATGACAAATGAACAAGCCCAGTGCTCTCAACCTCTATCTATCTATCTGTTCTCTAGCTATCTTGGTGGCCTCTGATGGACTCTGGCAGTTTGTCAATGTGTTTGTTATCCTGGGGACCCCCAAAATTGACACATTTCTCCAAATGCAGTTTCGCAAGTGCCAGCAACAGAACAATAAGCACTTAACTAACTTGCTCTTTGTATTCTCACTAATGCTTTCTGTTTCGTGCTTAAGCTTGCATTGCTGCAGAACTGCACTGTTTATTTACACTCATCTTCTTGTCCTAAACCTAGGTCCTTTTCTACAGATTTCCTGTCTAGATAGTCAGCCTGTGCCATTACCATAATCTATCCCAGATGCAGGATTTTGCATTTGCATTTGCCTTTGCTGAATTTCATGAGGTGTTGCCAGGTTCCTGTGCACACTGCCCCCTTCTAGTAATTTAGTTGGCTGAGCTAAGGAGTGTAGGTGGCTCAGTCCAAGGTCAGCTCCTTCATATTAAGAGCTGTTGCAAAGCAAGACAGAAATGAGGGCATGCTCCTCCATTCCCTTGGGAATTGTTTCTAAGCAGAGACTGTAGTGCTGGGCCTTGCCTGTGCTACATTGCTGTTGTGTAGTGTCTAGACCTATGCCTGATCTTATAGCTTCTCAAACCTGACCCTAGCCCAGACCATCTGGTTTTTGGGCCTGTATAACATGGCACTGGGCCTGCCTTGTCAGTGCAGACTTTTGAGTTGATCACTGGATTGGAGCTGTATCTGTTCGCTGTGTCCAGATCTGACCCTGATCCAGATTTAATGACTCAACATTCTGGATCCTTGTTGGTGAGGTCTGCCCCTGCCTGCCTTTCTGCCAGTTAGTTTTTCCTTGCCAGGCAGCCAGCCCCTGCTTCTCTCTGCTGGGTACCTGCCAGCAAATTTCCCTGCCTCTTGAGGTCCTTCCAAAAGGAACCCTGACCCTCCACCTTACCACCTGTTCCTCTTGGTGGTATCATTCACGAAACTGAAAGTGAACTCCATCCTGTCATTCTGGTCTTTAATAAAGATATCAGCAGTATCAGTGTGAGGGCCTTGAGAACATCCTCCCTCCTGGTGGTCTGGGTCCCTGAGCTAAGGGTCAACTTAGGGATAGCGCAGCAGAGGGCCATCCCCCACCATTTGGTGTCCTTGGGCAGAGGGTCCAAGACAGTTCTATAACAAGGCCTAAGAAACAATACCTCCTTTCTCTTGAGAGCTGCTTTGAACTACAGCTCAACTGTTTGATGCCCACTTGAGCTACAGCTCCCATTGCATTGCACCCATACCCATCCCTGATCATGGACGCTGCTGATCCAGACTTGGACTCTGACACATGCACTGTTTTCCTGGCTTGACCGTAGCTGTTTTGCACCACTACAGACTTATCTTCTGATCGCTGCACAATTTCTGACCCTGAGTACCACGGCCAGAACCCACTTACCTCATTTAGGTACTGTTGGACTGGATTCTTACTGCCCAGGCTCCTGCCCTGCTCCCTGTGATATTGTACTCTGCTCGTGGCTCCCCATCACTTGTGAAACAGTTGGCTTTCACTGCTTTCTTATGATCAGCCCAGGTATCTGCCCACTCTTGACAAATGCCTCTGTCAATCAGCTGCCAGGTGCACTTTGAGGTGCTGACCACAGCCAGCTCTGCATGCACTTTATAGTCCACCCATCTAGTACCTCAGTTTCCTCTATACAAAGATGCTATGGGAGGTTATGTCAAAAGCTTTGCTAAAACCAGGATAAACAGCATTCACTGTTCTCCCCTTATTCACAGAAGGCAATCAGATTAGTCAGACATGTCTTGCTTTGAAAAACCACACTGTCTTTTCCTAAACATGTTCAGATCCTTTGTGTGCCAGAAATTATTTCCAGGAGGACGTGGTCTACAATTTTCCTGGGGACTGGTGTAAGGCTGATTAGCCTGTTGTTCCTACAATCTTCTTTCTCAACCTTCCTGAAGATGATTGTGATATCTGTGTTTTTCCAGTTATCAGGAATTTTACCTGATCACCAAGACCATTCAAGGATGATATTGAGAAGCACTGTCGTGGCCAGCTCCCTCCAGTACTGCATGCATGTGTATGCCCAGCTTGTTTATGTTATCAACAGATCACTCTTTCTCTAGCATGGGTAGCACTTAACTCTCACAAGCTCTCCCCCTAGGCCCAGGGACCTTGCCAGTAAAGGCTGAGACAGAGAAAGCACTGAGTACTTCAACGTTTATCCATCCTTTGTCACTACGCCCTCAACTTATTCAGTAACAAGTTCACACATTTCTTTCTATTCTTTTTTTTAACCTATAACATCTCCTGTGATCCTTCAGATCCTTTGCCAATTTGGACTCCAGCTGAGTTTATGCTTTCCCAATTCCTTCCCTGTACCTTTGAGGAGTGCCTCTTTAGTCCTCCTATATAGCTTGTCCTTACTCCAGATAGCTTGTCATTCAACCTTCTATACACTTGCTATTTTGCATTTAAGATCAATCAGGAATTCCCTATTAACTCAGACTGGCCTTCTACTATATCTGTTTAAGTTCTAGTACACTGGAATGGAGACATTCTTGCATTTTAAGGAAGATGTCTTTGAAGATCAGTCAGATTTCCTGGTCTCTTTTTGTTCTTCTGGGCAGCCTCTGTCGACATCTTGCCAAGAAAATCCCTGAACAAGCCAAAATCTGCTCTGTGCCCAAAGGTCTTTATGCTGATATTTCCTTCATTGATTCTCTCATGATCTTAAGTTCCCATCATCACGTGGTCACTGCAGCCAAAATTACCATTGATATTTATGTCACCAGCAAGTTTTTTCCTTACTTGTTAGAAGAAGACTCACCAGATTACCTTTTGTAGCTAATCTCATGTATCCCCTGTGTTGAAATATTGTCCTCAGTGAATTCCAGAAAACTCTTGGACTGCTTACAAATGACCATGCTATCCTTCCAGCAGATACTGTGGTAATTAAAACCCACCCTTCCACAAGAACCTAGCCTACAATCATATGGCTTCTTTCTGTTCTCATAAAGCTTTGTTCACATCCTATTCTTGTTGAGGCAGTCTATAATAATATGCTTATTAAAGTTTCCCTATGATTCTGTTGCACAGCTGATGTTCTTATTTGCCTGTGGAAAGCATCCTTCAGTTCCACATGCACAGTATTAGAAAGAGTGTTCTTTCTGTTGGTGGAAGTAACAAGTGTTTCCAGCCATCACCCATTCAAATGTAGCTTCTGGCTCTCCTCTGGCAAACCTTCATGAAGAACTTGGAGATTTCCTCCCATTCATTCCCTCCAACACTGCAGTCTTGGCACCTTCAACTGGTGGCTCAGTGATTCAAGTAAAACACACCTCATACAGATTAGGACACCATCACTTCCAAACGAGTCTTGGAGAGAAGTAGCAGGCACTCTCTGCAGCTTGAGATCTGGATGATTAAGACCCCTTCCAGGAACTTCATCTCTGTCAAGACTTCTGAGCCAGGAGCAGTCAGTCTGGCTTCTGCTGGGAAGCACGTGTTTTGGAATGCCAACATCATCACTGTGCTGACTCCTGCAGTCCCATGCAGTCTCAGAAACAGACTGCAAGTGCAAGCTCCTTTTTTTTTTTTTTTTTTTTAAATTCTGAGGCAAACTGCTTCACAGACTGCAGAGTTCCTCTTTCTATCTAATTTGTGGCATTCCTGGTCAGTGGCACTCCCTAAGAGTTGGTTAAATAAGAAGCTTAGCAAACCACATTTCCCTCCCACACACACTAGATTACCTGCCTGTCAGGCAACTTCTAATATTGTTTTTGGGCTTCTGGCCATGATACATTCACTGTGTGAATGCTAAGTCATTCTTCTGTAAATTACTCGTCCTTATAGGTGAACAGAAAAAACCCACATCTAGGGTGTTTTTCATTTGTCAATAAAAAGAGTGTTTTAAAAAGGAAGACCTTTTGAAAACTTCTTCAGATGCATTCCCAGCTGAACTTCTTGAATGGATTTGGTTGATATTCTTCAATCCTTAGTCAACCTTCCTAGAACTGCAATAAAGAGGACATTTAGAGAGTGAAGGGGGTGAGAGGTTGGTAATGAAGACTAAACTTCACTGAAACTATTGGAACACTTCTGTAATGTGACAAATTTGTCTTCACTTTCACAGTTACATATAATTTTTGTGTATAAAATACACATTTTTCAGAAATCTTTTTATAAATGAACAAGTTTTTTTGTATGTGAAAGTCCATGAATAACATTTATTTACCAAGATACCCGATGAACTAGGGAAAGTCCCCAGGAAAACCATGCCTTCCAAAATGTGTCTCATAAGGGCTGTAAAAGTGACTGCAAGATATATAATGTATCATTTGGAAATTAGTAGGTGATCAAGCAATTATACTGTCATAATATGTAAACACAAGGGACCAGCTATAATTGCACAGGAAAACTTAACCCTGGCATTTCTGGGCCGTAGGATTGCCCATTCCACCCCCCTTTTTTTTTCCCTGTTTTTAGTTTTTATTGAGTAAATAGAAGTTAGCTTTTAAGAATGCATTAATATAATATATTCCACATAGAGCTTCATCATCAACTTCCATTTATTTTCTTTCTTTTTCTTTTCTTACATTGAAATAACTTGAATCTCATCCTGTTTATAGTAATATGATGCAGTATAGCATCAGGCTATTTTCCCTGGTGAGTAATAACTACGTTACAATGTTTGAACAGTGCTAATGTTATATTTGATAAGAGCTGTCAGTCTCACTCTGCCATGTATACATTGCATCTCAAAGATTTCCATGTTTAAAAAAAGGCTCATCAAGACACATAACTAGCTTGTTTCCTTGGATACATATTGTTCTTTTATTAATCTCCACACAATTCAACTACTTGTAGTTTTCAGCTTCATGAATGCTATATTTAATTTCTTTATAAATAGCTTGGATGTTATCTGAGTTTGAGGGAAGCAGGACAGTCTTGACTTCAACTTTTAACTTCAGTGTTGAGCATAGGCAAAATTTGCATAATTAATTTCTCCTTTCATGGAGTTTTTCTTCACTGTTTATCAGAAAATCCCAACAGATCTTACTACAGTATCATATTTCCACTTTTATTTCTTTTTTAATCTTTAAATATCCTTCATATTTTCCCTATTCATGGCAACGTTCTTTGCACCCAACTCTATCTGTGAGAGCTGTTATCACAATAACTGGACTGTCTAACCTGTATCTTTATACTTTTCGCAAAGGCAAGTGAAATTATAAGTAAGATATCTTACCTTATACCTTCTTTTTTCCCCAAATTTTGTCCTTTTCTTGTTTTGGTTTGGTTGGTTGGTTGATTAGTTGGTTGGTTGGTTGAAGATGCTTTAAAACTTCAGATACTCTCTGTTTACAAGTTACTATAGAGTATTGTACTTGTTCATATTCTGGGTAGGCTTATTTGGACTTATTCTTAACCTCCTGAAATCAAGTTTTATCAATCTCAGCCTAAGAAGGCTTTCTTTTCAGACATAGTTTCATTTGTGAATGGTTTGAGCTATTGATTGGACTTTCTTTCTTTTATTTGAAAGCAAAAATGGAGACAATACCGTATGAGCTTCTGGCTAAATGTTTCTTTAGAAAAACTGATAATAATCCTATTTTAACTCGCTGGTGATCCAAGACACTCTGATAAACATTTCTGTTTGCCTTCTGCTTTTCAGATCAGTGACCTCTGAGAATATAATTTTGTGTCAGCATCCATTCTCATTCTCAGCACAAATACTGCATGATGGGACAGATACTTCTATCTAGTCTTCTTTTTTTCCTGTGTAGTCATAGAAATGGTTTGGTTGACTAGCTCCACTGACAGATTTTGTGTTCTTCTCTACCTGCTATTAAGTCCAGTGATTACAGCAGTATGGTTTGGATCATCTGTGAGCTCTGTCTTTCTGTAGAGAAGAGATATCTTCTGGCAAACTTTGCCTTGGAAGATACAAATAAGGTACTTTGTTTTTCTTTGAGACAAGTACCCCTGTACATATTTGCCTCCAGCAGTGGCAAACATTTCATACGCTGCGTGAAGAACAGCCTAGAGATGATCAATGAAACAATGACTGAGAAAGTGTGATTGGATAAGAATTTCAATCAGGACAGTATAGTAAGCATTTCCATTCCCCATGAAGTTCCCTTCAGCAGCTGTGGGGCTCTGCCTTCCTTGGGAGCTTTCTTCTCTTTGAACAGGAAAGTCAGTATCTTTTGGGTTATGCCCCTCCATCAATTTTGCACTGCTTCCTGCAAAAAAGGCCCAATTGAAAGGCTAAGCATTGTCCCACTATGTTATCATTCCAGCATGGCACCAGGGACAGTATCCTTGTAACTGGGAACCAAGGGTTCAAAACCACTCAGCTTAAGAGTTTATACATAATGTTAAATAGATTATTAGGAGAAAACTGAGTAGTGCCAGCACAACTGTCTGCATAGGATACATCCTCTTGGTCCCTGATGTAACATAATCTCAATCTAACCTGTTACTGACATATGCAGTGTTTGGTGTACCACCTCATGTATTGAACTCAATTAGATGTTTAGGCAGGGTTACCTGGTGTACTGTAGCCTTCTATAAACCTCAGTAGGAAGTTTAGATCTGTAGCAGCTGAAGCCAAAATGTTGACCTCACAACCAGAAAATGGTCTGTGTTTCATTTTATGTAACAGTGTGAAAAATAGATACAGTTGACATACAGTATCTTTTGAAGTACAAATAATTTTTGTTCCTTAATAAGAAAGCATCATATTTGAAAATATTCATCTGTTCCACAATACAGGAATGTAACAAATTTAAAAGTCCCAGCAATTTATTATCCCAGATAATCCAAATGTTGCAGCTTTTAAAAAAATTTCCTTCTGAAATAATTTTCACAATGTTATTTTTCAAATAGAAATCAGTATTTCTGTATTCTCTTTTAATC
The DNA here is from genome assembly GCA_035041345.1 of Poliocrania exsul. NCBI lineage: Eukaryota > Metazoa > Chordata > Aves > Passeriformes > Thamnophilidae > Poliocrania > Poliocrania exsul. The sequence continues at coordinate 50,701,035 of JAWWLZ010000001.1, read as the reverse complement.
CTTTGGACTGGTTTTCAGCTCTCCAACTTTCCCATTCTTACACTGTAGTGATACCTAAGGATTTTAGTGTGTATTTAGTAAATTTTCAGAGTTATATAAGTCAAATAAGATTTTCTAAGCTTCTCACATTTTAGGTGGTATTTATAAGTTATTGAGCATATTCTCACAGATTCCAGAACTTCTGTTAGACACACATTACCAAGGACATGCTGTTTTGAAGAACATCTGCAAGTACTCCAACAGAGACAATAAGAGAGGTTGTAGTGAAACCAGGAGAGTCAGCCCAGAGCCCTTGGAGGGGCTCCAAGGGGCAGTTCTGAGGAGTTCTTGGGTTGGGCATCAGGGGACAATGGTACCACGGGTTGGCTATAGATATCAAGTGTGTTAATTACTGAAAGTTATAAAAACAGTAACATTTGATTGACCTGCGTGAGCATACTTTTAGCATGCACCTTAGATGCTCCTAATAAAAGATCGATCTATCTATCTATCATCTATCTATCTATCTGTCTATCTATCTATCTATCTATCTATCTATCTATCTATCTACCTATCTCCACTAAGATTGTTTTGAAAATTTTTTGCAAGAATTTAGGCATCAGTAGCATAAAAACAATTTATACAGCCTCTGATGCAGATACTGTACACCAAGAAGC
>JAWWLZ010000001.1:50660872-50697118 GCA_035041345.1 Poliocrania exsul | reverse complement strand
TGGTATTATACTAAATAAGTAATGAATGCATTTATTTAGTGAATCATTAAGCTACTTCAACACATCTAGCAGAGTGTTAATGTTCTAGAGACAAATCCGGTAAGCTAGGAATTGCTTGATAAAGAACACTCAACATACCTGAAATATTTATTTATTAACTCAGAATTTTTAAAATATTATTTTTTATTTCTTCCAACAAGAATAAATATTAATTCCATCCAAACTAAGTCTTCATAATAGAAGATTTGGAGTAAAATTTGCTAAAATTAATTATGAATTTCCCTCAAAGTGAATATAGAAAAACAAGGAAATAAGCCAACATTCTCATCCTAAAGTAATCTTCAAGTATTATCCCATAACTATGTGTTTGGTGCATACCTTGGAACAATTGTATCTTTGGTTCCAACTTCCTAAATCTATATTTGAAAGTCACCATTAGCTGTAGTAAGCTTCTCACAAGTTTGTTATCTACATATAACATGCAAAGAAATATCAGAAAGCATTACTGATGTGTTTGGGTTTTTTTCATAGAGCTTCAATATTTCACACATACAAACTTCCAGGGTTACTTTGTGTACACAAAAGAGATAGGATCTCTCTAGTCTGACTTTAGACATCTAAATCTTATTAAGCCAAGGATGCAGTCCGACACACATTTATTTGGCTGGCAACACTGTCTGAAATACCTTCACTGTGTGCTTTACCCTCTGTACTGTGTACTAGGACATTTACTTGTGGGTCACTTCTGACTGCTGTTAAGCTGAAAGTGCTGTTGAAATCAATATTCATCAAATGATTCATTGTCTCAAAGGTAGTTACCACCTTCTTCCGTAGTCAACTAGAACACCCAGAAGACTATTTGTTGGTCCTAGGTTAGAGTTACGGCGTATTTATTGCAGGTGTCTGTCTCCATGTCTGGTCAAGGGTGCTGGCATTCAGCTGAGTAGGTCATTCTATGTCAGCGCAGTCTGAATGAGAGGTATTTCTGGCTTTTCTCTTTAGCGCTAGATGCACTTTCTGTCCTTTTTATTCTGCCTTTCCTGATCCTGTGATGAGGTTCTAGACTGTCATGACTACACCTTTATACAGTTAAGCTGTAGATGCCTGAGTAAAATTAGATCGTTCTTAAGTTTCTAAAAACCACATCTTATTTAAGAACCACATCTCTATTACATAGTTAGATGTCTTCTTTTAATAGAGTATGAGTGATGCAAGAAGTTGCCTCACTTCAATTTCCAGTTACTATGTGCACAGTTGGGAAGTGTTAAATGCTGTGGACTTAATTTATGCTTCTGTCTTTGTACCCAGGATCAGGGTTTGTGCCTTTGCATCAGGGGTCAGAGTTTAAAGAGAAGAGGAAAATACAATGGTGGAAAAGAACTGATCGTTAGGAATCTTGACCCATCAAAATCCATGGGACAAAACAGGACACTTCCAAGGATGAAGAGGGTGGTGACTTTATCATCTTTGAATGGTCATAGAAATTGATGCAGGGAGGTTCCTCATGATTGGAGGAAAGCACTTGTACTGTACTGGAAAGTAAAAAGAAGCACAGTACAGAGAACTTCAGGCTACTCCCTAAGAAAATCATTAAACAAGTCTGCTTGAAAGACACTTCTGGGTGTGTGGAATAAAATGAGGTAATTCAGAATAGTCAGCATGGATTTGCTGTGGGCAAATCCCTTAGCAACTTGGTCTGAATTCACTATTGACTATGCTTTGAACAGAAGATTGTACTTAAGACCTCCCAGGATCACTTCCAGCCTGAGTGATTCTTTATCTCAATGACAGGGACTGGATTTCAGCTGAGGAGGGTGATGAATGGGGACAGTAACTTTCGGCTGAGGAGTTACAATTCTTTACATTATCTGATCTTGTCTGCATGAACAAAGTAAGGAAGCACTTTGCAAATTCAGGACACTTACGTAGGAGTTTTGCCTTAGTTTTATATTTACAAAGCTTTAAATAATGTCAATTTAGTGAGTGCTTTAAAACAAATATTTTGTTATATTTATACCTTAGGAATAGAATCCAATGCAAAATTACACTTAATGTTGAGTAACTTCTGTGTTCTTTTGTTTGACTGTTTTAAAGCAACTTCAAGGAAGTTTGCAAAATTTCCCCTTACAAACTATATTATCTATTATCTATAACTTTTACTAAGAATAAGGCAAAGGTAAAAAATTTTGAAAGAGAATGTTACAATTATGTGATAGTTTTTGTTGACAACCATTATGCTGTAGTTGCTGTACTTAAACTATGCAATTTTATTTTTCTTCCCCTGTGAAATCATTTTCATAATAAAAAATGTAACAGATCAGAAAATATAACTGAACAGCTATTTCTAGAATAGGAAATTTTACAATCTTCACGTTTTAGTTTGGACCTTGTTCACAGTTTACTGAACTGGTGAAAATTAAATTTTAAGCAATGCAGAAGTCATCTTAAGGGCTTGCCTATGTCTATATGTCCAAAAGCTGGATTGTTAAGCAATTAAATCTGTATTTGGGTAACTGTGAGTGAAAATCATTAAAGTCATCTAACTTAAATTCATGTGTCTGGAAACTGAATCTCTTCGACCTGGCTATTCACCTTCTTATCTGTTCATAGTGAGTTGAAAAAAATTCAGCTTTTGTTCAGTGTTCAATATGCAAGCTTACTTCAGAGAATCACAGAATGTCTGAGTTTGGAAGGACCTTCTGGAAATGGTCAAACCCCTCTGCTCAAGCCAGGCCACTTAGAGATGGTTGCCCAGGACCACATGTAGATGGCTTTTGAATATTGTCAAGGGGGGAGATCCCACAAACTCCTTGGGCAACCTATGCCAGTGCTCAGTCACTCTCACAGTGAAAAAGTGTTTCCTCATATTCGGGGAAACCTCCTGTGTTTGTTTTTGCCCATTGCCTCTGACCCTGTCACTGGGCAGCACCAAATAGGGTCTAGCTCCATTTTTTTTTTACACTATCCCTTCAGGCATTTATATACATTAATAAAGTCCCCCCTAAGCCTTTTATTTTCCGTGTTGAACAATCCTAGCTGTCTCACCCTCTCCTCATTTCAGCTGATTCATTCTCTTAGTCATCTCTGTGATACTTTGCTGGACTCTGTCCAGTATGTCCATATCTCTTTTGTACTGAGAAGCCCAGAAAAAGACACAGCACCCTGGGTACGGCCTCACCAGTGCTGAGTAGAGGGAAGTGATCACCTCCCTTGACCTATTGGCAACACCCCTCCTAATGCAGCCCAGGATACCATTCACCTTTGCTGCAAGGGCACATTGCTGGCTCATGTCCAACTTGGTGTCCACCAGGATCCCTGGGACCTTTATTGCAGTGCTGCTTTCCAGCCAGTTGGCCCAGCATGTACTGGTGCCTGGGATTGTTCCTCCCGAGGTGCAGGGCTTTGCACTTTTCACTGATGAGCAACATGAGGTCCCTGTCAGCCCATTTCTCCAGCCTGGTGATATGTCTCTGGATGGCAGCACAAGCTTCTGGTGTGCCAGTGACTTCTCCCAGCTCAGTGTCATCTGCAGTCTTGCTGAGGGTATGCTGTGCTACATCATCCAGGTCATTAATGACATTGTCAAGGATCCTTAAATGACTCAGAATGAGTTGTTCTGTTCACTGCAGATGCCTATTTCTGTTCATTAGCTATGGAGAACATCTGCTCTTACTTACTCTGACTTAGACATCTAAATTAGTTAGCTTGGTTGCTAAAACTAGAGCAGATTACTCTGACCTGAAGCTGACAATCTGGATTTTAGAGAAGTAACACATCCTGACCTCTCAATAGCTGCACACATCCAACAAATTTGAATATTCAGGTTAAGAGAACTATGCCTAATATCATGAAATGATTTCCTACAGGACCCACCCATCACAGACTGCTTAGTACCATTTGAAATTACTCACACTAAAACCTGCACCACCCTTTTTGATGAATTATTTGTGATTTATTTGTTCTCACTGTTTGATTTATTTGTTCTCACTGTTCAGTCATGTTCATTTAATACAGCTCTCCTGTTTCACCAAGTCAGAACTTTTTGGAACAACTTTAGCTATATCCTGTATTTACCCTTTTGTATATTCTCTGAATGTGGTTACATTTTCACTTCACTACTTGCAGAAAAAGTCCCATTTTTGACAAAATTCTACCATCTTTATTTTTGTATGTAATATTTATATTCAGTGGTCAGAACTATTACTAATGTTAAGTTAAGGTTTCCTGGTCTTATGTCCCTTCAGAGTGTAGCAAAATCAAAACCCTAGATATCCAGAGAAACAGGCAAATGCAGATTTAACTTTTAATTTCAATGAATGCAAAAGAAAAAAATACTTTCAGTATTTGACTTTTGTGGGGTTTGCAAGTAATATAGGGAATTGAGGGAACAGTTAGACAAAGGAAGATCTTTAGTACTCCAATTTCACTTGTTTGTTGCATGCTTTGCTAACTGTTCTCACTAATAACTTATGAGCCAGAAAACTCATGTGCCTGCACTGCTATGAGATTTAAGATTCCACCAATGATCCATTCCACCTAACTTTAGAGACTTAACTGAATTATCTAGGCCAGAAGCCAAGTGTTCGCACATCCCTCTATAATCCACACAGGGTGAAATGCCTGCTGAAGTTCTGGGTCACCCTTTGCGAATACCTCTCTTTGTTGGCTACAGAGGCAATTTGGAGTCACTTTACACCACCATGCACTTAGAATTTTAGCTAAAAATCCAAAGACAGGTGAGATGAACCAAGTCTTACTACTAAAAGCAGATAGACTGGATCACAGAAGACCAGGAAGGACAACTGTGTTAGCAATTTTAGCATTGGTTCCAGGAGGAGAAGAGAAAGATTAGGTTTGGTTTTGTTTGGTTTTGTTTTTAAGAAAAAAGATTGATTAAAGCTGTTGTACTTATTATATACATATGTTGAATTATTGTGGACAGTGAAACGTTCTGTAAAATAGCTTTTTAGGCTCCATCTACACAATCTTTCTATGGTTTCTTATAATGGAATGGAAATAAAAGTCAAGGTATAAATTATTTGGAGGGTGGGCTTTCTGAGAGGTCACAGAGAGAAATTACAGGTCCTAATTCTCAAAATGTTAAGTTAAATGTTATGTTGGTTAAACTAACTTTAAATGCATGACAGATGATCTTCTATTCATCCCTTCTACAATCTTCAATATTATATCATACAGAAGGGCAGGGTGCACCTAATTCATATCAAGCAGTAACATATTCACCCATGACAGATACTGTTTGTTAGCTGATTGATCTTGGTTAGTTGAAGAAGAAACTGAGTGGATCAGGTAGGATGCTTTGCAGGGTGACTATGCATTTCCTAAAGACCAGCTGAGCACCCTCAGAAGGTAGAGGCTAGAGACTGCAGATTGTTGCAATAAGTAGAGGGAAAGAAGAGAGTTACAGGGAGGAGATGCACACCGTAAGTTCAGCAACAAAGACTGATGTGAACCACAGAACAGTAGTTGCACCTCTTGCCTCTCAGCACCAGTAGCATAGTATTAAAGGCAACTCCTTGAATCCAGGTGTTCCTGTGATAATTAGTTGTCTGCAGTCTGTCTTGTTTACCTTGCCCTGCCTACGAAGCTCCACCTTTTTAATAAATATATGTTTCTAGTAAGAGCTAAAGAGTAAATCTAGTGAGATGAATTTCTAAGAATATTTTCCTTTTTACTTTACTGAATCATAGTTGAAATATAGTTGAAGAGAAAGGCAAGTATGTAAAATTTATTCACCTGTCATTTGGGAATTACAGTTTACTGTAATACATTAAAAAACCAAACCAAAACAAACCCACTCTTTATTTGCACTATACTACTGCCAAAAAGGATGTAGGTGACAGAGTGACAGATCAGTTAGGGATAGTCGTTGCATACTTGATCCTGATAATCAAGAAAAACTGGTTTCTGTGAAAGCAGAATGCTAAAACTGAAGACCAAATGTAAAATAAATCTTCTTTCATTTTCTTACCATGTACTTTGTTGGCATAAATAAAACGAGATTTTCCCCTGCACCTCAGCCTCGCGAAGCCCCCCCCCCCCAAAACCCCCTCAAACCTGCAAGAAAATACCAAACTACCCTGTTTTGTAGCTTCTTAAGGTATCTAGTAGGGTCCATGCATGACAAATCCCGTCAAATGTGCAAACCTGACAAAGTGAAGCATGCTATGCATGGCATGGTCTTTGTTGGTCAGTCCCTGGCATTCCCTCAGGACTTCAGAGGGATGGATCTTGTTCAGCTACCATCATTCCCCGAAGAGCCAGAAGAGCTGAAGAGAAAGGTTGGCAAATTACATCCATTATGTCCTGGGTAGGGGTCATCTGCATGTGGCAAGGGGGCCCTCAAGAGAGCTCGGAAGTGTTTATCTGGCAAGTGAAGGACTGCCCAAGCTGTGCTCTTCACACTAAGAATTTTGAGACCTAAAGGAGGCTAACAGCAGCGTCTTCATTTTTAGGAGTGTGACAGCAGAGGTATCAGCACAACAAACAGGAGTAGCAAAAAATTCAATTCAAAGTTAAAAGAAAATCCAACCCTGAAATATTCTTTCTTCTGTGAGATTTCATTTGTGCTAAACACAGTGTTGATAATTCAGGGATTTTTAGTTACTGCTGAACATGGTTTACACAGTGTCAAGGCATTTTTTGCCTGTTACCCCATGCTGCCAGTGAGTGGGCTGGGAGTGCACAAGGAGTTGGACACAGGCAGTATGGGGAGTTAACTCAGCAGGTCTGCGGACCCCCTAATGACTGAGGTAATTGATAAAGAGATTGATATGGAGCAGGTCAGAGTGTATTCTTGAATGAAAGCACTTTGCAGTGCACCCTTAAGGGGGAAGAAACCACCTGCAGAATGCAGGAGACCTTTTGGCCAGTAGAATGCTTCCATGTATGCTTGGCTGAGCTGACTGACCAGTTATGAGATGACATGGTGTGGAAAAAAGTAGATAAAAGTAAAGTTGTAATTAAAAATAGTATCGTTTTTCTTCAGTGTGAACCTTTGGATCTAACTGCAGCCTGAGTTTGTCTCTGCCTCCTCTGACTGCTGTAAATCTATTTTACCTTGACAGGCAGGACAGCTGATCCCAGCTGACCAAAGGGGTATCCCATACTACATAATGTCATCTTCAACATCAAAAGCTGGGAGAAGAAGGAGGAAGGAGAACATCTGAACTTATGATGTTTGTCTTCTCAATTCACTGTTATATGTGATGGAGCCCTGCTCATCTGGAGATGGCTGAACACCTGCCTGCCCATGGAAAGTGGTAACTGAATTCCCCATTTTGCTTTGTTTGTGAGCACAGCTTATGCTTTCCCTATTGAACTGTCTTTATCTCAGCCTGTGTGTGTTCTCACATTAATCCTTCCAGTTCTGTACCCCATCCCACTGTGAGGAAGGGAGTAAGCAGTTTTGTGGTCTTTAGCTACTGGCTGGGCCTAAGCCATGAAAAATGCTTAAGAAAGTAAGAGGTTTTCAAGTATATCAGAACTCCCAAACTGTACGAACTTTCTTGCCTTAAAATATCATATTGCAAGATTTATATGCACAGAAGACAATGCAAGACAATGCTTGGATTTGTGGGGTTCAACAGATCAAGGAATTAAATTTGGATTTCAGTTTAACTTATTTAGGTTCTACTCAATTCATATCCTTGATCTCCATACACTGTTATTCTATAATTTATGTAAAGTATGTTAAGTTCTAATAATTAGTTCAATGAATTATAAAAAGAGGATAAATAGTGCTATTGCTTCTTTTTGTATTTATTTGATATTTTATTGGGTAGACTCAGTACTGGTTTTATTTGGTACACTAAATGTGTTTGTGTTTTAAATGTTACCAGTGACACCAATTAGAGATACATCCTGTCATAATAGGCACTGTGCAAATATTACTTCCTAGAATAAATGTGTGCTATTTGCAAGAGAAAATTCTAGTGGTTTTTTTATAGTTGCACAGCCTTGAACATAAATGGAGAAGAACTTAGGCACATTGGGAGTTTTGTGTGACATGAGAACTGAATTTGGCTTTTGAGTCCTGGGGAATGTAAAATGAAACTTGCAACTATTTATGCTTCATTTGAAGCAAAAAAACCCACCCTTTAAAATGTAAAACGCCTTTTTAACTATAAAACAACACTGAGCCTTTTTTTTTTTTTTGGATGAACAGGTACAAAGGGCTTACCCACTCCCTTCAGATTTTTTTATATGTAAAACTGGTATTTGACTTGTTTACTGACTATCAAAACAACACAGGCAAGCGATTTTCAATGTTACCTTTAATTCCTAAGCACACTGTCAATGTTACTATCACTGTCTGTTTATATGACTGTTAATTCTGTGAGTGAAATTTTATCTTACTGAAGATAGTATTCCTGACATAATTTGATCCTCGCACCTTGCTATGTATGAGGTTATTTTTGTTTATATCCCTCATGAATTCTCTTACAGTCTGTTGCATTGCATATAGAAACAGCCTGTGAAATTTCCACTTATTAGATTTCATCCATAGTCTCAGAGTCTGAAGTCAGAGAATGGCCTATGTAGGAGATTATGTAGACTAGACTAGACTAGACTAGACTAGACTAGAATAGAATAGATTTCAGGCGGAAGGGACCTACAGTGACTACCTAGTCCAACTGCCTGACCACTTCAGGGCTGAACAAAAGTTAAAATATATTGTTAAGGGCATTGTTCAAATGCCTCTTAAACATTGGCAGGCTTGCAGCATTCATCACCTCTCTAGGAAGCCTGTTTCAGTGTCTGACTAACCTCTCAGTAAAGTAATGGTTTCTAATTTGAAATCTAATCCTGATGGACACAGCTTTGAAATATTCCCCTGTGTTCTGGCACTGGATACCATGGGGAAGAGCTCAGTACCCTCCCTCTCCAGGTCACCTCCTCAGGAAGCTGTAGAGAGTAACAAGGTCACCACTCAGACCCTTTTTCTCCAAACTAGACAAACCCAGAGTACTTTTTTGCTTCTCATAGGACATTCCTTCCAGTCCTTTCCCCAGACTTGTTGCCCTCCTCTGAACACATTCAAGGACCTTCACATCCTTCTTGAACTATGGTGATTAAAAGTGCACACAGTTTGTGCACAAGGTGAGGCTCCACCAACACCGAACACATTGTGATAATCATCACTTTTGGCAAGTATTTGACACACTGCAGGATGCAATTTGCCTTCCTGTCTGCCAGGATACAAGACTGACTTGTAACAAGTCTGCTGCCCGACCAGCACCACCAGATCCCTACCTATAGGGTTGCTCTACAGCAACTCCTGTTCCAGTTTAATCTTGTGACTGGTGTCACTCCATCTCAGGTGCGGCATCTGGACTTGTTGAATTTCATGCCACTGATGGTTACTAAATGCTCCAGTCTCTCTAGATCCCTCTGTTGCTTCAGAGACTCAACAGCACATCCCAGTTTGATATCATCAGCAAACTTGTTAATGGTGCATTCAACTCCTGCATCCAGATAATTGATAAATATATTGAACAGAGCCAGCCCTAGAACTGACCCCTGAGAAATGCTGCTGGTGACCAGTTGCCAGGCAGACGTTCATTTCAGCCCTTTGAGTCTTGCCTGTCAGCCAGTTCTTCACTCAGTGCACCATATCCAGAAGGATGCTGTAAGGGACAGTATCAAAAGTCTTACTAAAATCCAGAGAAAACATGTTCAGGGAGTTCCCTTCATCCACTGGGTGGGTGACCTTATCACAGAAGGACATGAAAACAGTTTAAACAGAATTCTCCCTTTAGGAACTCATGTTCACCATGCTTGATGATAGTGTTCCTTCTTTAAATGTCTTTCAATATCATCCAATATGATCTACACAATTTTTCCAGAAACTGATGTTAGACTAACAGGTCTGTAGTTCCGTGGGTCTTCCCTCATGCCCTTCTTGTAAATTGGAATAATATTGGCCTCTTTCCAGGGACCTGGAATTTCAGGAAACATTAAGAATTTCTTTTTGTTTATCTTTTATATGCACCAAATATGGACTTGGAAGAATACATGTTTCTATATTCATTCCTTCCTGATGGGAATGTCAGTGGAGATGGAAAATGCTGTGGACTACATCAGAAATTGACTGCAATCCACTAAGAAATCAAATGAAGCTACAGAGTTACAGAACCATTTTCAGGTACACAGCACCCATTGTTTCCAAACTTTGAATAACTACCCATTTGCTCTTTTAGAAGACAAGTGTTAAGTTTACAAGCATCAGTTATGAGAGAAAAACCTTTTTATTAATGCTTAATGCCAGAATAAAATCTGTGGTATTCTCTCATTTATTTAGGAATATTGTCAGTGAATTAGACAATTCACTTTAGACTATTTTGGGTTAAATTTTCTAGAAATGCCCACTCCTGTGCTTCTTGGATAGGTAGTCATAGCAGTCAAAGCAGAAGAAAATCTGGCCTCAGTCAGTACTTCTGTACAAAGCAATATGCTGGTGAACAGAGCCATTGTACATTCCAGCATCCTCTTACCTCTATTTTATAAACAGATGTATTTAGGGAGACTTCATTACTTCATAATTATACTTACTTCCCCCAATTTTTTCCTCATTAAAAACTGAGTAGTCAGCACCTCAGCAATTATATCATCACCACTAATTTTCTTCCTCTTCATTTTTTAATTAGGCTATTTTGCTCTAGGATTTTTTTGGTCTCTGTATTCAGATTATAATTCTTCTTATTTTTATTTCTCGTGCCTAATGATATTTTTGCTAACAATTATTTCTTAAGCATTAATGCCATGATCAGGAATGATAAGACTTAGTTCTTGATTTTGTACAAAGTAAAATCAAGCTAAAAGACTGAAGCAGAACAATTTTAATCCAAACTTTCATTGAAGCAAGCCTGCTTTAATCCTGTATACCCTTAGTTCTTTGTCCTTCATGACCCCTTTGATTTTCAAGAGATATTCAGAAAAAAAAGTAAGTCAAGAATACTGAACATGAAAGATCCACTATTCAGATGATTCTGACAGATTTACTATGTGTCATGGCTGTGAGAAAGGCAAAGGACTTTTGTGGCTCTGTTACAGCTTCCAGAAAGATAACTGTCAGCAAATTTGCTCTGGCTCACATACAGCCCTGGTGGCAGGGGGCCCAAAGCACCTTAGGTGTATTTTCCAGATCCAAGTGAATTAGGTCTGCGTATGTGTGTCTGAAATTATTTTACATACACAAACACAAAGAATACACCCAAAGCCATATTATTTCCATGCTGGGTGTTGTAGAGAAGTCATGAAATTACTATCATATAATTTTGGTATAGTATAATACACATAGTATATAACCTTCAGAGTCTTCAGTCAAGATGAGGACCTCAGAACAGCAGACACACTATAAAAGACAAATCATCATACAACTCCTATTTCTTAACAATCATCTGCATTCAGGTAAACACAAAGCCCCAAGTATTTCTTGCATAAGACTTCTATGAAACATTTGTTATGAAATGTATTTCACATGTCCAGTTATGATTTTATTCCTTTTAATTTCAGGTCTTTCTGGCATACTTTTTTCCAGTCCTTCCTACTGGACTTCCGTTGCATTCTGCTAAACAGCTTCTCTGCTGATCACAAGGTTATTTTCTACTCTAGTCTCTTTCTGTTCACATGTTTTTGGTGTCTTTATTTGTTCTTCTTTAGTGTCGCCTGCTGCTGTCTAGCCTTTTCCACAGACTAAGGTCCATGGAAATTGTTTCTTTAATTCTATTTTCTTACAAAAGCCACTTTGCATATCTCTTAATATCACTGAAATATTCTTCAAACTCCTCTCTCTGATGACAACATGCAGCTATGCAGGCCTTCTCCAAAACATTCCTGCTCTTTAAAGTGAAGTGATTCTCTACAGCTCTATGATGCTTCCTTCAAAGATCCTTTCTTCTGTTCCTGCCATCCCAGCAGATCACATATTTATTCTGCTCCCATTCACCATCGTTACACTGAACCCGCTTAGTAACGTAATGTTCCCTCATCGGTTTGTGGTTTTCCCATGTCTCCCAAGTGCCTTTTAAATAGGAAATGGGTATGTGCTTTAAAGGTCATGCAAAGTTCAATTTTGGTATTATCAATAGCAAGCCTGCTTTCCTGTCCAAAATATCCAATGAGCAGTCTTTCTCACTTTTATCCTTTTGGACACTCAAAGGTTTGATCACATTAGCTCTTTACTACTTCTTTTTATTGCTGCATTCAGGACTGAAGCTAAGTGTTTCACTTGGTTTCCTCCTTCTGATGACATATAGCTCCCTTTGTTTAAGCTGTACCCATGTCTTGCATCAACAGCTAATCTTAAAAGCCTTCTAGGGAAAAGGAGGAAGACTGCAACAGCCAACAGTATTTTCCAGGCTTAGATTTTTTTTTTCTAATGTGCCAAATCACATGCATTTCATGTCTCTAGCAGCCCTGCTGAAATGCTAGACATTCATCAGGGCTGCTGACATTACTCAGTAGTTCTTCCTTTCTTTTAGCCTCCTCTTTTCACCCAGTCATGTTTTTTCCTGCCATCTCTTTTGCTGATCTTACAGTTAGCAACCATGGGGCAGTGATGCACAGAAGAAGAGTAATGACAGAGAAAGAATGCTATTCTCTCTGATACCAGGGCTCCACCTTTCAATTTTACTACAGAGGCAACCCAAATCTTAAAAACAAATGCACGACCCAGTATCATATAATCACATATGCTCATGCCAACACCCTACAACAGCTGCAAATCCCCTGTTGCAATTCTTGACACACTGGTGTTGGTCAAGCCTTCCTGATGCACCGAAACCTTCCATACACCGGTCACTTTTCTGTCCTATACCACTCTCTACTGCAACTTCCCTCATCCTTCTTTCCCCAATCATTCTTTCAGTCTTCTGCATGATCCAGGCTCATCATTTTACATTCCTCCTCTTTCCTTTAAGGAAAAGTTGAGACTGTGAAGGCTATAGTAGCATTTATTTTTCTGGAATGTGCAGATTTGATGTGCTTAAATCGCCACTCTTACCATTTGCCATGGCTAAAAGAACAGGGAACTAATAACCTTAATTTCTGAGGAAGAACAAAGATCAATCTGCAAAACTCAGCCGCTCTAGACATCCTCATTTTTACTCATATTTTCTAATTTTCCTTCCTCCCCCTGCTGCCACCTATAGTTCACCCCACAGATTCTGCTGATATCTCCTGTGAAAAGGCTTACCACAAAGACATTACTGCTTCTCTGCCTCTATTACTTATGTGAAAGTTGAGTCACCGCACAAGCATTATAAGATTAGCATCCTGTCCTCTCGCAGCCTACAGTGTGGAAGTCAATATGGTGGCCATTATCCAGATTGTGTGAGTTGTGCCAGGAAAAAAACAATCAGTCTCCTTACAGCGCTCTGTGTTGCAGTTTTATTACACTGATCCTTTCTCCTGAATGTCATAAATATGACCTGTTGCTTAAATAGATTTTTAAAGAAAATGCAGGATGAATACCCTGGTGTTATTGTTCTGCAATACTGCACCTGTGTTCTTAAGGGTTATTTTTTATTTAAACAAACATAGATAAATAATAATTCATCAGAAATATGCATTCATAATTCGAATTCAAATGGACAACACTGAGAAACTGAGCACTGCATGTTTGAATACACATTTCTGTTATTTACCAATGTGGACCTTCATTGGCACTACTTTTCATGTCAGCAAATCTGAAAAAATAACACCTGAGAATAAGAACCTCTTAGATGGTTGGGGGTTTTTTTCCTTTTTATAGTTAGAATCACACCTTATTGTTTATCATAATAATGTACTTTCTGATAAATTGATGATACATTGTGCTGTTAAAGTCAGTCTGAATTTTTTGAGGCTTTAATTAGTTGTATACTGGAAAACCTTTCTCTGCTATCTTTTTACGTTTTGTAACAATTTAAAAACCTGCTCATATAGTGAAAGGAAAGAAGATAGTATTTTAAGGAATAGCATGAACTTTTATGTTGATACTTCCTCATTTCCAAGTACATTCCGAAAGCTATGCTTTTTTTGTTTTCTTTTCTTTTCGGTTTGTTTTTTTTTTTTTTTTGGGGGGGGGGGGGGCGGGGTGGTGGAGGGGAATGAGAAAGAACAAATTCATCGAACTTAAAAATCTAAGAAACCTAGATTCTTGTTTCTTCTATTTGTGGGACTACAATTATTTTTTTTTTAATACAAGTAATTCTTACTGGATAAGACTGAAATAATTTGCAAGAGGTAATGTCTTTAGAAACTAAAATGTCTCAGCAATGTATGGAACTGGATATTTAAGACTTTGTCCAAACAGAACCCCTTCACATCTGAAACTTTATCTCCAAGGAAATTCTGTTTATATGTACACAAATCATCAACACCTCCTTTTGATGAACTGAACACCTTCAATCTGCATGTAAATATGTTTTTCTAGCTCTGAATAATTTAAGTCCTATTTCTTGTTGCTAATGTAATTTTTCTACAGATTTTAGGGATGTAAATACAAGAACCACATGCAATATTCTAGTCTGGCAATGCTGTGTACAATGAGGAGAAATATCATCTCTCAGTTCCTCTCAAACACTCCCCTGCATTTACACTGAAAAGTGATGTTAGGATATCATTCTGAGCTGCTTGTCCACAATCACTTTTCCTTTTCTGAGTTGTTGTTTTGGAGTATATAGTACTCATTCCACAGCTTTGTCAAACATGTTATTCCTTAGATGGATATTCTTTATTGAGAATGAGTATGCTTTTCACCAATCTTAGTTATAAATGTTTACCAATCTTAGTTATAAATAATAATTTTAAAGTTATATCTGCAATATTATATGATTTATTCACATGCATTTCTGAAGGCGAAGAAGTGACTCCTTGTATTTAGTAATGTCTCAACAGGCTGAAGCCAGTTCTGAGTTAGTAGAACCTCATTGTCATAGTTTAAGGAGTTAATCAACAATGTTGGCTTGAAAAAATTTTATATCATGCATGACTATTTTTTCCTAACCCCACATAGGAACATGCTGCTTTTTTCATTGAGTCAGTTTTATCAGTGAATTTGTATCAGGTTAAGATTATTCAACCAATTTTTTAAACTCAGAACCATGGCTAAAGCAGGCAGCAAGAACTTCTTAAGATGACCTTCCTCCCAAAGCCATTGTATTGTGGAACTGACAATTCTTACTTCCTTCAACATATTGATATTTTCTACTTTGAAAAAAAAAACCCAAAACCAAACCAACAACAACAACAAACCCCAAAACAAAACAAAACCCAAAACCTAAGATGTGCATATTTAAATTACTCTTCAGCAAATGTGGCACCAGAACATAAACTGCATCCGTTGGTAACAAATATCCACCCTTTTGGCTTCACAGAAGACCCAGAGAAATCTGTTATGCCTAAAAGGCTTGTTCTGCATTGTGAGACATATTAATAAATCAGCTTGTGTAAATTTGGGCTGCCTGTACATTATCAACCATGGGATTATGTAAAGAATGTTTATCTTAAATATAATACCTTTCATGAGTGCTAGAAAATATTTTCTCTCTTCACTAAGAACAGGAAAATACATATTTAAAGGGTTAATAAGTGAAAAAGAAGGCTAAATAACAAAATTATGCACTACTATGGTATTTCATGTTCCCTATAATGTTAATGGTTAATGGTTAATAACCATTAATAGTGTTAATGGTTTCCTAGTAACAAAGATAAAGTATTACTGGGTATTTGAAATGGGATAGAATACTGTCTACTGTAATTAGCAACTATTCAGCTTCTTAGAAAATTGAGACCATGAATGCCTACTTCATTTGTCTGGACTTGATTACTGAAGTATAACACATAATTTAGAGTTGTCTACTATATATTCACATGATCTGAGAAATTAAACTGCCCCAGATAGCCTCAGTAAATGGTCCGGAGGTAACCTCCCTTCCTTAAACTATAGTAAAAGTTTTGGTATAAGTTATTTTTAGATATATGTATAAAATATTAAGTTTAAAATATTTTAAGCTACTTAGAATGTCTCAAATTAAATATAACATGTAAGTGAATACTTAAGAGTTTTCTTTCATTTGAAAGCAAACTAAGGCCTTGCAAGACACAGAATCTCATTCTGAGTATTTCTATATATGACTTAGGTAAATCTCGGCTTTGTTGAGAGTAGAAATTCTGCTGTTTCCTCTGGCAGAATGGTGTTAATATTAACATTTTATGCTTTCATAGTATATAAGTTTGAGAAAGATATCCAGAAGTGAAACAAGGGCATAAGGATAATTCTGCTTTTGGGACTTTAAGAGTAAATTCGTCTCTTCCACAGATAAAAGGTCTTATAGACTGTGATCTCATTCCCTGAACACAGTTTAGTATAAAATGCATCTGCGTTTTTGTCAATTTTGCCTTTGTGTTCACAGAAAACTGAGCACAATGACTTTTTCATACTTCAGATTCTAATCGTCTCCCTAGTATATCCTACTATTTACACAGACTCATAATGTCACAAACCATTAAATTATCCTTATCATTAACACTCTAGTGACTAGATTGTGCACAGCTTTGACATAGTGACCATGCTAACAGAAATCCCCAGAATCCAAGGCAGTATCTGTTGTTCTTTACTCCCTCGAATATGCTTCTAATTTACTTTTTTTTCTGGTACTGTTTGCACAGATTGTGTGACATGTTCATTTATATTGCCAGTATATCTGTAAGGAAGGAGTAGAAACTTGTTATTTGGAAATTCCAGATATTCTCAATGTTGGCACTATATCAAAGCCTAGTCAGTTTGAAAATACATTTTTGTTCATGGTAAAATAGAGGATCAGGGTAGATGATAGACACACTAACATATGACTGATGAGGATAACTGAGACAGCAAAAAGCATTGTCAGCCGATGCTTTGCTTTCATGCTTTGTCTAGACTCAAAGTCCCATGCAATAGACTCAAACAGACTAATACTGACTGTATCTGAATAATAAAACCCCATGACTTTAGAATTAAATTTTTGTGATATCCATGAGATGCACTTGCCAAAGATGTGCCATATAAGGAAAGCTTGGAATCAGGCTTTTTTTAGCCAATTATTTCATATTTTGCTATGTGACTGTGGAATGAATGTCAGACTGTGTTACCATGATAAACTTTGTATAAATAGGGAAAAAAAAAAAAAGGAAGTGAGCTATACTTTTTAGCACACCAAGTTTTCAGAAAAATGTGAGACTGAAGGGAAAGTCTGTGGAGGAGTGTAATTCAGTTGATGAAATCAAATGGCTTCTAGACCTTTACTTATTTGATATCTTGTTTTTCAGAAAGGTAAAATTTTCATATAAAATACTCTGGTTACTCTACTGCAGAGGTGTTGTTTGTGTTGGGGTTTTTTTCCTAATAAATGCAGTGCTTTTGTTTATATATGCCATATGAGCTGCTGTTTTTTATCCCCATGGAAGGAGTTTTCTACCTAAGAAGTTCTCTATTAATTTTTCAGTAGCATAGCAAAACACTATCCTCCTGTGGTGGACAACTGTTTTGACATAGTAGGATGTGTTTCACCTTCTTGTGTACACACCATTTTAATTGTAAGATTGCAGAGACTTAATGCTTGCATTTTCTCCTTCAACTTGTTTTGAATCTCAGAATCAGAACGTATACAACAGTAGGTCAAGAGTGTTCTCAAGCATCAAATGCATCAAAAGTTGATGTGATCATTAATGTAAAGGATTCAAATTACTCAAATTCTCACTGCCTTTGACAAGATATGCCTTAAGTCATGGGTGAAAGTTGTCTGAGGAAGGGAGGCTGGAACTCTACTGCGTGAAGGAGCGTCTTACCTCATTGGATAGACTATCAGATGAATGCTGCAGTAGCACTGCAGTTGGATTCACTGAATTTTGGATCAGACTCTAAAGTAAACAATATTTATGCAGAGGAAATGAACTTCACATGACAAGCCTTTGAGGTTTATGGTGAAAACCATTTATTACACATTGCACACGGTTTATATATGGTTAGGGCTACATTCTGTTGGCTAAATTGAATTTCATACCATCAAACTACAAATCCTAATTGGTTATAATCCATATCTCACAAATCCAGTGTTTTAATGAAACATCCTAGCTGTTCCCAGGTGAATCTCCAGAGTCCTATTAGAAACTACTGTGTGAACTCCTTGGGAGTGATTTCCTCCCTACCACTCAGCAGCAGCTGTGGCCTAGTTTATTAGCTGGTAGCTGCTTCAGTTCTCATAGGGTCCATATAGATCTGAATTGCTCACCTTTCATTTTTCTGTACCTACAAGACTTCTCCCCAGTTTGCACCATAACTAGCATATGTCTTCATACTTCAACTGTACAACATGCACCTGAGTCATTACATGCTTTCAAACCAGTACCCAGGAGAAGACTTTCTGAAAACTGGCTGAAGACCTGAGCCTGACAAATTTTGAAATTCTTTTAAATTCTTTAGTTCTGTTGTTGGTTCTAGAGATTTAAGAAAAGCAAACAAGCAGGTCCACTTTCTACATATAATCTATGAATTTCTATAAGAAAATTTTTTATTACAATGTAGAAAGTGTAGGACAAGGCTAGATTGGAAAACTTCACAAAGTACTGCTGGGTTCACCTTCTCTTTTGAATAGCACAGAAAGGTGGACATTCATTTCACTGAATTCAACCTTCTAAAAGTTAGCTATCTCCTCAAAGATAATAAAGTACTCCTCATACATTTGTAGGAAAGATTTGTGAAAAAAGAGAGACAATCAAGCCAATTCTAAGAAAACTGTCACATGCAAGTAGGAATTAAATACCTCTTTCTAGTAAGACAGAGGGAGCCAAGGTGAATAGTTTAGTTGCCCAAGAAAGGAGAGAATAATCCCTTTATGAGTACTTGCACAAAAGTTTTGCCCCTCATCATGAAGGAAGGTCTATAGATGTGAAGCGATTGTATCCTTCCTGATGGACCAGAGAAAATAATTTAATGTTTGAAAATATTCAAGTTCATGTCGCAACATTATGAGGGGGCTTTTTTCATACAGAAACGGAAAAAGTTCTGGTTGAGCAGAAAATGCAAGCTCCTAGACAGACCTCTTACCAGTATATGAAGTTTAAGGGAGGAATGCCCAAAGAAATAATTTCAATTTTTTTTTCAGGGCTGTGTGTCATGATTTCACAACACAGTGTCTTTGAGTGGGTCATACTTCATTTAATGATGAGAGTAATCTGTTCAAAGTGCTGCAGCATGCTGCTGAAAAAGCATGTACTACAATTTCTAAAAGAACTTTGCTTTTATTATTTCATGCTATTCTCTTCTTCACTGTTAAGAAAGTTATTCATGCAAAAGTAGAGTTTATTTTTGTCTCTAAATATCAGAACATGAGTGAATTTAAACCAGTGCAAGTCAAGAGACGTGGAGTGAGAGCTGGCCAAGAAGAAAAATGAAATCAGAAGTCATCTACAGAATAGGGAAAGATGTTAATTTTATTTAAAATGTGGAATAATTTTGGAAGAAATCTTCAGGACACTAAACAGTCTATTTATGTGACTACTATTGCTAAT
The DNA here is from genome assembly GCA_035041345.1 of Poliocrania exsul. Classification (NCBI taxonomy): domain Eukaryota; kingdom Metazoa; phylum Chordata; class Aves; order Passeriformes; family Thamnophilidae; genus Poliocrania; species Poliocrania exsul. The sequence goes on along the minus strand of JAWWLZ010000001.1, from coordinate 50,677,564 downwards.
ATGTGCCAATACAGAAAACAGGCATTCTGTGCTGTTTGAAAAATTGATATTTTCCACTATATTTTCTACAGAGTAATCAAGAATGAGGATTAGAACTTAATCAAGCTGTAGAATATAGCAAATGAGTTCATATTACAATAATAAGCTGATATCTGCACAGAGTTTTGAAAACTGAAATACTGTAAGTTTTCATTGATGGATATTGTTAATAATTTAGAAAACTTTAGGTAAGGTTAATAAATATTTATTTCCATACCATCCTATCTCCATTCCATCAGCTAGTACATGCTGTTAAAGATAAATCATAGTTATAGGGCTAGATAACTCTTAGTAATAAAGGAGAAGACAGCTGTTCAGGTTTTGACTGGGTGGGGTTTATGTCTTCCCAGTGGCTAGTATGGGGCTATGTTTTGGATTTGTGCTGAGCACAGGGTTGATAATACAGGGATATTTTTATTGCTGAGCAGTACTTACACAAGCCCAAGGTTTATTCTGCTTTTCTTACTGCCACGCTGGCAAAAAGTTGGGTGTGCATGGGAGGCTGGGAGGAGGCACAGGCAGGACAGATGAACCCAACTGACCAAAGGAGTATTCCAGACCATATGACATCATGATCAGTATATAAAGTTGAGGGGAAAAGGAGTGAGGGGAGGGCATTTGGAGTGACATTATTTGTCTTCCCAAGTAACCATTACATGTACCTCTCCTGGAGAAGGCTGAACACCTTCCTGCTCATGCAAATCAGAGAATTAATTCTTTGGGGGTTTTATTTGTGTGCACAGCTTTTGCTTTTCCCCTTAAACTGTGTTTATCTCAACACATGAGTGTTTTCTAGCTTTTACTCTTCCAATTCTCTCCAGTCCTGCTGGTGGAGGAGTGAGCGAGCAGATGCCTGGGGCTTGGTTGCTGGCTGGGGTTAAAGCACAACAACAGTGAAGGATTTAAATAGCATGCCTATGTATTACTTCTGTTTTTCAAAATGCTCTGGTGCAGAAACTTTTCTTCCTTTAGGAAATATCTAATGTGAGAATATGACTGGATACAGTGCATGTCTCCTAAGTGTGTTAGTCCTCTAAAGTACTGAACACTATGTATTAATTAAATGTTTTGGATTGACTACTCTGAATCATCATCTCCTAAGGGTAAGATTGATATACTTGAGATTAAACTTTTCCTAATGATTTTCTGAAGAGCAGTAAGGAATATCTTGAAAAGATTTAGTCTTTGTGTACAGCTAAAGTCTTAGAGTAACATATTAAAAAAACATACTCAGAAGCCTATTTCAAGTTTTGCGTACTGTCTAATGCATTAAAGTGCTTGGAAAGAACTTGATAATAGTATGGACATTTACACTATGTGAACATCTCCTTGTATTGTGAAAACTTAGGGTTGAGCAATTCAATAGGTAGAGAAACATTCTAACACAGTGAGGTACAAACCATTTTTCATAATCTGACATGCTAAAAAGTTGGGTTTTTTTCATTATTCCATAGCTCACTCTATTTTAAAAATATCTCAGGTAAGGCAGATCAGCCTGGAAATATTTCACATTATTTGGTTGCAAGAAAAAAAGATAGAGTGTGGGGTGAAGGTTTCACTTTGACATCCACAGTCTGTATTTTTCAATAATCAGATTGACAGTCCTTTCTGCACATAAGGTACCGATGAAAACTATTTGTACAAATATCCATTGATATGTCCAAAAGGAGTTTGGAAAAGATTGGCAATGCAGGAGTTAATATCTGAAGTCTCCAGATATTAAAAGGCTGTTATGCTTAAAGTGGTGAAAGTTTGGCAAAGAAATCCCATAGATATTCGTACTCAGTGGAGTCCATTTTAGGCATTTTCAAATCTATGCATTCAAGTAATTCCTCTCTCAAGTAAAACAAGGATCCAGATTCTCAGGAAGGGAAAGCAAGGTGCCATAATCTTTATGGTAGGAGTCAATTTCTAACTTTTTTCCCCCTTTCCAGTCAGCTTTTATAATTGCTCCTTAAACCAACTAGGCTTCACAGATGTGGTGTCTCTTCTCAGTAGGTGGCCCTTTTATTCCTTTTGAGTCCTGGTAGGGAGCCTATGCAGTCACAGCAGGAATCACATACAATTCTACTTCTGAAGATGTAGCAAGGTGGTGAAACTGTATATAAACTTTCACACAATATTTTTAATTTTTCAATTAAGAGAATGTTAATTTTTTACATAAAATGATAAAGCTTTATGTTATATTGAAATTACTCCTTACTTTATACCTGATGAGGAGCAGCACAAATCCTAAAGCCCTGAAAACAGGGTCTGAATGAGATTTCAGGAGTCTCTTTCAGACATGTTCCAGCTACACCAAAGTCACAAGTTATAGAATTTTTCAAACTTACAACTTAAAGAGTAACACTTAAGAACATTTATTATTTTTTCAATTTGTTTCTCTAAGCATTTTTGTCCAGATTTGTAATTGAATTTTTAATCAAAGTATATTAATTTAAACTTATCTACATTCAACTTTATCTACATTCTCTATTCCTTTTTCAAGTATATTCATCATAATGGATAAATATAAAAAATACTCTCTTCTTACTATGCAAAATTGATTGTACTGTTTGTTGGCCAAAGGGGCCTCCACCTCCATAGAAATAGAATTTAAATAAAAGTAGCACATGGATCCTCCTTGCTTCCTTCAATCAAGTAAAAATAGCTTAAAAGGTATAGTTTAGTGTAGCTCCTTTAAAACAGTTGTAGATGACTTGAAAATATGAAACGTGAAATAGTTTAATGACACTGGTTGTGCATTGCATATCCACCCACAAAAAAAAATCTACCACTGTCAATGTATACATATATTTGCACATATCATGTGTGTGTTTGTGTAAAAATTGTTCTAGTCAGGTCTGGCCATAGCTCTGGGTTGTTTTGTCAATAGAGAGGAGAACTACTAGTGTCAATAACTTTCATGGCACTGACAGGTATTTGGGCTGAGCATTCTATACATGGTCACCTCTGTCAGTCAATTGCAAACCTGGTCTATAAAAAACCTATAATTTTTTTTCTTAGGAAACATGTATAGGCTTTCCAGGATTTAAGAAATACTGACTAAATGGCATCAGCTGCATTAAATTAGTAGTTATGAATCCATGAAATTTCAGGACCAAATTGTATTTGCAAGTGAATACAATTTCTCAAAGCAATAGCTTACATTTTTTTAATGACTTATGCTATCTTATAGAATGTCCTTAATTTGCCAGAAATAGTTATATCAATATTGTATTCTTTCCCATATAAGAATATCAGGTAAAATACTATTTTCAGCACAATGAAAACAAGTGACTCCATTACAATCTGAGCTGGATATAATATATCTTTATTACAGATACCTTTAAGCCACCTTTAGCACTGGCTGCTGTAAAATGAGTGTTTCTTCACTGCTGATGCAATCCAAATAGATAAACTGTGCAAGAATCTGCTTGCTCTCCCCAAGACTAATTCTGTCCCTTGTTGGACCGATTTGATAGTTCCATCGTTTTCCTTTCTGTCACAAGAGGGTCTCAGAGTTGTGAAAGAATATCCATGTGGTATGAAGTATAACCAAAATGTATCTTGTATTCTGCTCTGAAGGTGACCAGCTCATCCTTGCATGATCACAACAGTGGTGGGACATGTCAGTGGAAAGGCACAAGCGGGAGCTGCATTCAAATGAACAGCAGCTTTTTTTTTCCCCTTCAGGATAATACTGGGGGAAAAAATAATATCTCAGCTGGGCTAACGTCAAGACTATATGTTTGACCTTGATCGTGTGTCCACTGGCTCAGATAGCCAAGGATGCTCGTCAGCCAGTGTTTTTAGGAAACAGCTTTCTGTAGTACACACCAGTAGCCACCTTTGTCTGAGACTTGATGATTGCATTCCCTAGTATACTGTGTTGCCATTGTAACAGCTGAACTTGACCATGCAAAGCTATATACCTAATACTGCTCACATGCTTTTCACATCAGTATTTATGCTTCATACAAATACTTTAAATATTTACAATTCGGTATGACAGCACCCCTCTATTACTTCAGGATTCCACATCTTTCTAAATACCAATTTTCTTTACTCATTTTTCAATTTTATTTTCCTATTTCTGTCCCTCAAATACTGAGGGAAAATTGCCTAGCAGAGAAAGGAGAATATTTGCTAGAAATCTGGGTGCTGAGTCTTAAACAAATCACATCAAGTTATGATCCAGGATAAATTTCTCTGACCAGGGCTTTACATACCATAACTTGAATTCAAGGCAGCTCTGCAGCCAGCATGCAAACTTGGATTTCCCATGAGTTAACATATGAAAGACATAGGTCATATTAGTTTGGCCTAGCACAAACTGACTGCTACCTTTAAAATCACCTAACTCATGCAATGTTTAAAACAGGGACATTACATTTTATTTGTCCCTCTTTGTTGTTAGGCAATAAGAGAACTCTTATCCATGCTTTTATTCATTCCATTTTTTCTTTAGGTATACTGCAATATAAGCAAATAACATCTCAAAACCCCGTCATTTTTGTCTTTAAAACACTTTTGCAGTGAAAAGTAGAATATTTTGCTGAATTTGGTAAATCTATGAACAGTTTTCCTAATTATGCATGGTGTCTTTGAGCAATAACAAGGATTCATATGTATTATTTGTCTATATTTGTAGTTTGCATCTATACAGATGATTAACTGCTTAAAACCAGCTATTCCTTAGGCATGCATTTCCAGCATTAATCCAAATTTATGCCCTGTAGATAATGACAATTTTTTCTAGGGTCTCAGTGTGCATGTCGTAGCACTGTTGGTGAAGAGATCAGACTCTTATAAATTCATTTATGCATTGAGTCCTGTAAGTCCTCTAGGGCCTTCAAAATGGTAAAAATCTTAATGAGCATTAATGCCCCTTTGATGACAGAGACCACTGATTTCCTACAGATAAATTATTTCTGGTATTAGCATGAGTTCTTCTGTGTAATATCTAAACCAGCTTTTTCTGGCTAGAAGGTAAGTGTATTACAAGTTGCCAAAAGCAGCTGCAGCATCATGGCATTTGCTTTACTCTGCTGTGCCCTGACTCAGCGAAAGGTGGTGGAAGGGAAGATAGCTCACAAGTGCTGCTTGAGGGACTGGCTGTGTGTTCCTGGTAAATGAAATGGCAAGATCCAAGTACTTCACTGTGGTCTTACTCTGGGATGAGCAGTGTCTGACTAGTTTTCTGTCAGATCTGACGTTGATTGTGTAGCAGAACAGTTGACCCAGCATTTGAACAAAATCTTAGAGGGTGTTATGCAGCCTGACTATTCAAACCTTTACAGGTGGTCTGGGGAACATTTCAAGGTGAGTTAGCCCTTTGTATATGGTGCTATCATCACTATTCTGTCCTTAAGGGTTGTGGTGAATGTGGCTGTTACAGAAAAAGCTGAGGTCCCTTATCAGCACTGGTGTCGTTGACAGACTGTCACTCCTAGAAAACATACAGAGGAATCCCTGCTACATCTGGAAGCATTGTCTTCAGTGGCTGTGTCGGTTCATGTGCACACATACTGTAGGCACATTGTAGGTAGAAACTGGAGGAGGTAAAAACATAAGGTAATCCATACATAGGTCATGGCATGGCACAGTATAGTCTGCCTTGACAAACTACTGGCTTCAGCCTTTGGGTGGCAGGACAAGCTGCTTCTCTGTAATGTTCCCGTGCTATCCCCCACCAGGTCCAAGGGTGTGTGCTACTGTGACAGACGTGCCTAGAACAAACTGTTGGCTAGGTATTAAAACCCATTGTTGATTTCCTATTCGCATCGGTCTTTTGAATGTAATGAACCATTACCAGTCTAGTTTATTTTTTCATTATTAATATCTATCATGCTTAACTTTCAATAAAATAATTATTATTTGTTTACAGAGGAAAGGGGTGATAAAACAATGTCAGCCCAGCTAAGGAGGAATACTGACTGTTTTAAGACAAAAAGCTCTCAGGTTTTAATACAGTTCCAGTTTACTTTCTTTTAAATCACAGTGTCCAGTTTCTTATTCTGTTTCTGCTGGTGGTAGTGATAACATTCCTAAGACAATCTCTTATTGTGAGTGCCAGTAAACAGCAATTCATGCAAAAAATCATAATTTTATTGTTGACTAGCATGACATAACTGTGAGAGAAAAAGGTATGAATAATACTAGTAGGTTTTTAAATACCTCATCTGAACACTTGTGTTTTAGAGTAATTGTGTGGGAGAAGACCCAGATTTTATAAAATGTCAGGCATATTACAAGCATTGGATCAATGAAGATGTGGAAGTTACAAATCCTAATGTCCCTAATATTAATGTTTTGCACAAGATCTATGGTGGTGCAGACTCAAATGCACCTTATTTGGACACCTCGGCAGTATAATAAAACCGCGTCACAAATATGTCTTCCCTATTGCTTTTTCCCTTAGTCATCCCTGTCCAAGTTTCTTCTTCCCATAATCCCCTAGGGTTCCTCTCCCACCACTCTCTCCCATTGGTTGAAGTTCTGTATTCCCATTGGTCTTTATCCCTGTTCTCTGATTGGTTGTTATCCCCATTCTATTATTGGTTGTTGTCAAATTCCACCCCTACTCCCCATTGGTCCATTTCTCAATCTTTCCCTCGACCAATGGGAAGATTAACTCCGCCCCTTTTTCCAGAACCTTCCCTGCCTGAGCCCATAAAAGTGGGCGTCTCGAATAAAGTTTGTTTCTTTTGTTGCCAGTGAGCCTGGTGTGTGGACCTCTCTTCAGGGTGCGGCAAGCGATCACTGCAGAGGGAGCCTTCCTGGCTTTGAATATCACTCATCGCAGAACTGAGCCCCTCAGAGCTGCATCCTTCACCAATATTTGGTAGGAAATCATCCACTGTTCGAATTGGACATGTTGCAACAAAAAAGGATGTATCAAAACACATTATTTTTATGAATTTTATTAAAAAGACAAGCTAATCTAGAATTAAATATATACAACATTGATTAAAGCTATTATTACTGTCTTATATTAATAATGGGTTAATGCAAGAAATCAAGGTAGTAATTGAAATTGAATCAAAAAAATCAAGAATATCAGATTATCAAGTTGGTAAATTAATATGACTACTTAAATTTAATAATGAGGTTGGCAGAAGAAACAGGCATTTTGTCTTTTCTCTTTAGTTTTACCTTAGTAGTAGGTGAAGGAGAAGTAGTTTTCTTTCCCTTGTGCTTCTGCTTTACAATGAGCACTTATCTGTTAGTAAACTCTTATGATGGAAAATTTACCAAGATAGGCAATGAACTTAGTTTAACTAATTTTCCAGAAGTATAGTCTTCTTTTACCACTCACCATTACTAATTAGAACTCATAGCTGCTAAACTAGCCATTTTACTACTTCTATTCAATTTCCTCCATACATAAAAATAGAAAATTTAAGAAACTTAAAATGCATTGGATGCTTGTGAATACAATAGTTGCTTGGTTTCTTTGGGAAGACAGCCAGAATTTACAGACTTAACAATTTGATCTTGTGGTGTTCCGTAGATATTCTTTTATGTCCATACATTTGCACTATCTTGTAAAAGCCCTGACCACATACAAAGAGAGCAAATGAACATCTATCCCAAAATAAAAGAATTGACCACTTGATTATCCTGGTATTTCTACTTTATGTAGTTATTTGTTACAAATGTGAATATTTATTATGACTGATCCTTTATGCAGTGAAGGACTAAATACAGCGAATTACTGTATTTTCACCCTTTCTTCCTTTGGAGATCTTGTCAAGATAACAAAAGAGTACCTCTCTATGAAGTGGTCTTTACTGTTAGAAAAACATGTTTTGCATTATTGAGGTATTTTCTCTGTGACTTTGGGACTAAACAGAAAGTTCATGAATTTCAGATATGGTCTGTCCTGAAACCCACACTATGAGCAATCTTTGGGCTTTATGTCAATATGTTAAGTTCTACTCAAGAATTACAAGTAACATACAAAATCCATTATCAGAACATTATAATAGAATACGTGAGACCTGTAATAGAAAAACTGAAACCAATCTATGTGGTCTATAAACCATGGTACCATCCTTGGCAGTAGGAATTACTGGCAATTATCAACATCTAGTTAAATTTGATTCAATTATTCAATTATTTCCTTGTGTCAGGCAATAAAATCATGGAAGTCATTATGTGGCTTCACTCAAGACAAAAATGCATGGATTGTTCCAATCACATTTGGTCTAATCACATAGAGCTGTGTTTGTATCTCTGTATGCTGGTCTTCCATTTACTGCAGAGCAAACTTGTCCCATGCTGTGCTCAAATATGGACTTTTCTGGCTGACGTAGCAATGCAACTCTGTCAAGATACTGCCAGTGCACCATTCCTAAGGTGAGCTATGGTCATGGAGTTTTCTACCACAAGGATGTAAATCAGCAGTATATGTGGAAAAACCGACAAGTACAACCTAACAATACCATGATAAAACTTTGTAGTAGCATACAGGTTTCCTCAGTTCTCTACTGTCAGTTCAGGCCTCTCGGGCTTAATAGTTGCATAAACTGTGTAAAATAGGAAAGAGCTATTGATTTGAATGAATTCATTCATGCACTGAGGGTGTTGAATTGTACCTCCACAGGGTACTCTCTCTTTTTCTGTTGTTTCTGCATCACCATGATGTGCACAGAGTAAGATCCCCCTCTTAAAGTGCCCACCTCTACTGGCTAAATTCTGCACATTTGCTTAGTCTGAAGTGGTGTGAGGCAGGGCATGCAGGGGGAGCAATGGGGGTTGCTGTACAGTGGCTCCATTTCTGTTTCCCGAAACCTATGTCATCTCCTGCCTGTATGAACTAGGCATGGCCCACTGCCCAAAATCATTTAATTGCTTGGGCTAGGATATGAGCTGCCAACTGCCACGTTTGGTGCATGAAAACAGCAATTTTGAGCTTACTGCAAGAGAACTGAAAAGGTATGTTGTTGCTTTCAGAGATAATATAGAAAACTTGGGTTATAAAGTAGCTTATGTTCTCTGCATACTGTGCAAATACAGAACAAGATTTTACAACATTTAGTACTAAAAGCTGGGAAAAGAAAGTTCAAGACATGTCTTTCAGCACAAAGTAAAACTGATGAGGAAAAAAGGACCATGTAGACATACAAGTGTTTTCATCCTCCTAGGAAACCATTCTGCTCATCAGAGAATTAACAACCACAGTTTTCTAGGAATTATTGAAGAAATTTCTTCTGAAGGCTTCAAACAATAGTGTTTAATAAATGGATTTAATTTGTTACATTACATCTTGTCCCTGGGTTCCCTTGGGGTAATGGCCTCTATACTTGTGCTGTGAATGATTTTGCTTAGGCCTGGGAAATCCCCAGGGAATAAAAGTAATGGATTGACTCAAGAACACAGTGGCTTGTTCTTACATTTATGCACTGACACACAGAGGTGGGCAAGTGCTAATACACAGACACTTAAAAAAAGGAAAATGTGGATTTTTTTTCATCACAAAAAGTGTAAGGAAGTGGCAATTAGACAAAAATTGAAACACTTAACATTTTTAAAAACAGTCTAAAGTTACCAAACTCTGCACTACTGTCTGGACTTTCTGATCTTTAATGAAGTACATTCAATTTTATTGAATTATCTTTTTCTGAGAATTTACTTCATCAGCCTTCAAATTTCTACTATTTACTCATAGAAAATAGTAGACAATAAATATTGGACAGGTTGGATTCTTGCACTAAGCTGACATATGCTAATGAGAGTTCAAACATATTTGGCAAAACACAAAGAACACTACCAAATATCATATATAAGACTTATACTTGTGTAGTAAGACACATTTGAAGGGCACTGCAGCTTTTTCTGTTCCCATTCCATGGATTTCCTTCACAGGCTGCCAATATTTCATTTGTTTTTCTCTAAATGGATGAAACTGCTGAGTGTTTTATCTCATTGCCTCAACATGCTGTACTGACTTTGTATGCCGTCATTTTGAACACTTAATGAAATGCACGGTATTTGCCAAATTTCTAATGGTGGCATTCCTTTCATGAGGAATTGACATATGATTATATTATTTTATTAGTGCTTAGAGAATATAGTTTGTTTGACTAAAAGTTCAAAAGCAAGACACAAAACAGACTGTAATTCAGTCTGAGAAAAAAATCACCTGACTTCTCAATTTTGATTTTGGGTAGGAATTGTGGCATTCAGGCCTTTTCCATTCATACCAACAAAGCTGTAATGGTTTATTTCCACTTTGGATGTAATGGTTCACTTATGATTTGTGTTTCTCTTTGATAGTCTATTTGTTAATCCCATGTGTATTTGTTTTGTTTTTATAAAGTGTTTCCAGTTAGGACATACTGTATAAAAACACACTTAATGTCTACAATTACTTCAATTAGTCCTCAAAGAACTTGTTTTAAAGCAAAAAAAGTTCAAAATAAAATGAAAAAAACAAATTCAAATTTCTAAATCAGGATAAAGAAAAGAGCAAGTGATTACATTCCAGATGAAGTAGAAAGATGTCCAACTGAAAAGGAAGATTGTTAATTACTTTAATCACTGAAAGGCTTAGTGAGGAAGTTGTTTATGATTTTGGTTAAATATATATCCTATTTTTCACTTGTCTGGGGTTCTCTTTTGCACATGTAGGTATGCAGACTGGAAAAATCCTGTTGGTATTTTATAGGAAAGTGTAACTATGCCTTCACTGCCACAGGGAAGACCGAAGCCCCAATTAGTTCATATTAATTAGGTAGTTATTAAACATACTATTGGCTATAGTGTAGTTATTATTAGGGGTAACTTAATTATGTTAGTAGAAAGAGGCTATATTTAGCTGGCAATTCTGGAGGAAACCCTGCAGTGAGCATGTCAGGTATAACAAATGATGTGGGTCCTTTTGTAAAGGAAACCATGACCTTTCCTAGGAGTGCTTTGGTGTGCCAAGCCACAAGGGCAGGAGGAATTTGAAGGCAATAGGAACTTGGACTGAATTTAAGCTGTTTAAAAGAACGTTTTGGACACTTGATCTTGGGTTTTGAAAAAAATAGAGAAGAAGTACAACATGATCATTGGTAAGGTAGAATTGCTGCCTACATCTCCTCCAGCAATGCAGTGGAACAGTGCAGACAGGTTTTCAGAGGATTTGGGTGCTAGGACACAATTCAGTACTAATATTAAATGGAAGGGATTTCTGAACCTTTTCATAGCTCTGTGTGTTAGTGTCTCTTGAATTTCTATTTCTGTCAAAAACACATGCCTTTTGCTATTTTGGAGTTGTTGCTTCTGTTCACTTGTGAACTACAGTCTGAGTCTGGGAGATAAACCCTTAGAAGAAATTATACCCCTATCTATAATGCAAATTCTTAAAATGCCACAAAGTGATACTCTGTAGGATGTATAGATACATGCCCTTCTATGAAATTACTGGTTTTTCTGTCAAAGAATCTCAGCTAATTTCAGGAAATTTCGCAAAATTTTTTTACCTAAGCAGAGAACACTGCTACCCCAACAAACTGGCTGAAATAATTCATCAAATGCGGATTTCCTACAAAATGTTTTCTTACTTCGTATTTTAATTTACACTAAAGTGATTGATGGAGTTGTAAATTCTGTAAAGGACTAAAAATTATTACAATTATAAAAAACTATGAAAATACTGAAAATCAAACCCTGTGTTCTCAGACTGTTGCTCCTGCTTGAAGAATCACATAATTAAAAATTAACAATTAGAGCTGCATGTCTTGGCACATCCCTACTTGCTCATCCACAATGTAATTAAGCTGTTTACTGTGAAGAAAAAAGAAAAATACTTTATCTAGTAAGATCAGCAGTGCAAGTATGGGAGGTCTAACAATTAACTTTTTTCTTCAGCAAATCTTCATAAGAAGGATTCCAGTGACACTGCAAGAGAAGACAGACTAAAACAAAACAAATGTGTTCATAGAATCAAAATTAAAGATCTGTAGCATGTAATTACTGGGTACCTCAGAGAGCCATATGTCTGCCAGTTCTTTTGAGATTAAAAAATTGAGAGGAAACTGAAACTATCGAAGACATTCTCCCTGGATGACTTCCACCATGTCTGGTGCATGTTTCATCAGCTGTGTAGCTGAGGAATAGCTATTTCTCTGATAAAGGGAGTAACACTAAATGATTCTGTTACTGATTTCCAAGGATACATTGTTAAAGCATTTGTGAGGAGTCAACCCTGACAGAAGTTTATTTGGCCTCATTATAGAAAGTGATAGAAAGATTTGAATTACATAAAGATAGAAGTCCAATTATCGATGCTAAAGATGCCAACATTTTCATGCTGAAGCTGCAGTGGTTTTGATGCATTTGTTGTTTCCTGCTGGATTGCCATATTAGCAAAAATAGTCCATATCTTGGAAATGTTACTCATAGACATTAATCTGATTGAAAAATGGGACATCTTTGCCTGTGAGCCTTGTGTAAGGGTTACCTTGCACAACAGTGCAGTAGTGGCACTGTTACCCTCTAGAGCTGTTAATCAGTCATGCTTTGCGATGAGCAGGAGGGGTACTAATTATCCCTTGATCCTAAGGCACCTATACAATGAATACAGGTGTTTGGATAACCTTTTTTGCACAAATGAATACTTTTGATATCAGTTTCCCATAGTTTCTCGCTATAAGAATCTAACTAAATAGATCATCAGGAATTCTACAGGAAAGAGGTTGTATCTACACCTTGCATGCAATGTTCAAGCTCCGATATATCACCTTTGCTTGTGAGTCAAGATACAAACAACCATGGGATGCTCAGTCTGTTCTGGATACCAATAAAATGTAGTGCACTCTTCCCCTTACATAGTTCTTGTAACTAAATTGGAGAGTACATTTTAAAAGTGTGTGTTTTCACAAAGAACAAAGGAAATGAATCATCCTTAGCTTGAGCATGTTAAAGCTGGGAAATCTGCACAACTTATGCTCCTTTTATTATTAGTGGAGTGAAAAAAAAATGTCCTGTGATCAGAGTTCAAAAACGGGCACATTAATCCTTATTTGATATATGTCTATTTTCCTCTCTTGATCATAAAGGATTCTGCAGGGGTTAGTTCAGGTTTAACATCTCACCTTGAGGCATCTTAAGTTTGATGATATAATCCCACTCTACAGGTCCTCTCCCACATGCTTTTTAGTATATGATTGGAGGAAGGAAAATATGATTTTATGCTTTAATTACAGCAGTACTCATGTCTTTCACAAGTAACTAGTTTTACTATTTTTGACACTTTTCCTTCCTTAATGTAGTTTCAAGTTGTAACATAGATTCATACTTTAACTGACTTAAAACCTTATATATCACTAATTTACTACTTTACTTCAAAATCAAGTATGCATCCATTCTTTATAAGTATCAAATTCAAATAAATGAAATAGTAAGAACTTATGTTACGACTTCACTCTATGTAAAACCATTAGAAGCACATATTTTATACAAATTTTATATTATGAACACATTATTAGAATTTTCAATTATCACTATTAATGATAACCTGAGTGTGTCATCTTGAAAGTGTCTATCTAGTTTGTATGCTAGAGAAATTCTTCTAGTCAATTATCAAATCCATCAAAGATAGTGCCATGGAAAGAGACCTGAGGGTCCTGATCTCTGACGAGTTGAATATGAGTCAGCAGTGCCCTGGCAGCCAGGAGGGCCAACCGTGTCCTGGGGGGCATCAGACACAGCACTGGGAGCTGGGTGAGGGAGGGGATTGTCCTGCTCTGCTCTGCACAGGGGCAGCCTCACCTTGAACATGGTGTGCAGTTTTGGGCACTACAGTATAAGAAAGATACTGTTAGAGAGCATCCAAAGGAGGGCAATGAAAATGATGAAGAGCCTTGATTGGAAACCGTATGAGTAGTGGCTGAGGTCACTCAGTTTGTTCAACCTGGAGAAGAGGAGACTGAGGGAGACCTCATGACAGTTGCAACGTCCTTGTGAGGGGAAGAGGAAGGGCAGGCACTGATCTCCTCTGTGGTGACCAGTGACAGGACCTGAGGGAACGACCTGAAGTTGTTTCAAGGGACATTTAGGTTGCATATTAGAAAGAGGTTCTTCCTCCAGAGGGTGGTTAGGCACTGGAACAGGCTCCCCAGGGAAGTGGTCACAGCATCAAGCCTGACAGAGTTCAAGAAGCTTTTGTACAGTACCCTGGGCACATGGTGTGACTCTTGGAGATGGTCCTGTGCAGGGCTAAGGGTTGTACTTGATGATCCTTGTGGGTCCCTTCTAACTTGACATATTCTGTAATAGTAATATTTCCAATGTCTTACTTGCTATTTTGTATTTCTCTAAGAAACTATGGGCATATGTCAAGTTCTTAATCATCTATGCAGCTGTAGAAATAATAGAGCATCAATCAGACTTGGAGAGTCTGCAATTTTATTTTTCTGTGCAGTCATTAAATACTTAATATTTCCTCTTGTCCTTCAGGGAATAAATTTAAGAAAAAATACTTCCCCTCTAAATGGTCTCACTTCTAGCAAGTGTCCCAAGTAAGCCTTTCCTATGATAGATTACGCTTGATTCCACACAGCTTCTACCTGCTCTGTCTGGAGACAGTAATCAGACTTGTCCAGATGTTTTTGCCTCCTTGCCTGCTTGATAAGGACTCTTGGTGATAAATTTCAAAATAGCCCATTTGCATCCAAGGTCTTAGGTGTGAATGGAAAAGCTGAGTCGTATACTATTTTAACAAAATATTTAAACTGAAGTATGTGCAACTATTTCCCTAAATTGTTTTAGGTTCAAGGAAAAGAAAGGAATTCATAATGAATGAGAAAAAAAGCCTTTAGCATTATGGAGTGTTCCCCACCTATTAGGTTACATATGCTATTTACATTTCACTATATATTTTATTCAGTGTAAAGGTACTGACTGTCCTTCAAAATATTCTTAATATATGCATCTTATAATTCATTTGTAGGACTAGTTTTGAGTTAGAGTAATCTATTTTTACTAAACACTAGAGTTCTGAAACATGTAATAATGAAATAGTAGCATTTTAATGCTTTTGAATGTAATACAATTTTTTTATTATTATTATCCATTTCCATTAGCTTTTCTGTGACCGGAGGAGCAAATTTGTGCTGTGTTCATATGAAAGCTCACATAAAAAATCTGTTGTCAAGGTAAACTTAATTACAAATCAGAAAACGTTTTGGGACTGTTCCTTCAGGTGAAAAAATAAATCATCCAATAATGTGAATGAAAAACCACAGACAAATAGAAACCTACAGTATTAAAACTCAGTCTTTGAATTATATTTGTAGTCTCCAAACATTCCATGAGACAAACTCCTTTTGGTAAAAATCAAAACAACTATAAATGATAATGACAATCCCTTTAGTTATGCAGACGTGTAGGTGTCCTTTCAACAAGTGGTGGTAAGCCCTGAAGCAGCCACCTGTTTAAAGCATGGTCTGGAGAAGAGGAAATTGTGCCCAAGAACCAATCTTCACACCATCTATCAAGGTGAAAGAGGTATGGAAAAATTTGCATAGAAAACCCATTAGAAGAGGGAGGTCTTCTTCTGAATTAGGCATCTATACCATACAAAAACCTGGCGGGAAACAACTCTTCATCGCACCTTTTTTTCTAGTCCTGGTTCAACACTGCCAAGAATGAAATACAGCGAGCTCCAGGAAGAGTCTTCTCTCTGTCCTGTGAACCTGACTTGCAGGTTAGGGACTATCATATGAGGCACAGGGCAATTAAGATGCAGGGAATTTAGGATCCATGATATTAATAAGCAATTCACCAGAGGTTCATAGAGTTCAGAGATCCCAGAAGTATCAGATTCACAGATAGATTGTCTTGTTACGTTGCAATCTAAGCAGGAGGGCTGTTGCCTCACCAAAATTGTTACTCCCATCTCTTTGTTCTATGGACAGAAGAGAGAACTCTTCCCAGACAACCTCCAGACAACAGGGACCGAAAAATTACTGCAGACACAAATGAAAAAATAAAGGGTTTATGTGTTTTTTTTCCAGGATACTCACTTTGAAAATTCCTCACTAAATATGTTCTTTTTAAAAGGTGTTTTTGTACCAAAATAGAATGTATTACCTAGTGAGTCTCCATGGTAACTTTGTTTCTTATTAAATTGAAGAGGAAAAAGGCCTAATTAACTCATATGACCTTTTATTTGTTAAAGTGTTAAAGCTATACCTTTAGTGACTCTGCTGTATATTGAAAGACATTATTTCCCTTTGGCTGTTTTTCTTTTTAAAGAGTTACAGGTTTTTCATATTAAATTTAGATCATCATGTGCAAACAGCAAATGGTATCACAAGGGAGAAAATGATGCCTCTTGAAGCTTCTCTTCACTTTCAGATGTAAAGATACTTTACCTTTGTGCTGCAGGAATACTCATTATGCTCCTCATTCTTTTCATGAAAACCTAAATGATAGGCTTCCAGCAATCATATCTGGTGCTAGTCAAGTGCGGTCCCTTAGACAATTAGTTTAACCCCTTTACCCAGGGGAAGAAACTAAAATAAACAACTTATCCAAGCCTTTCAAAAGCTTTCTAGAGTAAAAGTGATGAAAAGGAGAAAAAAATAAAATAAATAAAATAAAAAAATAAAATAAATAAAATAAAATAAAATAAAATAAAATAAAATAAAATAAAATAAAATAAAATAAAATAAAATA
>JAWWLZ010000001.1:50643616-50660063 GCA_035041345.1 Poliocrania exsul | reverse complement strand
AAATAAAATAAAATAAAATAAAATAAAATAAAATAAAATAAAATAAAATAAAATAAAATAAAATAAAATAAAATAAGATAAAATAAAGATGTTTTCAAAGGAAAAAGAAGAAACTCTCTGGGCTACGTTGCAGTGCATTTTGGGCAGAGTCCAATGGATCACAAATAAATATATTTTCAGATAATGAACACTTGACTTACTGAGGCAGCTGAGAAATTTGGTTCAATCAGGCTGTTACAACATTCTTGTGGCAAGAGAGAAATCATGGGATATGGAGAACAATGTAGGGGAAATTTCTTTGAAGTCTGGAGAGGAGAGCTGCTAAGGATAGAAGAAGCCTCTAGAAGAGGTCAAGCAAAGGTTGGCTGGTGCAGGTGTTAAAGGATACGGTGGTGTGTAAATGCGAGTGATATGAATATGGGCTAAGACTACATAATTGAAAGTGCCTGCTCCAGAGTAACGTGTTCAGTCCCTGGTTTAGGGTGACTGTATTGTCATGCATCAATGTATGAGGAAGACGTGGGATTAAAAAGCATATGAGCTAAAGACAAACTAGGGCATGACTTAGGGTCTGGAATGGCCTTGCCAAGAGTACCTCATGTCCTTCAGGATAACTGGCTTTCCTAGACACCACTATAACATGCAATATGGAGATAGCTGGCAAGACCTGAAGATGCTATTTGTGCCTGAAAAAAGTGAGGAAGATCATACTCAGCCTTCCTTACTGGCATGTCCTTTGGGAACAATCTAACAGAAGGTAGAACAGATAAAGGATTGGAAAGTCCTGTGGGACTCTACAGTCTGCTGTTCGTTGCCCGTGCTGGGGACACAGCTCTCCCCAAACTCAACAGGAACAAAGAATGATAGTTACCGGCCTTTAAATATGCATGAAGCGTTGTAGCCATGTGCAAGACAGCAGTAGTTCAGAGAAATGCACGGGCAATCATCAGCACACTGCTCCAGATATGTGACATGATTGCTAGATTTTGTGTGAGCTGTGAGTTTAGATGATGAGCTTGGAGCAAAACAGTAAACAGAGTCTTAGCAGTGCAGGAAGCAGAATAAGGCACTGAGAATCTCGGTAGTTTTCTTTTCAGAACAGTTCTCCTGTTCCTTGCAGTGGACCTGAATAGGAAGCCATTCTCCTTAGAAAAAAATCCTTAGAAAATCCATAACTGCAGCTGTGACAGAACCTGATCACTTACTGCTCCACAAATCCTGCCTGAGCTCCAGCTTTCTGACAGAACTGCGGTTTCAGAGTTTCCTCATTCTAAATGCTGTGCATGAGAACAACCAAAATGTCACATCAGTCATTGAAGAAATTAACATGGCATGAGATTATAAAGCTCTGATTTACAGGTCAGTGTAATTTCTGGTACTAGCAACATAGCAGAGAAGACCCCTGGAAGAACAGTACATAGAGAAATACTCAGCACTCGCAGTGGTGAGGACCATCTTAATTTCAGTGAGCCAAAGAAAAGTTAGCAAGGAATTGAAATAGCTTCCCCCTTATATAACAGAGGCTAAACACTGTCGTTAGGTAAAAAGGCTTGTTTGCAGTAAACTACACCAATGTGAGAAACACTGTGAGTATTAGAACACTCACTTCCCTCCAGTGTTGTGTAGGGCTCATGGAAAATCTGGACAACTCCTTTGCGTTTCTACCCTAATCCATTCTGTATCCATTTAAGATGGTGAACACAGAATATGATCCAGATCAGGCATGAGTCTGTGAAAGGGTGATGCTACAATAAATGTTCCTGTAACAGCATAATATTACTTTTATTATTACTTATATACAGCATATTATTATTTATAATATTACAGTAGGGGTTTTTTTACAATAGAAATAGTATATATATTTTCTATGCAAAATGATAAAGAATTCCAAAAACAGTATTTCAGAGCAATATGAAAAAGTGAAAAAAGATAGATTAATAAAGCAGTTGTAGTCTGGTGTCCAGCAACCTCATCCTAGCAGATCTTGGTTTTTGCTAATCTTTGTTATCTCTTTCATGCCACTTCAGGCACCAAAAGACTGGAAGAGAACTCCTGGGTCATCAGCTTCTGCAGGTTCATCTCTTGTTACACATCAATTAATCTTTTTCCAGAACTGAAAAATTGAAAAACCTTGAAGGTGTTCTCCCTCAAGCCTCCAAAGAACCTGTTCAGCACTTCACTGTGCTATTTCAAATAATCTAATCTGCAGTTAATGTATTCATGGTTCATTCATACCTATGCCAAATTGATCTTTAGCATAAATACATCTGAAACTCTCTTGTTCTTTCTCTGCTTTAGACATTTATGGACAGCAATGACGCCTCTACTCAGCTTTCTTTCTGCTTGTCTAAGCAAGCCACACAGGTCTATCTCAGCTAATACAACGTGGTTTGCATTCTCTAGAACAGTCTGGTTAACCTTCCCCAAGTTTAGCTTATCTGAGTTCATGACCACAGGTAACCAGAAGTGTATGATCTGGTTGATACGACCTCCAGAGAAATATACTAGTCATGTCTCTCTCTCTCTGTAGAAAGAAATACACTTTAGATCTAACATTCTATATTCTAATCTCCTCATATTGCTGGACATATTTCATGTGTGCCATTTTCTTTCATGAAACCCACTTGAAGTTTCCAAGTATAAACTCCAACTTTACAAATAATTTCTCAGAGCTGTCTCTGCCTATATGGCACTGCACCTTGTACTTTTAATCTACCATTCACTGGTTTTTCTTTAGTCTTCATAGCCATTCAGTTTTCCAGCATTATTTTCTGATCTTGCTCTATATCATTAACTTCTAACTTCAACTCACCAGCAAACTAGTATATCCTGTGGTTTTTTGCAATATTGTTTTTCTTCTGATTTTTTAAAGTGTCTCTCAGAGCTAATTGTATTTTCTAGCCTCAATATTTTGTTTTTATCAGTGTTGATTAGGTTCTCCAGTACTTTTTTACAACAGGTGCAATTTTACTATGCAAGCATTCTTACTGATTTAATAAAAAACTGTTGCAGAGTAAGTTATTTCTTACCAGGAATGGATCTGCATTTGACCTGGAATGCAAAAAGTACAATGTACATCTAGTTTACAGGTTAAGCAAGAAGCCACCAAGTATCTGGAGGATTTTGTTCTCTGTTATATACTTCTGCTCATACATCACTCTTTGATCAGAAGGAATTGATTCTTCTCTGTAAATATATATGTAGGAAAAAAAAAGTGTCTGAGATTCTGTTTCCCCATAAGCTGAATCTTTCAAGAAGCATTATTAAACAAGACACAGAAAAAAGACAGAGGATGATGTGTGTAAATGTGTTAGAAACTGATGTGAATTCATTTAACCTGCGGGCTCTGAAAATAATGTAGTTGAAATAATTTTAATTATTACTGTTCTTATTGGAGACAGTCAAATACTTTTTTCATTAAAATCTCTGTGGCTCGTTAAATGAACTAAACCAGGCATCTTTAAAAAAATGGCATTAAAAATGAATATGCCATCCATTACAAGGACCTGCAACTTAGATGATATTTACTTTTTTTTTCACTTTGAGTTAGGTATCAGGGTCAAATTCTGATATACATCTGATTATGTGTTTTAGGATTGGCAAAGTTTGCACCGTGTCTTTTGGTGTAGTTGGCACTCCTGGATTTCATTTACTCACGAGACTTTTCCATCAGAGCACTCATTTGTTCTGGTTGTTTTAACTTGTGCTTTCCTGTATAGTGTAGGTGCCTGAAAGCTGTTTATTTCCTTTGGTGGTGTTTTTGTTGCCTTTTACTGAACTTTTAGTGTGGGCTGGCTGCTCCTTTGAGGCCAGAAGTGAAGGGGCACCCTCAGGGGCATCCCTAGGGACACCAGAGCGGAGGAGGAGGCTGGTGGTCACCAGTTCAGTCAACTGTCCAGTACGTGCCAGGCAAGTCTCCAGCAGAAGGCAGGTCTGAGGTCAAGTCCAGAGGTCAGCCTGTGGGTCAGAGTCCAGATCTGGATCAGTGGGCACGTGGCCAGATGCAAACATGGCTGTAACTGTAGAGTGGCTCTGGCAGTGCCTTGGAGTGCAAGTCTCATCTTAAACCAGCCCCCAGGCAAGGAGGGGAATTCCTCACTGGGGCATTCTAGCAGATTTATTCAGAAGGAGCCTCCACTAAACACTTTTAGCAGAGCTTTTGACAACAGCTCTCTTCAAGGCCAGGCACCTACACCATTATCTAAGCTGGCCCTGAGCCCAAGCAGAAAAAATGCCAGGAGTGGGGTGATGCGCTCAGATGCCTTACACTCAGTATCACTGTACAGATTGACTATCATGTTGAGCATGAAGAAGTGCCTCCAGATGGCAAATAAACCAGTGGTAAAATTATTTTAACCACTGAAATTAGTTGAATTAGTTGATTGCTATCTGTCACTGAGGCTAAGTAGGTTAATTGGTTCCTTACCAGCTATTCTTCTCTTTGAGAGAGGGCCAAATAAAAACCAAGAGAAATGTTTCAATTTAGCCACCAGAAAATGTTGGCTATTTAATTACTTCCCTTAATTTTTTGAGACATTTCTTAGGTTTGTAATAATGTGACTACCTTAATGCTACCTTAAGTCTTGTGGTTCTAGGACTTTTTCAAATGTCGGATAACAACAAAGGAGGGAAAGGCAGACTGATGTGATAAATTGAAAAGAATTACTGAGCGTGCCACAGTTCACCACAAAGAAAACAACCAGAAGGCCAAGATAAAAAGAGAGAAGCACTCTTACCTTTCCTCTGTTTTCTGCCAATGAAAGGAAGCTATTTATTAAGTAGTATTGAGCTGAGGAGGTTGGAACTACAAACAAGGAAACTGCCTCTGGCTTTTTCATTCCTGCTCTTTTGAGAGAAAGAGAACTTAGTCTCCACTGTTCGCAAATAAACAGGCAAGTATCAAAAGTACCTGGCTCCACCCATTCCTCCTTGTAACTGAAATAAGGGGCAGGACTCTGAATTTTGGGTAGATGATGAGGTCAAGAGGGGCAGCAATTTTTATGCCTCTTGCCCTGGTATCTGCTTACATGGTAACTTACTGGTAACTTTTCCCACATACTGCACTTGGAAGAAATGTAATTATTTTAGGTCAAAGAATGTTTGATGATCCAAACTTCTCTTCCTTGCTGCAACTTTTTTTCAGGATTGGACTTCCACAAGAAAAAAACAATTTTTTTAAAACACTGCCCAAGTCATCAAATATTTGCCTTCCCAGGAAGATGGAATACCTTGGTGAGGACACCTATCAAAAGTATAAGTATGAGCTCAAGTATGTTTTACTTTTACAAATTAAGACTCCTCTCATGCATTCAGGATGTAAAAGTATTTAAATGAGAGAATCCCAAAGTTACATACTAATGTGTAATTAGAATCAGGAAAAAAATTGTTTTCCCCATTACTAGCCAGATAAAAAGCACAATATTGTAAAAAGCAATGGAACCACTGCTACAAGCATAAAAAGGACTGAAGGACTGACATGGAGACATGAAAAAATTACAACAATTTTGATAAAAAAATACAGAAAAATCTCAAAACATGAGAACCTTTGGAAGATTCTTATCAGACAGATATTAATTTTCTGTTGATATTCCCATTGATAGATAATTAATTAAATTAAATGCTATATATGGAATACACTTTGCTATGAGAAATATATTTTAACTATAATATAGCACCACTATTATCTTTTGCTCACCTAACTTTATCTATTTTGAGACTTCAGTAGCAACTGTGAACGAGTTACTGTATTTACCTTATTAGTTGTCAGGAGAGGAGTCAACATCTCTGGAGAGCATTTCTGATTGCTATCTTTCCTTTCTTACTTCTTTTTTTTTCTTATTTTCTAATTTAGCTGACATATAGATTGGCTACCTGGGTCATAGTGACACAAATTTTTAGTAAGTATCTAGACATGAACTAAGCCAATAATGTATTGGGAATTATGCTGCCAAATGAATGGCTTTGGTGAAATCTATCTTATTGTGGGTATTGGTATATATCTTGCTTACTATATATTTAGTAAAATCTTTTTCTTTACTTTCACCAGTATCAATCTGAAGTACATGCATTAAGAGGAAAATCCTTGTCTTGTTCAAGCTTCAATTTTATGTAATTGAAAAGCACTTGGTCTTTAAATATAAAATTCCTACTTCTGCAGCATTGTTATTCTTGTATAGAGGAAGAAAAAGAACTTATGATGTGCTTGTTCTATAATTGGACTCTTTTCCTAGTATTTATTTCTGTGAGAGACTTTTGTTTTCCTTGACTTTTTGTTCTGTTCTCAAACACATATGATAATCTCACTTGGCTCTCCCACTGCTACTGCTTTCGAGTGGCTGCAGTTGTAAGTAGCTAACCTGCTGAGACAGAGTTTACTTAATTCCTGGATCTGTCTTAGGGACCAGACGTTCCTAAAGAATACAAACAATCGGCAGTGAGCAAATGGACTTGGAAGAAATAAGGATCTAGTCAAACCTTCCCCAGCTGAGAAAGAGTATTGAGGGATTTTTATGTACAGCAAATAGTAATCACCTAAAGTATGTCCAGACTTTGTGTAAATTGGCAATTTTCAAAAATATTCTTCTGGTTGCTTAGAAGTTCTGTTAATTTTGTTCCTCATAAAATAGAGGAATAGAACAGCAGATTTTGAAAATTTATATACTTTGGGAATAGGCTTCGTGATAACATGTGAAGGAAAAATAAGAGGGAATAAGCATCTTGAATGACTTTTCAGTTTAAATTGGTATCCTGGGTTACACAAAGACTCTGGCATCCGCCTTTCCTCTTTTCCCCAAATATGCCTACTAATTTAGTCTAATTTAGACGGGACTTAAGATAAGAGTGGTACTCTATTATCCTAGGAGAAGAATGTATCTACAAGTGTGAAAAGACTGGAGTGCTGATAACTAATACAATCCAGGTGTTTAGGGGTACACAACTGCCACCTCAGGGTACGAGCTGAGAGTTGTTTCTTTGTCTCGACATAAATGACTCGTCTGTGATAACTCCCCTGGAGGAGGAATCAGAACAATTCACACACATGGCCTGAAGATGTTCATGTCTGCTGATGACCATATGGACCACCTGTGCTTACATAAAAGGCCACCATGCAAAGGTCACATCTTAGAAGGTGTCAAAGACTCTTGAAATGTCCTGTGATCCAGTATTAATCATCCAGTGAAGAACTCCCTGCCCCAAGGGAGGTACCAAAGGCTTTCCCATCTACCCTGAGCCCCATAAAAGACCGCATTTGGGCTTCACGCAGTAGATTGAGGGTCTCCTCTCACTCCACAGGATTTCTACCGGTCGGGGCTTCTACCACCACCCAAGCAGATCAGGACTCCACCATTGGAGTTGCAGCAACCAGGTCTCATCACTGGATCCAACAGGTATTTTTGAGTCCTTCCAGTTGCCTGGTGGTCCACAGCCCTGCTCCAACTGCCTATACTGGCAGTGCAGACTCACTCCAGCACTGACCCTCCAACTCATTCCTGCCCGGTTTTAACAGGTGAGGGGAGGCTTGGCTGCCAACTCCTTTTGATCCAGTGAGTGGGAGCTTGGGAATTTTTCTGGTTAGCTTAACCCAGTTTTATCAACAGTTTAGCATTCTTCTTGGTAAAGAGTTAGCTTTTTTTCACTTACATCTGGGCATATTTGGTCTCTCTCTCTGTATTGGAGAGAAGCAGGGATATTGAATCAGAGGAAGGAGACTTCCATCCAAGGTCTCTGCCCCTCCAAATTGCCCCAAACTGAGACGGTTATCCAGAGCTGTGAATATTTGAAAAATTTTGTTTCTACTTTGAGATCACCATTTTTGCTCATTTTGAATGCCAGAACCCACCTTCCTCAGGATCCTTCTTATTAATTAGCTGTTCTTTGAAAATTGCTTCAATTAAGGAAGATGATGTGGAAAGATGAAACAGTCAAGCTTTCTGCCTGGGTAAAATCATATTTGCAGCTAAAGTCAGGGCAGAAATGTTTGCACATAAGTTCTTGCAATTAAAGCATGCATATGCTAATAATGCATTCTTTGCAGTGTTTGATTCCAGTGATCATTTTATCCCATTGCATTATGGAGATCTGAACTGCCTATTTCAAAACTTCAAAGTGAAACTCATATTATCATCAGATCAATTTAAACGTAACAATACTTCAAAGGTTCTAATTCCTTTTTTTCTTTTGGGTTGCCAGATTGCTCATCTGTCAAGATTAATTTGAACATCTATTCAAACCTTTCTCCATATCTATGAAGCATAAAAACTTTCAGTTTTTTAAATGAAAGCCTGGATTCCAGAGTGTTCAGGTGATTTCAGAAGTCTTGACTAAGAAAAACATTGCAAACAGATACAGAGGCACAGAGAAGTCAGGCTTCAGTTCCACTCCCAAAGACACTATCTGCCCTAGAGATGGCAAACTGAACAAAAGAAAGTAAAAGAGTGTTGCTTTCTAAATAAGAAACTGAGATAGAGAGAAGGAAAACCTTTCATCCATTACCACATTTAGGCCTATTTAGTTTGAAAAATTCAACTCCATGAATCAAAACACATAAAAGCTTGATTTTAATTATGTTCTTAAAATCCACTGACTTTCACCAATACTTCTCAGGAACTTGTATTTATGCCCATTACAACTTTTCTCTAAACTGGAATCTCTCTCTCAGGTCCAGGTCACCTAACTTAAGGCAACTGATTTAGGTCCTGCTGTGGTAAGAGGTGTTAGATGTGTCTGTGAAAAATACTTGCAGTTGTGTATGATATAAGCAGTCAATGGTCGTATATGTATTTTATAGTGATTTGGAGGTGTCATTCTAACTGCTTAACCAGAGGACTGTCCTTTTCTGCATAATTTCTCGTCATGACTGATTCACTGGACTGAGGAGGCAGTAGCTTTGTTCAGTGCAGGTTATGGGAGGCACACAGTGGTGGAAGAAGTTGGTAAAGGTAACACAGCTCTCAGGCAGTGCAACCGTAAGACTAAACTCTTTAAGTAGAAGGCCCTAGATGGCAATTCAATGACTGCTTCCAATTTGAAACAGGTTCTTCATTCTAACTGAATTTTGTAAATCAATATGATGCACTGGCATGATACAGAAAAGGTATTTCTGCATATTTAGCCATGCATTCACTAACACCATCTTTGTACCACAGAGTAATGACATCTTGTCAGACAAAGTAGTCCTTTTTTGCTACAGGTACATTAAAGAAAGAGGACTCTGAAAGGGAACCAGCTTAGGAATACACTGAGAATTTCTCTGTGTGGATCTGAAATATCTGTGAGGTGTTCAGGCTCTGAAATAAGCCAAGCCTGTATTTAGATTTCTCAAGTTTGATTGTCTAACAGTGTCAGGATATCCAAACCCCCTGTTTGCTTATAATCTGTATATTATTTTGCTTATGCTTTATTATTATGCACATCATGTGAACACATATATTTTTAATAAAATATTCTCATTTTTAAAATTATATTTATGTCAGAAATTGTTCAAAGGGAAAACATTGCCCACTGAAATGTGTGCAAAAACTGTTTGTAAGACTATACATAATACAAGAAAAAAGTTTTAAAGAGAAATAATCTATAACCTGATGTTAAATTTCAAAATAATATATTGACTAATTCATGTCTTTTCAGATGTCTCAAAAAATGGTTCTAACAAGATTGTATGAGATATTCAAGAGATAAAAGCTGTATAACTTAACATTAATACCAGTGGTTCGTAGACCATACTTCTGACAGCTAGAAATATGTGCAAGGTCAAGATTTACACCACTGTAAAATGTGCTAGTTTAAGGAGGGGGTTAAAAAAAGAAAAAAAGGAAAAATTCAAAATATTGTAAAGATGAGGCAGAAATATGATGGTTATAAAGTAAGGACAAACCAGAATCTTCTTAAGCAAAAAATTGCTTTCAGGAAAATTGTAAAATATATTTAAGGATTGGAGGTATTTTGTGGTATCCAAGAGACTGGATGGGAACTGGAACAGAGATCTCTGATATATTGCTGGAAAGAAATACTCTTTGCAATTGTGTAACGGTAGAAGGTTTTAACTTCCCACATAAAAACTGGAGAACAGAGAGAATAAAAGTGAATTATATGGTCAAGGTATTTATAGAAATGTTGGCTCAAAGATTTATTCACATAAATACTACATGAGCAAGAAATTAGGTTGGTTAAGGCTAGGTTTTTTAAAGCATATGAGATTATAAAGACTGATTTTAGAATACAATCTTAGACTGAATAATACATTTTGGCCTCGCTCTATGTAAATTTACACAGGCATAAAACTAGCTTTTTGTCTAAGATTCTCAGTCTCAAAGGAACAAGCTTTAAATACTTAAATGGTACAGTACAGGATCTCTAATATGCTGTCGGTTTGGACTTTCCCTAAATCAAAGTTGCAAAAAGTCTTCAGAATTTGCATCTCAAATTAAGAAGAAGAGTGAGTTTTCTAGTTTTAGCAGGCTCAAGTGTCGCCTCTGAAAAGGCATGAGGAATAATCAGGAGCAGAAAAAGAGACAGAATGAGACAGCAAACACCTTAAAATTCAGGTTTGCCCCAGGCCAAACTAGGTTAGGTTTTAAATTTGAAGTTAGAATAAATAAATTTTTTTTCCAAGTTGTTAAGGTACAAAGAAGAGCACAGAACCAGTTCCTGAAAGACTGATAGTAGCATCTATACTTTCATGTTATTATTTTTATCATGGCAAATGCTTAGGTAATTCTTGTAAGGATAATATTGAGGGAGGCAGGCTTCCTGTTTGACCTAGTATGTTTTTTGCTGTTTTTCTAAGAAGAAATAAGAGGGGGAAATCCTACACAATAACCATGATAATGAGCTTGAAAAAGATTTAGTTGTTCCTTCCTGCTGTCTTTCCAGGATGCTTCAGTTAAATAAGTATCATGATATTGACAAGGAACAGAAGATAGAGGAAATTATGGACTGGTGTGAGAAAAGAGCTAAAAAAAAGAAATTACCTCAAGCAGAGTAGAAACACAGTATGCTCCCATCAGAAAATCATCATCCCAAAATCTGGAAATATTGTCAAGCAAAATCATGGATCTTGATACGAAGTTATGAAAATTACTCTGTCAGTACTGGGTGGTGTTTTATGACTGGAAAGTTACCTATTTCAAAACAGAAAAATATTGAGTAACATCAGCTGCACTAGGCTGATTTCAGTAGTAAGCAAAGCTTTAGAATAAATACCAAGGGATATTAATAGCATTGGAATAAATGGTACAAGAACATAACATCTTTTACCCACACTGGAAAAAACCAGAATAATACAATATCTCTCTTAGAAAAGAAAAAATATTTTTCTAGACAAGGAACTAGTGTATCTGATGTTCATTATAGTGCTATGGTGGCATTTGAGACACTTAGTAATCCTGAAGAAGACAGAGATAGTTTAAGGAAAGTAAGGAGGAGAAGACTGGTTGTATCAAAAGAAGCACAAAACTAGGGAATTATTTTCACCAATGTCCCTAAAGGATGATTTCTGGTTTTCTTTTTCTCAACTTGTTAATGATGTGGGCAGAAATTATAGAAGTCTACTAATTAAACATGAGAATGAAACTGTTTGGGCATTAAAACACAGATAATCATAGATTTCTATTTGGTACATTCAGTCTGAAAATTCAAGAAAAGCTTGTAAATAGGAGTGTAGCTGTTTAGTAGAAAAAAGGAAGAGGATTGGTTAAAATCAGAGATGGGTGTATTTTCAAAGACCTGCTACAAAAGTGATTGCAATAGCAAACTGTTGTCCTTGAGGACTGGAGGAGTCCCCTCCTAGCCCCACATTTCTGGGCTAAAAGATAAAAATCAATACATGGGTTAGGAGCTTCATGATAGTAAGATGCCCATTCAAAGAATCTCTTTCAAACGAACAGAAGTTTAAGAATGTGAAAAAAATCCATGAGAAATCCTTTCAAAGATAGCAAATTCTTTACTCATTTGTTGCAATTAAATGCAAGGAGCTGCCATCTCTTGGAGTGAAATCCTCCTGAGAGACTCTGGTTACAGGGAGCTGCCCTGCCTCTTGCTCTAACACACAGAGTAGAACCTACCTAGCTAAATTAAATCACCATCAAGAATCCTCAAAGTTTATATATTAACCAATGCCTTGGTGGCTACTATACCAGAGTAGCCACTGGTGTGGAAGTATATGTCTAAAATGAAGTTTATCTAAAATAATTGCAATTTATTTTTTGGCCTGGGGTGGCCACTTAGCTCATTCCATGCCTGGTAAAAAATGTGTGCCTTAGCCTGAGACAATTGTCAAAGACAGGTGGGATAAATTGCTTTCTGTAAATGCTTGTTCTGATCTGCCTGCTATTTAGACTGTCTTAATGTGCAAGTCGCCTAACTTACAGATCATTAATACCAGATGGAATGGAAAACACATTCTGTGGGTTATTTAAAAAGATTTATGGTAGGTGAAGGAGGCCAAGCTTTATATGCTACCTCTAGAGTCAGAGCCTCAGTTGTTGTGGAGGATGAGGGGGTGCAGGTTCCTGATTTTAGTCCCAGTTAGTTGCTCATTTCTGGTACATTAGTTTGGGGCTATTTGACCATCTGGACTGAATCCCACCCCACTTGACACCAGTGGAAAGTGGTAGCTAAAGTAGAGCTGTCAGCCTTTCTTTCTTTCCAAAATGCTTTTTCTACAACATATTTACCTTGGGGAAAAAAGAAAAAAATTGTCTGGAGGCAGGGAGGACAGAGTGCTTTTCAAGGGGAGCTATGAGTCATGACTCCCAGGCATGCAGGGCAGAGCCTCACCAGTAGGGCCATCCCATCACCTACAGACATGAGCAGGGCAGCTGGGGAGTAGCCAAGGGCAGCCTCAACCCAGGGCGTCAGGCACCTCCCCAGGAATGAGGATAGGCCAAGGCTGGGCCAGCATGTCAGCCCATGGGTCAGGGTGTGGATCCATGGGACCCTTGGCCAGGCAGACAGTTGTGATACAGTGCAGCTCTGCAAGGATGGAGAGCAAGTGTCTCCCTGTAAAGCAGCTCTGAGAGCTCTAAGATAGGGGAGCACAGCTTTGTGGTGGTGTCTCACAAAGCTCCTCCTATCAGCCAGCTGGACTTGCTGGGCACTCAAATACAATCTTTAATTCCCTGTTCACAATGAGAAAAAGTTTAATTTGAAGTTCCTAAGAATTAAAAAAAAATCTCGGTAATTCGGAAAATGCTGCATATTTCTTTTTCATTTTAGGGGGCAGACGGGGATCCATTTGTGCACTTTGGGAAAAGGTGCACCAAATATACATCATTGACCTAGTATATTTTGATTCTTCCCTGCTCTGCAAGGAGAGCTGTGTTTCTTCAGATGCAAATGTGGGGTATCATTCATGGTCTGAAAACAGTGTTGACATTAGAGCTTTTACAAAATTAAGAACGGTTATCATTATTTGCCATGGGGATAGTATTTCTCTACTTTTCCAGTTTTCAAAACTAATTGAATTATATAGATTTAAACTTTAAAAAATGCAAAATACTGTGGAACAGCAAAGCTACCTGGAAAACCTGATGAAACTCCAGAAAGTTGTTAATGACTGAAGTTAGACAGTTTGGACAGAAACTTACCCAGCAGCAACTAGGGGTTTCAGTCCCACTTGTTCTATAACTGTAATGCCATTGTCCAGGTGATTCAGCAATGCACTCACACAAATCGTGGATGTACACGTGTATTAGCATATTCATTTTCTATCTAATCAATGCACTGTTTTCCTGTGCATCGCTGTGTGCGATGTTTGTTCCCTATCAGAGGTGTCAGGAGACAGCTCCCGTTCCTGGAACACGCTAACTGTTCTGTAGGATGAAATAAAGAAAAAGTTCTGCCTGGAAACTCTCCCAGCTTTGAGGAGATCCCCAATAGCTTGCTAAGCTGCTTTCTATAATACAGCAAAATATTTGTCTGAGTATAATTAACCCCTCCACAAACACCATCCTTTGCAGTTTTTATAAAAAGAAATATTGCACTTTTCTGTACCTGTCATAAAGGCACAGAAGTAGGACATTCTCAACATTTTCCCTTAACAGATCTCCTTGGAGAAGATCACACAGTGCCTTAGAGCAATTTAAGTACATTGAATTTCATAATCCATACTTTGCTGTGCATTATGCCTTCTTGGATAAGAGTAGACTGGGCTCACAGCACTCAGTGCTGAAGAACTATATTTGGGTTACTGTGTGCTGAACTGGAAATTAGGGGTTTTAAAGCTTTCATTAAGATGTTGAGTTGTGATTTAAATTTTCTTGCTTTGGAGGGGCCTCATGAGGTAATTGAACAGGAAGCAGTGCAAGGGTTGAGCTATGAGCTTAACTTGGGGTGGTTGTTTGCAAATAGTGATGCAACTACAGCTAAAGGGGCTTTGAAGGCTTTCATTCATATCCTACAAAGCTTCTTCATCTTTTTAACCTTTGTTGTAGATCTTTAATAGGTAGAGACTCATCAATCTTAGTCTTGCTCTTTTTTTACTGATAAGTTAGAAATTTGTTAAAGAAACTGAGATTTCAGATAAAACATATTTTCTAAATATTCAATTTTTTTTAGGTAATGTAAGTTGTAAAAGCAAGAGAATATTTTCATATCCTGTTTTGAGAGACAAAGGAAATTGAGCAGTTGATGAATGGAAATGCATTAGGCTGACTCACAGTTTCCCTTTCTTAATATAGCTATTCAACTAACATGTTCCTCATTATAATTTTTTCTTTTACTAAATGCTGTTTCATATTTATGTGAGCTGCTACAAATATTTAATTAGTTTTATTAAAGGAAATATATGTCTGCTGTCACACTGGGCAGTACTATTTTTCATTTTCCTCATGCAATTCTTCAGATTTGGATTTTCTTCTTGACAAATAAATGATGTTTGGAGCAAAAGACTTCTGGCAAGGCTCCCTCATTGATTTAAAACACTGAATTGGATTTCTAGTTCTGGCTTACACTGGGGCTAAGTCTTTTTTGCAGTAGTTTGCAGGTACCTGGCATTGTAACAGGACTGAGAAAATTATGCAAGTCCAAAGAAGAACCTGGGTTTCTCAGATTACCACCAGCTCTGAGAGGCTCCAAAAGGTGTTGAATGGAAAACAGGAGGAGCAACACATTTCTTCTAACCCTCTCCACAGGTGAGTGTCTGTATCTCTCTTTCATTTAATTTTTTTGGCATTTTGTTATGACTCAGTTATTGCAATCTCATGACTTAACTCTTGTTAACTTGTCCAGGGTTCCAGGCTCCAGTGACGGAGTAAAATAATGAGAAGGTTTTATACAGTTGATCAAAGAAAGTTAAAAAGAGTTTAAAAATAACAAATTGACTTAAGTTTGCAATTATTAGTGAACCCAAGTAGTTAGTTAGCAAGGTGCAGCTAATGAGCATGGCATAAAAGTGGTCCATAATCTGTAGCATTGTGGACTTAAAAAGAATAATTCCAGGTTCCTGAACAAAAATTGTTTCAAGCCTCACTGCTGTTCATTTCAACATGCAGCACTATACTGGAACTAATCCAATAAAAACTCAGAGAGTTCACCTTCATCCTCCTTTACCCTCAAGGATTTCTCTTTTGGCAGAATCTACTGCGTTCACACTCTGTTTTGCCACAGTTGTTCCCTTCATTCAGATCCTTTGCTAAACTGGAAAAATGTTTCTCCTTCAGAACTGTAAAAATATTTGTAGTTAAAATTCCACCCAGACCTGCTGTTTGAAAGCACCTTATTTCACTGATGTTTACCACTCAGTACTCAGCTTTCAGTTTTTCACTTACAATAGAGAAGTACCCTGGGTTTATTCCACCTTCTAATTGTATGTACTTTGGGGAGGTCCACTTTGCAGAAGCTATCAGTCTTGGTAGCACACTTCAACTCTCTTCATGTATCACAGAGAAGTCCCTTTAGACCTTTGGCACAAGCTTATTGAAAGGACTGAGAAGCTTGTTTTTCTCCCCAGGATTATTCTGTGTCATTAATCTTGCACGGCCTAAGGCTATATTGGCTTTATCTCGTTTTCTCCTGTCATATTACTGTAATTCCTGCTGAGAAAATCCTCTGGGCAGGTTCTAAGGTCCAGGGATAGGTCCTCCAGAGAGAAAGAGAGCTTATTCCCTGGTATCTCCAGAGACACTGCTGAGCAACTCAGTCTCATAACTCTACAGTGCTGAAAAGGAAGTAAGGGAAAGGGAGAGCCTTGCTGCTGAGACTTACAGGAAAAACACTGAAGAGGCTTTTAGATTTTAAGATTCTTCACAAATTGTGAAAACTGATGGAACAGACGTGCTGATCCCAGGATTGATAAGTTCGTCTGTTCAGTTGTTTCTCCCTCCCTCCCTCTTCCCTTCCCCTTCCCTTCCCCTTCCCCTTCCCCTTCCCCGTCCCCTTCCCCTTCCCCTTCCCCTTCCCCTTCCCCTTCCCCTTCCCCTTCCCCTTCCCCTTCCCCTTCCCCTTCCCC
>JAWWLZ010000001.1:50627170-50642700 GCA_035041345.1 Poliocrania exsul | reverse complement strand
CCTCCCCTCCCCGAGCAACAAAAAAACCCACAGAAGTTAGACGAGTGGTCTTGGTGAATAGTCAGGAAGCCAGTGGATGCAGATGGACAGTACAGTTGATGAATTGTGTGTCCTCACATAAAGGAGAGGACAGTAAATGATGAGGAACCATCTCAATAAATGAATTCCCAGTTAAATAGGGCACTGAAGAAATAAAAATTTTGTGAGGGAATTATAAAAGGCTAAGAAACAAGAGGAAATTATGTTTTTTAATCTACTGTATTTTGCTATAAACATGAAAATGGGAGAAAGATAATTAGGGACACACTAAGAGAAAAGCATAAACTATATGGGAAATACAGCATAGACTGTAATATATTTGATACTGCATCTTATGGAAATAGTCATATCAAATAAGTAACATCCATGTTTCAGGAAATATTGAAACCCTGCTGGATGTCTGAATATTTCTTTCTAAATCAGAAACACCTAGTAAAATATGACTAGGATGATAATGATTTTTGTGACCTGCTCAGAGCAATCATCAAACCAAAAGACCAAGAAACAGAACACTAGCAGAGAAGGATTGGCTATGCTCTTGTTGAAAGAACATGTCACAACGGGGGATGATGCTGAGACTAAATTTTTAAACATGACTGGCAGATCTGTAGAGCATCTGGTAAGGGAGCATGTAGGTAGAGATGCAACTTGTGGCTTGCTCCTGTGCAGCAAAATGTTTTTTTATTAAAAAGCTCTTTATAAAGTACTAAGATCCAGGATTTTTGCACTCCTAGCAAGCTCTGTGACCACCAGTATATTACCCTACTATTAGTCTCAAAAAGAAGGCCACATAAGCATGACAGAATGGTGTTTCTTGTTAAAAAGGAAGATATAAGGAAGAATCACAGGGTAAAATAAATTTATGTGACATATAAAATGCAATAAATAGGCAAGATGTAGGATGTTCACAGAAAATTCATATTACTTGAGATGTTAGAAAGATCCAGAAAGTATTCAAGACAGATGTAAGATAACATCCTAAAAGAGTTCTAGTAACAAAAAGGATAAGAGACTACACAATTTCCTTTGTTAAGAGCTCACCAAGCACTGTTACAGAAATAACTCACATGAATTAAAAGGGAAAGTTCTAACATGGTTAAATATAGGAAACCAGAGCAGTAATAAATGCTTTTCCCAGTACAGGGAGGTACTGAGCTACCATTCCCCACTGGAAATGGAGATCCTCATTGTAACTGTTCAATATACTCACAGATGATCTGTAAACAAGACAAAATAATTAGGTGACAGTTTGCTGATATTAATAAGTTAAAAAAAAACAATATATGAAGAGCAGAACTGATAAACAAAGGTTACAGAAGAAACTGAGAATAGTGAATCACAATGTAACAAAATGATGAAGAAAATATAAACAAGCAAAAATTGATATTCCTATCTCAACACTCAGCAGCATTGAAAAAAATAGACTGTTATTAAGAAAATACTGCGGGGGAGAAAATAGAAAATAAAAACAAAGGCATAGCAATCCTGCTTTGTAGGCTTCCTGCATTCAGTTCTTTCAATTCTGTTTGTAGTTCTACTCAATGCTCAGAGATGATGTGGTAGAATTGGAAAATATGAAAGTTAAAAGTTATGCCCTTTAGGGTCCATGTTGGCACAAGTATTATTTCACATTCTTTTAGGGACATGGATAGTGGGATTTAATGCACTCTTAGCAAGTTTCCAGACATCCAGCTGAGTGGTGTTGCTGGTAGTCATTCTGGAGGATGGGATGGTGTCCAGAGGGACATCAGCAGGGACAAGAATGAGGCTCAGAAATGCACCTCATGAAGTTCAGCAAGGCCAAGTGCAATGTCTTACACTTGGTTTGGGGCAATCTCAAATATGGATATAGGCTGGGCAATGAGTGGACTGAGAGCAGAAGACATTCTTAATTGTGATGGCAGTGAGGTATGGGAACAGGTTTCCCAGAGAAGTTGTGCATACCTCACCCCTGGAAGTGTTCAAGGCCAGGGCTTTGAGCAGTCTGGTCTAGTGGAAGGTGTCACTGCCCATAACAGTGAGGGTTGAGCTTGATCATCTTAAAAAGTATCTTCCAATCAGAATAATTCTGTGATTCTATGAAAGTTCCTAGCTGAGTAGCTAACTATATTTAGAAAGGAAAACAGTGAATCAACCTAATGCATTTCTATTCATCAGCTGTTCAATTTCCTCTCTCAAAACAGGATATGAAAATATTCACTTGCTTTTACAGCTTACATCACATCATTTGATGTCAGATCTAGGAAACAGGCCAAGGCTTGTTACATTTACTAGTACAAGTGTGGCGTAGATTGGCTCTGGGAGATATTGGGCTGTCTGACCTTGCTTTCCACAATGTAGTCTTGGTACTACCAAAGGCTTATAAGATAAGGCACCAAAAAACTTTTTGTATTGAATTTTCAGTTTGGAATTGTAAAAGATACTGCTTTACATTTACACCATCCTGGTATTTTCCTGGAGGTTTTTAACAGAAAGGAATGGTAGGGTGAGGCAAAGAGGGGCAAGACATTCTGAGACTTCTGTTCTGAGGGAAAATTAGGAAAGAGCTCCATGGAAACTAATTCCTTCACATAGAGGCATTATTGTCACAGGAAAGAAGAAATCAGTTCAGTTGCAAACATGCTCTTGTTCTGGCTAAGTT
Source organism: Poliocrania exsul (assembly GCA_035041345.1). Classification (NCBI taxonomy): domain Eukaryota; kingdom Metazoa; phylum Chordata; class Aves; order Passeriformes; family Thamnophilidae; genus Poliocrania; species Poliocrania exsul. The sequence goes on along the minus strand of JAWWLZ010000001.1, from coordinate 50,640,020 downwards.
CCAGTTCTTGCAAGAAACTCAGGATTTACCTGTAAGTCTTGGATATAATTAAATTCAAAAGTTAATATGGGTTTATCCACTATATTTAAGTTTTCAAGCTATATGCTCAAAATGTTAATTTTCTCCATTATTTACTAGTGCTAATTTCTCTATTACCTTTTCCATCTGACACCAATTGTCCTGTCCCAATTAGACTCTTTGCTTTATCTTTTAAAATTCTAAGGGCAGCTCTGGCCTAGCCTATTTCTAAGATCTATGCAGACCAAAGAGTAATTTTCTGGAGCCATTGTTAAATTTCCTATGAATTCACTTTTTCTATTACACCTTGTACAGCTACACCTTTAAAATTTTGCAGTAACTCCAAGTGCATGCAGGTTCATCCATTTTTTAGACTAAGTGTGAAATTGACATTATGTTCGATGTGATAAAATACCTTTAGTAGTTTTGAAAATAAAACTCATGCAGCTATTGCTCTGGTATTTCTAAATTTGTATGTTGGCTTACTTCTGAACATGAAGTAATTGAGAACTTAGGCAGAAAACAGAATCACAGTGACTGCCTGCACAAAGTAATAGAGAAGATATTTTCATCAAAGCTGTTCTTGAAGCCATTTCAGAACTATTTTTTTCTATATACTATTCTAAATATTATTTCATACAGCACTTAAATAATTGAAACAAGATATAAGAACAATAACATGCATTTTACCACAGAAATACAGAAAACACATAGTGTGAACTATTTACAAAAAGTGCAGAATATATATCTCACCTTGGAAGAAACTTTAGAATTTACAAAAAGTGTCAATTACTGAAAAAAATCATAGTTATACTTTGAGTACATAAATACCAGGACTATATTAATTAGTTGAAGAAATTTATTAATTCTATTTTCCCCAATGTCTCATACATTTATGTTAAATTTTTTCTGAGACCAAACAAAAGTTTTATAGTAAATATTCTTGATAGTTTGTTGAGAAAAAAAAAATCAATAAGGGATGCATTACCTAAGCTGTTAGATTTGTACCTAGACCCTTCTGCTTTTCTTTGGTTGACACCTATACTAGAGGACAGTGATTTGCTGTAAGATGACAATGACTAAATTCTTCTTCCAGTTGTTGATCCAGAATTATTTCACTGCTGGCCTGCAAAGGCTAAAGTAAATAAAACCACACAATCTCATTCAGATACCTAAGCCCTTCATACATGCTGGAAAGACTTCAGTGGAGTGCTAGCTGTGCTACTGGCACTAGACACTGACTTGCAATGCTTTTGCTCTGTCTGCCATTTTGAATGAGTGAACATGCACAAATGTCAAACCAAATAAAACTAGAATTTCTTTTAACAGTGATTATGTTGTCTCATACCCTTTACATTGCGCAGCTTAAAGTAACTCTCATTATTTACTTTTCTCAGAAGAATGTTTTTCCCATTTAATATTTGCATTTAAAGAGCCTTGACATATTCCTCCATCCCCAATGTCTCACGTCTGTGACTGAGGTTCACATATTCTACAGTTAATCTTGATATCAGCAAAAATTCTATCTGATAATTAAAAGATGCAGTACAATCCTATTGGCCTATTCATTCTCGTGAGCTACACCAGAGAACAGCAGTGACTTGTGCTTCCTGTCCCAGGTGTCTGTGCCACCCTGCTGAGATGGTCTGGGGACTTAATACAGCCAGCTTGTAAATTCTGAATAAAACCACCAAGTTCTTGTATTTTGTTAGAAGCTTACATGCTTCTGATACCTGTTTGGGCATCTTTCATGCCACAATCCCTTTTATAAAAAGTAAACTGGCTTTTATTTTTGTGGAAAAAGCCTCTTGTGCAGGTAGAGTTTGGCATCAACAACCTCCATCTCCACCCGGGTTGCCAGATCTCTATCTTAGCATCTACCATCCCAAAAGTGTCCAGCACTGCTGAACCTGGTTGTCATTGCTCAGTTCAGTTGTAAGAGGTGATACAGTTCCCTATGGACAGACGTGTCTGAAGCACTAGTGAATACATGCAGATTAAACCCCAACACAATTTAGTTAGACTCTCTAGACTGTAAGAACACAAATGATGATTAAAAGTGCAATTTTTGAGACACTAATCTTTCGTTTTTCAGTATTGATGTACTAATTCCTATAACAAATCATTGTGACATCTTTAGAGTTTATATAACTAGTATTACCCTAAAAATATTTCAAAAATTAAGAATAAAGCCATGTAAGCTAAAGGAACTATTCCAATGTCTGCTATTAAAAAAGGATGGCTTTAAAAAAGTGAATAGTCATGTGTTTTTCAAATTTTGCTTTCTTGTTTCTTTAAGATGCTTATTGTAGAATAACTATTTTGCCTCTTGTTCTTAAGAAATTGTGCTGTACTAAAACATTGGTTCAGTCATAGTGTACAAGTCAACAAACTGTGTAAGTGTATGTAATATCTGTGTTGTTATCAATTACCACAGTTTGATCATGACTGATGTTATTGTAAAAAGTACATGAACCCCTGGATCTTTGTTTTAATGAATTACTGGAATTTCTGTGAATTAACACTTCTTAATCTTAGTTCTAAAATACAGTTTTCTGACTAGATCAATATCACATCCTTTTGGCAATTAATCATCTGCAGAATGTATCCCTTAAAGGAGAAATATAATCCTTTTATATCCACTGGAAAATACATGCTCTGGGACAAGATTTGGAATGTGGCCAAGCTGCAATGGTGCAGGGGGAATTGTTTGCTAGGGATGATAAAACACTCTTCTTAAAGCTTCTTAATACTTGCATGTGGGACAGGGTTTAGAATGCCTGGATATCTTAATGTAAATCTGTTTATTCAAAGGTCCATCTCAATGAATAATTACCTTGAAATTAATACTTCTTCCTAAAACATAAAAATACACCTAGAATCTTACAGGTTTTTCGTTTTCACTTTGAAATATGTATGTCCATATTTGCATAACCTTGACTTTAACCTGCAGCTTTAAAATTCTGTTTTTCTACCAGCAACATACTGAGTTTGAAAAGGTCCATAGGGTAATAGAAAATGTATAGTCGTGATAAGCAGTAATTTCACAGTTAACTGATCATGATGTTATGAGATGCAGTGCACCCTCCTAATCTTTCTTTATTCTTTTTTTCTTTCTTTTTTTTTTTAATGGCAGCCTAATTAGTATTGCTAGGTGGTTTTATACAAACTAATGAACCGAAGAAAGAAAAGACGTGGCAGTGAAAGTGCCTGGCCCAGATTTCCGGCTGTGGTCAGGTACTCAGTATTCTCCGAAGAATAAGAGGATGTGTCCTTCTGAACTGAGTCTAACACACCTCCAACCTTACATGTCAGGTCTTGAAATGCAGGGTGATCACCTTATATACTCTCAGGGAAGTTTAAGGTAAAATGTTTTATCTTACTCTTGTAATTGCCTAGGACTATGCACGCTGACAGGTGCCACAGCAGAACTGATGAGAGGTTACTTTTTACACTGTTGTAACATTACCCTTTGTACTCATCTATATATGTCTCAAATCTCAGATCAAGCTGAACTGAATCTTTGTATGTATGGATTTCTTGCAAAGAGAAAAAAAAAACCTAACAAAAAAAGGTGCAGGTTTTTTGGCAGCAAATTGATCAGTGCTGGGTGAAATTTCTGAATGTGCTGTCTTCTTTTTGAACCTCAGGCCAGCAGGATGGCATCTTTGAAAGTAAGACTTGGTGAAGGATGGCTCAGGAAAAGCCCAGTAAAAGACTGACTTAAATGACTAAAATGAGTATGAGTGTCTCAAGTTAATTTATTAAGCTTTGAACTACACATTGATTCAAAAGGCTGGGGAAATACTACATTACTTTTCTTATAATGAGGGAAAACATGATCAAGAGAGCATAGAGCAGGTCAAAATCTATTGACCTTCCTTTCTAGGCTATGTATAGCTACACTTTATACAAACTATCTATCAGTTCCTTAAGTTTTAGAATGACCTTAATAGGGCATTTAGTGCAAACCCAAACCTGTAATAGAGTAGTTTTATAGCATCAGAATTTCCTTGATGGAGCTGATTCTTGATACGTTGATTCAAATCCTCAGTATTTTTTCTTCTGGGTAGATTTTTAGTTAGATCCTTTTTTTTAATCCCAAAAGTGTACCATTCCTTTCAGTATCTGCTTTAGGGACGCAAGCCATTTATAAAGATATAATCTCACTGTAACAAGGACCTTGCCTTTTACGCAAAAATGACCTGATCTTAACCACACAGTCTCATTAATATTTCCTCTATGCCTATAATAGGGTGAATGAAATGAAGCTAATTGATTATAGTAAAGTGGATGGGTTTTAAAGCTCAAGATGAAGAAAGTCAGAGACATCAGCACTGCCTCAAAAGAGATTTTCCTGATCTGTAGTGGTCTTGCAATGGAAAGCTCCTTCTCTGGCTCAGGGCACAACCTGGGCCTGAATTTTCCCCTGATCAGCTCAGTGAGATGTCTATCTTAATGCTCCTACCCTCCACATATTAAACAAAGAAGAGGATCTGTTTTCATTCTCCAATGTGATTTTTAAAACAGTTTTATTCTTTAGTAAATTATTGAAAACGGTTTAATTTCACTCCCATTCAGTAAGAAGCTATGAAACAGCTGGACTGTACTGCGAATAACTCTCTATATTGCATTGTGAAGGTTGCACTAGTCAGGAATTTAGATATTTTTAGAGAATTAAACTGTTCTCACTAATTATATTTTTACTTGGACCATGAATGTAAGAGCAGAATCTGCCTAGAACTGTCAGGATAAGATGCATTGTCCAGTTCTGACAGTCAGGTAACCCAGACATTATTTTTTCTGTTGCATTACAAAGAAACAAGGTTTTAACTCAAATAAGAATGTCACTGACTTAAGATTTGAAGAATGCCCTAAGACAGTCCTCTAAAAATTATAGAAAAGTCCTGACCAGTCTACCTTAAGTTCCCTTTCCAGTCAGTGTAAAGAAGCAGAGGCCCACTATGAGAAGCCCATTTTCCCTTAGAAAAGTGCCTAGAGAAAATGGACTGTTTGGCCTGTTGGGGTTGTTTATCTGCCCCTCCTTGTTATAAGTATCTCAGATAACCACCTTGGACATGTGGTGAGCAATCATGGTATCTGAACGTACATTTCTCATGCCATTTTAGATGCTGCAGGATAACTAAGGTGTCCATGCAGATATGACAGACACGGCACAACATTTTTGCATATTGACCTTTCCAAGTTCCTTTCTTTTAAAAATATACTTTCATATTTCAGTGAGTTTTGAAGAGAGTCTGAAATGAGGTAAGAAGTCACATTGATATGCAGATTTTGGAGATCTGTTCAAACTTTACAGCATAATATGGTGGATATAAGCAAAGGGTTTGGCTAACTTGGCTTAGGGGAGCAAGCAGACATCACAACTGCAGTCACCACTCTTCCCCTCTTGTCTTCAGGTTGCTATCTTCTGTGTAAGTACAGAAAAGATTGCTAAATTCTGGCATTTGTAGAAGAGAGAGATGGAGAATGGGTCAGGACAGAGAAAGTGTCAGTATCCTTGATGCTGATGAACCAGTGAGAGGAAAAATTATATGTAATAACATTTCTTCTGAAGTTACAAGGTTCTCAAAACTGAACAAAAATTTGAAGTTAGAGTGTGATAAAATACCTTTAAGTGACAAGGAATAATATGAACTGCTTTCAGTAATACTTTAGAGAAATTTTGCTTTTCCTGTTCTTATCATTATTAGTCATTGCACAGCTAGATGGTATTAATTCCAGAAGTCAAATACAGTCGAAAAGTTATATTTTCTGGCAAACTAATCCTGGCTATTGCAAACCAATCAAGTAAAATAAATGCAGGGGCAACTAAAAGAGGATTGAGACTCAACGACCAGTGGCTTGAGCCTTCGTCTCCCTGTGCATATCAGATTAAAATTAATGCCAAGGATCATCAAATAAGTAAAATTTTGCAGTCATGATGCACAGTTATTAATGCAAACACAAGGTAAAGAGTACCACTATTTAGCAAACAGGAACTGACAGCTGGAATGAAATCTGGAAGAGGACTCAGGTGTCTACAGGTTACATATTGAAATGTTTACAATGTTAGAGCTTGCTTCTGGAGCAGCCAGGTCTGTGCCAGATGTCTATGTGCCACACAAGGACAATTTTGTACCTTGAGATGGGATACCAAAATAAACTCTCACTTGTATTCTGGCATGGAGTAAGGCCTAGCTATCAAGGATCAGTACAGTGCATTTCTGACATTCAGGAAGTGCTCAGTGAGTAGAATTTTTCCAGTCAGGCCTCATTTTAAAGCAAAAAGCCAGAATATCTATGACACATGAACTATAAACTTAATGCCTCCAAACAAACCATAGGATCTGATGTGTTGTGCACCATGGCAAAGTGCCATCCAACATTTTCTGCTGTTTCACAGGTCCGGCACTCTCCACTGCACACGTGTGCTGTTGTTGCTGGAGGGCTGTACTGTTCCTGGAGACCAGGAGCTGCATGCTGCTGGACATTTGGAACAAACATCAGTTTCTTGAACTACTCATGGATGAGATTTCTGTGTTGCAAAAGAGGCCATGTCTGAGAAAATATTAATATATATTTTAGATTTACTCCCAGAGTTACTTAGGGACTATTGAGCTGCTTAGAGTTCACTTCAGAAATTCAAGGCTCAGAAAGAAAAGACAGAAGAAAACTCTTGATTCCACACTTAGTAATCAGGGTGTTCACCCAGGCAGGAAGTGTATGAGACAGGTACAAACTGTTTCAAGGTACTGCAAATAGGTGGGTTTTTTTTTTATCTCTGCCAAAAAAAGCTTACAGTTCCAAGGCAGAGAACTGTCTTTTTTCATCTGACTATAGTTGTTCTCTGTTTCTGATTATAGAAATATTGATTGATTTATTTTTCCCCAGGCAATGCTGGAGCTTCAACAGGAGGGGAAAATGATTCCCACACTTGATCGAAGCTGTAAGTGTCTTCTTAGGGCAGTAGTGGTGAAAGACCAAGATTTAAACTCATCAGACTGACAAGGGAACAGAAACAGGCTCCCATCCTCTGCCAATCAAGAGTTCAGGAGATGCTGGTAGCAACAGGTGGCACTTGAACATACCTTAAAATAAGTGAGCAATATTAACTGTGCAATCAGTAGAGAGGATCTCTTGGAGAAAGTCCCAGGGGCAGGCATGCTGTCCTCATTGGGAACCCCTCACTGCAAGGATGAGAGAGCTGAACTGCAGTTAAAGTGCAAGTTGCAGGGTTGTCTTCTGCTTCTGAGTCCATTTTTACACTTCTTCCCAGTATGATCTTATGATCACAAGTCTCAGAGAGAACATTTTGCTGTCTCCTGTGTCCTGTCCCTGGCCTCTTCAACCATTATCCTGTCAGTCATGCACCCTCCTACTCCCAGTCTCATGTCCTTTTCTAGCAGTTAGTTACATGGTGCCTCTTGAACTTCCATCTTTGAGCTTTTGATACCGGTCTGGTGTCTAGATACTTGAAAGTTGGTCATTGGAGCCCCTAATTAGCAAGTGGTCATACAATTTCATGGCATATATTTATAGGTATCTCTTGGGAGTGAATGATGCACCTAATGTTTCAGATGGGTATAATTGTGCAGATTAATGCCTGCAGAGCAAGCTGTTAAAAATCAAACAGAAAATATGGTTATAGCCCACACTGAAGGACTCACCAGTCTTATGGGATATATCCACCATGGATCAAGTGGTGATAATGTAAATGGTTATGATTGCATGTAAGATACTTCTGATACATAACAGCTGGTTAATTTTGTGTATGTGGGCATTCAGGTACTTTAAAATACTTAGGCTGATTTGGTTAAAAATGAGTGGAGCTAGAGACGAAACTTCATAGTCTTAATCTGTGAAAAAGCCTTTGATATTTTTTATACTTTAGAGTTCAATAAAGCATCTAAAAGAAAACAAAGATTCTGAACAATTTATAATGGCTTGTCTTTAGGATAATAGTATGCTGTCCTGTGTTCCATAGTTGAATTGTTTTCTTTCAAATGACTGCGTTTATCTCACAGATAAAACTTCCCCAATATTCCCTATACTCCCTTTAAACTCAGTGGAGAGACACAGATGCCCCAAAGGACAATTCATTGATTCATTCCTAAAATAAGTTTTGAAGACTTGTAAAATTAATATCTCTGTGGAGTTGTCACTTTTTCTCATGACTATGGAGGAAATCTGTACAATTAACACAGGCTACACATCTAGCTTTTATGTGACCCAACTTAGGTGAAGCTAAACTTGCCATATGCCTTTATTCCCTTTTCCCTTTCATTAATCCTTTCCCTTTTCATTTCCTGTCCAATGCTCTCTCTGGGTCTATTCTGCCTTCATCTTATAGCTCATTAGATATAGGAGTATTCCATATACTTTAAATGTGTTTTAAATCAATAAGAACTGATGTCATTCAGCAAAGTTAGCTTGAAGTCAATGGAATTGACTGTATGAGTCAATCTGAGCACAAGCAACAGTGTTTGTCAGAGAATGTTGTTTATTTATTTGCCTGGTTCAAACAAGCTAGCAACTGCAGATCAGCATCTTTTCAGGATTGATTTTATGCCTCAAAATGGTAATATTTACATGTCTCAATTCTCTGATGAAAATGCCTTCTTGTACAAGAAGATTGTCTTTCACTGTTCCTTGAATGTAGAATAAAAACATGTAAACAAAAGAAAATAAAAACTATTAAAAAACCTCCAAGAGTTGCAGAGTTCAGACCAAGAGTGTTATCTGACAGCCAATACATTTATTAAGTTAACCAGCCTTTTTCTGCTTCTTCAGCAGAAGAGAAGAAAAAGACACAGGGCAGAACCAATTTCCTTTATTTATTCTGTTTGCATATGTAGAAAAGGCTATTTTGCCCTCATCCTTCTTGGTGTTGCAAAGAGGTTGCCGTGATGCTAAACAGTTAAGTCCACGCATCTTGGAAAAACCTTTTTGCTGTTGGCTTTGTTTAGCAGAGTCACTAGGTTCCCTGCCATGCTCAGTTCAGTCCATACAGCTCTGTCTCACAGTATGACATTTAATCCCTGAAGTTGAATATGTATCATTGCAATTTACAAGTTATCACTACAGGACATTGCTTGTTGCAGCTGATAAAGATTTTTTTAATATCACATACTTGCAGTTCATCCTTTACTACTGTGTGACACAAGGGAATACCTGTGGATCTCAGCCTCATCATTAAACAACCTGACAGAAAATAGACAGCAGCACCTGTGGAATGTCCTGCAGTGCCTTGCTATCAAGCAGGTTCTATGATCATACATGTTAGTTTTACTGAGAAGAGGCTGTCATTTTTTGTGTTCACCCTAAATACTATGTCAGTCCTCAAGGCCTGGATGGTGTCAGACATTGAAAAGAGAACAGCTGTCTTGGATGTAGTCACAAAATGCTCAATAGTGCTCAGCCTTTAAAGAGGCAATTAATACCTTTCTATTACCATTAGAATGTCAGCTATTCAACAGTCACTAAAACTACTCTGGCCTGTTCCCTAATGTGTCTAAAAGAGAGAAGGAGAAAACTTTTTTGCCTTTTCCCCTACCAGAAAAAGATGGATCTTACTGTCAGACTGTCAAGTAACCCAGCCGTTTATGAGTAACCTCCCCCTCCTCCCCATTTTAATAGAATTGGGACTGATCATAGATACAGGAGAAACTTCGAACAGTGTTGAGGGAAATGGAATATTTGCTAACAAAAATGTGATGGGAAAAGCATTTCTTCAGTATTGTCTCCTAGTTGAACAACAAATTAATGCTCACTTACTGCATTTCAAAATCTTTCCGAGGATCAGGCCTGAAAATCTCAGATGATGGGCTCAATTCTTGAACAGCAGGGAAAGTTATGGAAAGAATCCATTGACAGAGGTTTGCAAAAAATCTTCTCAGATGATACAAAAAAACCTCTTAAATTCTGTAATAAATAGACATGAAAACTTCATAGATGCATAGTTATGTTAAAAAATTTTTAAACCTGACTTTTTTTTGCAGCATGCCTTTCAATACAAGGAAGTTTATGAAAAGGAAAAATAAATCTCCTTTTTAGTAGTCATTCATGCTACATTATATAGATCACAATGGAGTTTGGCCTTACTTGTCAAAACAATCAAGGCAGACAGTGAAAAGTTTAAGCAAAATTTGGGGTGACTCCACAAAACTGCAAACAGAGTCACAGAAAAAGAGAAAAAGAGACACTGCCATAACAACGTCACGGAGAAACAGTGATTGATGTTTTGTGTAACAGAACACAAACCTCATACTAAGTAATAACTACTCAGTCATCATCCCACTAATTACTCAAACCTCATTATAAAGAACACCAGGGCCACAATTAAATATTTTATGTTACCCCTCATTCTAATTACATAGCCTTTTTAGTTGCATTGTAAAAGCAATGCATTATTTAATTATTTTCATTTAATGCATTTTAAAACAATATTTAAAACCTCATTCAACACCCTAGGGATTTCAACTAATTATTGAAATCCCTATTCATGTGTATAGTAGCAGTTCTGTAGCCACATAAATCTGGCATCTATTTCAACTTTATTTATAAAAATCAGACTTGGAAACCTACTGGCTTAAAAGGTCCTGAATCTGGCTACCAGAGCTTTAATGTCATATCACAGCCTTAACTGTATCATTAAAGTGTAAAAATATACCAGGAGCAAATCCTGGCTTTTTTCCTCAAGGGTTTTCAGAAAAAGCATCTTCCTCAAGGAGTTCCACTGGGATACCTTGTAGATGCGATACTGGTTGCTAAGACTTCCTCTAGGGAAGGCAGAGACCATGGATCTGAAAGGCTTTATGGCTTTATTGCTACAGATACAGGCCTAAGAGTATTTTATTGACGACTACTAAATGCAGAGGATGCTGATGAAACATACAAATGAGAAGCAGATGCAGCTGATTTTGCTGTTGGTCATTCACCTAAAGTGCTCAGAAACACAGTGGTGTTTGTGGTGCCTGCAAGCGCACCAGAGGATTCTTATGCTGTTCTTCCCACTAAGATGAGTGAGTTCATAAATGAGATCAGAGTCAGGGAGAAGCACTATGGGTTGAGTGGTGCAAATATCTAAGACTAGAAGTCAAAAAATGTGAAGGCCTATCAGCTTCCTTTTTCTTTCTGATGGAGCTGTAGTTTCAGAAAAAGCCACAAATATGAATGTATCATATCTGACTGAAAAAGATACAGCAGAACTTTGATTTTGGAGAGTTTTAGGAAATTTCACTGGAATTGTAACTTAACAGCCAATATTTTTTTCAGCTATCCCAAACCCTGTGGTCTGTAGAAAACACAAGACTATCTTGGCATTTAGTGATAGCAAGAACAGCGTAAAAGAAGTAGACTGTGTATTTAATCAGAAAAGGTTACTTAATGGTGTCATCTTTTTTAGACTACTTGCTTTCATTAGCTATGACCATATGGAGCTCACAGATGGCAAATAAAACAGTGACGTCCTGTTCAAATAAGAAGAAGGTAAGAACAGTAAATAAATTGCTGGCAAAATCAAGATGAATGATGCATGTGATATATATGTCATAGAGTACCCAAAATGTCATGTAGCAGTTGAGACTGGAATGATTCTCATTATGAACATCAGGAGTTGTTAGACTGACATCGGAGAATAACCTTAGAGATCAATCTTAGGGAAGGGAGAATAACTATTTAGATCCTTGAAAATGTGAGAATGAAGGCTGCTTTCCTCTCTTCAGCTCTATTTCCACTTTGGTTCTTCCATGCTGGGTTTCCTCTTTTCTTCCTTCCCTGAAGGTACTGTCAGGCTCACCTTCTCTTTCTCTGACTTTCTTTCATCAAGGAAGAATTTTTCTCTGCTTTCAGTATTGGATTTGACTTGCAAGGAGTCTTTCTGTGAGCAGCACAACCCATTGTTTCTGTATAAACCGAGAGATACAGTGAAGGATCAGCTGTACACTATTTGTTGCACAATCTTCCATAAGTTAATCGTATGGAGCAAAATTTGAGGACCATGAAGCCAGAGTACTTGCTCACTAAACTTGGGTAGCTATTTACCCTTGTCTCCAGAACTTTACCAAAACCTGCTTATTAAGTTATAATATCTGATACATATGACGTTGCTGAATACAGTTGTGACAAAGCAACATAGCATGTTAGGATGCTCTGGTGATGGGCTGAAGTGCCACAGGCAGTGAACAGATTCAGCACTCAACTTCCACCAGATGACAGGTGTACCTACTGTTCACTATCTCCACACTGAGACCATTGATCTTCATTTCTGCTATTGCAAGCAGGGGAGCTTAAGGCATAATTACTTATAGGCACTGGTGATTCCAATTCACCCCTTTGGTTTGGACAGGAGTAGATCATAAGCAACTCCACAGGACAGGTACCAGCTCCACTGGGTACATGGTAGCAAATAGCACTTCTGCAAGAAGCCAACTCCTACTGCCTTGTACCTAAAATGTGTCTGAATGCCCAAACCCTCTGACAATCAGAAGGCTCACTACACGAGCCACTGAGCTGAACAAGCATCATAAACATCTAAGTCAGGTAAACCTATGACTGCTTCATGTTGATGCTTTATTCAGAAAAAGAATTTGCACATAGGCCTTATACAAAGAACATGGGGCATTCTGGAGCATTAGTCCTATGAAGAGTGGCTGAGGGAACTGAGGTTTTTTAGCCTGAAAAAAGGAGGTTCAGGAGGGACCTTGTTGCCCTCTACAACTACCTAAAAGAAGGTTGCACTGAGATGTGGGTTGTCTTCTTCCCGGCAACAAGTGTTACGACAAGGGGAAATGTCCTCAGGTTGCATAAGGGGAGGTTCCGGTTGGATATT
>JAWWLZ010000001.1:50602903-50616925 GCA_035041345.1 Poliocrania exsul | reverse complement strand
TCAATAAACTCTGCCATTGTCATGCTATCACTACATTCATCCCAGATACTGAAACTGATTTCCTATCCTTCATTTCTAACTAGAGCTTAAGACCTTTCCTCCTATCTTTAGGATATTTAGAACAAATCCTGTTGTTTTTATCACTTACTACCCGTAGCTCCTTCATAGATTTTTTTCTGTAGGTAGTGGAAGGGAAGGAAATTATTTCCCATAAGGACTGTACTCTGCTCCAACCATCATCATATATAAAAGGTAACATACATAGTTCTTACAAGGTATAGTACATGTCTGATAGGTGGTTAATACGGCTGTTACCATATTAAAGACTTCTGACAGTGAGATAGAAAGTTCTAGCCACATAAGGCAATTGGAATATTTCACTTAGCTTGAGCTGTTATAGATTTTTCACTGACTTTCACAAGCTCGGCAGTTTTATTTTGAGAACTATTTATAGTCCCCAAACTGTAAAAGAGAGTATTTTATTGTATACTTTGGTACCATTTTCCCATTAGGTACCCTCTGTTATGACATATTGAAGAGTAATAAGCATGTAAGTAGCACTATTATGTTGCATTTTTTTGTTGATTTTAGTATAACTAATTTGTGCTGACATAAATATTGGATTAATAATATGAATGGTATGATGTTTCACAGTGTGATTCTGTGCATAAAAAGGCCTTCTGCTGTTCCAGTTAAAAATAATTCAGCATCTATGGCCTCTGTTGTCAAGTGATTCTCCAGAGTTTATCAGATAAAGTCACATTTTTACCTTAAATCTCTTCTATTCTCTGCTTACACCATTTCTGCATAATTTTAAAATTATATATTTAAGGCTATTATTTTATATTGATTTTTTCATGTCGTGTCCCTTTAACATTTTTAATATTATGTCCTGCCTTAGTCTTCCCTTTTCCACTTTACACAATCCTAGTCTATTTTGTTTTACATCAATTGCAGCCATGTGGTCATGAAATTTTCCTTTATTTGAAATTTTTCTCATTCTCCTGTATTACAGTAGGGATTACCACCTGTAGATTTATACATATCTGTTGCAAAGAGCCATTATCAATTACTTCAAATCATTAGACCAATTGATGATAACTAGCAACTAGTTAGTCTAAAAATGTCTGAATCTGAATAAAGCTACTTTTTCCCTTTATTTGTTTACTTTGCTCTAATGCCATCAAAGTCAGGACACCTGTGTGGAAGAAAAGCAGCTGTGACTCTGGGTGGCAACTTCAAACTTCACAAAGTTTGGCTTTCCATGGCAGAGGTAACGATTCGGGGACTGGAAAATCAGAAACACAGAAGATATTTATTTTGGCATGACATTTCTCTCAGCAGACTCCCTTATCTGTGGTCTCCAGAAATCCAGATGGGAATGGTGCAGGACCATAGGATACTGCTCTGTGTAAAGGCCTGAAAACACTCATCTAACCTACAGGTTGAAGTGGCTGATACCCACTGTGTGGCTGTGGACTGGGGTTCCTCTCAGCTTAGAAAGATACTGTGGGCTGCACTCTGCATGGAGAACATACTGATTTGGAAGAAGTTTAGGAGAATTAAAAAAATACAAACAGCAACAACAAAATAAAGCCACAATCACATAAGGTAAGGAAGGTACTTGTTGGAGGTATCAGTAGCTTTGAAAGTCCTACAGAGAACATGCCTGCCATCCTACCCAGAGAGAAATCCAAACAGGTTAGGCACAATAAATCCCACTTATTATGCTAGCCCCTGGGTTCTGCTGGCAACACATCTGTATATATCAACTCACAGGGCCTTTGAAGCATGAATTCACCCTTCATCCTGCTGTGTCACATCCATGCAGGATGACATTTATTCACCACTAGGTCTGTAGAAAGCATTTAAGTGTCCCAGTGGTCGTGTATGTATCTGTTCCTTGTTTCATGTAGGCTGCGCTGTTTTATATAAATTTCAGCCTATGTGGCTAGAAAAGACTTACCTGCTAAGGCTGGTGTTTTTGTGGGAACACTGGAAAGATGGGTGATACTCTTTGTAATTTGAATAGTCATGTGAGACATTAAAGAAACAGGCACAAGAAGTTGCACATCTTGTCTGTGGACAAGAGATGCACCTCTCATTTTGGGAAGGCTTTATGTTTACAGTCTGTCATGCTGCATCCTGTGCTGAGTGTAGATAATACTGGGTAGAGTTATCTTCATGACAGTGTTGGTCATGGATAGTCTTGCTCTTCCAAATTGGTTATCCAAGATTCTCACTTTATGTTTCCACAACATCTCTCTCCTCCTTTCTTGCCTGGGCAATCCAATGTCCTTCTTGGATTTCCTATGATAGAAACCTCTGTTACTGGGAGAAACCACACTGCTGAAGTAGAAACAAAATCAGCTCTTCACAGATCTTGACAGTAGCCCTGTGCACAGGAAGGGTTTTAGCCCACTGGAGTCATGTTTCCAGCCTAGTATCGTCCCATCACAGTGTGCTTCTAACCTAGACTTGTTAAGGAATGGGTGCATCCTTCCAGCACCCATTCAAAGAAATGGTGTTCCAGCTGGACTGTGTCTCATACTTCAGAGCAGTAAAAAGCCCCAAGAAAAGGGTGTTCTGGACTGCTGATCAGGTAAAAGGCTGAGAACTGTTGTCATCAGTAAAATGCTGAGCTGCAAGAAGCGGGGTAAATTCTCATTCAGATGCCTTGCTTACCCTTCTCCTTTACTCACCAGGCTTTCCGATCTTTGCTTCCACTCCATTTCATAGTTAGAAAAAAGAGCCATAGGAATACTAAAGTCCTGAGCTGCTGGTAGATGTCAACACACTTCACACAGGCATCAGGGAAGACAGTGAGTAAGCTGGACAGGGCTGGTATAAAGTTGCTATTTGGGCTGCAGTGTAAACACAGCTGGGTGTGCTGACACACAATGAATCCAACTTGTAAAACCTTGGTAGTCCCCTACTAAAACAATGGTAATGCAGATGAAGCATTTCTAGTATATCCATTTTGTGAGAGCTGGATCAAGACCACACTTTTCATAAGTGTAAATTGAAGCTTTTAAAAATAGTAACAGATAATGTTTTAAGAGCATAAATAAGTAATGGCATGGCTCAGTTAATAGAAATACTATCATTATAAATGATAGGAGAACAAATTAAGGCACTTAGTTTCACTCCAAATTATACCATGGCTTTGTTAGGTGCATAAAATTAAATGTGTGCACAAGCTGTAGCTGAAAGACTGGACACTAATGCTTAAACCTATCCCATATTGTATTTTCAGGTGTGATTCAGTGCAACTGAACCACTGTGCAGGATTTCATGGACTCCAATAGCCTGTCAGCAAGGGATCAGAGAGTCATCTGTGTAAATTACTGTAAGTCAGTGGTAGTGGCAGTCAGGCCTCAAGAATACAACTGAGATTTAAATAGTCTCTGTGATAATAGTGTCCAGGGTTTTGTGTAGGTTGTCTGGAGGGGAGGAGAAGTCCAGGCTAATAGGTGATTTTTTTTTTTTATCTTTGCCTGAGCGACATAATTATTCTTCAAGCCTCACATTTATTGAAATGCAAGTCAAAGTCAAACAAATAGTTTAAAAGCACAAAATATGACTCTCTGGGTTTAGAAGGCAATAGAGGTTTATTTTATTAAACCACTCTGAAAAGTAAAAACAAATTTAAGTACAACTCAGAACAACATTGGGAAATGACTGACATAATGTTATATAGCATCCTCTCAGCTCTTGTCTTTTGTGTAAGTCTGCTGTGTGATTCAGCTTTCATTCACCCTGCCTACACTGTGTGGGACTGGAAAACGGCAGCCCTTAAAAGTAATCATTATTACAATATAACAAATGGGGGTTTGGGAGGAGAGGGGGGAAAGGAAAGCAGCCATGTACAACTTATTCAAGTTGATATTTCTCCTGTCTTCATTTAAGTGTTGCCTTCCTTATAGCAAATATAAAAAATATTGAAATAAAACATATTGAAGGTGCAATTTTTAGACAAAGCAATATTTTTTTGGACTACATTTTTTCCCTACATGCTGAAAAACTAAAATCAAGTAGTTTAAATGTCTGGAATGAAAAAGCATAGCTTGTACCCATTCTACAGTTCTGATTAACAAACATGTACATTTAATAAATATAACCTTTATTTAATGGCAGGCTAGATTTTTTTTAAAATTAGTTTAACTGTAGTTTGAATTCAGCCTATGAAATCTGTCTTGTTTTATTAGAATAAAAGTGAGGGGTTTTTGCTTAAATTTCACACCTGTCAGGTTTTGTTAAAAATCTAAAAGCTTCCTGGGTTTTTCATGCAACTAAGGAATGACAAGTAGGTCTAAGATCCCTTGTAACAGGTATTTATTATCTTCTTATATTAAAAAATTGCTTTAAACTTAACTTTGAGTTTTACAAAACATTTCTGAAAAATCCTTGCTTGGAATGCAGGTATGTCAGGCCATTTTGACCAATTTTTGATATGCACTTGAATTAGTTAGTGGGTAGAATTAATTGCTATTTAAGACGCGAAAGAGGGCAAGAATTTATCCCCCACTGGAGATTTGTCTACATGTATCCTACTTTATAGTTGGGTTTTCCAAGGTTTTTACTGTAGCTAAAGCCTCTATTTCACAATTCATATTCAGGAAAGCTCCTGACCAGGTTTAAAATGCTTGCTTAACAGCTGCTAATACAGGCACCTAAATCTATATGCAAGTATTTTCTCAGAGAGCATTGTACTTTCTTAGTTGTTTTGAAACTTTGCAGAAATCACAGTAAGTAGCTGAAATTTTGCTTACTGTCTCAGCAGCTTAAACTGGTTACAGTTATTTTATCTCTCTTCAAGTGTACATACAGATATGTTGATAATAAAATATTAGAGTATATCCAATATGAAGAATGGTGACATAGCTCTCAAATTCCCATGACCCCAATAATACCTCCCTGATTTAGATCACTTTAAACAACTGACATGTGGGCAAAGTTTCTTTTTTCCCACACATGTCCTTCCGAGCCAGGTGTAGGGCTCTGTAGGTGCCTTTTATTATACTCAACTCTGTCTAATGCAGTTCTGCAGGTCCATTTGTCTTGAAGACTGTTTCAGGACGATACTCATCATGCCTCCAGAAGGAGGTCAGTGCATCACATATGCTGTGTCCTCTCCATCTGCCTAACAGTTTGCAGCGGCTGCACCACCCTCTTAGGAGAGGCCTTGCTGAGCACTAGAAGAGTCCTTTGTCTCTAGTGTTTCTCATTTAGATCAACAGTAGCAAAAGTAGTTAAGCAAATCTGTAAACTTCAGAGTTCTTCTGAGTTTAACCTTCCTCTGAGCGTCTTTGCTACATATGTGATATTTTGGCTTGTATTTGGCTGGATCAATACAGCTAAGCTGGAACTCTGCATAGCTTCTAAAACTGACCATTTTCTGGATGGTTTTCTGAGGAAAATGACAGTCCATGGGAAATATAACAAAATTTGTGATCCTGCTGTATTAGTTTAATTTACTAACCTAAAATTCTTGTACTTACATTTCACTACTTCAGAAAAATTGTGAGGATCAGATTTTTGGCTTCTGTGTGAAAGGTCTCATGTTTAAAATGAAAAATACATTTAGATTCACTTTCTTTTTGACCTACACTGTAAGTACTGGATTAAATTTTAAACATGCTTATCTTTCTCTCACTTTGCCATAAAGGTATTTCAATTTACCTACAGTTCTATCTTATGATTAACTTCAGCTTTACTAAAAAAAAAAAAAAAGAAGATTTCCTCTACCAAAAGGAAAAAAAACTTTAGCAAAATTATGCAACCTCCACCTGTTGTGGAGGTGGATAGAGATTTAATTCTGGATGAGTGAAGAGGGAGTTCTGTACTTTAATATTATGTTTAATTTACATGACAATGGTATAGGACCTCAGATTCCCATCTGCTTGACAAAGAACAAAAAGAGTGTCTTCTGCTTCAAAAACGTTATAGTTTAAGATAAGAGTGTCATCTCCTGTCCTGCACAGTAGATGACCGGAGATTGGGACCGGTCTTTAATTTTCTGTCCTAAGAAAAAAGTATTAACAGCAAACAGTTTAAACCAAGGATTAAAACCAAGGAGAGGACTTGGATTGTAAATTCAACTCTCCAGCCTGTTGAATTTTCCTGCTTAAACTGATTCTTAAATTTTTGTTTATAGAATATAATGGAACTTCACACAAAAAAAGGCATCTCTATAACAGTACCTACAGTCCTGAGAAACCCTTAGGTGTCCAGGTACTGCTACAAGAACTATAGCTCTGTGTTGACTTTGTCAAAAACTTCCACTGATTTATTTATTTATTCATTAATTCATTCTTTCCTCTGTTTTCCTCTAAGAGGTTTCCTGTGTGACAAGTAGTGACAGACTGAGAGGCAGAAAGACTGGAGTCTTCCCTTTTCCCTGTAAAAGGCATGATGCAATGAGTAGATGAGTTTCCACTGCTGAGGTTTTGTGCCTTGTGTCAGATCTATGAAGTTAAGTACTCAAGGTCAGAGGGTCTGTTTCCACGTAGGCAGATGTAATTCCATTGATTTGATATTGTCAGCCACACTTGTTGGTTCTGAGAATACCCATGGTAACTGATTAGATGAGATGTCAACTGAGATCTGGACAACCATCTTCTGGAAAATGACTCAGTATTACTCATTTTATGAAGGCAATTGAACTCAAATAGGGATTTTCAGGCATTCTGAGATAAGCTGCTGCATTTGAATTAGTGTATAGAAAATCAAAGAAAGGCTGAAAATCTCTGCCAAAGACACTGCCTGCCATGGAAAGGTGAGGTTCCATTACTCCTCAGGAGTGATGGGAGCTCAGATTCTCAGAAAGGCAGGCAAAGCCAGTACTGTCACCATCCAGGGCTGTCCCACTGTCCCTGAGCCAGGAGTGCAGAGCATGCCTGTGAAAGCAACCAGCATCAAATACAAACCAGCATTCACCCAGGAAATCCATGGTGATAAGACAAGTCAAAGGTAAAGCCAGGAAGTCAAAGCAGAAGCTCAGAATCAAAGTATGGATCAAGGAGACACAAGATGGAGCACAGTTAAGGCTACAAAGCTGCTGAGGAGCATCTCAGGTGGGGACCAAGCACAACAGTTTTGACTCCAAAGCAGCTCCCAAGAGGAGAGCCTCCTCTGGGGCTCTTCCAGGTCTTGATGTACTGCATAACTGACCGGTGACCTGGCCTTGGGCATGGCCATCTAAATTCGTAGAAGGAGAAAACTGTGCTCCAGACCTCTAGCATGCCCTGCATCTTGTGTCTCAGTGATGCAGAACACCAAATGAATTGACTAGGAGAGGTCCTGGACTCCTGGGTGCAAATGAAAATCCTGGCTCTATACTGACTCTATGGTGGACAAGACCTGGGCATGCTTTGGTCCCTTTCCTTGCTACATCTTCTAAAATATCTTTATATGCACTTCTGCCAAACTCCTTGATTTCAGACACTAAGAAGAAGGGAAGGCACAACAGACTAGCTTGGCAATGTTGTCAAGGTAAAAGTGACTCCTTTCTATCCATTGAGAAGTCACACAGTCTGATGATGGTAGTTGAATGTCCCTTTTTCTTTCACATTAACAATATTGTAGCTTCCATGTTTTAAGGTGTTCTGGGTTATTCTCAGACATATTAAAATGTGTACTGAACCAAGGGCAACATGTGGCACTGCGATGGAAACATTGGCATAATGGAATATGTAGATTATACCCAGGTATGAATTCAGGCCCTTGTGTCCTTCTCATATCTTTTGGAGTGTTTCAATCAGGTTTCAAGTATTTTGCTATAGCGGGAAATACTGTGGCAATATACATGTGAACTGCCTGGTGCCACCTGGCCTTATGGAGCTCAGTGGTCCAGTGGTTTATATACTCTTTTGTTTCTGAGTATGCATGTTACTATAGGGGAGATAGTAAGATGTTCTGATATCTTGTCCTTCCCATCTTCCCAGAGTATCTCTGGCTTTTCTGGATTCCTGCTCACCTCATGAGGGTGGACTTTGCCTTCAAAAGGCTTGCACTGCTTAGCCATGGGCAGCCTCTTGACTGCCTCAGAAAAGTGCCTGTGGAGGCAGATGCCCATTTCATTCATTTTGCAGCTCTTTCAGGGAATGTAATTTCTGGCATTCTCTTACTAAGGCTTAATGAGAGCACTCCTGGCTAAGGACAGCTTTGACAGGATGGCTTTCAAACACACTGAAGCAGAATGCATTGGACACTCCAGTGGAGCTGGCAGAGGCAAGCATGTTTGTTGACATCAGGAACAAGCTACGCAGATACCTTTAAATTCTCACTTTGCTTGTTTTGCTCTAGTCCTTCTGTCTTTTTTTAATGTCAAACACCTGAGAATGAATTATTCTACTCTAAATTTAATACCTATGTGGGTTTGTTTTTTTGTTTTCAGTTTGGCGAGGGGACTTTTTCCAAGTTACAAAAATGTAATTATTCTTATACCCTTAATCCTTACGACTTTGTTGAATGAGCAAGGTAGTTACAAGAAAAAAAAATAGTGTAAAATATTCAGTATGTTTACATGCACTGTTCCTTTGGAAGCAAAATTTGCCAGGACAGGGGATGAAATTTAATGCAATTTAGTAAACTTGGCTGTCCTTGGATAATGAAATTCCCAAGTCAAGGGGAAGCAGAAAAAATTCAGAACACTGATTCTGTAATAGAAGATTGTAGAGCTAAAGCATTTTGTAGCATATACACTAAAGTTTAGAAAGTCTGAAGAAGTCATTAAACATCTTGTATTCTTACTTTTCATATAGTTAGGGGAAATTTTCCTTTCTTGTATTATTATACTTTTGAGTGGAAAACACAAAATTTTTATTAAAAAATAAAAAGGCAATAAAAATATTGTTTAAACATTTGCATCTATTTGGAATTCAGTACAGGCTTTAATAATCAAGAGTTTGTAGCCTGTCTGTGAGTTAGAGTTGTTCATTCTTGTTTCTCCTCCCCATATAGAGTCTCATAAACTGATTTATTCATTCTGGAACTTTCTCTTTGATAAGGAAAATAGAATGAGTTTCAAAGCAGAGCTTCTAGCCCTTCAATCTTTGTCATGGCTCCTCCTTGAACTTTAATTTTTCAACAATCTTTCTAGAGAAGGAAGTATATTCTTGCCACATATGAAAGCATATTTTTCCATCCTCATATTGGAAATTTCCTTTGTTTATGTGTCCTGGGATTGTTTTAGCCCTTTGGACAGTGTCAGTCTAGGTTTTTATGCTCAGATTGTTCAGCGTGATCCTCAATCTCTTTTTAGATGGCTATCTAGGTTACATTCCCCTCACTTGTATGTATAAGCTGCATTTTGAGCTTGTATTTATCTGTCTTGCTTTTTATTTAACCTGCTTAAGCACTGCTTAACACTATTCTCTTTATCAGTGACAGAATCTGTTCACTGTTCCCCATCCTTAACACTGTGATCTACAAATCTTATCTGCCACAATGTTGTGTTTCCTTCCAGGTCATTGAGAACAGTGTTACTCACCTCAGAATGAAACCCCAATCCCTGGAGGGATCCCAAGAAGCACACACTTGAAGATTATTCATTTACAGTTATCTTTTGAGATCTATCAGCTCACTAGTTTTTAATCCATTTACCATGTGAAGTTTTAAGTCAAACACATTCTTCTCTGCTGATGTTAGATCAATGCTGTTATCTTTATCGACCAACCTTCTCTATTATAAAGAGATACTAATTTAGCTGAACAATCTCTATTTCCATTATTTCAATCAGAAGGCATTTAATAAAATTAACTTTGCATAGTGGTGCAGTGAGGACACTCCAAAGAAGATGCTGCCCCATGTCGGTGGGAGCAGACTCCCACATCATTGAATCCCTGTTTTCCAACTGGCAACAGACTCTGTGATAGACAGATAGTAAATCTATCAGCCCCATCACAAGTTTTCTGACTTAATCCTGCCTTTGCTGCCTTTAAAGTGGCCAACAGAGTGGGAGTCTCTGAGATGTAAGATAGATTTAAGGTAGAGATTGAAGCCCCATGCCTAAGCACCTCAAGTTTCTCCTGTTCTTGCTTACTCACACAAAGCACACGGATCCTGCTACATCTGATGATGGCAGCAAAACCACTCCTTTGTCAGTGATGCACGGTATCAGCCTAAAGGCATGAAGTACAGAGACTGGCTAATAAGTAAAGGAAGAGGATTAAGCTATTATCAAGAGCCCAGAATCTGATCTGCAGAATTAATGCATATGCTCCAATAGATAGACCAAAGGACGTTTTGCCTGGATAGAGACTGTGAGATAATCATAATTTAAATATGCAGCCCAGGTGCCTTAAGCAGCATGAGTCTGAATAAGCAGAACTTACTTTGACCTTGAGAATTGCAGAATTTGATTCTTGACTGTTAATAAATTTTTGTTAAATGCTCTTTCCTGTATGTTGCTGTGCATACTAGTTCAAAACAGAAAGTGTTAAAGGTCTGGTTCAGATGTAAGCACAAGAGTAGTGCAGTGCTGTCCGTGAGACTTTATCTGTCATCCACGCATGAGTGGTCTGCTGGAGCAGAGGGAAAATGTTCAGCTTCTTGTAAGATCAAGTGTTACGACAGTGTGTGACTCCCAGTGAGCTGTAAGTTTAGTCACTCTGGCAAATATTTCTCTTCTGGTACCCATTTCAGGACAGCTATTGATTTCACATATTTCAAAAGCTTTTTCTACTGTAATTATGATTGTACTTTCTTGTTCATTTGAACATAACATGAAATAGATATTACCAGGACAAGCAAAAGTAGAGATAAGATATCCTTATTACTTTGGCAATTAACTTCCATGTATTAATATATGGCAAGTGTATTCTATTATAAATATCTTATAATGCTGTGACTTACTAGTGTTTGGTTAACCACATACTATTTTTTGCTTAAAAATTGATTGTACATGCAAACAGGCTGCACACTGTCTCTTACTTGCCCACAAGTGATTGTTCCTCAGGAAGCGAATATACTGTGCTTGGGGTTTTTTTTTGTCTCAGTAATCTCTTTCTTTTGAGATCTCTGGCACTAAAATCTCCTTCTTTATACATTCTATGGATTAAGTCTTCTTTTCCAGCATGACAAACTTTAAATAACTTAATGACTATATTATAAATTGCCTGTATTATAAATTGCCCATATTATAAATAACAATGCATAGTCCTCCTTGAACACTAAGAATGTAAATCAGCATTACTCTTACTGTTTGTAATATTAGAAAAAAATCCACAATTGAATTACAGCCTTATATTCCGCCATGGACCATGAAATTAGTGGGTAATAGAAACATACTGAAACTCCTATCCTTTAAAAAGGATCAGGACTAGAAATGATCAAAAATATGGTTTTATAATATTGCTGTCCATGTGCAGCCTGACTTATTGTTGCACTACATAGAAGAGAAACAGCTGTAAAGTAAAATTTACATTTTATGTAGGCTGGTTATTGGATAGTGTAAA
The DNA here is from genome assembly GCA_035041345.1 of Poliocrania exsul. NCBI lineage: Eukaryota > Metazoa > Chordata > Aves > Passeriformes > Thamnophilidae > Poliocrania > Poliocrania exsul. The sequence continues at coordinate 50,605,466 of JAWWLZ010000001.1, read as the reverse complement.
GATTCTACATTTGGTCTTTAAATAGTAAATATAAACACAAAAAAACCTACTGGGTAATCTCCTATTATACTTTTTTCCATTATTTATGATAACTTTTATGTGTATGTTATTGACTCTTACTGTGATAGAAAGGACTTGCAGAGAATTATAAGGACTAAATCAGGTTCATTTAGAGGGTGTAACTCTCAGATAACACATGACCTCCAAGACAGTGTTCCAAAAGTATATAAGGATAACCATACAGAGGAATGCCCTCCTTACTGCATCTTGCACCACCCTGATCCCTCGCAGGGTCAGCCTCAATCCTGCTTCGCTTTATAACAGCCCAACTCCTGACACAGAACCATAAGGTGTCCATCAATGCAAAAGCCGTACATCCAGAGGGGTGGGAAGCTGGGGCCAATTGCCACTGAGCAAGGCTGTCAGGTGTGAGGCATATGCAGCCTATGGGCGAGCACTGACTCACGTAGCATGGTGTGCATTTTATATTTCACTCCCTTGTATTAAAGCAGAAGACTATGAAATCCTCATCTGGGAGAAGAGCAACTTTTGTTCTCTCCTCCACTCCGTGATTTCAACAGTGCAGTACCATACTAAGGGAAGGAACTCTTCACTGATGGGGATGAAGAGTCCAGAGGGCTTCTAGCTGGGGTTAAGCACCCATCTGTTAGATACTAGGTTGAGTGTCCATGCTGAGGCCACTCTAACTTCAACTCCATCCTTGCTTTACTCCTAGAAATGTTCCCTGGAAACACCTTATTAGTGGTATGAATAAGAAGCCAACTGGGACCTACATGCAGCTTACTTGCCTTTGATCAGCACATCTTACTAGAATCCAGCATGGTCTTTATTACTCTTCCTCATCCTTTTGAACCTGGTTTGTTTTCTTTATTTTGGCCTCATTTATAGGACCTGAGGTAATTGTCATCTTTTCTGTACACATAGTAGGCACCATCTAATAAGTCAATAGGAATTTCTTTCTTATCTCTGGAACCCCTTTTTTAACTTTAAACAAGTGCTATTCATCTCTAGAGCAGGTGTGATCTGTCTCTGATGTTTTGTTTTGTAGGTCACTGTTACTCCAAAGACTAACTTTGTAGCTATTATTTTTCATACATATCTGAAAAAAGGTGTAGTCAGGGCTTTACTTTAACCTGCTAACATGAACAAATGAAACATCAATCCTAAACATTAATGGGTATAAAATATTTAATTGTTTTTATAATATCTGCAAAGCATTAGCTGGTTGCAGGGTTTCATCAAAGCTGAGGTACACAGAAAATGTGAAATAAAAAAAACTAGAGAAGGAGGAGTAACTTTGATGAAATCATAAAATTCAGTGTGCATGTATCTAAGGCAAATTCTAGCAGGCAACTAAAGAGGATAGAATCAAAATACAAATGTTAAAAATAATACTATGGGATTTGATGCTTCTATTACTCTTTTTGTCCATGGCTCTGAAAGTGCTTTCTGCATAGTTATTCTTGATCTCTTGAAGGAGAAATTTCCTCACAAGTTAGCCCAAGTAAACTGAGACACTGAGAAGTGATTTGTCCAAGTTCAAACATGGTCAGATAACAAAAGCAGCAACTCTACAAGCTGAAATTCTCCAACAAGAGGGTTAGAAACTGGGAGAAGGCACAGGCAGGACAGCTGACCTGTAGTCACAAAAAGAATATTCCATACCATATGATATTCTACTCAGCAATAAAAGCTCAGGGAAAGGTGGAGGAAAGGGGTCGTCCATGGTTATGGCATTTGTCTTCCCAAGGAACTATAACAGGTGATGGAACCCTGCTTTTGTGGAAATGACTGGACACCTACCTGCTCATAGGAAATAGTAAATAAATTCCTTCTTTGCTTTGCTTTGCTTTTGTGGGTAGCTTGTGCTTTCCTATTAGACTTTTATTGCAATGCATGAATCTTCTCACCATTCTTTATCTCCACATCTCACAAGAGAGGAGATTGAGAGAGTGGCTGTGTGGGTGTTTGGCTGTTGGCCCGTTACAATCCACCACTGTCATGTGCTTTCAGTGACAGTGTCCTGCTCCAGAGATAGATGCAGACAAAATCCAGTCAGACCCTGGGATTTCAAACTAAAAAATACACATTTTCAAAGAATTATAGACTAAGAGAAAGGCAATGTTTTCCTAAATAAACCATGAAATATTGTCAAAAAATCTAGGTAAAGTAAGTTTGTTCCTATCAACTATCTAAGTGGAATAGTCAACCCATCAAACCCATTATGTTTTAATCAACAGTATCATGATCTTCTGCTAGACGTTTTCTATAGAGGAATTTGAGCATAACAGAGTGTTTTCTGGACCAACAAGTAGAGAGTACTCTATAGATATGATTCATGCACTTGGAATAAAGTCCTATTTTCTCTGTTCTTTTAAGTACAGATAAATAACAAGAAAAAATCTATAATGAAGCAGTGTCACTGATCTAGGTTTTATCTGAAAACACAATGTTTGTATGGCCAGACTTCATGAACGCAGATTTGGGCAGGGCTCTCCCCACGTGGGTGTGCCCTTCCAGCCTGTGCAGTGGATTTTTTAGG
>JAWWLZ010000001.1:50547092-50591314 GCA_035041345.1 Poliocrania exsul | reverse complement strand
TAGTTAACTACTTCTTTTGTTAACTAATGGCATGGGGAGTTAGTGGCAGGGAGAGAATTTACATCAAAACTGCAACAGTGCCTCAGGTTCTTGTTCTGTGTGGCAAAACCAACTCACAGGTCTTGAACTGTGTTTTTAAAGCATGATTTGTGTCAAATTCACATAGAGTTTACTTTGAAAAAAGCATTTATTCTAGGCTTATTATGAAACATAGGTTCTGCCTGGGGAAACAATCTGTCGGCAGATCTTGCGTGTTAGACGCAGCAACGCGATGCACACACAGAGACAGGGGTATCCTTACCTGCAAGGGGAACATGTAAGAGGTGACCCAATGGTCTCCATGTCTCCCATCTGCCTTTGCATTGGTGCTGTCTGGCTGGCAGTGGACCATGGGTTATTTCACTGTAAAACCCTTAAACAACTGCTGCAATGGGAGATGTGGCTAACAGGCATCAAAAAGTTGTAGTTCATGTTACTTAAAAGCATAGCATTGCTGCAGAGAGACAAATCTTGGGTATACGTAGAGGTATTCAGGTCACTCCTAGCAGTGCAGTCTAATTAACACCATAAAAATAAATTATAACATAGATGTAACCAAGGCCTCAGGAAGGAGCAATGGGAGAAAAGCTGTGTGCAGGGGAATAACCTGGGAGCAAACAAACAGAAACTCTTCCTGCTACTGCTCCAGGGACCAGCTGCAAAGGTCAGGGTTGCACTTTTGCTGTCCTCATCCCATCCACCACAGAGCAGGCAGTCCAATCCGTATGGGAAAGGACTGACGTGTATGGATGGACAAATGCCAGAGTAGTGATGGTGGATATCAGGAACAGCGGTTGCCATTGCATGCATTAAAGCTCTGGGCTTGGCTGTTCTCCCCACTTGTACATAACCAATCGCTCTTTCATATAACTAGTATTTCACTTCTGAAATCGTTATGCTCTACTGGAAATCACAGCATTTTTCTTATGTTGATATTTACTTTCATATTTTCTTCTATTTCTGTACCTATTTCTTCAAGCAGGTTCCTGCCAGCAGCTATTGCCACAACATTATCTGTATAATAAACAGGTGGATTTAACTCTAGAGTCCTTTGTTTCAGCAACTGAATGCTGGTATCTGGGCTTTATTAGTGGAACTAAAATGGACTCTAAAGTCTTTGCTTTCAATGAATTTTATGTTTCTCTGTTTGGTTTTGAAATAGGCTGTCTCCCAGCAGAGGAGAGAGCAGTGCAGCTTCAGAAAGCTTCTGGAAAATTTTTTTGTATTTAAAACTGAATTTTTAGAAAGGTAATTTCAAAACAATCACCAGGAGATGAAAGATCCTTTTCTTTCTTGTAAAAGTTTTTAAATTAAACTAAATCACAACTAGACTGCCCAGAAGGAGTCCAATAACCAGACTCTTCTGGAAACTATTTCAGACCCTATTTACTGCTTACAAAAGGGTTGATGTGGTTTCTGTGTTTGTCTCTACAAAACAAAACAAACAAAAAAACCCCAACCAACAAAAAATCCCCAGCTTGTTTAGTAGAAAATATGGAAATTTGATTAAAGGTAATCCCAGTGACATTATAAATATTATAAATTTTATAAATCCCTTGACACTTCCCACATCGGAATGTGTAATTTGAATGACACATTCACACATAGAAATACACAGGTTTAACAGGATCAGTCAACATTTGTGACAACAAAATGATCATATATCTGTCTCGGAAACAAGGACCTCTGACAACATCAAAATCATGCACAAAGAATGTAAATTCAGACCTGTCAATGCAGCACTTGGCTACGGAAGAGAGAGAAATGTGAAAGGTAGGTAGCAAGTGGATCTGAGTGGTTCGAATTGCTAATGCATTTCAACATTTATTGTTATGTTTCTGTGTTTTCAAATTGACTGGAATTTTGTTAACTATCAGCCCAAAGGTCTCCAAACTAGCTGCTCACATCAGCCTGAGTTTTGCAGACAATTTCATTTAAAGCCCCCAAATAAAGTCATATCAGCTGCTTTGGCAAACCCATATTTTGGAACCATGACTAAGCTAGAGATGGGCCTAAACCAATGGCATGAGGTTCAAAAAGACCAAGTACCAGTCCTACACTTTTCCAAAATAACCTCATGCAACATTACAGGCTGGGAGCAGAGTGCCTGGGGGTGCTGGTTAACAGCCGGCTGAACATAAGCCAGCAGTGTGCTTGTGCCTGTTGTGGTTCAGATCTTTTAGCTGAAGTTTTCTGTGCTGCCATGAGGTTTTGGGAGGGGTATGGTGTGCAAAGACGCATGGTCCCAGGCAGCAGCACTCCTGCAGCAGCCCCAAGCCAGAGCAGCCACCTGGGGATAGGGAGGCTGCACTGCCCCACTGCCAACAGCAGCACATCATGCCGGCCACCACTTGGATGCTGACAGCAGAAGTGGGGCAGGGGCAGTTGGCAGGGGAGACAGGACCCTTGAAGCCAAAACACTGTGGGAACTGAGATGAAATCCCTTGCAGTGAAGGCCCCACAAGAACTGAGGCAACTAAAATAAGCCAGCAGTTCTGTTTTGCTCTCTTGTTCCTGGTATCACAGCTGCCACTGCTCTCTTTCCTGACATGGAATGCACCCTCTTGGTCCTGGGACTGCAGTTGAGTGGGAATCACCAGCAGCTGTAGGAGACCTGCTTTGCACTCCTGTTCTGGGTATCCCTGCTCTCACCATTCCTGCTGCTGTGCCACATCAGCACCTGCAGTGCTGGCTCCTGCAGCCACCCCCTGCCTCCTCTGGCAGCTTCCTGCCACAGCTAATGTTTTCTGCTGCTTTTTGACCTTTGGTGCAGCTGCTACTTTCTGCAGCTTTTTGATATTTTTTCATTCGGGACCCATCAGCACTGCCCCACCACCACTGCAGCCACACTGAGGAGACTTGGGACCCCACTTTGTGAACGTCTTCACCTGTCACCCACCTGGCATAGCAGGAGCTCTGCCCCAGTTCCACTGTGATCACGTGACCACACTGGGACTGTGGTGTTGCCTTGGTGGTGCAGAGGTGAAAGAGTGATTTTTGGGCGACATTTTCTAGGTTTTATTTTTATTTTTTTTAATTGAAATCTGTCATTCATTCATCTTTCAGTTATTAAAGGAGATAAATAAAGTGGATGATTGAAGTACATTTAGAAGAATAAGACTGCACCAACTACACAGGGACAGAAGAAAAATGCACTGGCCAAGGCAATACAGCAGTTTTATTTTTCTACCTGCAGCACTAGTTAAAAGGCAAGGGAACTATCATATGTTTAGCATTATAATTGGAACTATAGCTCTTGAAAGCACTAATTATGCCATATTTCTATAGTGCTGAACTCTTGGTTAGCTGGAACACTAACAGCATCATTCCCTGTAGCAGTGCTCTCTTTGTGGTATTATCTTTCAGGAATTAGAGTTTCTTGTTTAATTTTACTGTGTTAATAGATATGGATTAATTTTGAGAAACGCAGACAGAGGTAATGAATTAGAATACAAAACCTCGCCTCATTTTGGAGATAGTCACGAACTTGATGCAAATCATTGTGTTATCATAATCAGCTTTTTTTCTAATCAGTGGTTTTACCCAACTTAGTACTTGAAGATCAAGACTGGACTCAAGCTCTTTATTTTTTCTCCTTATGAACCTACATGTTCTCATACTCTTGGCTATATGCCCAGCTTAAACAGGAAGGAGGAGAGTTCCCAATATAGTAATTATGTTTTTCTCCCTGGAGAGAACAACACTGGATTTACTGTTCCCTCCTCTCAGTGAAACAGGTCTAGAAGTCATATGTCTCATTTCTTGAGTATGTTTATTACTCACTAAGCTCTAATGTAGGGTAAATATGAACAAAGTAGGAATGAGACAGAATTTATGGTATCCCACACTGCATCAGGTGGAATGGGATCATGCTCTCTCTGATGAAAGACAGTGAGAAGGCAAAAGCCCAAGGGCAGCTTCTGCCAAACCTGTTCCTGTTTGTGCATGATTTGACCACAATGTAATCCCACTCTGATTCATGAAAAATAAACCTTGAGATTAGGAGGGATTTAAAACTGTAAATCATAGAGTGTAATTAATCTGGCAAAACACAATGCCTAAAGCTGAATTTCTCTATTCAGCTTCCTTTTTAAAGTGATGAGGGAAAAAGACACCAAGGCATGACCTTTCTTAAAGGTAGATGTCTAAAGGCTATGTAATTAATTCTGCCTGAAATGTCCAGGTTTTCTCTGCCTGTTGTAAAACACATGAGGTTGACAAACTCAAGTATAGGCTAAGATGGGATGAGTCCAAACTGGTGTTACAGACATGTATTGGTTCTTCTTTCCTGAGAGAGGTGCCACAGGAATCAGAGAACAAAGAGCCACCAATATGCTCTTTCCCTGGAATTTTCTACTGGCTGCTTAAGCTATCCTAATCCTTACATAGCCATTAAAAAAAAAAAAAAAAAAAAGAGAGAAAAACCAAAATCATCTGTTGACTATGGATTAATCAGCCTCATGAAAATTATCACACTGATCTGCTTTTTAGGGCATTCAGAGCAAGTCATGTAAATCTTAGCACACCCTGGCGTCTGATGTCAGCTCCATGTGCAGTACAATTGCTTTCAGATAACCTAGCTCATCACCTGGGAGTGTAGTGTAATTTAAATGATGCATGTCTTTTAGTCTCATGATGACTTACCCATACTGATCTTCCCAAAGGGGACTCTTCAGCGGGTATGTATCATGAGCTGTGATGTCACTGATAACTTTTCTAATTGTACAGCCTGAAATAGGTTGATAAAATACTAGATTTATAGATGTTGTTGCTTTGTTCCCAGCTTTCTCATCTATAATTTCCATCTGGTGAGCAGAAAGGAAATTTGTTTTCCTCTAAATATGTCAGGCTGTTAAAAGTATGTTGCTTATGATCTTGCACATAAAAGGCACATTTAACATCCGTAAAATGAACAATGTACCACCAATCCTTTTGTGTGAGACCAGCTTAACCAAAATCTTTTGTTGTACTGAAATTCATCTGGGTTCTTTAGGGAGAGATACTTTTGCATTTAGCTTATCTGGGTTGCCCTGGTTTGCCTAGTATATTTGCACTGTCATACTGAGCATGGTTATCACCACATGAAAAATGCCAGGTTTAAGTGTTACAGGATACTAATTTTGATAACTACACTCATTTATGTATTAGAAATGAGGCCATGCTGCAGGAGTGGAATTCAGATCTAATGGAGGTTTTAAGTCTTGACTCTCTTGAGGTCACTGGTGAAACTGGTTGCCTAGGGCCAGAACTGTAGTGAGGGCTTTGCATTTGGTCCTTTATTAAGACAGCTGGGAGCAGAAGTTGGATTATAGTACTGGTCTGGGCTCCTGGGATGGTTCACAGGGATTGGAAGAGGCCTTCCTGTAGGAGTCCTGTCTTCAAATGGAGGAATAATGCTTTGAAGACTGCCCTAACCATGCAAATCTCATTTTTCATAGCAGTCAGGAAACAGCAATGCCAAAAATTCCCCAAAAGCCCACAAAATGCTCTCATACATGCCTTGCAGTTATTTTTTCATTTACATCTTGGAACCACAGAAAAGAGCACTCCTTGATGTTTAATACTATATTTCATGTTCATCGAGTTACAGTAGAGCATTTCTGATACCGGAAAAACTATTAAGGACATATTAGCTACATTAGATATTGGAATTCACAGAATAGGTAGAAAACAGAATTGGACCACACAGAAAATAAGGAAAAGTAGGAAACATTCAGTTATATTTTTCATTATCAAGCTAGTTCAAAAGTCCTAGAGCTATAGTAGGGGCATCTTCTTTCTTCATCCCGCTGGGGAGCTGGGATGAAAAGACGAGAGGGCAATGCTCTGCTCTCACTCCTTCAGGACAAACTTAGATCAGATGACACATCTAAGACTGTCTGAACCTAAACCAAAGAGGTCATTTCATAGCACTTGATTTGCTCTTCAGCAGCTCTGCTTTGTAAAACTGACTCCTGGGTCAGGATTGCTTCTTGCTTGGAGTGTACCTTTTTGCTGTATCAAATGTGCATGTTTGGTATGGCATGCCTGAGATAGGTTTCATCCCTCTCATACCTCTATCGTCTTTTAATGATGCATCTGGAACTTCTGCTCTGCCTTGTGGCTGGATTACCTGAGCTGAAACATATAATGACACAGACACAGACTAGCCAGGGATTCAGAGAAAATAGCAGAACAGTGCCATGGACATCTGATGTTATCATTGCCAACCATATGACACCTCTAGGCATCTTCCCTCCCTGAAATAAGCTAAAGCTACAGGTTGACTTCAGCAACATAGGAGCTAAAATTCTATGTCTGCGTTGGGAATATGAGTAAAACATGACTGTGAGTATAGTCCTGGGCCCCTGACTCCAGCCTTCTCTTGTCACAGGTAATTCAGGTGCACTAGTTGACAACATCCTTTGGGTGGTTGGGATCCATTTGAAATTATATTCTTTCCATTCATTCTTATTAGCCATGCAAGAAAGTGCTTTCAGGACTTCACTGGGTAAGCAAATAGAACATTTTTTCCAATATGCAATTTTAATTTATTCCTTGGGCAGTCTATGTCGTCTTGGGCTTTTAAAAGCACTTCCTTCCAATTAAATAACTCTCTTTTTGATGTATTTGTAAAAATCAGTTGCATCATGTGTCTGTTACCTTTGTTTTGTTAAACTATCTGAGCATTAAATTTTCACACAAAATAAGCTCTCTATTTCTATGATTGATAAAACTGTTCTGCTCTGCACCTGCTTCAGGCTGAATTCCTCTTTCTCAAACCAGTCTACAAGGATTTCAAAGGTTAGATCTACAAGGGGAATTGGGAACTTTCAGGTATTTTATTCCAGGAATGGAATTTATAGTGTTGAATTTGGCATTAAAACTATTTTTGTGCTGGATGTGAAAGGTTGAATGAGCACAGGAATAGTGGGTTATATAAGTGTTCCAAGTGGAAGTGTCAAGAAAGGGAAAATTATGATACTTTATCCATTGTGTAAGATTAAGATGCCTACTTGTACTCTGAATATGTGCAGTTTTTTGCTGTCTCTTTCCTGGTTTAATGTTAGTCTTGCTCTGCAAGAATTTGAGGAATAAGTTTTCTTTTGCTTTAACATCCAAGACCACTGATTGAAAGCTTTGAAGCAATGGCCTGTTAGTGAAGAACATTGCTGACTGTAGGTGTCATTTAACTTTACACCTTTGCCAGCCATCTGGATTGTTTTGATTAGTAGTGTCAGCATGGTAAAAAAAAGCAAACATTTTCATGGCATAAGTCATTTTCAATAGATGACAAATTTGTCTTTTTGCCTGTATTAACTGCAGGAGACTAACACAAACGTGCATTTCAGAGATCAGAAGCTGTGTGAGGTGAAACGCACCCAACATAAGTCTTTGGCCGTAAGGCCCCTATCAAGGAAGACACCCAGCACTGGTGGAGAAGTCTCCTGGTTTATCAGGAGATGCTGTCTAACACTTGCAGAAGTGTTGCTTTAATAGTCCTGCTGTATATCTCACTGGTGTTGCATGCTATTGACAATTGTGTTTAATTCCATGCTTCTTTATCACAAATTGAAGATGGACATAATGCTAAATTAGATACAGTAGGAAAAAAAAGTCATTAAAGCAAATCAGAATAGTATACTGGCTGATATAACTATGGATTTATGTTTACTTCTGGAAAGCTCTTAAAGGCACTTTTCCAATATGTGCCTTATAAAAAAAATAATAAAAACACAACATGCAAGATTACTTGGAGACTAAACTCAATGTCTGATCTTTTTGCATTCTGTTTCTTAGGAAGTTTGACCCAGATGGTTGGTTGGTGTCCCCAGGAACTAGAAATCATCATGTCTTTCGAATTTTTGCCATATTGCAGAGGAGTCACTGCCTCCCATCCCCTTCTTTCTTCAAATGTCCTAGCAACAAAAAACTGTCATTAAACTTCAGATGTTGATGAGGGTTTGAAGAGAAAGAGAAAGCTCCCTAACTGCTTTTTCCTGTAGTGTCTTCACTGTTACATGGTACTTATATCCTTATCTTTCTCTCAGGTACCATAAGGTTAGACAAGTGTAGTCTGTGGTGGAAAGCGCTCTGGTCTGCTGAGCTGTGACCCTGCAAACCTAACTTGGCCCAATCTGTGCTCCAGTGCTAGTTCTCCAGCTGAGATAATGGAGAAAAATACAGCCATCATCTTGATAGAACAAGGAGTAATGGATTTAAATAGAAAGAGAATAGATAGCAAGCCAAACCATTATTTGGAGCACTTCAACAGGCTCCACTATCAACCAGGACTGTCATGGTATAACCAACATTTCATTTTATTCATCTTTGAGCCACAAGAGCACAGGCCTGCTGCAGTGAAGAGAAAACAAAATCTCCCACCTTTTGCTCCAGCACAGGCTGCTCAGTTTCGAGTTAACATCCACAGGACTCCACTCCAGCATGGGCTTCCCACAGGATCACAGCCTTCTTTTGGACATACAGCTGTTCCGGCAGGGAACTCCTTACTGGTCTGCAGGTGGATATCTACTCCTGGAGGGAAGGTGTTTTTAAGATTTGTTTTACTTCTCATGATCCTGCTTTGATTTTAATTGGTAATAAGTTTAATTAATTTCCCCAAGCTGACAGTTTTTCCCTGACAGTGATCAGTGAGTGATCTCTCTCTGCCCTTATCTCAACTTATAGACCTTTTGTTATATTTTCTTCTGCTCAGTTGCAGAGGGGAGTGATAGAGAAGCTTTGATGGGTACCTGCCATCCAGACAGAGTCAACCTACCACACAGAGGAAGGGAGGAATTGTCATACCATGAGATCCAGGGATTTCTTGGTAATCCCTCTGTAGTAACATAAGCTGTTTGTTTTTTTTAAGGAATGTGTCTTTAGAGTAGTATTTTCTATCAAGGACCAAACTCTTTGTTCATATGCAAGTAATGTTCTGCCATAAAATCTGCTCTTTGTTTTTGCTGTTTATTTGTTCTTAATTACTAACAGCAGCATGACTTAAATGTTCTGTTTCTTTTTCAGAGTGAGACTGGCTGCATTTAACCATAACTTGCAGGAAGAGAACAGTCAGCAAGTATACTTCCACTGGGGCCCACTGTTGCCAGAAAGGCAGGCTCAGAGTATGATTAGTTTTAGGGAACAGAAAGACCTATTATTCTACAAAGGGGTCAAGTTCTCTCTCCTACATCAAGTTATTCATTTCAGGAATAATTTTAAGAGCTTATAGTTCATGAAAATCCTGGAGAAAGAAAGATCTTTAATAAAAACCACAAAAAAGTGTGTTTAAAAAGGGGTGTTAAAAATTGCCTAACATTTTTTTGTTTTAAGGTATATTAATAGAACATACGAACCAAGAATACTCAGTGCAAAAGAAGACTCTTGGTTCTTAAGAAGTGCATCTGTATGCCTTTTCTGATGCACAGTATCTCTTCTGTTAGTGGTGTAGCTGTGTATAGGGCTGTACGTAACAGCTTCAGGAACTCAAAAGTTTAGCAGCATTTTAGGAAAGGAAAGCAGCCTCAGAACATTATTTCTGATGAAGTCATAAATTACTATACTTTCAGAGTAATTCTTTAATACTTCTTTCAACTAACTCCTGCAGAGAAAACTGCTGAATTCTTTTTGCAGTGATGGTACTAAAGCAAGAAAATTTGCTGCAAAAGGAAACAGATGATATAAGACCAATAAATGTCACCGGGGAAAAAAACCCACAAAACTAGAGACAGGGTTTTGGCCACACAACCTTTCTTCAAGTCTGAAATCTATAAGAATTTCAACTCTTGAAACTTCTTTTTCCTAGTCTATAAAAAGAAATAAAGTAGATTGAAACACATGGGAAAAGAGAAAATAAGGGTCGCACCATGTCACCGTGAGACTGTGATAAAAACACCATGCACCACTCTGTGTATCCACTGATCATGTTTGAAAGGCTGTAGTAACTGGCAGGGTTTCCAGAGGACTGAAAGAAAGTAAACACCACTATACTCTTTGAGAAGGTCAAGGAGGACAGTTTGGGAAACACCAGGATGGAAAGCCTCACTTCAGTCCCTGGGAGGATAATGGAGCAAATAATTCTGAAAGCCATATCCAAACACACGAAGTACTAGCGGTGATTGGGAGTCAGCATGGATTTACAAAAGGAGAAGGGTGGTTAATCAATTTCATACCTTCTGGGATAAGAAAACTGGGCTGGTGTATATGGAGAAACCAGTGGATGTTTTTTACCTTGACTTTAGTAAACCTGATGCAGTTTCTCATCATATCTCCATTTAAAAGATGATGAAGTGGAATTAAGTAGACAGGAAGGTGGGCTGATATCTGACTGAACTGCTAGGCTCAGAGGGTTGTGATCAGCTGCACAAAGTCCAGCTGGAGGCCAGTCATTAGTAGAGGAGTGCAAGTGTTGATACTACATCCAGTACAGACTAACAAATTCTTTAATGACCTGGAATTATGCAAAAAACAGCACCCTCAGCAAGTTTTGTGAAGGATGCAAAATGGAACAGAGGAGTGTGCTGCCCTTCAGAGAGACCTTGGTAATCTGGAGAAATAGGCCAACAGGAATCTCATCAAGTTCATCAAAGAGAAATGCCAAGTCCTGCCCCTGCATGGAGAACAATAAGCCTGTGCATCAGTACACAGTGGTTACTGAATCACTAGAGCCCACCTTTGCAGAAAAGGATTCAGTGGCTCTTCTGGACAAAAATGCAATGCTCCATTGAAACAAAGGCCAACCACCTCCCAGACTGCATTAGGAAGTGCATTGCCAAAAGGCCAAGGAATGTGATTCCTTGTTCTGAGCTCTACAGAAAAAGAGAGAGATGGATTTACTAGACCAAGTCCAGTGAAGGGCCATTAAGATGACTGAGAGACTGGAGCATCTGACAAATAAGACAGGCTGAAAGTGCTGTCATTATTCAGTCTGGAAAAAAAAATGTAAAAGGGAATTTAATCAATGTGTACAAGTGCCTGAAGGGAGGAAATTAAGAAGATGCAGCTTGACACTACCCAGTGATGCCAGTAAAGGGACATGAGGCAATGGCCAAAGCTGAAATATAGGAAATTCAGTTTAAACATCAGGAAAAGCAAGTCACTGTGGGAGGGATTGAACACTGGAAGAGGTTTTCCAGACAGCTTGTGGAGTACAGATCCAGGGATGTGTTCAAAAGCCAATTGACCACTGTCCTGATTAGCATCATGTTGCTCACTCAGCTCTGAGCAGCAGGGTTGAACCAGATGATCTACAGTGGTTTGTGCCAACTTGTCTGATTCTAAGAAATACAAGTATTTGTTAGAATAGCTTAAAATCTTAGCTGTGGTCAATAATTAAACATTTCTATCTTTTGTAGCTCGAAATAAGTATTTTGAAATATACAAAATCACCTTTTTCATGGTGATGACTTTCAATTTACTCTACTCCTAGTAAAGAGTGAAGTAATAAACACACAAAAGCCACTTTTCACAAAATATTTAAATATTTTACATTTATAATTCATGCTTTGTTTGAAGAGGTCCCGAGATACATTTTGGCTGCAATAATTGTTATTAATTGTAAGGAAAAGACATTATAAGACAGTATAGATATTTTCTACCTTTTCCTCCCCACTGCTCAGTGAAGGGAACATTTCATTTTAGGCATGATTTTTATTTCATGTTTTCAGTTAATACACCCAGTTATAAGTGATGATTTAACTTTTCCCTGCATATGTAGCCAGTGTCCAGGTTGCAGCTGATATCCTTCAGAAAAGAAAAATCCCAATAAAGGTTGTAATACTAGTTGTTTCTATCATGAAATGCTTTGTAATCCTTGTTGAATCAAGACAATTTAGGCTTTGTGTCTAACACAAGTTTTTTTTCAATTTCTGGAAAGATCATTGTCACAGACCATGATCTAGAAATCCACAAATCTAACTGTGTTCTCACTGAAGAAATGCATAGTAACCTGACCTTCAGTGGTCTTGTTCACATGCTCAGGAGAGGCATATGTTTATATATACACTGAATCAAGTCTTCTGGTGGCAACAGCTTGGGTGGAATAACTTTTTGAAGCCATCAGCTACAACCACACAGATGACAATATTAACTATGCAGTGCTTCCATCTCCCTTCCCACCTCATCTAGAGTCACGCCACGCAGTCTACCCAATGCTTCTATCCCTTCTTTGTTTTTTCTTTGCTTCATGTTGTAATTATTTGCCTGCTATCATTCTGTAATACCATTACCATTATGCAGTATAATGCAGTTGCAGAATATTGATGGTGCTCTGAGTCAACCCAGCAATTACTGTGGAAAGGCCCAGAAAGCTACTGTACATTATAAAAGCATTAAAGTGTGAGCACTATACGATAATGATGAAATTATCCTTATTTACTTCCTGCCACTTTCTGAATGTCACACACAAATTGAATACAAGATAATCATATTCCTACCTGGTCATTTTCCACCTTTAGTCTCTATATCAAGTCATAAACAATACTATCCTTTTGCTGCAGCAGTTGCGTAGGCTTGACTAACAAAAGCTTGCATAAAGAATTAAACATGTTAATATAGCAGAATACTTCTGGTTTTTTCCTTCACTTTTTGATGAACTACATTTTTATTCAAGCTCTAATACATGAATTGGTAGTGAATTCAGATTCCCATGCCAATGTAATCCTTGTCAGACAAGACTATTTTTTCTTTTTTTGATTGTTTGTGATGATGTGGTTGAAGTCAGCAGAATATGAATTGCCTACTACATAGCTGTATTCACATCACACTGAAGATAAGGACATAATAACAGAATAAATGCTTGTCTGGATCAGACCAGAGGTATCCAGCTTCCTGTTCTGTCTCTCCATTGATGCCTAAGGGGTTTTTGATTTTTTTGATTTTTTTCATTTTTATAGATTTTAGAAGTACTTGTAACTGTAGTAAAATGTATATTTAGTGTGCTAATATTTCTAACAAGTTCAATATTTATACAAGCCAACCTCTGCCATGTATCAGTAGCTCAATTTCTTTTAGTTGTTTAGATTCTCTTCAAGGCAGAAAACTGAAAACTATCAGAAAGGCTTGCAGGATAAGACATAAACATGAGCCAAACCCCTGGGTCTAAGAACACTGGAAAAGCTCCAAGAGGCCTTTGTGTGCTGAGGAAGAAGAGAATGATGAAGACAGGGTCCCACTGATCCTAACTCAAATTCTGAGGAGGTGTGACCAGGTGCAGAACAGGGCTGGACTGAGAGATGTGTGAACTGGGGATTGGGTAGACAATATTATAAAAACCATAGAAATTAGTGTTTGGCATGTGTGTCAATATGTGTTCCTGTGGGCCCTAGGCCTGATATTAAAGGACTTTCACTTTTTATCTTATCTCACACCAACTTGGCTCAGAGTCCTGCTTTGCTGGGGTCTCTCCTGGCATCAAAAGAGAAGATGCTGTTTCAGCAGTGCAAAAAAGCCTCACCATTTTCTGCTGCCCCTTCCTGTACTTACAACCCCAGCTGGTGTGTCAGAGATGTTAGAAAGCAATGCCTTTCTTCTGCTTTTAGTATCTCTTTATGGACCTATTGAGCATGAGTTGTCTAATAATTTTCTGAACCTGCTGATATCATCTGCATGCACAAACCCTTATGGCTGTAAATTGCAGAAGTTCACTACCCTCTGGAGAGAGTTACTTTCTTTCACATGCTTTAAATCTAGCTCCTACTGGTTTAAAAACCGATCTGTCATTCAAACTTCTCACAGTTTGGTGAATAACAGCTCTACATTATCTTATCCACTGTTTTCAAGGCTTCACAAATCTTATTTGTATTCCATCCAACTGGCCTTTTTAGTCTCTTCTTGTAAGTCCTGCCCTTCTCAGTCTCATCTCATAAGGCTCTATACTCTTGATCTTTTAGTTGCTTCTACTTTATTTTTCTTGTGTTGAATGTTAGAAGTATATGAACTTTCCTATACTTCTCAGGATGTGGCTGCACAAGTTCTTTCATAGCAGTCAGATGTTGTCTTCTGTTTTGTTATCAGTGTTCCATTTGATAAAGCCCAACAGTTTCTTGAACTCTTCTTGAAATCTGTCAGGTTTAATGCTGTGACCACTTCCCTGAGAGCCTGTTCCAGTGCCCAACCACCCCCTGGGTGAAGAACCTCTTTCTAATATCCAACCTAAACCTTCCCGGACATAACTTCAGGCCATTCCTTCAGGTTCTGTCACTGGTCACCATAGAGAAGAAATCAGTGCCTGCTCTTCCTCTTCCCCCTCTTCCCCTCACGAGGAAGTTATAACTGCAGTGAGGTCTCCCCTCAGCCTCCTCTTCTCCAGGCTAAATAGACCAAGTGACCTCAGTCGCTTCTCACATGGCTTCCTCTAAAGGCCCTTCACCATCTTTGTTGCCCTCCTTTGGACACTCTCTAAAAGCTTAGTATCTTTCTTATACTGTGGCACCCAAAACTGCACACAATATTCAAGGTGAGGCTGCCCCAGTGCAGAACAGAACAGGACAATCCCCTCTCTCGACCGACTAGCGATGCTTTGCCTGATGCCTCCAGAACATGGTTGGCCCTCCTGGCTGCCAAGGCACTGCTGTCTCATATTCATCTTGCAGGGACCAGGACCCCCAGGTGCCTTTCCACAGTCCTGCATTCCATCATCTCATTCCCCAGTCTGTAGTGTATCTGGGGTTGCCCCATCCCAGGTATAGAATCTGGCATTTTCCCGTCACCATTGTGGTGGGTTCATCTTGGCTGAATGCCAGATGCCCACCCAGCTGCTCTATTCCTCCCTTTCCCAGCTGGACAGGGGAGAGAGCACAGTGGGAGGGAAAATGAAATAACACAAACCATGGGTTGAGATAAGGCAGTTTATATTTATGCAAAAAGAAAAAAAAAAAAGCAAAAGCAGCATGTGTGCATGCAAAGCAGAAGTCAGCAGTTAATCTCTGCTTCCCATAAGCAGCAATGGTTGGCTACTCCTCTGAGAAGCAGGGCTCCAGCACGTGTAATGGCTGTCAGCAGGCAGTCATTGGAGACAATGAATGCCTCTGTTCCTGCTCCTTGCCCCAGCTTTTATATCTGGGTTGATGTCATATGGTATGGAATATCCTCTTGGTCAGTGTGGGTCAGCTGCCTCACTTATATCCCCTCCCAGGATCTTGCCCTCAGCTGAAGAAGGAATGTTACAGTGCTGCACTCAACAGTTGCCAACACATGGGTGTTTTATCAGCACTCCTCTAGCTACCAATGCAGAGCACAGCACTGTGAGGGCTCCTATGGGGAAATCAATTCTGGCTCAGCCAGACCCACTACAATCTCCACACTTTATTCCATACCATTTACATCATACCCAGAACCCATATCCACCTATTTCCCATGCTTGCATAGATCATTTTTTTAGGGTTGTCTTCCACTCCTCCAGATCTTGAGCTTCATTCCACCAAGATGAGTACTCAGGGCAGGAGAAGCAATTGATCGTTGGGCACCAACACTAGCTTGGCTCAGGTATTCCTTGTTCAATGACTTATTTCCTGCAACATACAACTCAGAATACAAATTATCTTTTCCCCAAGGTTAAATCTCCTTGAAGCTCACACTGGGTCTCTCCATCTTCTCTCATTATCCACCAGGTACATCCCGGTCCCTGAGCAAAGACAATCCCATGAATGTGTTTGCCTTTGCTCAAGAATGGGTCAATCCAAATTACCTAACAACATACCTTTCAAGTGAATTACGGGAACTTTGTCTCTATCCACAGTATGAAGGGACTCTAATTGGGCAGGACAGGCTCAATTGACTCAGCCTCTAGTGTTGACTAACCATGTAGCTTTTGCTAGGTGCTAATCCCAGTGCTTGAAAGTCCCTCCACCCAATGCCTTCAGAGTGGTTATCACCAGTCTATTACACCATTCAACTTTCCCAGTGGCTGCTGCATGCTTTGAGATATGATACACCCACTCAATGCCATGCTCCTTTGCTCAGGTGGTAACTAAACTGTTCTTGAAATGGGTCCCATTGTCTGACTTAATTCGCTCTGGGGTGCCGTGTCCTGATAGTACTTGCTTTTCAAGATCCAGGATGGTGTTCCAGGCATTGGCAAGAGGCACCAGAAAATGTCTCCAGCCATCCAGCAGATCCTTCCACCAAGGTGAGTGCATAGCGCTTACCTTGGCAGGTCTGTGGCAATGTGATATAACCAACATGACAAGCATCCCCATATCTATACTAATCCCAGGTGTGGTTAGATCCACACCTCGGTCGCAAGCCCACCTGTAGGTGGCATCTCTGCCCTGATGGTCTGAGACATCATGGGCCCATCGAGCCAGAAACAACTCTCCCTTACATTACCAGTCCAGATCTAACTGTGACACCTTGTCTTGTGCAGCTCAGTCTGCCTCTTTGTTGTTGTGATGCTCCTCATTAGCTCAATTTTTGGGCACATGGGCATCCATGTGGCAAATTTTCACAGTTTATTTCTTGTACTCAAGTGGTGATGTCTTGCCATATATCAGACGCCCACATGGGTTTTCCTCTACCTTTCCAATTGGTCTTCTTCCATCAGTCTAGCCATCCCCACAGGGCATTGGCTATCATCCATGAGTCAGTGTAGGGGTAAAGCCTTGGCCACTTCTCTCGTTCAGCAATGTCCAGGGCTAATTGAATTGCTTTGATCTCCACAAATTAACTTGATTAGTCTTCTCCTTGAGTAGCTTCTTCCACTTGTCGAATTGGACTCCAGACAGCTGCTTTTCACTTTTGATTCTTTCCTACAATGTGGCAGGAACCATCAGTGTAAAGGGCATAACATGTTTCTCCTTCGGGTAACTGATATGTTTATCCAGAAGCGTGCTTTGCCCTTTTTTCAAAATCAAGACAACATTCACCAGCTTCCAATTAGCTGGGACCTCTTTAGATTCCAAATACTGCTACTGCTGCACACTGAGCTAAGCTACTGTTTGGATGCAAGTCAGTGCTGACATCCATTCCCAGGAGGAAGACTTGGGCCTCTTTTACTCTTCAGTATCACACCATCTACCTCTAGTGCAGATGAACCAGTCAAACAATGTGCTTCATATCTATTGCATTGTCCCATCAGCACTTACAGTATCTTCACACAGCTGATGTTGGATATGTGTAATTTGTTGGAATTTTCTTAGATGAACTCCACCACTGACTGCTAAAAAGGCAACCAAATGCGTAAATTTTTTTGCCCAATTTTTCTGTGCAAGTGATAGACATCTGGATGCAAAGGTATATGCCCTGTTCAGGTCATGGAGACAGCTCAGGGAGTACACTGAGGCTTAACTCCAGCCTCACTCCCTAGTTCAATTTTGTAAGTTACAGACCAGAAGAAAGCCCTCCTGTAGGGCAGGGTTCTGTCAACTTGAAGTGCAGTTACAGAGCTATTAAGAAGAAAAAAGTGACTTAGAGATATTTCCTTGAAAGCTGTGTGTGTATTGCACTCTTCTCTCAGATCAAAGCTGAATACAACCTAGTGGAGTAGGTCAACTGAGCAAAAGGACATAGCACAAATAATAGAGGTACCAGGTAGCCATACATCTTGAATTCCTGAAATTGGAAAATGTGTTGACCACTTTTTGATTTTGTGCAAGAACTTTTGAAACCAGAGCACTCTCTGTCAATCTCTACCACCCAGAAAGGAGAACAGTTGGGTGAATATGTGCATGGTCTGTTATTACCTTGTACCACAAGAGCTGAGCATCAATTGCTTCATTTGTTGTGTTTATCAAATGCTAGTATTTACTGCCTTTGCCTGTGTTTGAATAGGCTGTCTGAGTATTTTGGCAGTGATTTATCTTTTTAGACAGCTGCTTCTTTTGTGTTGAGGTTTTTAGGGATGTTTTTCTCCTTGGCTGTGGTACTGTGGGTTGGATACAGACCTGCCAGCCTTATACCGTTCCCACTAAGAGAAAAATTACTGCTGACTTGAGGGGGAAATTGAGGTAATTTCAACAGACCTCAAGCACATTATTATTTCTGAGTTTCATGACTGTTACAGCTTCCTTTAGTCTACTTGTCATTCCATATGCTGATTCCATTCTGACTCTTAATTTTTATTTGTAAAGTTCTGTCAGCCTTCAAGGATAACAGCCACATAGTTTCTTATGATTTTTCGCTCTTTAATTATAAATTAATTAGTTCTTCATTATTTCTTTAAAATGTTCATTACAGATCTTCCTGATCTGTAAATAGGATAGCATGAGTTGTTCTCTCTCCAGCTTATTGAGATGCATGTTTCCTGATATGTGTTGTTGAAAATGGGTGCATATAGCTACTTTTACATCTCATTCCTCTGGAATTAGTGTGATGGAAGTGCTGAGGAGGTCATGATACACTGAATGCTGCTAGAATTAGCTGATTTGGAGTTCACATTAGTTTTATGTTCTGGGTTGTTGTTGCCTTCCAGTTATTGATGGTATGAATCCTTCTAAAGCACAGAAAAGTGAGGACTAATGAGAAAAGACTTGGTCTCAGCACTGCTGTTTATATAAGCGTTGGCAAATTCTGTACTTCTTATCTGGTAGAAATCTTTTGATTCTAATTGGCTCCAAGAACTATGTAGAGAAAAGGCTGTAGTTTTAAAAAAATAACTAAATAAAGATTTGACCCTTAGATTTAGTAGATATTTGCTTCCAAAGTATCCCTTGTTACCTGGCATCAATTAGTGAAGAGCAGATTTAAGTGACAAATGTAGAAAGTGGTCATTTCTGTAGTAAAGGAGAAAGAAGAGCAAGATAAACCTGTGTTAGCCAGCAAGTTCTACTAAGAGAATCCCTCCATATTAAAAAAAAAAAAAATCACCAGAGAGATGGTTGCTGGCTCACTATTTCTTATCCAGCATTGACAAGGTAAGGGGACCTTAATGATTCTCTGAGGTCACTTCCTGCTTTATTTTCTATGATTTTCCAACCAGAGTTTTCCATTTTAATGTTTAGAGAACACAACCAAGCTACAGTTCTGTAAAACATTACTGCCTCAAATCAAATGCTCTCAATTTTTCCAGCAGAACCTAGCCTTTAGTTAGCAAAAATCTGAAGATTCAAACACCATCTTAGCATGTGGATATGATCATGTCATTCTCTGGAAGAAGAAATGATTATTAGTGTTTTTTTCACATGGAATTGTAAAAAACCTTGAGATTGTTTAATGCAGTCTGAGTTCTGAAGGTGCATAAAATGTTTTATCATTCAGAGATGATGGTAATGTGAGTTCTTGTAACACAAATCTAATCATGACCCTGAAGTGACTGGTTCATTTACAAACATTTCAAATTAAAATGCAGCATTCATTTTGCATACAAATCCCCATGGAATTTATATGATTTCTAAAGCCATTGTTTTGAGTAAGTGAAACAAAACCAGAGTGTACAAACTGGATGAAGTCCATGGGAATATGGTTATCTATGCAATCGGTGATCCATATGCTTAGATGTGCCTGACCCAGTTCTAACAGTTTCAAATAGGCAGGGTTCAAGGTAAAGGTAATTAGACTACACATGTCCCCTGTACTAATAAATCATATGCTCTTAAACTCATATTTGCTCTTGGCCCGTATAATATCAGGTCTTTTTTAAAAAGGGCCCAAGACTAATTTGTCCACCAGAAAGTAGCCATGTGATGCAGCCACAAGGGTAGGTGCTTGTTTACAGTTGGGTCAGACCTGGTGTGGCCAGTCATGAAAAGTAATACATGACTTGATGGTCATCATACGGTAATGCAGATTTCCTCCATATTCTGTAAGTGGAATATGATTTAGGGCTCAATAATATGCTTGCAGCCTGGGCTTTTTGTAAAGTATGGGTACATTAAGTATTGTATCTTCTTTTTTAGGTAGAACTAGCTGATGAATGGAAGGACTTATTTTGTGCTATCAAATCTTTAATGGCTTCTAAGTCTATTATCATCAACTGCGCCTGTCAGATCAGTCATTCAAACTCTCGTGCTGTCACAAGCATAATAAATATTAACTTTTTTCAGAGCAATTTTATTATGTTGTGCTCTTCAGCAGAGGAACCTTTCTTGATATAGTGAGTAATGCATGGGCATTATGGATAGAAATGTTGTGGCACTTGATAAGGATTAATGTGTTTGTTTATTATGTTGGAAATTATCTTCTCCTGAGCCCTTTTAACATTCTTGTTGTCAAAAATCACTATTCAAGGTTCATCTGTAATGATGTAAAAGTTACATCTCTGAATCTGAGCATGTAACCCTAGATTCCCGCTGTACAAAAGCACTCAAGAAAGTGACCCTTAAGGTACACCTTTTAGAACAGTTTTGCACTGCCTCCATTACCACCATAGGGAGACAACCCTGAACAAGATATTCACTGCCTGATGTGCATATCCCTGTCACATTCCCATGAAAACTGCCCGCATCCAGGTTTGGTTAGATCCTCTCTAGATCTTTCATGGTGCCCCATAAAATAATGATCTGAGGGGTGGGATTCAGCTCAAGGAGGCCTGAATAGTGAGGGGGCTTGTTTTGCCATGCATATGTGTTTTGTACCAGCATTGGGATGCAGTATGGCTGGGCCATGTCAAAGCATGAGGTCTGCCAGGGTGTGGGTCTGGCATGACCTCAGGCACAGCACACCATACTGCCTGTCCAGGCAGAATGATCCTGTCAAAAGCACTTGGTGCTCACCCCTGAGGGAGCTGGCTGGCCCTCAAAGGCAGGCATCCAACATAGGTAGTCTTCATTTCATGACCTGGGAATGAAATGGGAGTTGGCAGTGCAGATCCCAATGCTGGGATGAGTTTTCACCTCCAGAGGAATCTATATCTCCACCAGCTATAAAGACAGACCAGGAAAAGTACACAGACTTTGACTTGTGGTTTCCTAAGCTAAAGCAGATTAATTTCTCCATAGACACTATTTGGCTTATGTCCCCTTGGGCTCATCGTGTAGTGGTACTAAACAGGAGGGGGGCAAAGAGGCAATAGTATGGACAGGCACATGTCCATGCTGCTGAGGAGGAGCCATGTTATAGCAGACCTCTTCTAGAGAGAGATGGCTGAAGCAGTTCAAATCAGGAACAGGAATTAAGCACCATGGATGGTCAGTGGCTGAGCTCACCCCTACACATAACACTCTTAATGCAGCTGTGTATGCCTAGTCCAGGTGACACTTGGAGTATGCAAGATTGTGGTCCTTATAAGACACAGTGGTAGAAAGGACTTTCTCTGGAAACCACTGGTGAGGAGATTTCCTCCCAGAAGAGCCAGCTGGCTACAGCATTCACACATACAGAGGAGGATACTTCTACTTCTGAAAGGTACCCAAATTCATGTCTGCCAGAGTGTACTGTAAGCGCCAGTCTGTGTGCTAGTTGCATGGGAATTTTGTACAGAGGACTTTTCAACCTGCTCTTGCAGGCTAGGTCATTCCTGAGGCAAAATAGACAAATTAACTCCATCTCTCACAGACTGTCAAACTATTTGATAAAAATGTTCTCTTTGGCTGTTGTCTTCTCTTAGTAGATGTGCAGTGTAGGCATTGTAATTTTGGTAGCAGTTTATCAGCTGTTTGAAAACTACACCACTAACCTTGTTTTGTAAACCATAGCTGTAGGTTCAGTTTGGTAGCAAACTCAGCCTGGTTTTCTGTTACCAAGGCATAGCCCAAACAAAAATACTTTGTCTATCAAAGTATTATCACCCAGATGCCCATGACAAAGCTTTGTCATGTATTCATGTCCAAAACCTAAGCTATCATGTTTCTGACTCCATTGGTCAGAATGACACATTGATTAGAGTAACATTTCAGACTGCTCCTGCCTTGCAATCTGATTGTTCATATTTCACCTTGATTCACCCTCTATTCAGTGAATACACTTTTTTTGCAGGACTGTGCATATTGTTCCACCCTTCCAACTGAGTTAGCACAATCTTGAATAGACAATGTGTCTATCAATCACAGCTGTCTCTGAGGACTGCTTTGAGTGGTGTTTCAGTGAAGCTGTTAGATGAGTATACATGGGGATCCATTCTCCAGCAAGGCCTGCACATTATCTCCTCTGCCTGAACAGTGATCTATATTTCATTTTAGGAGAAAGAAAAAGCAGGGATATGTGTTTGCAGGAGACACTCCTGGGTTGTTAAACCCCTGTGGAATAAAATATGTCTCTGAGCGAGATCCATGCTTTTCTCTCTGTCCCCCTCCTCATGATCTTAAGCAATTTAACGTGATTGATTTTGAGAGTCCCAGTCTGAGTAATTAATTCTTTTCTGTCATAAAAAGAGAAATCCATTTACCTAAAACAGAGTTTCAGACTTCTCAATGGAAACCAGGGGGTTAAAAGTTAGGTCTTACAGTGCCCTAAGTGCAATACTAAAATCTTTTTGCTATCCACAAAAATTGGATTAATTACCCAGTGTGTAACAAACCAATAATTAAACACTTGAGAGAGACATTGATTTTTTATTTCAGAGTTGTGCAAGCCTGGCTGCTCAGGGGTATTCCACAAGTCAAGCACACCAACTATCAAAACTTTTTTTTATTTATAAATTTTAGCAAATAAAGGAATTAGCGTTCATTGGCTACAAGTTACAGTTATTAATTAGCATTTTATCTTCTATTGGTTAATTATTCTCTCACTTCTCATGCTAATTAGTCTGCATGTTCAGCCTTTCTCTTCTTTTGAGTCAGTTGGCTTGGTGGTCTATGAGTTGATGGTCATGATCTCCCCCTGCAGGAATTACTTTTTACCCAGTTAGAGCTAATTCAGCACAGTTGCTTTATTAGATTCTTCCTTCTATTGGGAGTTCTGCCAAATGTTCTTGTGGCCTGTTAATTCTGCATTCTTTCTGTCCACTATTAGTGGTGCAACCTTCTTCCTAAACTTGTTAATCTCCCCCTTGGCTGGAGATCATTGAAGCATGTCAAACTCTAAACCTTAACTAGGCAATTCTACCAACAAGCAATTTGTTTTTCTAACACCTCAACATCACTTAGGGCTTGCTAGCTGCTCTCTGTTTCACAGATTAAATCTGTCTTCTTCTTGATTATGCTTGAAAGTATACAAAGATCAAACATCAAATAATGTCCCTTCTTAAGAAAATTTTACATATTCCATATTCACAACACTTTCCTTTCGCTCACATATTGGGTCATTAGGGCTTGAGTCACATATTTTCCTAGCAATATATTTTATATCATGACCAGTTTTGAATCCACCAGAGTAAAACATTATGAAGTTTCTGCATAAACCGTGTGTGATATGACTAGTTATGGAATACCGTTCCTGGCTGTTAACATTCTTACATATGGTAACTTGGAATACTGGCTCTTCAGCATGGAAATAATTTGCCTAAATTGCTCCAGATCTTCTTATGTCTGTAGAAGTGGGTGGACTGCTGTGCATTAGTCTCATCTTACTATGGATGGAAGGGAGCACATGCAGGTTAGGGAAATTGGGAGCACCTCTGGTAGTGTAGCTGAATTGTTATGCAAAGTCTCCCTCAAGTGCTTCAAGGGAACATCCAAATACAGCATCTGAATGCTTTATGGTCTTGAAATGTAATGTCTTGATGAGTGGAGAATATATTAATATTATAACATAATATAATATAATATAATATAATATAATATAATATAATATAATATAATATAATAAATATAATATAATATAATTAATATAGTCAGAATAAGAACTTCCTGATCATTTAGTGTTTTATAAGTTTAGAAATATAGAAATACTGTATATTCTAACTGAAGAAATTCTAAAAAAACAAGTTAGAGGAAGATAGAAATGACATCATAAAATAATTTGGGAAATAGTAACCACAGTTCACAGTATAAATCTGTAAGCACAACTTTCAAACAACAAATTTAGTACCAGAACCTCTCTGTGCTGATGGATATGTTCAAACAGCATACCTCAAATTCTTCTTACATATGTCTAACCATATCAAATCCCCTTAAATAATGTCATGTTATACTCTTTGTATAGACCTGGATTTCATAAGCAAGATTCAGAGTTAACCCAAAATTACTTTCTCTTGCTGAGGCAAGTGAATTTTATGGAGCCACACAAAGTTGATTCACTTGAAGGCAGAAATACATATTTGGTTGCCCTGGACTACTTCACTTGTAATTTTTGTCAACTTAATGAATGCCAATGATTTAAATAAAACTGTTTAGCACAAATGAAAGAAGATAATCCTTTTCTTGACATACAAGTTATTATCTGTGAATAGTGTATGTCCACTATTTCTCACTTCCCTCTACCAGGTTACCTGAGTCAAGTGACAGCATAGGACCTGCCCAGTCTGTAAATACATCAGCTACATGAGTTAAACCATATCCTGGTTTTGGTTACACTGATGCACCTTTCAGATTTTTTCATCCCCAGCAATGTGCTCTGGGTGAACAGCAATGATTCTCTAAAGGCTGAATCTCATCTCTCACAGATTTTTTTTTTTAAGTAATAACTCAGCTAATGTAATTAACCATGTAATTAATTCTCTGAAGACTTTATGATTGTAATCAAGGACACACTATATTACAGTCCTAGAAAAAAGTAAGTATTCCAAAGTTTAAATATTGGCCAGTACAGGTTTCCAGATGTAATACATTCCAGGATAGCTTTATTGTTTCTCAAATGAGGAGAATTACCTAGTAACCTTTAGATGGCTGACTTTTTAAAGCAAATCTCACCAGTCTGTCACAAAACTGAAAGACTGGAATATTTTCTGCACAGAAGGTCCTGACAAAACTGATGGTTCACTTCACAGAAAATGCTCAGTATTTCTGGGATTTCTGAACAATTTAACAAATCTTTGACTTAGGAGTTACAGATAATAGTAATATATGAATCTCAGCGTTTTCACTCTATTTACTTCAAAAGGAGTTCCATACTTGAGAAAAGGAAGGGTTTATTCACTCTAGTCTAGATAGAACGAGTTGTTCTAATTTTGATGAACAGGATACATCTGTAGAAGAAAAAAAAATCAAACCTAAACAAACAAATGAACAATCAAACAAAGGACCATCTCTGAGTATAAATTAAAATATCTTTTGAGTTTTTCTCTAATGCTGGGACAATGAGGGCTTTAAGACTATACCAGTACTACTGCATAAAGCCACAGAGTAATCACAATCCTCTCCTGTGCTGGTTGGAGCCAAGTTTTGCTCTAACACACATAAAGATCAAATCTTTTATACCTCTTTTCCAGAGACTTCACTTCCAATGAAGCTGTATCTGATGTCCTTTTTCCCTAGATAAGTTAAATTTCTTACAACTCAGATGTTGTCATTTTCAGCCTTTTTTTCAAATCTGAAATCTCTGTGTCTTACATCACTATCCTCACCGGTATACAACTGAAGTAACTCCTTTGAATATGAGATCAATGGTAAAAAGAAATGCTGGATATATTTATGGTTTCCTGTGATGTACAGGAATCATATAACATGCAAGAAAAAGGGAAAACCTCAAGGAAGATCTTAGAAAAATATATTTCCTCTTCTCATACATAGTGTGTTTCTTTTTTAACCTGTAGAGATTGTGATTCAGGAGTAATTTTTAAGGTATCCTCCTGTCATATGAAGTGCTTTATTCTACTGTATTACCAAAATTTTCAGATTATGAATCAGAAATAACATCCCCAAATGATAATCTGCTTGGTGCTGTGCATAAGGGCTGACTGGTCAAAGTGGAAGAGTCTCTGTTCAGTGTGTGTTCATATATGGGTGGTCTAAGCACCAGCAAGCGGAGCAAAGCATTTCCCTGGGGAACTTCAAGCTTCTGTGTGTGAATGTGAGCATAGCTACACACAGCTTGCATGTGAACGTCAAGCTAGACCAGCAACAAGAAGAAAAAGAGGTCCTGAGGCCAAGTACCAAACACAGGCCAGGAATTTAGATACTGGAGACTGCAGAGGTCTGAAAACCAGTTACTTGGAAGACATTTGGTGTGGACCAGCCTGTATGTGGCAGTAAGTGGAAGTCTGAATACCATCAAAGCAAGTGAGGTAGCAAGCCTTGGTGTTTGGCATAGCCAGGGGCCAGCACCTGGAGGGGAACCCAGTGAGCCAGAGTCCACCAGCAGACTTCCTTCCAAATCAGCAGAACAGGATGAATGGGATGAGCCTGTCTATGTGGGTGCTGTGTGTCTCCTCTTTGTGTTGATCAGTGTGGCCAGTCATACACAGATGTACCTGTGTAGGTGTGCATGTGTGCCTAATGGGGTACATGTCCAGCTTCCCTACAGGATGGATGGACCTGAGGACATGAGTAGATCACAATGGTGTACTAGATTTGGCAATTCCTAACAAAACGCTGGCACTCTCTTCAGGTAAATGCCATCTTGACCATCTCCATTATCACAGTAGTCAAGCTTTCCATACCAGCTGGATCCAGGCAACTCCACTGGGTTCTCTTTTCATTCCTACAGATTTACTAAAGCCATAAACTTGGGGCACTTTAAAACTGGATAGATCTCTAGGCTACTAAAGTGTGATTATCCAACTATTTATGTGGATGTTAAATGCCACCCTGACACCCGAACCTGCCAGATCTCAGAAGCTAAACAGGATCAGGCCCAGTTAGTACTTGGATGGGAGACCTTCTGAAAATACCAGGTGCTGTAGGTTCTAGTCCTGAGGACGTCACTGTCACCATCCAAACTCCCTCGGCCATGGCAGATGAACCTTAGGAGTTAAAGGGTGGGGACAGTTCTGCGCAAGCTGTGCCTCACCTAAAAAATCCTCTGCGCAGGCTCAAAGGACACACCCATGTGGATAGAGCCCTTCTCAAATCTTCATTTGGAAAGCTAGTCATATGATACGATACCATGTGGGTGTGGTTTTCCCCCTGCAAAACACCATTTAGTACCAACACAAAAACAACTGTAAATGGCTTTTAGATTTGGAGAGGAATGAAGTTAGTTTATTTCTTTATGTAATATTTTAGTTGCATTTTCATTTAAATTCACATTTTAAAACCACTGCTAAAACCCAAAAACCAGGAAGGGTGGCAGATGCCAATGCTTTTCCCATTACAACAAGACATGATATAATATTCTTTCTAGATTTACCTGCCCTTCCATTTTCATTCAATCTTCCTGTTGCCATGGAAGTCAAGGAGGTTTTGCCATCCAATTCATCTGTGACATTTGGAAACTGTCCAACAATGAACTGCCTAGAAAACTGTTTCATACTAGAAAGGCATCATTTGTTCTTTCTTTGTTGTCTGAGAACTGTTTCTGCTACTCTTCTCTCAGAATGGATGGGACAAGATTTCAGGATTTGTGAGGAAGGAAATTATGCCTTTCTTTGAACAACTCTTCTAAGAAGTGTTTTATCTCTAGTAGGAGGGGGTTCACATCTAATCTGAACCATTTCAGTGTCATCCTATAATTAACAGTTGAAATGCTGCTTCCTGTCTTCTTCAGCTTCATTTTTTTCAGTTTATTTAGTACTGTCCCCTCTTTCTCATCATCTCCTCATGGGTCTGTCCTTGAGATGAGCTTAATAAGTAAAAGTGCTCCTTGAACTCTATGTTGGGATCTACTGTAATTAGTGTGTAGGAGGTGACCTGTAACTTACTAAACACAGTCATGTCAACAGTTTTTTTCAGAAAGGAAAGATGAAAAGAGGAATGCAGACTGTGGCTGGAGTTTTGTTTTAGGCAATTCAGAAGCATAGAAAGAAAAATTCCTCTGTATTGGGAAGTGAAAGAGAGTCAGAAAATGAGATTGAGTGCTGAAACCCATCAACATGAAAGGTGCTTAATTATTACCATGGTCCCTGCTTTCTTTTGGACTGTTCAGATGAGCTTTCACCAATTCCAATGTCATGGAGACAATATGTTCTGGTATAAGTAAAACTCATAGCATCATTGTAAACAGACAACAAATTCAATTACATACTTTTTGTCTTCTTAGGTATCCAGATTGAGAAGACCTGCTTTCTGGTCATAATTGCATGACAATTAGTCCTTACAAGAATACATTTTTCTCCTTGCAATATTCCCTGATGTTTATAAATTATATTCTTTATCATAATCTATATTCATCTACACCTGGAAAGATTAAACACAGGATTTTATTTTAAAGTCACGATAGGAATTATATTTGCCAAAATGTCCACTAGGAATACTTTCTGAAATTCTGATGAAAGAATAGCTTTGTCTGTAACAAAGACATGGCTTTGAAATGTTTCTAGTAAATTCTGCAGTGTTTTGATGAATTTATGCATTTGCAATATCCTGATTATTTATTATAAATTTTCAGATTGCATTTAGGTTGATTAATCTAAATCAGCAGTACAGAGTATAGAGCCTTGCCTCTACAAATATAGCAGTATTAATAACATTTCTTTCCTGTTATCTTTATTCAGCTAGTTTGGCTTGATTAGAATTGCCTGTAGTAATGTGGAGTTTTTCATGTTCATTTAGTCCTGAAACTCTTGCTGATACGAAAGGAAACCTAATCTAGTGAAGCTTACTTACTGTGCTGAGTCTGTAAGAACACATGGGATGGACACATGAATGTAAACTGCCTTTGAGCAAGCATGGTAATAAAAGTCATTTGAAGTCTTAGAGGAGTATCTACACTGATGTAAAGAGGAAAATATTTGTTCTTTTCCCTACCAAATATGGTTCACTATATTTAAACCACCAGGCCTAATATTCACATAGCTACCTAAGCTGCACAGGCATCCCATGGGGAAAATGGGAAGTTTTACAACATCATTCATTTGATCTTCTTCAGACATTCACATCGAGTTTGAAATGGCTTTTGCCCTATGTGTTTCCCTGAAAACGATGGAACACACAGGAACAGTGACAGGCAGAGGAACCCAAATAACCTATGGGAGAAAATTAAGCACCCTGACCTGGCTCATGCCAGGGCTGTTACAGACCCTCAGGCTGTTTCTCGAGAGATGACAGCAATCAATGAGTCAATAGCAGATACTGTATCAATCACCTTTACAGACTGAAGTGGTTTACTGCCCCACAAGGGTCTGGGACACATTGTGTGGTGCAAGGGGAAAGTGTCTCAGAACTGTGCATGATTTTGTGGGGGGGAAGCTTAAGGAAGGACAAAATATGGGAAAATAAAGGGAACAAAGTGATTTGGGAGGTATCAGAGCAGGAATATAGGATGAATAAGAAGATAAAAGGTGTAGGTCATGTATAAAGAGGTAGCTGACTGGTACACTTCCATCACTGCATGCACCAATTTTGTCTGATCATGACTGTGTGTCCTGTTTTCTCATTTAACTCAATTTCTTTCTTGTTTTTTTTTTTCCTGTTCAGGGTGGCTCTGTGTGCATATGTTTATGGAGGTTTGAGTGCCAGCAAGGAGGGACAAAAAGTGACATGTTGGGGGCCGTAGGCCTGTGGTGTCAGCAATGGGGGGAGGACCTGGTGCATGCATGTTGTGTGGGTGTGAGTGTCAGTGTGTGTAGGCACTAGTGAACATCAAGGTAGACTTGCCTGAGTACAAGAGGAGTCTTGAAAATCAGATACTGAGGCAATCAGAAGTGTACAGGAGAATCAAAGTGGTCTGGAAGAACAGGAGGTCCTGGCATCTGGAGACACTAGGGTCTGAATGTTGGCTTAGGGAAACAACATCAGGCTGTCAGTGCTGTTTGTGGGTATTGCAGTTTCTGGCTCTGCTGATTTTTGTGGCTTCCCATGAATGTAAGCACATGTACTGTGTGCACATGCACAGCCTCGCTACTGGCTGGGTGTGAGGTTACAGAGCTGCAGCAGACTTGCCCCTATCAGGCTTCTGGATTTGGCAGCTCTTAAAACCCTGGAAGTGTTGGTTGTTTTCATTGACCAGAGAGGGTCTAACTAATCAGTTCACATTAAGTTATATATGTAATAAATGTCTACATGTGGTCAGAGAAGTCCCTTTCTGGGAACCTGTATGAGTGAACAAGTGCGCAGCACTGCCTGTGTTTTGGAGACAGTGTCCCTTTGCTACCTCTCACACAGCCTAAAGGAGGAACTGCTTGAACAGTCTAAAAGAATCTTGCAGTGTGCAAGCACACCTCTTCCAAAATCAGCAACCCAGCTGCTTCAGTAGGCAGTGGCATGGAAGGGATCACTGCATCAGTAACCCACAGGCTGGCCACAGAGGTTGTGTAATGTGCTGTTCTCAACTCCAATAAATAGTACTTCTGAAATAAAGAAAAGTGAAGGCTTACAAAGGCTTCCAGGGTAAAGTGCCATTTCTATGTGCACAAACAGTTCTCACCCAGTGAGATATATGTGTACTTTTGTATGCAAAAAGCCGTGAAAAATTAACAAGGGCAGAGTATGTGCAGTCCGTGGGATCCCTTCCAGCATGTGTGCTCTGTTATTTCCATAAGCCAAAACACATTACCTTCTGATCTATGCCTTACTGATTTTGCTTTAGGCTGTTAACTCTCAAGTCCCCTAAATATCAGAAAATTCTGGTCATTATATCACACAAATAGAACGCATTTATTTTTAAAAGCTTGGGGCTGGATGCTGAGGTACACCACAGTGAATTTGTGATGCTCCTCTAAAGTGAGAGGGTCAAGTCTGGTTTAAATTAATATAAATGTAAATAGAAACTATTTTATAGGTTCCAGTTTAGAGAATGTTATTTTCACACCAGTTTTCTATTACATCCTTTTTTTCTAGGCACATGATGAAAGTACAATTAGAGTATAGAATGATCATGAAAGGATTACAGATTGTCAGATGATCACATAGAGACAATCCCATTACAGTCAGTAAGAAAAAATATTGTACTATGTAACTCATAAAAATACCTCTGCATGCAGGGGAAGTATTTTGAAATGAGATTTTTGTGAGAATTCTTGGAAAAATGCTCTATATTGCAAGTAAACAATTTATAACACATATTTTACTTCTTGAGCACTGTGTCTGTCAATAATGGAAAACCTTGTGGCAACTTATATCCTGACCTTTCCCTTTTATTTTTTTGTCTTCTACTTGCCCTACTCACAGCCTTGAGGCCACTGTATGAATATATCTTAAAATCCCTTGGTATTAGAGCCCTGTTCTCTAAACAATATACCACCAGTACCCTTCTCTCTAGCTTAATTCCTTCCTTTCACCTTGTTCTTCATTTTACCTTCAAATACAAAGGTCATGCCAAAAGGATATTCTTAAATTGTCAGTAATTTGTTTTTTACTGCTGGCAGAGGACATGGCAATTTTTTTGCTTACATCAATATATCATACAAATACAACATGTGGCATTCTGTGTTCCTTCTACAGTTTCTTCAAGGCAGTGGGACATGAAGGCCATTTTCTGTTTCTTCTGACATTTTCTGAGTGATTCTGTGTGACCAATAAATCAGAGAAGCAAAGAAACAGAAAGCAGTCCTATAATTTGAATATGCAGCTAGCTAATGATGTGGTAAATCATGTATTGTCCAGATATTTTGACACCTAAGAAGTCTACTACCTAACTTTTTTTGAACATAAGCAGGCAATTTCTGAAAGCTAATTGGTATACAAATACACATCGTCCATATGACTTCATTAGGCTTGTCACAAGTAAATTGAGATAGAAAATACCTGTTTAGGCAAATACATTTCAATTTAAACATTGTTTGCGGATACCTATTGGCATTATGAAAGTGAAGGGCTACAAAGACATAATGAAATGCAGGAAGTAATTGGTGGTGTCAAAGCAAAACCTTCAAATTGGTTTCAAATGCATGTCCAAGTCTGCAAGTGTTATATAACTCATTCTCAATGGAGAATGTCAAGCTTTTGGACTCACAGGTAATGACATGACAGCCCATAACTTCTGCCTCTGAAATATTCTGCCTCTTCATTAAAAGGAAACTACTGAAGGAGGAACAGAGCACAGGAAGAGAGATAAATGGGAGGCGAAGAAAGATACATGAAGGAGAATCAAATTTCTTTATTTGAGCTTAGGATATGTCACACTCTATATTTCTGACCATTCACTGTTCAAACACCTCAGTGCCATTTTGTACTGCTGGAAACATTTTTCTTTAAATAACAAAATTAATAGCAGAAGAATGTAAAAGGGTATATATGATAATGGAAGCAGATATCCTTATTTTCACAGCTCCTCTATTTTCTTCTTTGTAGTTCACTGAAATTCCAGAAGTACAGAAAAAAGAAGCTGGTCAGTAATTATTGTTCGCTTACTTTTTTCTTGACAAAGGTGGGACTGGGAGTTAAATTGCAGAGCTTTCTGTTCCCATCTCTCTGCAACTGCAATCTCAACTAAGAAGAAATAGAAGAGAAACAAGCATTGTGTCAGTTATATTTCAGATAGACATCAACAGAATATTTTCAGCCCATTGTGGCTCCTCCCTGTTTAATACACTGGATTAAATGTGTATCTGCAACAAACCTCCTAAGACATGATTATTTCCTTTTCTAAATGAACAATACATCACAACTCTTCTGAGATATCCACATTTCTGGAAGTGCAGGGAGACATGTGAGTGTGTTTGAACACACTGAACAGTAAGATATAATCAATAGCCAGAAAAATAAAAAAGGACATTAAGAAGGTTGTTGATGAAGTCTATATTTAGGTGAGAAGATCTAATCTCTTAAGGCTCCTTCTGTAACCCAGAGAAAGATTTCTCCCAGGGACAATTCAGAGTGGGAGTCCAACTCATCACTCTGAGCAGCTTTCTAAAGCAGTCCCAGGCAGTCACTAAGGGCCAAATTAGAGAAGAGCTGCATCCTGAGATTATACTTGTGAGATTCAGCTCATTCACGCATGGGCAGGTTCCCATTCCTCTGCTGCATTGAAAGGGACTATCAAAGAGCAAAAGTGCTACATATTATAAGTTTTTCTCTGTCAGTAGAACTGCAATCTATTTATCTCTTCTTCAAATATAACTTGCTAACTTGTTAACACAGTCTTTAAAGATGATTACATGTTCATTTTCCTATATAATTCACTAAATTTAGAAAATTAAATTTACATTCAAATTTTCCTCTATGCTCTGTTTTGAATTATGACTATGATTTATCTCTAATTCCTTTTCTAGGACTAGTCTCCTCATGTTTTGATTTATTAGTACCCACAAACCTTGTTTCTACTTATGTGAAGACTAAGTTCAAATTGATTCAGCTTTCTTTCCTTTTCCATGTGAGACATAAAATTCTTAAATTTCCTTTATTCATTTTCAAACTGTTCAGGTTTTGGTTTCTTTTCTCCCAGTACTATAATAAATCAGAAGGAAGACTGCATTCAACCAGAATGCAGACTGCTGTGATTGCAATGCTGACAGAGACAAATTATGAGTTGCATTTTGGCCTCATGTCTTAACTTGACAAAGTTATGCCTGTTGAACTGTGAACCTGGCAGCTGCCTTGGCCTGGAGAGGTAAGAAACCCCCAACTTGGTAATGGGGCACTTCAGATTTTATTAGTTCTGCAGTGTTAGTACTTGATTATGCCCATTTCTGGCTGACTGATCAGAAGAAATTTTCCTTGGTCTGCAACTGTCTCATCTGTTTGTTGGAAGGTACTGCTGTCAGCTGCTGTTTCCTCAGAGCCCTTCATGAAATCATTCCCATCAAAATGAGGACACTTATCAAAGATGAACTATTTGAACTATTTGAGCCCACCTCAATCGGACAGAAATAAGTCAGAGTCCTCCTGTGCATAACTGTGTGTCACCAGATCTGAGTAAGCAGGACTCCAGAGGAAAGGCAGGGATTTTAATTCAGCCAGCAAAGGGAAAATGTGTTTCTTGTCTCATTCTGTGATTGTGTACAAGCAAGCCCAGGTAGGTACCTGCAAGAGCCATAGAAGGTCACACCTAAGAAAGAATGTTTCAGTTTCCTGATTGACAGTGTCCTATCTGTCTTCAGAGGATGTTAGGCCAAGGGTTGGAGTTTCACAGGATACCCTCAGCTTTAGATCTAAACCACATACTTAGACCAAAATGGCTTGAAAAGACAGGATTTATAGCCCTGTCCACTTGCAGCAGTAATAAGGCAGGAGCTGCATGTTTCCTGTAAGCTGGTTAGAACACCTAGCACACCTAATAGTGCTATTATTTGGCTTGAGTCAAGGGGATTTTTTTAAAGTTCACCTCTAAAAGAATATGCCAAATTGCCCTGTAGAAATCTGGTTGACATTTCTAAGCATTGAGCAAACTGGACTCACTTAGCATCATTACTGGTGTCTCCTTAATTTATGAGGTGTGACTTGGAGCCTATTTAGGCTATTTAGGGTCAACTTATGTCAGACATGGAGCAGTACATAGAAAATGTTGTAAAAGAGGCTTCATTTTCTGACTAGCCACACTACTTGACTAAAGAAAACCCAACCAACAACCTCCCCTAATGTCTGTCCCCAGAAATCCCCTTTTGAGTCATAATCTGGAATCATAACATATAGAATTACTTTCATATTTTGGATTTGATGGAATAAACCTGCAGAGTGTTTTTATGGTTATTGCTATAAAAGATGAACAAGTAAATGCGCATTGAAAGCAGAACATTTCTAAACTAAGACTTGGTGTAAAATTATGCTTAACGCTTAGCTTATCTTTAAGTACTATTTTGATAAGCAAATTAAAAAAGAGAGAAAATTAAGGAAAACTTATATTGAATCAATTAGTAAAAGTTTCATATTTTAAATGGCTGTGTCCATAAAAATTATTGCAGTACTGACAAACTGAAAAATGAATTGGTAACTGTGAGAAGTACATTTATGACTAGCATAATCTTGTGAAAAAACCATGAAGAACTGGCTTCTTTTCATTCTATCCATAGTGAATATTCTAGGTAGCACAATGAAGCAATGGCCTAAACAGACATTCTGATAATCTCTACATAGTCATTTAGCAATTGTCAGATGCTGAAATGCTGCTGAGCAATCAACAGAGAAACTGCCTAACTCTGAAGGCTTTTCATGTAAATATTCTCTTTGGAGCTCTGATGTATTGTGGGGACCCTTGTAGCTACTACAAATACCTGAGGCAAGACTTTGGATAGTTGCGTTTGAATTAATGCTCAGCCTTTATCTCACCTCTACAGACAGCTGAAGTGATTGATTGGTTCCTGTAAGGTCCAGGGAGCCTCCTGCTCTGCTTTTGGCTATGAGCATTTGCATGTGAACATGAGTGGGCAGACACACAATATTGACCAAAGTCCCAGTAGGATCCAGAAACACAGGGGGTGCTGCCATGCACCATAAGAAACCAGGTGCTGTGGGTGCTCTGGGCAGAACACACAGCAGAATTTACAGCCTCCACTTCTAAGATCATGCTGGCTTTTATCAGATATAAAAGGCAAAAACAACCCTGGGAGAAGACACACTAGATTGGCTATTTACATGCTGTCAGTGCCATAAAAAGCTGTTTAGAGTCACAGCTGGCCTGGC
Source organism: Poliocrania exsul (assembly GCA_035041345.1). Taxonomy (NCBI): domain Eukaryota; kingdom Metazoa; phylum Chordata; class Aves; order Passeriformes; family Thamnophilidae; genus Poliocrania; species Poliocrania exsul. The sequence goes on along the minus strand of JAWWLZ010000001.1, from coordinate 50,555,954 downwards.
CTGTTGCTTTCTGGTTCATAAACACCACGAGTTTGGATGTATAATCAGACATAACAGGAAGACCAAGGGTATATCTACCAAGTTTGTCTTCAGCTGGTGGTGACCTTAATCTAAGAAGTAGGGTCAGACTGTAAACTTGCATCCAGATCTTGCATTTCTCAAGAAAATGTACTAACCAAAAGAGTGTGATGAGAAGGGTAAAAGCCCTCAGCCCAGGCATATTGCCTTCTCTGGTTACGTTTTGAAAGGTAATGAGTAATACACAAAGGAATTGTCATTCCAGAGTAGAGTTACGTAAGTTTCCGCAACCAGTTAATGAAATTAATTGCTGAATATGTACTGGAACAGGCACCACTATAATTAACAGTTTTGTTAATTAATTTTATTTTTTTCTTAGCAGAGGAGGTTTAGGTAGCTTTTATCTTTCATGAGAAGACCTATTGTTGTGATAAGATGAGAAACATTGTAATTTGTTTCTGTATTCCCTAAATTGCAATGTCCATATTCTTTACCTACTATATCCACTTTGGAGGTCACTTAGACTTTCAAACAATTTTCTACAAGGACTGGTGGATCCACATAATGAGCAGGGGAGTTTTATAGGTGGCTTACAGTGAGAGTCAGATCAGACAGCCTAAATGACTTGATTATGTCTTTTTACCAAAAAAAAAAGCTGTGAAAATGAGGTGTTACAGTTGTTGCAGTTCTGAAAAAAACTCATCCCCAACTCATTCAAACCACACATGACTGCCCAAGGCGGTTGAAAGCAAGAACAGTAATTCTGTGAGACTTGAACTACCCCATTCAACTTAGCATGGTTTTACTCAGCTGCCTCTTGATCATCTCAATTTTGGTGTGAACAAGTGTTCTGCTCAGCTAATAAACAAACCATAAAAAGCAGAGGGTAGTAGACACAGGAGCAGAGTGAAAGCTGCAATTCCTTACAGCCAAGACTAAGAGCTCACAGGAATAATACTTGTCATAGATGAGAAATCGAATTAAAGAACAGTAGGTCCAAAGAGTATATGCACCCATAACCTAAACAGATGCCCAGTTCAATTGGATTCCCATGCTTCTAAGTTGAAACACCCACTTGGGAAAAGACAATATTAAGTCCAAAATCTGAAGAAGTCTGTTGCTCTGTAACTCCATTGCCTTAGTAATTTCACATCATTCATTTAATTGCTAATGTTCATATTTCCCTGGACTTGCTGCCTGCTCTGATCTTACCCAGCAGAAAGTTCAGTACAGATCCTTGATCCTGCTATGACCTTCCAATGCCAGATTGGACAAATCACTTATTTTCTCTGTGATTCAATTCCCTTTATGAAAAAATCTCTTTATGAAAAATGAAGATAATATTATTTCCGTGACTTTCAAGCCATGTTGAGACTAAAAAAAAAATGGTAGCATATATAGCAATAAAATATGAAAGAAATTGCTTAGTTTAAGAATACTGGGACTAATATCACTTTTTTGGTTAAGGGAGAACTTACAGCAAAAATACATAATGCAATTTTACCTCTAAGAATTTTTAAATTTCTGGCTTCAAACAAGGCTTAATGGATTTCTGTGAGATAAAACATCACTAATCCCAATTAAATCTTCTCAATTGCTACTGATTCTAGGCAAGCACTGTAAAATCTTAGTTGTATAAATTACATTTATCTCAAAAGCCATTATTTTGTGCGAAATATCTTAAAGCTGTGTTTTGTTTCTATCAGTAAAATACATTACTAAAATCTCATTCTAAGAGAACCACATGCCTAATATACTAGAAGAAGGGTAATGCCAGCATGTGAAGTACTTTGTGACAAAGAAACTCTCCAGTACATCTCAATTATTACCAGTCTGCCAGTTTTGAATCTCTCATTTTGAATTGCCAGGGGGGAGTGTATGTGTGTATATATAATAAACATATATCACACAAGTAGATATAATGAATGTCTTAATGTACACTTAGCCCAGAAACATAGTGGTCAGGAGTTTTTCAGTTAGATCTTTCTAAAAGTTAATTCAAGTGACTATTAGTCAGTCACCATCTATATTTAGGTAAGATCAAGAGGCTTATTGTCCAGAAGGATCATGTTAGTGCACTAACAGAAATAGAGAAATGGAATACCAGGTTATATCATCTTTTGTTCTATTATGTTTTCTGTATCACTCACTAGGATTTTATACTAAAATTTAGCCAACAATTATTGCAATAGTTTTCTCCAAAAAAAGTTTGTCAGTTCTTCACTGGTGAGCGTTCACTGTATCTCTTGACCTCTCAGGAATATATAGCATGCATTTTTATATCTATATATGAAGCAAGATTACTTTGTTTTAACTGTCATTATTCTTCTAGTTTATATTCGCTTCTATTTTTTTTTATTTTATTTCAGTCTTACTAAATACCTAACATGGTTATATTATAGAAATAAGTTTTCTATTGAATATGCTAACTATACAACATATTATTTACTTATTTTTATTTTTTGTATCAGAAATACCACAGCCAGAAGGACCAGGGCATTGATCATCCCCCTGTACGCAGCACTAGTGAGGCCACACCTCAAATCCTGTGTTCAGTTTTGGGTCCCTCACTACAAGAAAGACATTGAAGTGCTGTAGCATGTCCAGGGAAGGGCAATGGAGCTGATGAAGGGTCTGGAGCACAAGTTCTGTAAGGAATGGCTGAGGGAGCTGGGGCTGTTTAGTCTGGAGGAAAGGAGGCTTGGAGCTTTGCTCTCTACAATTACCAGAAAGGAGGTTGTAGAAACATGGAGGCTCTTCTCTTCTCCCAGATATCAAGTGGCAGAACAAGACAAAGTTGCACCAAATCATGCCAGGAAGGTTTAGATTGGATATTAGGAAAAATTTCACTCCTGAAAGGGTGGTCAGGTATTGGAGCAGCCTTCCCAGGGAAGTGGTGAAGTCACTGCCCCAGAAGCGTTGAAAAGATGTGTAGATATGGCAGTTGGGTACATGGTTTAGTGGTGAACTTGACAGTGCTTGCTTAATGGTTGGACTCATTGATCTTAAAGACCTCTTCCAACCAAAACAATACTATGATTCTATTATCTATAGGAAAACCAGTTTCATTCTGTATTAAATTCAGGTAAGTCTTACCATTCTCATTAATTTCTTTACTAGACTTAGTTTCTACCAAATTCTGTCTCATTACTTTTTCAGCCCATTTACTGTGTAGTTTTTAACACTTTCAACATCCAGATTCCAGCTACTATCTCATAATCTGCTTTTTTGTCAAAGTTGTTTGTCATATACTACTTCAGACACAATTGTGTCACAGCAGACACTATTGTCTTAGTCTTCCACAACTTTTAGTTTAAATTAATACACCATTTGCAATTGAAAAAAATGAAATTATACTATCAGATCACAGAATTTGCTGGAGACTCAGGCAAATAGTCATATAAAATGTGTAGTATTTGCTTTGCAGATTAGCAATAGGTTGGCTAAATTTAGAATAAACTGGGCCCCTGAGGTGACACAAATGAGAGCAAATTTTCTTCCTGTATCCAGGGATAAAAAGTTAAGTCCAAAGAAGATTCCTACTACCTAACTGCCTCCTGATAGTTCCTAGATTTCATTCAACCTGAAACCTAGGGAGGAAATATTTGCTGAGTGTGTATAATTGTGCTTTTTGTCTTTCCTCGCTTTTTTTCTTATGTTAATTTAGAGCAACAGAATTCAGGCACACTCTTTCCTATCTAGCTTCTTTTTAAGTCCCAGTGCTTGAGCACTTGTGTTGGGTATTTTGTTCAAAGAATGCATTAACTGTTTTGTTTCTGGCTGTCATGTGTGCTGGGAGAATGGGCATCTTTTGTGTGTTCACCCAGAGGGGTAGGTTGGGGCATCCAGGGCAGAGGATGTTTTCCCTGCACACAGGTGGGCACACCAAAGCATGGTACTGCTGTCAGACACCCAATTTGGTGTCCCCTCCTAATCTGAGAAGTACCATGATTTATTCGGTGCATTTATTTTTGGTTTGTGACATAACCACCACCACTGCTGTTGTCTGCCTCTATTGCCTGAGGTGTTGAATCAGGTGGAGAGGGTCTGAATCTCCCCTGCCTGAACCTACAAGACTGAGTGCCTTTGGAAGCCACCCTGTAGACTAGACCTTCATTGCTCAGCAACTCTTAGACAGCATTTCAGTTTCTATTTAACCTGTTGACACACCACTTTGGATGCTTAAAACATGCCATGTTTTTTTCATTATGGGCCTCTAGTTGGCATTCTGCAAATGTGGGGATGTCCACTACAGGTTCACTTTTTTTTTTTTTTTTTGAGAGCTAGACAGAAAAGAGTAGGATATGTAATTTAGTCCTTCTTTTTCTACCCCACAGGCTTCAGCCTCCCATTCAGTCTGATGGCTGCTTAATGGGCCGAAAGCAATCCTGCTCCCACCCAGGTTGTGTCTGGGCCTTTGTCAGTGACATAGTCAAGACAAAATGTCCACATTTGCTCCACAGAGCTGAAGGCTCTGCCACTTGCAAGAATGGATCCAGCAGTTAGTAACCCTTTGTTAAGAGACAAGAAAAATCACTGAAGCAGAGACCAGAACACAGTACACCCACGCTTAATAGGACATTTTGCCTCCTTTGGTTCAGTATTTTTCTCCACCTCTTGCATGCTTGCCCACTGTCCTCTGTATGTCAAGTCATGTCATGATCTTTTCTCACACTGTTCCTGCATCTCTTTATATTTTTTTCACATGCATCTTGTTCTATATACTTCTTTCAAACAGTGTAATCACACTTGGCACTCCTCAGACAATTCGGTTCTAGTTGGAACTCTACATGCTCCAACTAGCCTAGCCTGGATTTCATGTACCATTATTTGAGGACAGCAGAAAAAATTTCCTTCCCTTTGCCTCAATATTGACACTCACATTATTATTTTATATTTTATTGGTGGATAGCATCCTTAGTATCAGAGCTCCACTGTATAAACCATGGTAAAAATATAACCAGGAAGTATATAGATCTCTATTACATATAGGTCTCTATACAAAGTTATTCAGAAATGAACTGTGTAAGAAAGGGAGTTATACTCCTTTCCCTTTACATAGGAAGAGTGGATAAAAGAATGGAAATATCAAAACACGCACAGAAAGAGAGTTTGTGGGACTATCAAAAGTGACTCCCAAGAAATTTGAGAATATCTGTTTTCTGAACGTGACCTACTTCTCTGCTGAAGGAGTGATCTCAGCATACCTCTTACATACCTCTTGCTCCACTTCGCTTGAGGTCAAAAAGTTATTTGTTTTCCCTTTAGTCTCTGCCTGCAAAAAATGTCTATACTGCTATCACAACCACCTCTAAATATTAATGAATATACAAGTACATCCTCTGAAATGCCAACATCTCCCCTATTCATATGACTTTTATTCTTCTGTGTTAACATGCAACAAGTAGATACCATTTGCAGGAACAGACCATACAGGAAAGCAGTAGCATGACTATAGTAGCATTACAACTACTTCCAAAAATCTAAGTTTTGTCAGAAATCCAAATGATAGGGTTGCCATTCTTTTGGAGCTAAACCCAGAGCTGTGACATATTTTTTCTTAACTTGCTCACCAGTAAATCAAACCAAAATATGGTTTCAGCCTTTGAAAGGAGCAGCTATGAGCCAACTAGCTTAAACTTATTTAGCTACTGGAACAAATTCCTGAACCTCAAATTATAAGCACTTGGAAGATAATACAGTAATTAAAACAGGTCAATATTAATTTGTCAAGACCAGCCACATCATTCTAGTTCCCCCTTTCAAAGGGGTAACAAGGCCTAGTGGATAGGGTAGAAATAGTAGATGTGTATATCTTGACTTTAGTGAAGCTTGTGGCACAGTCCCTGCAACATTTTCATATGCAAATTTGGAAAATATTGTTGAAGTGGTTTTATCAAGAATTTGCTTTCAAAAAGAGGAAGACCCTGACAAATTGTGAGGCTCTGCAAAAGTCTCTCCCCATTAATATTCAGTAGAAACCTTGAACATTGTGGCAATTAAATGGGGGGAAGTAGTCCCATGAAATCTGCAGATGATAGAAAACTGAGAAGTACAACATGCACTTCAATAGTCAGAAGTAGAATTGAGAATGAACTTGATAAATTAGAGCAGCAGTCTGAAATCAATATAATGAAAATTAATAAGGCCAAGCTAAAAGTTCTCCAGAAAGAAAACAAAAATTAAATTAATAAATGTAAAATGAGGAAAAAACCAGATTGACTGGTTATCTGGCAACACTGAAAGCAAGACTCAGGGGATATCACATGAAATGAGCCAATGTTTGAGGTGCTGTCACAAAAGAGACAATTTTCATTCTGAAATGCCATTATATACAAGATTTATTGATACATGAATATTAACACCCAAGTAATTACTAATACACTGTTCATTTGTTCTTACCACTCCTTGGAACAAATGCTAGACATTCAATGACAACATTATGTCATTTCAGTATTTTGAAAAACCATAATTAAAAAAGCTTGTGGATAATCTGAAAGAAAACTCCAAGTGATGAACAAAAGTGGTAAGTAACCTAAAAAATAAGCAGGAAAAACTGAAGAAAATCTTCAGTCCAGAAAAGAGAAGACAGACAGGATGGCAAATCATGTTAAGAGATTTGCGAATGTTAGAACAGTAATCAACTGTTCTCAGTTGCAGTGATGAAAAATAAAGAGGAAATTGGCCTCATTTAGAACAACAGATATTTAAATTAGGCATTAGAAAAACTTCTTTGGTGTCCAGATATTTGAATACTTTATTCCATTTAATTTTTCAATTTAATTATCTCTGAATGTTATGGAATTCCTGGAACTGGAAATTTTGAGGAACAGATCCAGTTAGAAAAGTATTTCTCAGGAGTAGCCCTGCTTTAGATCTTTTTACAGATCTAGGGAATGAAGTCAAAGACTTTCTAAAGTGTCCCAGCCTTTTGTTTTCAATGGAGTCCATGGTTTCTTCTAGGGCTTAAAAAAACCTACAAGTACTACCATTACCACTTAAAGAGCACAGTTGCCTGTCCAAACACTATCAAGGCCACAGGAGGAACTTGTCATAAGGCAAGCTACCACAGCAGAAACTTGAGATAAGCATAGAAGGGAGAAATTTGTAACAAGAAAGTGTTAATTCCAGGCCTGGCAGAGGTAACATCTGTTTAACACATTCTGGTTGACACACCAGGACAAATATTCACACTGTGGTAAACTGTAGGAAAGGAAGCAAGTGTTCATACACATATCACCCCAAGTTATGGGAATGGCATCTATGACCACTCTATGGATACCCAGAACCTGGACTGTACAAAAGTGGTACCGCTAGAAGGACCACTCTGGGAACTCCACCACCAACAAGCCCAGGGTGAAGAAGGACCAACAGGATATACAGATGATGACTATCTTCTGCTTGATCTCTCTCTCTCTCCCCCCACCCTCTCTTGTCTCTTTCTTTCTCTCTCTCTCTACCTCCCATTCATTGTTAAATAAAATCTTTATTGTTGACTTTTACATATGGACTCATTTGCACCATAATTTGGGCAGCAGCTTCTCCTACTAATCAGATCGTAAGGTACTGTGTTGGGTCTGGCTGAGATGGAGTTCATTTTCCCATAGAAGCCCCCACAGTGCTGTACTTTGCATTGGTAGCTAGAAGGGTGTTGATAACATGCCTGTGTTTTGGCTGCTGCTGAGTAGCGCTGGCATGTCATCAGTGCTGTCTCTCAATGTTCCCCCTCCATCAAAAGGCTAGGAGTGGGCAAGATCCTGGGAGGTTACACAACTAGGCCAGCTGATCCAAATTGACCAAAAGGATATTCCATACCATATGGCATCAGCTCAGATATAAAAGCTAAGGGAAGGAGGACAAAAGGAGGCCGTTCCTTATTTATGATGTTCACCTTTTGGAGCAACCACTTTGTGTGCTGAGGTCCTGCTTCCTGGGAAGTGGCTGAACACTGTTTGCTGATAGGAGGTAGAGAATAAACCTTTTTCTTTGCTTTTTGCTTGTGTGCGCACAAACTTTCACTTTTGCTTTAGTGAACGGCCTTATCTCAATGCATGAGTTGTTTCCCATCTTATTTTCCTCTCTCCTGTCCACCTTGGAAGGGGAGTGGTAGAGCAGCTTGGTGGGCATTTGGTGTCCAGGCAAGGTCAACCCACCACACACAGGCTAATATGTAGCTGCCATTTCATAAGTGAAGGAAAACTTTAAGAAAGATCAGACACAGTCAGAAGAAATATACATCACCCAATTGCCAATATCTATGACCTGTGTCACTAATATGACTGTGTTTTATATTACAGACTTACAGAATCACAGACTATTCTGAGCTGGAAGGGACCCACAAGGATCATTGAATCCAACTCTTAAGTCAATGGCCCATACAAGGGATTGAACCCATGACCTTGGCATTATTGCAATCAGGTTTTAACCAACATATTGGATCATTTTGCATCATTTCCAACTGCACATCCTGATTCCGGGTCCTTGATGCATAGTCACCTGCACCTTTCAAGGGCTGCTGGTTCATTGATTTAAGTCAACTCCCATCTGTTCATGTTTAACTGGTCACTGCCTTGAGTGGTTTGCCCAGTCACAGTAGTACAATTTATTCAGATAAAATTTTAAGTAGATATAGGAGCCATAACACATATATTTTAATCCAGTAGGCCACTATAAACATTTATCACTTATAGGGGGAGCCCCCTACACCAAGCTGGGGTGTTGGACTGACGGCCGGAAGAATTCGGGCACAGCAGTCATCAGAAGGCTTACAAGAGTTTACTCAAGATAGTTTCACAGATAGATCATAGTAGTAGTAGTAGAAGTAGTAGTCATAGAAGTAGCTAA
>JAWWLZ010000001.1:50527442-50546992 GCA_035041345.1 Poliocrania exsul | reverse complement strand
ACAACAAAGCATCTCATTGGTCACAGAACCACACACACACTCCAGGTAGCTCTCCTTGCTTTAAGGGAGAACTCTAAGCTGCTTTCCTCAAGGGGTGTACTCCCTGTCACCCCTACAATCACTCATTCTCTCTTTCTTAGTGAAACATGAACTTAATAACATTTGAACGAATGTTGAACTTCTGAACTCTCAATTTTCAGGCAAGCTTGTATTTAGCTAACTCTGGAGGACTGAGCAATACTTTGTCATTCAACCCTGAAAATTTTTCCATAGCTGAGGACCAGGTTTCTGGACATTCTGAATAATAATAAAAAGAGTATTTCCTGAAGCTACTCACTTAAGTAGTGGCCCAGCTATGGCAGAAACAAAAACTCTATTCAAAGTCTCTCATACTGAAAAAAAAAATCCTGAAGAGAAAGAATGGCAAAAGGTTCAGTGATGGTAGAACATTGACTGCTCTCATTTGTAAAAGATGCCCTCATTAAGTTGACACTGAGTGAGCACTGAAGATATGTCCTTAGGGAATGGAGCATTAAAGAGAGCTCAATGTTGAACAGAAAGATCAGGGTACAGTCTGTTGAAATTAATAAATGTCTTTTGGAATATGGAGATATTAACGAATATACTGTAACTTAGAAGAAACATAATAATATTTGTTTGCATGATCATTCCAGGGGATTTGGATGCATAGGTTGTCAAAATATCCCTTCATATTTCCTTAAAAATACGTATTTATAGAGAAATCTACTGTGCCCCTGTACTCTTATTTAAGAAGCCCTTAGGCAATCACTAAGATCAATAAATATATGAACTCTTACTGATGTATCAGGAGAGTTATCCTCTAACCAATGTTGCTGAACATTTCTATCCCATGCTTCACTTCAGTTGGTAACATGCCCAATGCACTACATGGTACTGCACTTCATCCCAGGATGCAACTTACCCAAAATCCAGTTCTTTTTTTCTCATTTAATTTTTAACTACAGAGATGAGATGTGCATACCTGCATGTTGCAGAGGTATCATTCTGCCACATCTGTTAGTTTCTTCTCTGCAAGACATCATTGCTATTGTCTTATAACCTTCAGTCAATGACTGTTTGTTGAAAGTTTAAGAGTTCCTGCTTTAAAAAGTATTTATCTGGTTTATGTAGCAAAAGTTGGGCTGACTCGGAGTTGTTATACATCATATCAGGTGGACCCACAACCCTATAATGATGTGCAATATAGTATGTGATTTATATTTCCCTGCATGTATTCAGAGTTGCATAAATCCTAGTTTACACATCTATGAAAAATATAAAGGATTCATTGAGTAAGAAATTTGACCAGATGATTTTGCTGCTGTGCAAGTACATGTTAAGAGATCCAGACAGCTCCCTTGTATTGTAAGGAGTCAAATCAAAACAGAAAGCTATCATTTATTTTTTACAAGCAAGTAATCATTGTATAATTCAGAACAATATTTTAGCGCTGGCTTAACGTCAATTGAACATTAGATTATTTTCATTTGGAAAAGGGTAGATAAATCCACTTACAGATCCAATATATGAAGTCTATAAATATCCAAGAGAAGACTGTTTCTCATCACAGGTGTTTATGCATAGATGGATGCCTTTCCTTTTAGCCAAACAAGTTTCAAAATTCAGTGTGATTGAATGTGAAATTCATTGGGAAATGTGAATATAGAAATCTTAATACTATAAAAAGATCATAGTCACTGCAATAAAAATATAAAACAGCATCTATTAAATTTCATCTCTAACTGAAAACTAAGATCTTTCAAACTTCTTTCTAAGCTCCTGAATGAGATAGTTAGATTCAAATATTTTTCTGCTTTACAAGCAATTCCAAATCTCTTCCTCAATGCCAACAAGCATAAAAATACTTAAAACAACACTGAAATAAATAACAAGAGTCAGGTATATCATGTTTTTCTGGATGAATGTTTATCCAAGGCAGAAGAACAAATTATGGGAAGCAACATTGAAGACAACAGGGAATGCTGAGAATAAACTGAGAGTTTTGTTCTGTTTAAACATCAATGTCTGCTCAATTTCACTATTAATAAGGTACTCATTCCAGTTGTGTTTGCTGGTTAATGATTGGAAAGAGACTACATTAGGCATAATAGTTACTGATAACCTCCAGATTCCAACTGTGATAGCAGTTTAACAAAAATGTCTCAAAATTTTATATATCTGAAAACTAAGTCCTTTGCTGTTGTTTATTGTCTACCTATGGCCTTTTTGATGAACCCTCTGACTGTAGGCTTTCAAGACACCACATTTTAGTAAAAATAGAACAAAAAATCCCCCTGCAAAACCCCTTTACAGCTTGTGTTGGGGGGGAGGGGGGGGAGGGGGGTGAGGGGAATTGCTGGGGTAATTCTGAGAGCTACCAACTGTCACAATGTTTACACATTCTGTGTAGTTTCATCTACCCACATCTGTCTGTGATACTTACCCAAATACATGCTTTCCCTAACAAAACCTGAACATCTAGTGGAAGGTATTTCTGCCCATGGCAGAGGGGTTGGAACTAGAAATGTAAGGTCCCTTCCAACCCAAACCATTCTATAATTCAATAATCGCCCTAGGTTCTCACTGCTGTTTGTGCAATGTCTGTGCTACAAGATACCATCTGATATCATCTGAAGGTACCAAGTGTAGAAAGGATACCCACTGCTGCTAAAATAACCATTTAAGTAAAAGTTTCACAGAGTTTATCTTGACATTTGAGGTTACCATTGCATAGATATACAGCCATAGATCTTACCAGGCACCTTACAGGACAAACACCCTAAAAGGGAACAGAGAAAGAAGCATGTTTTTCTGAGAGCATAAGAACTGTTAAATTATCTCTTTATCTTCCTGAATTTCTTTTATGGGCAGAGAAAACATGAAACTACTGACTTTTGCTGGTATCTCTAAATATTCCTAATCCAGATCAGTTGGCCTTTGTTCCTAGTGTTGAACTACAGAACACAAAACTGGGATTCTTGTTTTGGCAACTAAAACCAAAATCCCTTACTGACATACAACAGATGAAGAACAAAGGTCTGACTTCAAAAAATATTAATAATAACAAATGTCCAATATGATTGACTTGTAAATTGCAAAGAAATCAGACACAGAGAACCTTCCTTTGTATTTAAAAAGCATTTGATAAAATAAATCACAACACACTAGATTTTCTTATTCTGTTTAACTGAAATCATAACCTCAACTAACTGGATTTTCTCTACATTTCGAGTCTGACTGTGAGAAAAAATGTGTGAAAATTGATTAAGTCAGAAAAACCTGCATGAAATAAATAATTGACAGAAATAAACTGAGTAAGAAAGGCAACAACTTAGGCACTTTCTCTGTTGGGTAGAAAAATGAGGAACATTTGGTATAATTTATGGAATAATAAATGGAATTATCATTACAAACAAAATAATTATTTTCTGAAGAGCAAACACGTAAGAAACTGTGAAATCCATAACTAATGCAGATGCCCTTTTAGGAAAATTGGAGATTCTTTTGAAATGTAACTAATAGTTGGCAAAAAGTACTTTCTCATTTCTAAATTTAAACAATTTAATAAGACATATTTAATAATATAAGAATTATAATTAGTGATGATGTTTATTCCCACATCATAATGTACTTTTTTCTTGTGGAAGTGGAAAGCCCAATTCAGTGTTAGGATTTTACCTAAGTAAAACTATTTTCTCATTAAAGTAGACGAATCTGATTGACCGAACAGGAATTAGAGCACATATGTAGAAGCAGATATGTAGAAACAGATATACAAAGCTGTTGAGAAATCAAAATGCTACTGGAATCAGATTAAGTGAAGGTTGCATATAAAATTGAAACTGTATAGGCCACTTTGGGAAAGTTAACGAAAAGTCTAAGTTATGCTAAAACCCAGATGAAGTGCTAAAAAATCAAGCAGTCAGATTTTAAAAAGACATAAAAGCAAACAATAACTCATTCAAGTCCTGTCAGCACAGATTCATTTAATTGGAAAACCTCCCAGGCACTAACAGAAACTATATCCATTCCTAACATAGGTGCTGTGGCAAAATGACATTTGGGAGCTGCCAAACAAGAAAATTGCTTTTCCTGCCATTGAAATATGCATGAGAACTTGTGCATACAAAGGCTCTTGTTAACCAGTGGGAAACCAGTGCCACTGCTTAACTAAGCAGTTGATATCAACAACCTCTTTTTACAAAGATAATAGTTATAAAGAATTAAAACCTTCAATATAAATTGCATTAAGAAGGTAAGCTGGCTATTTGAGCGGTATGTGTATAAAATCATTGGTATCTTCTAACAAAATTCTCCCTCAAAAATCTGTGGTGTTCATTTGTTAGACTGTAAGAATACATGGCATGTATTTACTTGTTTTCCTAGACTGTTTTCAGAAAAAGTTAGAGTAATTTTAGTGTTGTGGAATAGATCCATCTCTTTTGAAACATTCATTTAGCAGAGTAAAATATTAATTTTGTTATTTCTTTTACAGAAGTATCTCAACTGGGTACTCAGATCACCAGTTGTAGGTACATACTGCAAATATAATATTTACCTATTTTCATAGGAATCCAAGATCTAGCAGCCATGAAGAGCAGGCAGTTTCAGAGGGACTGTAACTGTTCCCAGGGCAAAGAGATGTAGAACGTTGTCTGTGGAAACCTTAGTGTCTGTCTTGTAGGAAGAGCAAATAAGGATGGACTAACACCCTTAAAGACGATGGGAGTTCTGCCTTCATGATAGAAGATGAGAGGCTAGAATGTTCTCCATAAGACTTCTGCTTTGAAACCAATTAAATTTCCCAGTTCATGATTACTGGCAAGAATTTGTTAATACCAGGATGATAAGACATGTCATATGGACAATGCAATTTACTAATGAAATATCACTTCTTTGCAACTTTATTATCCTATCCTAATAACTAATGATGAAAATAGGTTACAAAGTGGAAGGATTTAATATCAGCACTATTTAGGTGCTTATCATCCACACTTAAACACTGTGATAAGGTTATAGCACAACTTCCTAATACTAATTTCTGCACTTAAACAATGATTTGCTTTATGCTTTTGTTTGTGTAGTTGTTACAGTTACAGTTCTTGTCCTATCATTCCAAATTTATCAAGGTTTGTTATGCAGACACTAGTTTATTTTTTTTAAGTAAAAAAAAAATAACCTCACAAAACAATACAACACAACCAAACCTCAAACATAGTGACGACTTACACTGGCTAGTGAAGAGAGCACAGCTGTGATAGTTCTGATGTACATTGTTGGACATATTGGTAAACTTTAGTGGGAACAGGCAAATACTCCTGTGAAGCATTTCTGAGAACCATCTCAGTGAGAGCAGTCCAGGGTGGACTTTTCCATCTGTCCCTAGTTCTCTAATTCCCACAGGCTCTTTCACCACAGAGCCTCAGACCAGATGAGCTCTCAGGACCAGGATGGGGACGGCTCCCAAGGTAATTCAGACACACACAGAATTGGAGAACATGTCAGAAGCACTTTATTTCCCGCTGGGGTCTGGATTATAAGGGTTCCAATAGGGGAGGGGTTTGGAGGGGATTGGACAGCACATCTGGGCACAGGGTTAGGAAGGCAGGGATGGGAGAGGCTCAGGTAGAAACCACATGGGGACATCCAGGGTGGGCAAGAAACCCCAGGGGATACAGAGCAGCAGGGCAGGGAAGGGGTGTAGAACTCTCTCAGATGCAGGGAAACCATCAAGGTGCCTTCATGGCATGGAAAAGCCTCAGGGAAAAAACACACAGAGAGGGGAAGGAACATGGGGGGTGTGAGCCCTGGGGACTGAGTCTGACAATGAGCCACCTGGCAAATCTGGGTTGGCTGCAAACCCATGCCAATACTTATCAGGATAGAAGAGATCACTGCAGGGTGAAAGCCAAGTCACTGGGCTAAGTGCTGTGACCATACACCCACTAGCACAGCTCTGTGTGAGTGTTGACCACAGATCTGGACTGATGGGTGTCCTTAGAGCTAGAGAAGTGCTGAAGTGTATCTCTGGATCCCAGTGGGTTCATGTCACTGGAAATTTGTGCATGTGAAGCAACCGATGCATCACCACATCCTACACATGGAAAGAGCAGGAGAAAGTCTACAAGATCCACCACCACACAGAAACCAGGAATTCCTCCTGGAAATGTTATTTTCCAGACACTGGAATTGCTCCCAGAAACCCTAGCACAGGTGTAGCCTGCTTGTACTGAGATGTGAGATTTAAGTCAGCACTGCCTACATGTGTAATGCCTCTCTAAAAGAAGCAGGAAGCCCTGCAGCACTCCTGCATGGGTATAGATCAGATATTCCTGCTGATGCAGGCATATATCCATCACTGGACCATGAACACTGCCAGAAGAATGTCTTGGAAGATCTTGCAAGGGTGCTACCCCAGTTTTCCCACTGTATCAACTGCTGCACTCTCATGGGCCCCAATTCTCTCAGGAATATTCCTGAAAGGAGTTACAAGACAATCCTGAACATTTTACACCTTCTGATGGTTGCACCAGGCTTTTTGTACTGTGATTGCAACTTCTTTATCCTGCTCATTGTTGTATTTTCTTACAAAAAATTACTAGGAAGGTTGGAGATATATAACTCAGCTTTGTACCACCAAATAGCCTTTCAAAGGTTTTTGAGACTATCTTAGAGCCACAGAAAACTAATGGTAAAGGACAGGATTAGAATTGACACCCAGATAGTTTAGCCCACACGTTTGCTGCAAAATAAGTGGCTTCCATTTCATATGAAAATCTGAGACAAGTTCGGCGACCATACAGAAAAATTACCAGGCTCATTGAGCAAGGTGTACAGAGAACACAGTTCTATTTGATAGTGGCAGCTTGAACCATTTCTACAAGAAAGGAAGAAAAGGATCCTTGAGTCTCAAGAAGTCTTTCTGTATTTTATTTTCATGACTTTTAATGTGAAATGCAGATATATTTTTGACAAAAAGATGAGCATCAAGCCTCAGCCCAGTGGTTCAGCCAGTAGATATGGCAGGTATTGAGTCACATTCCTACCCAGCAAAATCATACTTTGAATCACACAGTTGAAGTGATAAAACATTCATATCTGGATGCTTCAATCTGAAAATGGAGTTGAGTTCCCTTCTTAGATGAGAGGTCTACAAATCAGGCTATTACATAAAATTTTAGGAGGCAGTGTAACAGGGAGGAAAAGCAATGCCTCTTTCTCATGCCAGTTTTTAAAAGAAAATGGTATAGAAGCCGGTAGGAGAGTTTATCTTCACAAAGTAGTAGGGGCAGCCTTTGAAAACTGTCACAAGCTGTAGAACTGGTGATGTCAGAAATTGCTACAGTAGTCATAGCATAGAGATTAGAACATAGAGATTAGGAATCTGTGGGGGGAATGGATGAGTAGAAGGCAAAATGGGGCAAAGGGCTGACAAAAATAAAGACAGGGAAGCGCCATGGGTTTATGGATATGCACACTGACGGAAAGAAACTGAAGGACTGAAAATAGACATGCAGGAAACCTAGTTCTAAGGTGTGAAGCCCAAGCAAATAGACTGAAATTATATGAACTGAGGCTGGGGTGGGATATGCAGAAGGCAGGACTGAGAGGCATCTGAACAAAAATGATCACATGGGTGTGAGAAAGGCAGATATGGTTCTGCACTGTCCTCTCCAGAGCTGGGAGTGGAGCCCAAGGCTCCTGGCATTGACCACTCCTCCAGTACTATCTGGACTCTCAGTGGGAAACTCTGCAATCCTGTATTTTGTTTATCCCCACAGAAATGACCCCCTGCTGTTGCCATCGGTTGCTCCCTGAGCTTGAGTGGTGAAGCTCTGTGCAATGATTCCTAAAGCTTTATCTTGCAGGGCACTTGTTCTCTGAAAAACATTATTCTGGGCTTTGGAAGTAAAACACAAACCGTGGTCATGCTGTTGTTGTTTGTGTGTTGAATACTCAACCGTGGAATTTTAATTTTCTTTTTTTCTTTTGGTGTGCAATAAATATTATATGGATGTAATTACTGTCTATGGAGTTAATAATTGCATTGCATATCCAAGGAAGTCAATTTGCTCAAGAAAAGGTCAGAAAACAGACTGTAGTATTATTTCTTCTGCCTTCTGCCTTTGAACGGAAAACACTGCAAGATTTCTGTAGATCTCATTAAGCTTCTAAATTCAAATCTACATTTTTAAAAAGATGGATTTTCACAGCCAAGGCTATGAACTTTTTAATTAACCTGCAAACACATACAGAGAAGAGGATGGCAATGTTTACCAAAATCAGTGTGATAACAGTCCTACTCATATTTCCATTATAAAACTGTATCCCTACTCAGACACAAATAAACCTCTCCTGACCAATTTCCTCATCTAAAATCCACACTAGGAAAAACATTCTTTTTGCATAACAGTAAATCAGAACCATTTTAAGAGGGCTTCAACAAGTCAAGTGGCAAGTGAAGACAATCCTTATTGACTTACACTAGGTGTTTTCTTTCTGTCAATAGGTAATAATAATGTGAGAGAAAACAAACAAATAAACCACCACACAAACAAACAAAAAAGCCCTAAAGTCATTACTAACTTTACAGGGTGAAAGCTGCATGGAGTTATCTGGGACTTGATGATACTTAGTATTTCATTGGACTACCAGACTTAACAAGTAAGATCAGTCTATTTTGACATGGGGGGACTGCTTTGTTTCTACATGATACTGTTTCGCTTACTTCGCTTAACAAGATAGCTGACTTGTATTTTGACATGGGGATACTGCTTTATTCCTACCTACTGCCCAGCTCCTGCTTTGCTGTGCCTTGTATTTTCCAAGCTCTCAGTGCTGAGAGCCACCAGCCGAGCTGTCAGGCTGCCCATGCACTTTCAAGTGCTGCGGGGAGCCACCTGGCCAGGAGAAAAATGCCAAGGAGAGGGGAAGACAAAGCAGCAGCTTAGGTGAGGAAAATGGTGATGCCAGCTGATTGATAAGGGAATTCTGCTCACAGCCCTCAACCAAAACCTCATAACTTCAGTGACACATAAAATCATTTGCTTAGGCAGCTCAAGCCCTGGCAGCCAAAGCACATGCAACAATTTTCCAGTAACTATTGTGATGATATTGCATTGTTCCTCTTCTGCCAGTTAGGACAGAAGCACAGAGTCATTCAGGTTGGAAAAGACCTCAAAGATTATTGAGTTTGGCCTTTGACTGATCTTCACCTTGTCAACTAGACCATGGTACTAAATGCCACATCCGGTCATTTCTTGAACACCTCCAGGGATGGTCATTTCATCACCTCCCTTGGTAGCCTGTTCCAATGCTTGACAACCCTTTTAATGAAGAAATTTTGACTTCTATGACAAAGATCTCAAAGCAAGTGGAATGTATCTTCATGTACAACCATATGTTACCATGAAATGGATATTTTCTTCTCTCTAACTTTGGATCTTGAAAATTGGGATATGGTTATTAAAAATACCTTTATAAAGTCACTGGTAATCCACAGCCTCCTGGAAACTTGTGAGTGTGTTCATTGCAGTGACAGCCATTCCATGAGACCATAGGAAGAAGCTACAACAGTGTTTACTATTATGAAGAAATAACAGCAATTGAGGATCATATCAGCAAAGCCAAGCTCAGTTAATCTCAGAGGGTACCAACAGGGTTCAGTAGGAGGGCAAAACAAGCAAACATAAGTGGACATAGCCAGAGCATGAAGCTCTGAGATGACATCTTTCTCCTCTTCCTCAGACCCCAGGGATGTCACTAGGGGGAACTAGGATGTGATCAGCCCAGTAGCAGCAGGTTGGCCCCAGCTGTGGGACTCCTATCAGCACAGGCTTGGCTTTGCTGGTATGTACTGTTTGGCATAGACAGCTCCGTTCCCTCCTGCCACAGTCCTCACATGGATGGAATCACCTTCCCTGTCAGCTGCAGTCATGGGGAAGGCTTTATCACTCTCCCCTGCCCCTGCACAGGTACAATCCATGTTCCTAGCACATGCATGGGAATTGGGACTAAAAAGAGGCAAGAGAGGAAGGCTGCAAAGCCCTAGATATTTTTGTCTCTGTAGAAAATTCACATTTTCTCCATAACTTCACTTCTGAAAATCTTGTGGGCCTCAGATTGACCTTGGTCTCTGGGCTATTAGTCAGCAGCAAAACAGCTTTGCTGCTTTAGTCAGCTTTACAGACACTGAAAGGGGGAAACTTAGTCACCTTCAGGAAGAGCAGAAACTCAGCTGCAGAAACGCCAGCACGAGCCTTAGGCACCTAAATAACTATGGGGATATGATCCTCAATTGCTGTTATTTCCTCATAATAATAAGTACTGTTGTAGCTTCTTCCTATAGTGTCATGGAATGGCTGTCACTGCAATGAACACACTCACAAGTTTCCAGGAGGCTGTGGATTACCAGTGACTTTATAAAGGTATTTTTAATAACTATATCCCAATTTTCAAGATCCAAAGTTAGAGAGAAGAAAATATCCATTTCATGGTAGCATATGGTTGCACATGAAGACATATTCCATTTGCTTTGAGATCTTTGTCATGGAAGTCATAACACACACTTCTCTTGCTGTAATAGCACACCATGAAATTTAGTTTAGTTTCTTATGGAGGATCAGGTTAAAGACCTACTATCTGTGGAATTTAAGTTTATTATTTTGAAGATGTTAAATTTGAAAACAAAGTACATATAAAATTAAATAGAAGGGTTTGAAATAGAAAACAAATCAGGTTTAATTACATCACAATTCCTTAGTGTCAGAACAGCAAAGTAATAATGCGTTTACAGTTTAGCCAAGGGAATTCACATTTCATGTTAAAATAGCAGCTTTATTTCTTCTTATCTTTTGGTTCTTCAGAGTTCAAATCACTTTTCTAGTGAACTTGAATCTATCTCTGGAGTTTCAATATATTTTAAATAAATAAGCTATGTGCCAGTGAATAAAGTTTTTGGAATACTGTACAGTACAATCAAAACCTCCTGTTTTTTCCTGGAAACATAACATGGCATGGCAATATACTTCAAAACAGATCCCAAGGAGCTTAGAAAATCATACCATGTGAGTACATTTTTGCATATCAACTGAATATTGATGAATTTAAATGTCCACTCTGAATCCTTTATGATTGTTCCAGCACTATATGCTTTTCATCAAGATCTAGTTGTAAAATCAGCTCTGTATTTATAATTTATCAGAGTACTGAGTGAACTAGATTTCCCCATCCCAGCAAATGCAGAGTGCCTTCACTCCATTGCCTCAGTGGGAGTTGTGGGAGTTCAGTACATTGCTGTTTCTGGTTCTTCATGCAATTTATTTGAGTTTGTGTTGTTTGCTATACAAGAATAAGATAAGATTCTAAATTCTTGTTCAAACACTGACAAATGATAATTTTTGCTAATATACCTGCTAATAAGGGTGCTGAAATAGCAGAAACTAATGTGAAATCAGACAGTCCTACTTTCATAAATCATTCATGTAGTAAGCAGCTGGTGGTGCAAAAGTAATACCACCCTCACTGCTACCCAGCTGATAAAACCGTTTTGTCTTCAATGCTGAATTTCACTCTGCCTCTCATATAGTCGGGTAAGATATCTACTCACAGAGAAAAAGGCAAAGAGAAATAGAACAGCCCTGAAAGATATGGTTAAAAGTCAATAATTGATTTATACTTATTCCTTGTTATCTTTTATTGTAATACAAAGCCTGAGTTGCTGCATTAGGTGAAAATACACAGTAGGAGACAGGGTGAGGGTGGACTAAGCCTTGAGAAGTTCTTACAATCCATGTTCATGCAAGCACAACAGCTCTCAGGTGGCAAGTACTCATTGACCCCTCTGCAGCCCTGGAGAGTCTGCACCATCTAAACCTTATGAGCATCACACAGCCAACATGCATGCACTTTCAGGGTGAATGTAAGACCCAGTGGACTCTGGAGTCAGCAGGAAGAATTTAAACATGAATTTCTGTGACCCATGCTGCCATGAAGCATGAGGGATGTGTTCAGCACCTGTGTAGGAAGGTGGGGTTAGGATAGGATAGTCCTCAACTCTCCTTTCTGTGCTTTCTTCCTGTTGGCAGAGCCTTGGCAGAGCTGCACATTTACAAAGACAGGGAAGAGGAAATAACCCAGCAAATAAAACAGCCAGAAAATGAAATGGGTGTGTATAACTACAGAAATGAAGAAACAAGAAATTATTTGTTAAATCAAATAAGATAGCAGCAAATGTTTGTTCTTCTACTTTGCTGTACATCTCCAAAAACCACTAACAAGATATTGTGACAATCTTTTCTTCCTTGTTTGTTTGAAATGGTCCTTAATTTCAGTTAAACATAAATGTTTGTCCAGGAAAATATGCTACGCTGCGGGTATGAGAGCCCTAGATACAAGGATTGGCCAGCAGGAACTGTGTAAAGAAACTTCTGGGGGTTATTGGAGCAAATATTGCTGATTCAGATGCCTTTTACACTTCCTCAGGAACCTGACCCTTTTATGAAAATTAAAAGGTTTTAGTCTGTGTGAAAAACACTGACATGCAGAAAGGGAGCGAATAGATGATCCCTTGTAATTGCAGCAGTGTATCAAATGAAGGCAGTGCTGTGGTGAACAAAAAATCACTGAGCCAGCAGGCAACAATAACAACTTCCCCTTTTCTCCTTCCCAGGCTGTGTTTGCTTTCTTCCTGTGGTTTTGCTTTCAGAACCTGCTGATTAAGAAAGCCCCCCAAAAAATCATGACCCAAATAAAGAGGAGGGAGGACTGGAGGGGAGGGGGGAAAGAACAGATGATATTTATGATTATGAATTTCAATCACTGTAGCATAAACGATGAACTAAAGATCTCTGGCAATAGAAATACTTGACTTAACAGATGGTAGGCAGCTCCTATCAGAGGAAACCATTTTGAGTAGAGGCTTAATTGAATGGTTCAGATCTGTATAAATTAACATGTTTTAAATCTCTGCATATTCTCAGCTCAATTTTCAGAATAATCTTTCAGAGGTTTTAAGATCATTTTAGTCAAAAACTTGTCAGAGGTTGATCCCCAGTTTTCAGTTGCTTATAGGTAAGAGGAATGTGCTATTATCTTTCTTCAGAAAACAATTGCTTAGCAATGCCAGCTGTAGTCTGTTCCTGGTGTTCACGATCTTAAGTGTGTTTCTTATAGAAATTCTCTTGTTTGAGTAATTCTTAAGGGTAAACATCTGCCTATAAGAAATTTTATTAGGTAAATAATTTGAATATACAGTAATTGCTCTGCTTAATGATCTTGCAGTAAAATAGTAATGATGTTTTAAAAATAGCAATGAATTTTCTCTACATGAATCCTTTTCTTTAAATTTTGAGTGTATCATGGGTTTCTGTGTTACAGGACATCAGTTCAGTCAAAGAAATTGTTATGAACACCCAAATAATTCTTAACACCAGAATGGGCCTCAGTACAATTGCTCATGAGAGTTGTAAACAGATGCTGCACATTACACTGACATTTGCAACACAAGTGTGAACAGTGAGTTTCCATATATTATGGTGCAAATAGTGTGCTATTCCTGTGAGATAAAGAAGAGAATTCAATACAGATAGGAGAGCAGGAATGGGATTTATTGCTTAGAAAAGTAGAGAATGGTGCATGCCTACTTAATTCGTCAAGTTTATAAGAAGTTCAGAGGGTAAGTTACTATAACGGTGGCACCTACTCTCCAGTGTTCTATAGTGTGCACAAACAATACCCAGGCTAAATAATTTCATGGAAATAAGTATTTAATGCAAGAGTAGAGTCAAAATATCTGCCAAAATCCCTCATGTCAAAGAGTTGTTTCATTTCAGTGTGCTAGTATGCCATTTCAAATCAAGTAAATCTGCAAAATGCATCTTTATTAAGTTTGTGCCCTGACCTGGCTCTTTGCACATCTGTGAACCTTTTCATGAAGTACATTTCCAACCGCTCTGATGTCTATTTTTGCCACTAATACCTAAAAACCACTCATTTTTCTATTTTTTTTCCCAAGGTCAAAGTGGCTTGAGCTAGGTACGACAGAGCAGGAAAATTGGCCTTCTGCCTGTATTTTGACATCAAGCAAAGAACCTTTTTGATTATGAAAATACTCTCTTATTATTTCAAGGTGATTCATATTAATTGCAAGCAATAGTCCAAATTCCCTACTGGCTTAAGGCATTCCACTTCCATCAGCTTCAAGGTACTTGTGTGCACATCTATCAGTCAAGCATTTCTGAAAAAGCTATTGTGAGTTAAGTGAGAGCATTGATTTACAGCAAATGCTTTACTCTGCAGTAGCTGCCTCCATAGCTTATTCAGCTGTGTAGCCACCTTATTTCAATAACACTGTGTTTACTTTGAAATGTAACTTTATATTTGCAAAATAAAATTGTAAACAAATTTGTCAAACAATTTGTAAGTAAGTTCATGTACAGACTCCAGGCCTTTCCCAAAAGACTAAATACTTATTTCTTGTGGGTCTTCACTAAAACTGAATCAGATACCATACCCACTTGTACCAGGGTTCCACACAAGCCAGTGTGAATAGCATGAGAGGAAAGCACAGGGTTGTGGGATGACTTTATATGAGATAAATATGAAATTACTGTGCTTTTTCTTCAAAGCATGCACAATGAAAGCATTTAAAGATCATAATGGTTCAAAGCCAGACTTATCAGAATAAAGAAAAAACCAATAAATAAGAAAAAATATCTCTTTTAATGGCATACATTCAGCAAATTAAGACAGATTAAATTAAAAGGCTGGAAGACAGATATTGCTCCCAAAATGGCCTTCCAAGAGGCTACTTCCAATTTTGCTTTCTAGTTCAGGAATTTTCAGCACCTTTCTGGGCTACTGTAACTCCCCAGAAAAGCCAGAGGCATTGCTTTTGGTCTATATCCTGCTGTACAAACCAGTCCTCTGTTCCTCTTGGGAGACTGTGGGTTGCCCCACTGCAGCCATCCCTTGCTGACAGCATCTCTCGCTCCTCTATTGCCCCATGTGGCCCTCTGAGAGCTGCTCCTAGCCAAGCCTACCTACCTGCTCATGGGAAAGGCTAGACCAGTCTCCTCTTCCTGCTACTAAACCCTCTGTCCTGTAGTCAAGACAAGGTAAGCAGTCATCCTACCTCCCTATTGCCTAGTTACACCTTCTAGCAAAGTGTAATAGATGGAATGTTGACAGTAAACTGTGCCCAAAACCAGTTCTGCCATCTGTCATAGTTGTGACTAATGAGTTATTTGTATTTCCACAGATTTATACATTCAAAAATCTCCCCATAAGTAGATAATAATAGGTGTGGACACCTGGCATTGCACTGATGGCTGTATTAGTCCCAGTTAACTGATGGGTAAAACAGGGTGTGAAACTATTAAAGGTAGATTTTTACCTCACCTAATGACAGCTATCTAAATATAAAGCATCTTGTCTACTCTACTTAGATAGATTCTGTCTTTAGCCTATAGAAAGAGACAGGTGCCTCCAGAGGGCCTTATTTATCACACATTCTCTGGATTCCAACCTTTGGAATTAACTGTCCTCTGGAAATGGCTGTCTGTATTCATTGAGTGCATTAGGAGACTTGATAACCAAACCTTCAACAGAACATCCCCCCTTTAGATGTCTAAAATTAGGAGAGATGATTTCATACAAGAATTAGAATTAGGGATCTAAGTGATGACCTGGACCTATTTCACAATTCTGGGCTCAAAGGGCAAGTGGGATGGCCACACCACCTTTTCTGGAGGGCACATGGGAACAGGGCAGGTCCCAGCTACTGACACCCTGAGCAACATGTAGGGATGAGAGAACATGTATTGCGAGGAGTTTGCACTTTTGGTATAGCTGCTGGCAGCGGATTGTGAAATCTAGTGTTTGGAAATGGGTAACTTCTTGGAGGGGGGAGTGGGAATAAAACTGAAGGGGACAAATTAAAGAAATGAAGATAAAAGGAACTGGAGAGGACTAATAGAAGTACAGCAAAGGTTTCTGAGAACACCAAATGAACAATCATTGAAAGTCACTCAAAGCTTTTTATGTGAGTATCAGATTGGTTTTGTAGATAGGACAGGTGGCAGGTAGAGCTGTTCAGCTGAGCTGGTGCTGGACTAAAACTTGAAAGATTTTGTTTCCAGCTTTGTCAGTGACCTGAAACACAATTGCCACAGCCAGATCCTTTTCCCTTTTCATGCTCCACTACCTGATTTATTGAGAATAATTATTCTGTAAGATTCCTTTATAAAATGTTTCCAGTTGACTGAAAGGAAAATCTCACTTCCTGAGCTATAGGTTATTCTTTATATCTCTAATGCTGTCTGTTGAACTATGTTGAAACAAAAAATCAATTTTATATTTTTAGAAAAGGTAGAAACCTACAAATGTAGAGAAAATGAATGACTAAATATGTATATACAGTTAGATCTTATTGCTACAGGAAAACTTCGTTACATACTAATGCAGAGTTCAGGCACTGTCCAGGTGAATTGAGCAGCAAATTCTCACCTGTATATTTAGTGTCAAAATCGAACCACCTGTGACATATGTGGTTTGCTTTCAGCAGTGACCAGTGCCAAGGATAGCAATATTTTGCATTGTGATTTTTGATAGAATTAGAGGAATTTGATGGCTAGGTAGAAAGAAAATATATTGCATTTGGCCCTGCCCTTTCTCCCATGTTCTCCCTCCAACAATGTGCACATGTTCCTTGGCTGTTCCATGCACAGATTTATCAAGCAGAGATTGAATGCTGGGAGCACACCACTGAGGTTGTTATATTCATGTAGTGGGTATGTTTAGGCAGTTGCTACGGCTCTTAATTTGTTTACCAAGGGCATATTTCTCATCCTTCCAAGGAGCCTCTTTCACTATGGACTTGCTAACAACAGCTTCACTTAGGCACTATGACACCTTTTAAGAACATGTGGCTCCTTGGAATAAAATCCCTTCCCCACTGAGATCACTTGAAGGTTTGTTGCGAAGGGAAAGTATTTTACACTTTGTCTTCAATACTGATTTCATCTAGTTGTATATTTGTCCACAATATTTTCAGACCCCTTTGCAAACCTGAGACAAAGGAAAAAAATTATTTTTGTGGAGTAATGCAGCAAGTCTTGAAATTGTACTATGGTATGATTTATGGCCTTAAGCTGAAGGAAGGTAGGTGCAGATTAGATATTAGGAAGAAGTTCTTCACTGTAAGCGTGGCGTGGCACTGAACAGGTTGCCCAGAGAGGCTGTGGGATGTCTTACCCTTATGGGAAAATACCATAGAGGCACCACTTGATAATCATAAAATTATCAGAGAGAAGACTTTGCAAAGTTTCAGAAAGGTCACAGTTTCCCTATAAATGAAACAAAAGTACAAACTGCACAATCATTGGAGTTTTAAAAAATTCTGAAATTCTTCCAAGAACCCACCAGGAGATGGAGAAAGATGGATGAAATTTCTGTTAGAAGCATACTTATTTCTAACTTCATCTAAAAATGGTAACATTGTCTTCATGCGTCAAAAAATGTTTAAGTAAAGGCTTTTATTGTAGTATATATTGTGTGTATCCATCATTGTGATGGAAAGGGTAGTTATCTTGTTTGCTTGAGGGAAGAAAAAGGGTGAATTTTTTTGGCACTAAGGAGTATTAAACTTTATTTAATAAGGACTCTTTGAATTTTTTTAACTTTAGGCAAATGAGAGTATCACTATAGAATATAAGATTAAACTTCAATTACTGTTAATATATTTAGAATCTTTAAAATACATGGTGAAATTGCCTGTGAAGCCATGTCATTCAGAGGTTGAAAGCCTGGCAGTGGTAAAGAATTTAGTATGCTCTGAGCTATTAAACTGAAACTAAAATTTGGTCTGAAATAGAATTCATTTGGTCAGAGTTGCCATCAGGAAGATTTTTGTCCATTTACTCCCATGCAGAAGTACCAGGAAAACATGGTGGGATCCACCTCAGTGCTAACTTCTCTCAGTCTCTCTGCACCTGGAAGAGTGTTCTGGAGGTGGTGGGGAAATAAATATAAGGAAAACAAATGTGTAAGATGGTTGAGTATTTGAATTTTTAGAAGAGATATACAAAACTTGAGCATTCAGCCCCCTACCCCCTGCTTTCCAAAGGGTGGTCCACACAACCCACTGCCTAGATCATCTACAGGCTTGTAGAGAGATACTGCCCATGAAAACTGGCACTGGATACTACATAGGGATAGACAGAAAAGCTGCAGAGATTGGTACCCTTCCCATCCTCTCTGAATTTCTCTTCCCTGCTGAACATATTTTGCCTTTCCACACAGCTGCTCAGGTGGGCTGACCTCCTGTCTTTTTAAGGCTGTCAGACAGCTGTCCTTATGCCACTTTTTAATGACAGACCAATGCTATTAGATCTGTGCTCCAGGAAGGGATTAGTTTGGTTTCCAACCTCCTTCAGATGAAGAGAGATCAGACCCGTTTTCCCAGGGTTGTCCCACAGAGCACATTACAGACCCTTTCTGCAGGGTATGGTGAGAGGGAAAGTAGATACCTGGTGTCCTGGTTCCGGCCCAGATCAGCCAAGACATTGTGCTATTCAATACCAAATTACGTCATTGCCAGGGGCTGGGAAAAGGGACTCTCCCTCACCTCTGGGAAGGAAGGGCATCCCTTTTTCAGAGAAGTGTGGTGGGTGTAGGGTCTGTCTGCCATTGTTCATTGTCTCAGCCTGGTGAGCATTTTGCAGGTAAATCACCCTCTCTTTTGTTAACTGTTGTTAACAGTATTTTTGCTGTTACAGTCCCTTTTCCTATCTCATTGCTGTTTCCAGTAAATTATTCTTATCTCAAGGCCTCTGCCTTCTGTCTCCCACTGGAGTGAGACAGAAGCAGCTTGTGACTTTCTTTTCAGTGGGAGTACCATTCCTAAACAACACCTGGCCAGACCTCAGCGTGACATGGAAGATCCACAAGGTTAAAAGAAAAACAGGCAAGAAAGAAATAGCATAACTGCAAGGGTTTTGTTCAAATAACAGGCCCTCAGTTTCTGGTTTCTCTCATCTGGATGATTACTCCAACTGCAAGACTGTTGTATATAACTTATGTACTGATACCAGCTTCTCTGAGGTTTCAAGTTATCATGTACAGTGCATAACTTCAGTGCCTGGGAAGCTTTTAGGTTAGCTGCAAGGTGCCTATTGATTTTGAGCTGACAAGCATTACACAGTTCTGCACTGCTGACAAGGCAGAGATGCTTAAATTGCATATAAATGCAATTGTAGCCAGAATTGTAAATGTGTGTATCTAATTGTTTGTAACCAAAACTTTGTCATAGAAATCTTTTAACACCAGCATTTATTTTAGCAGGAAAAAATGTATGTATGGCCAGACTTCGCAAATGAAGATTTAGGAAGGGCTCTCCCCACGTGGGTGTGCCCTTCCAGCCTGAGCAGTGGATTTTTCAGGTGAGGCACAGCATGCACAGAACTGGCCCCACCGTTTAAGTCCTGAGGTCCATCTGCCACGTCCGAGCGAGCTTGGACAGTGACAGTGAA
>JAWWLZ010000001.1:50504609-50527342 GCA_035041345.1 Poliocrania exsul | reverse complement strand
AGTCCAGAGTGCTCTCCTTCACACCATGGGACCGCCCTGGTAGGAAAAAATAAGCAGCTGTAAAACAGACCTTGCTAGCTCTAGTGCAGGTAAACCAACAAAAGCAAAGAGAGTCATGCAGCTTACTGCCTGGCAGGAAGAGAGCACACTGCAAACACTGTTTGCAAATATCAAACAAAGTAAAGTACAAAGGAGCATATTAATGAAGTCAAAGCAGCATCACTAAACACTTTATTAATTAATCATTCATAGTATTAATTAATCTTATTGAAAAAAAATCAAACTTTAAAAGAGTTCTCTAAGGAAACAACCATTATAGCAGACACCACAGTGCCACGGAAGCATTATATATATAAGACAAGATGAATCAGATATTATCAGTCTCACACAGGTAGCACAGTCACACTGACCTACTGATCACAGCATGAGGAAAAGCTAAGTTGGTCCCAGTTCAGACAGTGTCTTTCACTCAAGCCAGTCACCATAATGCAAATCTGCCACAAAGTTTGTTTAAAATACATGGTGAGAATGCTACCAGTCTGTTAAAAACCTGACAACAGGAGACTGTTTTTTCAATAAGGCATCAGCAAACCCCACAATGTACAGAAAGTATGTATTAGTTGCTTTAGGAAAAAATACTATTCCACAGTGCATGGCAGTTGGGTTTCTCTAATGTGGGGAATGTTACTACATTCATCATTGGCTCCATTTCTTTCCCTGTTGTCAGCAGCAACTACATCTGTCTTAGCAACTCAGAATATTATTAGGTAAACTATGAACACCCTCAGAGGCTGCAGGCTCTAAGGGCATCAATATATCTGTCACTTTTCAAAATCATCAATTACATGTACAGAAGTGACTCTTCTCAGTGTCACAACAGGGAACTTGACAGAAGCTGTTCAGTGCTGGCAGAACAGTTTCCACTGCACAAGTCAGTCCAGGTCACTTTTCCATTTTGGCAGGGAAACTCACCTTCCCCAGCCACCACTGTTGCTACTATAAGAGGTCTCCCTAACTCTGGCTCACATGTAACGCCAAGGAGAGTGTGATGTCACCCAGGGTCTCATATTTACTCTGAGGGGCAAAATAATAAAACTGTGGTGCCGTACAGGTGTGGCCAGGCAGTGCTGTAGGCCCACCACAGCTCAGAAGCTGCTGAGCATGGGGACAGGAACCCTCAGCATGAAGTTCTTTACCACTCACTCACAAGCAGCACCCTCACAGCAGCAGGCCCATACCTCAGAAATGTTGTAAATGCCTGAGGACATTTCTCATAGTGCTTTCAGTACCAACAGAAACTAAGAGGACAATTGGCGGTCCATCCCTGGGTACCTGCTGAGGACAGTGCCCTACACACCACAAGGATCCTCCTCATCCTGCCCGGCCTTTCTGCTGTGGCTGCTGCAGATTCCTTACAGCTTTGAAGTCCACCAGGTTCCACAGCCAGGCTTCAGCTTCTGGGGAAGCAAATGAGCCTTAGCTATGGAGCTGGTCATGGTGATGACTGTGCTGAGCAAACCACCACTTATGGTCTGACTGCAGGGCTGCAGGTGCAGGACTGAAGGCAACATGGTGGCAAACGTGACTGCAGGGGCTGGCTTATCTGCCTGCTGTCAGAAGGCTATTGGAGTGTCTCCGGAGGTGTATGCACAATGATAGTGGCAAACAGCACACACATTCCCCCTTTAGGCAGTCTGCTTGCCAGTGAGGATCATTACAGACAGTATTTACTGCTCCTAATAAGCACAGCAAATGACAACAATTAAAAGTTTAGATTTTCAAAGGGAATACTCAGATCCTAAATGGTTTCTGTAAATATATGTCATGTAATTGGTGAAGGAAAGGAATTTGCACTGTTTTCCAAACCCGAAGAAGGTTTCAGGTACCTATATATTTAATAAGAAAATCTTTGTCTTCTTGTCAGTTAGGCTGGTTTATAGGATACTACAGTGGGACATTACAGGAGAATAAGATGCAACTCTAATGACTTGATGGGCTTTCGTATAAATGCATTCTCACAAAACCTATTCTGACTCCTCACACTTGGCTAGTAACTGCAGTGTTGCCAAAGATGTTATGATGTTTATTGTTGAATATGATGATATTAAAGAAACAATAAGAACAAAAAATGTATGTAGGAAGGCAAACGGAGGCCTGGCATTACCCCACAAATTCTTTCATATTCATAGGAAAATATGACTTTGCACTCATATGCAAACACTGGTAATGAAGTGAAAGCTTCAGTGGTTCTCTGCTGTGTAGTAAAGAGGCTATCATGGACAATATGAGTTTCTTTAAATGACTAGAATGTCTGCTGTGATGGCTGCAGAACTGAAAGTTTGTTCCTGATGTTTTTTCTTTTTGTCACTGGACCTCATTCTGTTCTCAGCCATGCTGGTATAAACCAGTGTTATTGGAGCTATTTCAGCATAAAACTAGCAAAAATGAAAATAATGAGGCCTCTTGCTTGCAAAAAGTACCTATTATCAATATGTACCAGAATTAAGGAAAACAGTAGATGTAAAAAGATAAATTTGAAAGTCAGTTACCTATTTGAAAATTATAGACTACATTTTGTATAAAGTGTTGAA
Source organism: Poliocrania exsul (assembly GCA_035041345.1). Classification (NCBI taxonomy): domain Eukaryota; kingdom Metazoa; phylum Chordata; class Aves; order Passeriformes; family Thamnophilidae; genus Poliocrania; species Poliocrania exsul. The sequence continues at coordinate 50,524,751 of JAWWLZ010000001.1, read as the reverse complement.
AATACCATTCTGCTTCCTGAACCACACTAAGACCAAAAGATATTTCATCTATGACAACCAGGACAGAGAGCCCATATAAAAATTACCTTACTCTTTTGCACCTTTTGCATAACAAGACATTTATATTGTTGAAATACACACAGCAGGCATGCATTAATTAGTCTGTTGATTGTTATTAATACTGATAGACTGGTTGGTGTGCTAGATTAGCTCACTTTCATATCAGCAGGAACTGCTGTAAAAAAATTATAAAATAGGAACTGTAAACTAGCATCTGATTTAATCCTGCATGAGGTGCTTGAAATTGAAGACTTCATGGAAATCTCTGTTTATCAGTCAACCTTGTGCAACATCCTTCAAACTCTTTATTTGTGCTAATCTATAGATCTGGAATCAACCCATTTGCAGTCCAGCAAAATGTTGAAGTTTTAATTTTCTTTTTTGTTTTTTAATTTTATATATGGTCAATTTTTACATGAAAACTTAGTAAATTTAACAATTTTTAAATTCAAGGAATCCCACAGAAAATAAACTGAATTTTATAGTCTCCTCATTTCCCTTACATTTTGAGGCATGCTCTTCCTTACTTTTTTCTGATAAATTAGTTCAAAGACTTTGCAGAACACTCTTCCAATAGTTGCATTGGTACATATGAAGTAAAACTTTGGTTAGATCAGCATTGTCATGAAATTGTGATCTCTCTCAGCAAAATGTTCTTCCTGGATGGACACAGGTACACATTGTCTTAAGTGCTTTCCCTCGTGGTATAGTTTCTTTTGGATAGTAATAAGAGGTTTTCCAGGAATAATAGCACATTTGTCCAGATTTCCAGAGCCAGAGATACAGATTATGCTGAAGGCAAGAAGACAAACTTCAGGGAATTATTTTATATGGGCAATTTTGCAAGTGCAGAAGCTGATGGAAACTGCTCAAAATCACCTCTGGTCTGGTCTTTTGGATTTATATGGTCAAGTATATCCCAGACTGAAATGCTGTGTGTTTGAGCATACTGCAGATTATAACCACCAAAAATAAATCTAAGTAACACGGTCCTGAAATTATCTGTCCTGGATAGAACCATGTTCATAACTTTTAGAGGCCAATCTTTATATAAAATCTAACAAGTGAAGAGTGGTATGTAAATACAATTTTTCTCAATCTCTTGAACTAAAGCCAATTTTAAATGTTGTGATGTCTTTAGAAAAAGGAGTGTTATAACCACATTTACATTCCTTCCTTGAGATGGTACACCACCAGGGAGTATATTATCATTCAAAACCTCCCTGTTTTCAGTGACTGATTACAAACACCATGGAGTGCTGGTAAAATCCTACATTCAGGAGGGTGTACAACTGTAATACATAGAGATTAATAAAATCTTCCTTGTGTCAGCACATTTTGGCAGGTGTCCAAAGATGTGACTGTATTTAATTTTTTTTTATGTCTGACAATAAAATCAGTTTTCCTAGTCAATTTGGTGAATTTGGTTAATGGTGATGTGGAATGTTCTATGTCCTTCTGCAAAGTATCATAGAATACATTACTCTTTTGCACATACTGTAATGACTTCCTTGCTGGCCTCAGCTCTTCTTTAAATGCTACCTGGACCTATTGACAGTGTCTACACAGCTAAATAAAAAGAGGACTGCGAGCTGATTGAGCTCTCACACTATGATCGCGTGGGATTGTCTTGCATCAGCAATGCTCAGTGTAAGACACCCCCACATTAAATATGTCTTGGATGGAGAGAGTTGATTTGAGCAAAAACTGAGCTGGGAAGAGAGCAAACAACCCGAGTTGTCAGGGCAGCCCTCCTTCATTTGTCAATCTAGACTTACAAATCAATGACATTCACAGTTCTCCATAGGGCATTATGCTACTTTTTTATTGATATACTGTAATTTTAAACCTACCTAAAAAGGTTGTTATGGTGTATAATCAGTGGGCTACATATATGTTAATTTTTATTCTTATGCTGGGAATGGGTGAATTTTAAAGTGATTCATACAGACATAGTAAAACATGTCTGGTCTGTACCAAAACAGAGCCAGACACTGTTACAGAGAATGGGGAAGACATCTGTATTGGTTTCAGTGGCAGTTTTACCTGTCTCAGTTTATGTGCTTCATACTTTTTTTTTTTAAGTGTATGAATTTAAATCTGGAGCATCTGTGAGGAGGAGCATTTCCTTTAGTCAAATAGAAGTTATTGAACTTACTACAAGGATAAATGGGTGAAATTAAAGGGCCTCTGATATATATAAGATGAGAATAGTTCTTCTAATGGCCCCTTCTGGGCTTAAACTTTATGAATCTATGTTTCATTTCCTGCTTGCTCAGTGATAGGGATAAGATATCTCCAGGGCAAATACCAAGAGTCCTTCAGAGAACAACGAGTAGGCTATTAATCTGAAAGTGCCTACCTGCCTGGTTCAGGCTAAGGTTAACAAGCTTATTGTCCCACTTCTATGGCTTGAGGCCAGAGGACACTTATCTGTTTTAAAATCTTTCTAAAGAGGAGAAGTGAAGAGCAAAGAAATCTGGGGGAAGGCGATGTGGGGGCACAAAGAAACCAGGGGAAGGCAATATGGGGGGACAGTGACACAGTAATTCTAGGATACAATTTAAAACATAATAGAGTGCCTAACAAAACAAAATGTAATAAAACCTAGAAAAGCTCAGGTGTGGGTAAACCTCAGTGTTTGTTTAATTGTGTTTCCCATTTAGTTAAACTAGTAGGAAAAAATAAGTACTAACCTGTACCTTTAGAATGTTGTTTGGGATCACTGTTAGTAGCTGCTGCTGGCAGCTTTGAAAGGATAACAGTCCCCTGAGACTGAGCCCCTTGGATCAGTCAGAAACCAGAAGCCAGCACTAGTAAAAGAAACAGTCACTACTGGAGTGATTGAACTTCAGGGTTTCAGTGAATACCTATAGAGCCAGTGCGACCCAAGTCTCGTCAATCTGTAATTGAGACACTCAAAGGCTTTAAAGAGCATATAGACACATGTTTGAGCAATGCCTTCCCAAGTCATAGTGAATAGCTGATCAATATATTCAGTCTTCCTAATCTGTTTCCTGTTGCCATGACTTAAAATGCTTTGCAACCCATTTGATCCTACAGCTTAGCAACATACCTTCTCCTACTTCTTAGTGTTGTGTCCATTTAAAAGTACTAAGATATTTGCTACCACAGCTAAGGCCTAAACATGGAAATCACGAGGCAAGGTTCAGTCTGTATCTTTGGTATGATTGCTGTCAAGACCTTGTCTCCTCATAAATTAAAAATATATTTGTAATACTCAAGTTAAATATTAAAGATCTATAGGATTCCAAGCCATGTAGACTAAGTACCTAGCTGGTTGTACATATGGAGAATACTTCACTGCAGTAACATGGAACTCAGCACAGTTTTTATATCTTGCCCTGAATTCTGTCTTGTTGCAATTGCTGATCAAGTCCCGCTGGTCTCAGGACTCATTAATTTCCATCTACCTTACGTATGGCCGATTAAGCTACCATCAGCTTTTCCTCATAGTACCAACATACTCTAATGGAAACTATCCCTTACCCCTCCTTTGATTTCATATGTGGATCTCATAGTCCCCTCTGTGATCTTTCCAGGCAATATTGTCTCTTCCCAATATGTCATTTTAGGAGTTTGTGTCTCTTCCAATGAAGACTTGCATAGGTCCCATGCTATTCTCTTTAACATCAAAAGTGACCTGTTCTTCTATTAGATTGGTGTCTCACCATTTCTCTATCAATTTGTTTTACCTGGAGAAATTTCATGTCTCTACCCCTTGTCTTGTTCCTCAGGAAAGACCAAAAAGAAGTAGCCTAAAAAGTACAGCCTCAACAGCCTTCACATGCTCATGGCAGTTTCTTTCCTCATGGTATACATAAGTCCTGATCCCTTAAGAGAGTGCAAGTTAGGGAATAGCTGCACTTTTTCAGCAATAAAACTTTTAATAGTATTTGCAGGGATGCCTGCCAAGCTGGTTTATACTGATATGTCAGAAACTCTGTTATGATAGCAGCCTGTGGATATTTCAGTTCAAAGGTCACAATATCCTGCAGGAAAGAAAAAAAAAAGACAGATAAACTTTCATTATATATTGAGTGTATTAGAACAAACTATCTGTAAAAGAGAATGGAGGGAGAGAGTACACTATATAAGTACTGTCAAATTATATGAACCTTGATTTAACCCTTGGCATCACTGTGCAAGAGAGAGAGATTGTCTGGAGGAGGTAATGAAGCTGGCTTGGCCAGCTCCTTTGCTCCTTGCTTCTGTTAGGCTTTGTGTCATTGCTTCAACAGTCCCATCCTTTGGGTTCCAGATATGTCCCTACATAAGGCTGATGCTAATAAACCACTTAAATGACAACACTAAAAAAAAGCATAGCAGATGCTTATTCTTTGTCATACACTAGATTAAGTGCTCCCTTGCTGTTGCCTAGGACATACTGATGGGCTCAAGAGCAGCAGTGGGAAATTTAGAAATGCCGTTGTAGGGACCAATATTAGATCTGTCAAGCCTTTCAGAGTCAAAGAAGAAGTATCAAGTTTTGATGGTTTTTTGCCAGTGCAACAAGCATTTCCAAAGATGATTCATTTGTATGAGTAGTGTGAGCCAAAATTAAGTTCAAACTCTGCACTTATACCAATAAAGAGTGTAGGAGGTTGTGGATTTTTTAGGATCTTGACTAAGTGATGTCTTATGTAGTTTGAAAAGGATGCATTTATAAGTGTTTAAAGTAGCTCTTATTTTTCTTAGCTACAGCCTATCCCTAAATCACCATGCTTCCCTCAGGTGTTCATCCCTGTACCAGCTTCTTCAAGTCCAAATGTCAGATGTTACAGGCAGACCAAGAGGGAAATGAAACATAACCATGTTACTTGTATAATCAATTGTCACTTAGACATTGAATATTTTGTTTTACACCTCTCAATATATCCATAATCCTACACATGTGGGATGACTGAAAAAAATGTGACTCATTTTGAATAATTACAGTATGCAAGGAAATGTTCATGAGTTTGCAAATAAATAATTAGAAAAAGGTTGATTTAAGCCATTAAAATATTGGCTTCCAATTGACAGCTCAGTTCTAAATGTGAGTATCTTCCAAGCCGCCAAGTGACAAAGAAAACAGTGCTGTTGGTGCAGGATTAGTCACTATGTTAGGATGTGTTTCTCAACATGCCTTATGGATAGATTTCTGTGGGTTGAGATAAACTGCATGTTTCTGACATACTCTTCAGCATGAATATGTGTGAAGTGAATGAATATATTTGGAACTTCTTGTGTCTTTATCCCAAGGGCTTGGGACTAATCTCCAAAACGTTTTTTGTCATGGTGTAATGACATTATCTACATTGGAATGGCTTAATCTGTGAGCTTTAATTTACTTATGCCTGTTTTGGCTCATAGCCAGTGGCTTTCAGATAATAGGACACCTGACTGTGGAAGGCTGTCTTTGTGGATGCAGCTCTGAAGTTCAAAATCTCAGCCATGTTTTTGCCTTTACCTGGGGGATCTGATCTCTTTACATTACCTGGTGACTCCCAAGAATAGAAGAACTATCTTTCTGTATGAAAGGAGCATTGGCCAGGCTAGACTTGATCACAGTAAAGTGTATTAAGGTTATTATATCAGCTTTCCTTTGCCTCACTCTTTCAGGACAAAGCATGTCCCTATTTGTATTGGAGAAGAGGGTCCACTGTGCCTCCAAGGTCTCCAGCACCCATACCCCAGCAAGATCTCCTCACCTTGCATCATGTGTGGGAATTGTGTAGTGTGTTAATATTCCAGACAAGATGTTTTCATTGCCAAATAAGCCCACTCTGCTCTCAAACACAGTCCTGTTCCTGCACCCTGGCTTTTGTGCAACGCTCAGTACACCTTTCCAACAGGAGCTAAAGCTCAGCAACACCACACAGCTCACCTCATCCACAACTGAAACACAGGCTTACTCTGAACTCTAATCCCAGAACAATAGTTCTATATTTTCTCACTGATTCTCAAGACAAATATGATAGATAAGAGTATCAGCTTTGTTTTCCCCAAATGCCACCCTTGCAAATTCAGTCCAGAATATTATTCTTTCCATTTTGTGCTGCAGAAAGAGTAGCACAAATCCTTTAGGATAGTACTTGGACCTAAATTATTCTGCCAGATTTAGTGCTTTCACCTAGATTGTCAGGGACTCTTCTTTTGTTTTGGCAGCACTGATGGGTTCCTAGATATGCAGTGTGTGATCTGCACTAAAACTTCGTAAGCAAGAATGGACTACAGATTACATTCATTTAACATTTAACTGTGTTGTCTCAGAGGAGTTAACACCAGAAACATTTTTTTTCTCTAGCACAAGCAGGTGTAATTGGGAATACATGTAAGAAACTGATATGCTAAGTAAGACTGGACTGGTATTACTTTTCAGGGTTGACTAATCCACTAAGTGATTTACTCAAAGTCACATGTAGCCTCTGAAAGAGAATTCCCAATTTCCAGGATCTCAATAAGGCATTTTTATCACATGATACCTCACTAGGTTAAAAAGAGATTTTTGCCTTCTATTCTCATTTTGTTGTTATTGGTTATCAACTAAACTGTCTTGATATCTCAGTTTTATTTGAATTGCCAGTATAATATTGAGATGAAAAATTAGTTTGATCAGATTAATGTGGGGCTGAAGACTAGACTGATGTGATCAGCCTATTAATTTGGAAGAGAAAGCATAACTCAAAAAATCATTTCTAGTTAATTATCACATTCTCTAATTTTTAATCATCAAATCATAATGCTTACTTCTTTCTGCTCCTGAAAAAAAATGCAGGTATGATTTTTTATTGCAACTTTCACTTTTCCAGTGCTTTAAGAGTAAAAATATTTTTAGTAAATCTAATACCTAATATTTATTGATTAAACAGATTCAATATGAAGCCCCTGACACATGGCTTCTCAAGTGCTTTCCAAAATTATCTTGATGGGAGCCCTCCATTGTTACATCCATCATAAGCCAGTTATATATGGACTATGACTTGGAGGCATTGATCTCCCAGACTAAGACAGATAATTGAGCTGAAGGGATTTTATGTTATTTGTGCTGCAGTTTATACTTTAGCCTAAAGTTCTGAGTGAAACTGATGATCTTTACACAGTCCTGTAGGGTTTCAGCCTATCATTATGGCCTTACAAAGCACCACATTCTGTCTCCCTGGAGTCCAGAATTCCCATTCTTTAGATAAGAGTTAGATCACAGTACATCAGAATGCAATGCAATGTTGTCATACATGTTATTTCAAAGCCCTGAGGGTGTTTTAACATGGATTTCTTTTTCACTGGACCTGCTAATGCTTTTCAGGAAAAAAAATTATTGTTCTTTCTGCACTTCTTTAGTTTGGATACCATTAGCCTACCTCCAAGCTATTGGCAGTGAACTCTAGCATTCCTACTGGGAGGAATATTAGAAGCTACTGATATCAAAGGCAGTGCACAGCACTGGCCCTGGGTGTTTTATAAAGGAAGCTTCCAGGTTTGCAAATGCAAGTCTGGAGGTTTCAGCATGGAGAGTAATCTATGACATCTTTCTTATGTAACATGCATATAAAGTTTTACTTCTAAAAATCCTTTTTTTTTTCAATTGTGCAATTTGTCCTTAGTGCTTATTTCACACACAGACTGCCTAGGGGCAGTCCAACTCATGTCCATGCTGGTCATGTATCTTTGAGGCTCATAAGTGTGAGCAAGTATGGGGCTACTGCACTTAAAAGAGTAAAGATTTCTCTTTATTTTTGCTATTGCTGTTGCAAATTAAGATCAAAGCAATGTAGCTGCCTCAAGGGCAACTAATGAGATAAAAGTTATTTGTTTGCTAGTGTGCTCATTATTTGTCCTGAGCAATGTGCCTTCATTCACCCATCGTTCCTCTAGTCCTGCCCTGGATGCTGTTCTCCAACATGTTTCTGGTATTGTCAGATTATTTTAAAACTCTACTTGATATGAAAAGCCATTCTTTGATACATCCAGACTATCTTTTCAAGTAGATCATAATTGGCTAGAACACTGAAGAAACAAGCAGGCAAGAGGCAGACAGGTTGAAAATGCTGAAGGGAAAGAGAAAGGTCCTGAGAGAGTGCGCTTGAAACAGTCTGTTAACCCAGATATTGCTTCCCTCAGACTCTCTAGTGGCTGGCTTACATAGAAATTTCATTTTCTATCATAGAAATTTAGTTGAAAAGAACTTCTTAATAGAAAATGAAAGTTTTATATTTGCAAGCTGCTGGAGAATTACACAATTAAAAATAACCAGACAATGTCTAGAAGAGAAAAAGTCAAAAAATTCCACTGAATAGGCTCAGAATTTTTATGAAAAAGAAGACAATCTCAGCCTGCAGAAATGCTGCTGCCTACTGTCCTAAATCCTTGAGTGTTTGGTACATGTTTTTCTCTACCAGGTTTCCTGCCTTTCTGTAGTTTTTTCTGACATATTTTCCTCCTTCCACATTAGTAAATCATGTTAAAAGCAACAATCTTACCATCCCCCAAAACAAAACAGAGTTTTTCTGAATGAGTCAGCTGTAATACAGGAAAGATTACATGTGAGTGTGTTGGGTTTAGGGGCAATGTGACCACATCATTCATGTCAGCAGTAAGGCACATTTAGAGCTCCAAACAAGAGTAAGAGCTGCTTGCTTTAGGTAAAGAGTTGCTCTCAACCTCCTTTATGAATTCAACAGCAATAGAGAAGGACACTAAAAGATGGTCCTGAGTACCCACCTGCAAAACTCACAAGGGTCACATCCGTTCTGTTATATGAATTTGTTCCAGTGAATGGTTCATTGATCTATGGCCAAGTGGTGGAGAGAGTAGAGAGGTCCTCAGTGCCATTTGAGGACAGTCAGACCTTGAACAGGTTGGTCACATTCATGTTGCCTACCAGTAGATCCTCAGATAAAGATTATATCACAGTAACTGGAATGCAACATTGTCAGGTGTGTCACAAAAATAGGTCGGGGATCTGAGATATTACTACAGGTATTTTTTCCTTAGTTCTTGGTTCAGAAATAATGTAAGTGCCATGTTGCAGCCCATAAATAAGAAACTAAGGCTTTTGTTGCCTGAACTGAGATGGAAACACGTGTATTTGTGAGAATGAAGAGCCTTCTGGGATCCCTAGGACTGTGCAGAATGGAGTGAGCCAGATCTCTTACAAACTCACCAGCACTGGCTTTTGGAATTGGTTCTTGCACTGAAGTACTTGACTGCTTGTACCTGAGCATTGATTTTTAGACAGGTGATTGCAGTGGTCCAAAAACATGAAGAAAAAGAGCAATTTTCAGGTGTGAACAATTTGCTCAGTCCCATCATTATTTATCAGAGTATCTGTATCAACATGACTCCTTTGTAGAACTGTACAGGAATGCCTCATTATATTGACTTACATCCCCCAAGAAAAAAGATGATTTAAGAAAGAAGTGATAGACATCAGGGTTTGTCCAATTCCTTTACTCCCCTCAATGTAAAAATGTGAAATAATTTGTTCCTGTCCAGCACTGAAATAGATGGCTCCCTTGCACAAAAGTGGCTGCCCCTCTACAGGCAGTGCAGACCTGTACCCATCTTAGGATAACACGAACAGAGGGGAAGGCAGCAATAGTCTGATAAGTTTATTGGGAAATCTTTTGTAGAACTGGGCTTACCATGAACAAAAAAAAAAGGAACAGTGACTGTTTCTTCTTTCAAAAAGCTCTTGAATGAGAGCTAACTGATGAGATAAAAATAGTCAAAAATCAACCTAAGACATCTTATTCTCCAAAAGGTAGATGAAACAAACAAGTATTGCCGCCTGATGAAGATGAAGGAATATGCAGCAACTGAGGAAGCAGAAGAAAAGGAAAGATCGGGTTAACACAATATTTTCAGCTAATTACACAGATCATGGCTTGTTGTATTGATAAGGGCAGACTCTCAGGTCAAAGGTAAAATGAGAATTAAGACATGTAAAACATTCACTGCAGACCACTGCTGTGCATATGTAACAACATCTTACCTCTATTATAGCAACCATTTTTTAATCCATTAAAAATTTTAGAAAAATATTATAATAATTACATTTAAATAGCTTTTCTTATTTTCCATTGATTTTACCTTTACTTCTGTGGAGAGTTTCATGGTGGGAAAACACCAATGCATCTTGACCAGTTGTCTTAACTATTGTTGATATGCATCATTAAATTTGTTTATGTGGTCTCTTCTTGGAGGATCTTGGATCTAGAAAAGGAACTGAACACAGAAAAACACAATTCTTGTCTCTGTAGTGAACTTGCAGAACTGTGTGACATGATTTTATTGGTTAACACCCAGAATTTTTTTACCTCAGTCATGTCATTCTTTAAGCAGCACTTCAGAACCTCTCTTGGTATCTATGTGTAGTCACCAAGGACTTTATGAGCAACTGCCACAAGAAAACTTATTATTACACAGTTATATTTTGACTGTGACTGTCAAAACTGTTGCCACTGGGAATTTGGCAACCACAGCAAAAATGTGTTTGAGAACTATGAGGATAAGTCTAAATGAGTATATGTGGCGAGATTTGAGTTCACTTTGCCCATGCACAGAGCTGATCCTGAAATGCTGTGCTGTGCCCAAGCTAACACACTCTGTTGAAAACACAAGCTAAGGTTTTGTAGACTGGACCTGAGACCATGCAAAAATGTTTTCTGAACATCCAGGCTGGTATTATCCTGTACAAACTGTGCTGGGATAGTGTACTCAGCCATGCAGGTCTGCCTATGGGTGCTAAACCTGGAATTCCACTACACTGGGAATTGAGGTAATGGCTTCTGCGCATGGGGAAACCACCCTGTGGATTCTCAGCAGGTTTTAGTACCAGCACACAGATTTTCAGAATTTCAAAACTTTCCTCTTATTTTCACCCTTTTTTAGTACATTTTCTGGCATTTGTCTCCAAGACAACTTGTACATTTTTTAGAATCATTACAGCAGTAGCTGTCCAATCAATCATAATTATCTCTACATGCTTTGGTTCTAGGCATGAAAGGTTTTGTTACTGGCAATTAATGTCCCTTCTGGACAACAATATGCTAATATTTAGCTTTTCTTGAAATATACTTATTATACTTACATACATTGGCATGAAAGAAAAGAAAGACACTTCATCCTGTAACCTCTTATGAAGTCATCCAAGCTGTTTTCATTTTCTGTTTTCACAGTGCACTTATTTAAAACCTTGGACATCTGCTGTCACACAAAGTAAGAGACTTATAAAAAGCCAGTCGGATTTTTTATGCTATGTGTTATGTTACAGACTGTGCACAGTGCACATGGAATTGCTAGTAGTGGACACCCAGTGGGGTGAATGGTAGTTATCCATGACCTCATAGATCCTTCTGACACTCTCAAAGAAGGGCACGCAGCAAAGCTATTCTTCCCCATAAGAGTCATCATTGCAGTGCTTGCAAACAAATTGCTTGTATTTCAGAATAGTCCCTCTGAATGTACATTGCCTGAAGAACAGTTTTAAAACCCCTTTTTCTTGCCACAGATGACTGTTGTTGTCATTCTCCCATGTATTCTTCTTCCTCCTAAGTGATACCGCCAGCAAAGAAACCGTTGTGATGCCCATACAAAAATATATGACAAAAAAATTTGACATTATCATTGACATTATCTCTTCTGACAACAACCAAATTATGCTAGTTATGTTTATAGTGTACATGTCAATAGCATGGAGTCTTTGGTATCATATCTCTGTAGCTGGCTGCTAGAGCAACTCACCACCTGAACAATAACTTTTTCATATGTGCCAACTGATTAGGCTGTCATCAGCCCGTGGCAGAAACTTGTGCTTCTGGTTCTGGAGGGACGGTTCCCTACTCCAGAGCAAACTGTGTTGTGAAGAAGAGCTGCTAATAATGGCCTCAGAGCCAAAGTACTTCTGATGTGGATGCCTTGGACTAAGAAATTAAAACTCTTCCATCATATCCTACTCCTCCCAACATAATGTCACATTTCTACTTCTGTTCCTCACTGAGTTAGTTGAGCTGTAGCAGAAAATTGAAGTTGGCACTGGATTTCAGCAAGGATGAACACAAAACATCGTGACATCTTGAAATCTGAATTTTTTCTCATGCTGAATGAAACCGAGCCAATAAAAGTAATAAACAAACAAACAAACAAACAAAAAGAATTTTGAAAAAGTAGAAGAGTTATTCAAGAATAGCTAATAGTCTGGAATCACAGCATTCACCTGAGATCAGAAAGATCCTTTTCTAGCATCATCTCGTAGAGCAATCCTAGAGCTAATGATGCTGTTGATTAGGGGCTCTTGGCTGAGTTGGGAGTAGAAGATGCTTCTGTAGATTCTGATGCATTTGACTGCATGAATCACTGTATAGTCCCTAAGCAGGATGTGAATAGCACAATCAAGGTAATTTTATTGCATTCATGCATCATGTTTCTCTTTTTCTTAATTTCATTTTCATTGCCCTTCATTACTAAGTCATTCGGCACTGAGCAATGACACTTTCAGCCTTACAGGACACAAGATAGTTTTTCAGAGCTATATCCCAAAAGTCTTCTTGTTGGACAAAGGCTCTTTTTTCATTGTTAAGCTGCACCAAACCATTATACTTCAAAAATTTATGTTCCTTGAAGTCCCATTTGTAATCTCATCCTTTTCAATTTTTTTTCTTAAAGAACTTTTCCAGCTTTGTGGGTGCAAATCCCACCCACAATTCTTCTTTGGCTTGTGATCTAATTCCTCACTTACTAACAACTACATAACAGCTCCAGTCCTGCACTGAATATAGTCATTGATACATTCAAAATCTTGCTATAGGCAGAAAGATACACAACTTTTCAACAAAGCTAGTGATTTATTTTTAGTGTACCTGAAATCTTGACTACCTAATCAGTGAATTATTATTAATATTGATCTAATTATTACATGAAAAAATGAGAGAATGATATACCTTTATAAAATGAATTTCAATAATTGCACAGTTTAAATTGTTTTAAACTCTCCCCCTCCTAATGACTGCCCCCTTTTCCAATGCTGTGCTCCCCCTTGCACTCTCTCCCTGCATGCAAGTGTTCTGCACTTCAGTGTCACAGGTCATTGGCATCCCAGGCCCTCTGCCAAGCTGAATATAACGCTGATGGTGGGAGTTTCTTTCTTCTTGTCATCATATGGAGCTATTGTTATACATATTTTTCCATTGGAAATCTTAGATTCCCTATACATTAGATTTTATAAATGCTGCATACTTCTTCCTTGTTCTCTTTGTTGGCCCTAAAACCATTTTACTGAGTTCTCAGAAGTGAATTTCTTTCACTTTCAGTGGTTAACCACTGATGATCTGTTTACAGCAGGTTACTTCCATGCCTGTATTCCTCCACACAGCACTCTCTGTCCCTCCTGGCAAAGGCGGTCAAAAAATTTAGTTCTACATATCCATATAAAAATTATGGTTATACAGGATGATTATACAAAGCTAAGCAAAACAAATTAGACAATAGCCACTTGGTCTCTAGGAAACTGCTTATAGCAGCTCTATTAAGCCATAGCAAAGATGAAGGCAGCCCAGGACAAAGTCAGTCAAAACCTGACGAGTCCAGAGGCCTCATGAAGGCGAATGAAGCTTCTGGCATGTCACCAGCAATGGCAATTTGTATTTGTTGAGTTACTGGGCTACTCTTAGCAGATTAGGACACTGCATTTCAGTTTAAAGACTGAAGAAACTTACAAATCTCATCAGCTTGCATAAAACATATGAAACTCGCAGCATTGATTAAGACCAGGAATATCTTCTGATTAATGATTCAGCAATGGCACTGTCTCAGGTTTCCATCAGCTTTTCAATGCAGCAAGGTGGGTACTGCATTCAGCCTGCCACAGCTGAGCTCCACTCAGGAAAAGACCACTCTGCCCCTGCTACAGCACAGGAATGAGCCAGACCCTGAGAGTTTCATGGCTTGCTTCCATCCATGTACTAGGTTTCTGCTTGACACCTTACTTAACTTTCAGGTTCCTTCTCATTGGGATCTTCCATGGATGCTCAGCAGCACCGTTAGAGGGCTTACTAGCAAGCTGCCTAACTTGGGATACTGCTCTCTGCTTGATTAAAGTCAGCGGGTATCTAAGAATTTTATCCCAGAGCATTGCTTGACAGATGATAGCCCTGTCTCAATTTTGCCACAATTCTTTCAAAAGCCTACAGGATCTAAGTGCAAATTCTTTATGAGGACAATTTGTAGAGTAGTCTCAGTGATATTGTTCAGCGTTAGCACCAATTTGTGGCTTATTTTTGCAGCAACTGTGGATGGAAGAGGGATTAAATAGATTTTACCTTCAAACAGTAATCTAATTTGCTACTATATATATGAAAAACCCATTTCTTTTGTGCTTGATGTGAACACTTTTATTTTTTTTTCCAGGACTACCGGCAACTGGTGTATAATTTTTTATATAGAAGTCAGATGGTTTTTATTTGTCTTACCTTTTTCAATGATAAAATACAAAATCAAATTGAAACAGCAGGTAAAATAGTATATATATGCACAAAGCAACATGCAGTCGTGCCTCCTCCAGGCTGGAGCTGTCATCGGTTACAATAAAGCCAACAGACAGCCTGTGCAAAATGTGCCAATAACCCATCCTTCTCTTCAGCTCATACAGAGCTTTGCATGAGGTGTGATCCAAGGGAAGTACTGGTTTTGGGAGAGAGCCAATATCTGGGAATATTTTTGCCTCCATCTGATGTGAAAGTGCCTCAGTATGGTGCTACAAACTTTAAAGGTTCTGGCTGACAGCTAGTCCAGATGTCTGAGGTCACACTTACCACCACACCACCAACTGTATCTCAAAGAGACACGTGAAAGCCAGTGCTTCACACACATCAGAAATTTGTAAGTCTGAAAAAAAAATATTCACCGTGTGGCACAAGGTGATTTGGTGCCAAGCAGTTTAAAAGCCTTCCCAAACATATCTGTTTACTTTGCTTTGAGGCACCAAGTCTACTTCGATCACCATAGAAATCAGAGCTATAAAGGCAACTGGTTTAAAGGGATGGAAAAAATTCTTTTTTCCTCATATCTATGGAATGGCTAGTTGTCATCTGGCAGATTATTTTAGATTATGGAAGCTTGAGGGGCTGCTAAGACAGACAATGAAGTAGAGAAGTACTTTAGAACAGGAAGCTGTGTGCAAGGGAAAATTTAGACAATGGAAGAGCAGCTACTGTGAAAATTTCACCCCAGATTGCCACAATCACATATGCTGGTTAGTGATCTGTCATGCCCTTAAAGCTGTGGAAAAACAAGTTCTTAATGTAAAGCAAATTTTGCAAACAGAACACATTCCTCATAATACATTTTCAGTATTTATATGGACACACCCCCCCCAAATATAAAAGGTATTATTCTTGAGCTAAATCACCAGTTGCAGATAAGGTGAATGCCTGCTAGTGTATTCTTGTTTACCTTAGTGAAATCCTGTTTTTATTTATTTCAAAGCAGACTTCTGTCTGTCAAAAGTATCACTTTTTGTATTATCAGTTAAATCTCTCAAGCCCTTGTGGAATTTAACACTGATGCCTTTTTGTCCTTCTACAGTGATTTGGGGAGCACAGGAACAAAGCAAAATCAATCATGTTTTGGGAATTAGGATAAGGAGACCCAGGCAGTGTGAAGGCTGCTCCAGAGGCAGCAGCATGCAGATGCTGAGGCCTTTCCTCCCTCTACATGTGAGGATTTATGAGCCTAGGCTGGATGAGGAAGGAAGAAGAATTGGAGTTTTCTGCTGGAGCATCTAGATTGATGCAGCTCCTCAAACATTCCCAGAGAGCAGAACTGTCCAAGGATTGCCTTACAGGGTATTTGAGAAATACAAATAGTGTCATCATCAGGCTGAGCCCTCCTCAGCAGCCCATGACTGCCTTTCAGAAACACCATGCCTTTATGTCATTATTCATTGGACACTCCTCCACTGCCCTGACATCATTCCCACCTCTGGTCCTCTGCGACTTGCCCAGTATTGCTCAGCTCACATCAGTGCTGAGATCCAGCAGGAAACAGTGCCCTGGAGCTCTTGGACTGGAGTTTCAGGGAGCAGGTTTGTATCTTTTGGAGAGCATGGAGGTCCTTCTCTGATTATCCGTTTTGTTTCTGCAGAAAAGCTCTATAATACTTCAGATCTCTCAGAGACTAAGACTACTTCTTGTCCCTCACCCACTCATTATACATTTGGCATCATTAGTTACACTGATGCTAATCATACTGAGGCCCTGGAGGAGCTGGGCAGCTGTGGGCACTTGCATAATTCATGATATGCCTTCAGCAGCACCTTACTCTTTTGCTCACTCACAACAATGGAAAGGATGTCTGGGTTTAACTTTTTTCCCCTTTCTTCCTCTTCAGCTGGTCTTATTAGCCTCTCTGGGGGGTCACCATTACTAGGCATGACTCCCTTAAAGCTCATAACCACACACCTCACCCATTGCTATTTGCTGTTCTGCCAGTGCTTGGGGCTATCCTGAGGACTATTTCTCTGACAGAATGTTGAATGCAATTCTGTGTATTTCTTTCTCATTTAAAAAAAATAAACCCTGATATCTACTTTCTTTTTCCAGCTGTACCACGACCACTTTTTGCTATTTTCTTGTTAAACTGGCCCTTTTAATGGACTGACTTGTAAAGAATTTTAAAAAAGAATACTTTAGTTTATGATTTTTAGCACCCGTGGAACTTCTGCTGCCTGTGGCCACCTCTTGGGCTGCCCTCTCTCCAAGCTCAGGGCCTGAGGCAGTTGGCTGCCATGGTTAGTGGGGCTATCTTTAGCTTTCAAAAAGACTACTGTAGCTGCTCTGTGGCATCAGCACTGACAGTTGTCTCTTTTGTTACAACAGTTCAGCATTACAAAGGTTATTTTTAGCATGATAACTTTTGAGATGAACCTTCTCACTTAATCTCACCAGATCTCCCAGGTACTTAAATGACTGTTGAGAATAATCAGGTCTATGAAGGTTTAAAGTGAACCATCTTCATCTCTGAGCTTCAGTTCTCAACTATATCTCTCTTGCATATGCACATATCATGTCTATGCAGACACTTGCAATGATAGGAAGGTGTTGAAGAAGAAGCATGTCCTTGAACATCTTAAAGCCTGTTACTTTATTGTATAAAAGCAACCACAGTAGCCTTAAATCCTGTCAAGCCAAGGAAAATTACTGAAAGCAAATAAATTAAATGAGGAAATAAAAGTTAGAATGGGTTCATGACAAAACTCAAGTTGGTCTCACAATGAGAGCTCTACTGGCTTCAGGCACTCCCAAATTTATATTTCTATAAATTCGAAACATATGAAAAAGAGAATTAAAATATTAATCAAAATGTATTTCAACTTGTGCCATTGGGAGATATTCTAAAAACTCCTTTGTTGTTCAGAGAGGGAGGCTCTGGTATTCATTGGTACAGTGGAAGACTCCATCGCTATCTGACATGATATTTATATTTAAGAAGGGCAGAGCATTCCAAACCAGGTACCTCACAATAACTTCTCTCTAGCAAAAATGGTTCTATGAATGTCATTGAAAGTTTGAAGCCCCCAACAAACACTGTGCAAGCTCTGCAAGGTGACCATGTGCATACAGTTTGGAAATAATTACTCCACTTGTCAATAATAAAGTAATCTGTTGTTATATACTATATTTTTAATGCCACAGGTATATATTTCTTCTTGTATCATTTCCATATAAATTCCTTCTACCTTAACACACCTATACAATATGTTAGTTGAGGCTACAAGATTGTCTATAGCATATTCTTTTTAAAATTTACTATTTTATCTATAGAATTGTGTTCCCATGCCTATTTTTATTTGTTTTTGTAGCCTGAAGCTGATGCGAAACTTCATCCCTACTGCCAATTACTACTGTTAGTCAATTCACATTTCTGCAGAACATGTTCGTGTAACATAAGCGGTAAGAACAATGAAAAATTAAGGAGAACGAACACTAAGAAATAAAATGGCATTCATTCTGGTCTGTCATAGTGCTGTTAATTCACAAATACTTAGGTATTCACCTTTTTTTATGAAAATGTTTGTAAAGCCTCAAAAATTCATAAATCTAATAAAAAATTATTTTGTCAATTTGTATATTAGTTATCTCCCTCTTTATAAGTTTTCTTTTTTTAGTCTGAAAACAGAGTAAAGCAAAATCCTCTTTCAGTAGTAACATAAGCCTCAGTAGTTTTGCATAAGCTAACCATCAAACCTCACCCTGAATAAAAATAAATTAGGCCCATATTACAATCTGAGCACTATTCAGATTCATTTCTAAACAACCATTTGGGAATTGAGTGAGGTTATAATATTGTTTACACTCTCTTGTCCTGTTTTTCCAAGTCAAAAGTCTACCCACATCTCTTATAACAGAATTTACTATTATGTCCATTATACAGAGTTTGCAAGGCTGTCAGTGTCATCCAGATTTGCCTCTGCTCTTTTATGTGACAGCAAAACTTCACATGAGTCTATTTGATATCACTGACTCTTTACAAACACCTTTCAACCTTCCTTTAAAACCTTTTGCTGCATTTAGATATTCCAGTTGAAGGATGATGCAGCTATTTTTTCAAAATACCTTATTTGTCTAGTGTGTTCTGTTGACAGGAAGTTTAAGCTTCACCATCTCCTCTTACCAAGATTTTGCTAAGCTTTGAAATTGTTATTCAGTGAAGTGAAGTGGTAAATCTGTCCTCATCCATGGTGTTCAGGCCACTGACTGGAACATTTCTGACTGACATTATTAAAAAGAAATATAACCCCAATCTCTTTTATTTTCAGTTTTCTGTGTCTTCAGTGATGTATGAAATTTCTTTTAGGTTATTACAAATCTTTATCAATCTTTTTCCTTAACTTGTCATAGTAAAGCAGACGTTGCATTATGATTTTCTCTAGTGAAAGTGATGACTTGAAGTTCAGATGGGCAGAAATTTTGCCTGGATTTGGAAGAAATATATATTATGTGCAGTGGGACTTTACCCAATTGGTCTCACCAAAGCCAAAAGGGTGGGTTACAGTGTGGATTTGCTTTGGAAGTCTTCAAGATGACATGCCAGCTACTGTATTCTGATTTTTACAGAGCTGTGTTTACCAGTTCTTCCATGTTTTCTGAACACATGGTCTCTATCCTTCTTTAAGATGTCAAAGTAGCATGTTAGCCTGAGAAAAATCCTAAACCAACTGGCCTGTACTGGGCAAGAGGAATGACTTCCTCATCCTAAAGAAGAGGTCAAGAAGAGGTCTTCTGAGAAATGGGAAAAAAGAAACAGGTACTTGTAAGTGCTTCTGCAAAAGGAAACAGAGGCTTGATCTTAGCAGTTTTTAGAATCAGTGCTTCCTCTTTTTCCTTGTTACTCAGCCACTTCTAGCAGGATCTGCATGACTGACACTGGCCATGGAAAACAGAGTTTCTCCTGAGTTCAAACATTGCACATGGCATGGCAGCTAACTCATGGTCCAGAAGATTACTAAATCCTGTGATTGCCAACTAATTCTGCTGGTGTGAAAGGCAGACATGGTTCATTGCATGAATTTAAGAAAAGTGAGAATGTAGTCAAAGGGTGCGTCTCTGTCCATGAAGACAATGTACAAATGAATACTACTATCCATGACTCAATTATTTGAACACTCTTTGGTGGAGTATTTAACTAGCATTTTTTTTCCTTTTTATTTACAGTAGACAAATTTGCATGTAGTTATGTGCTGCTGAAGGTCATTTTACATTGCAACCCGGTTCTTTTCCTTCTTCATTCATTTCACTATTCCATGCCTGCCAGGATTTTTATAAAATTCCAATTTTTTTCTAAGTATGACTCTACATGTTAACTTAAAGATTTAATGAAGACAAAATATGTATGAGCAAGTAACCATTTTTGAGCAGAACTTTGCACACCGGGTTCAACAGACACTATGAAAAATAGACCACAATAACTGTCAGAGGGCCTAGAAAAGTTAACATAATGGGAATAAAAAGCACTACAGCTATACTTCCCAGGAGGAACAGTCACAGTGAATGCAGGTGAACTCTAACCTACACATGAAAAAAA
>JAWWLZ010000001.1:50494216-50504509 GCA_035041345.1 Poliocrania exsul | reverse complement strand
ATTTTTATGAATGTATTTTTTAAATTCTGTATTATTTTATACAGTATATTTCATAAAGACTTTCAGGTTTTAATTCAGAACAAGAAAAGCTGTTTAAACATCAGTATTTCACAAACATAGATACTTCAGATGTCACTCAGTTTTGCATTCCATAATTTGGGTCGTTAATTAGTAGCTGTAACTAACTGAGGCCATTCATCCATTTTAAGCACAGCTCATGGCACTAGCTTGACACATATAAGACATCCTTTGAGATACTGGGCACATTGTGGCTTCTCACAGTCCTGTTGGAGAAAAGTATCTGATTTAATTGCTTACCCTGAAGTATCCACTGCTATTTTAGATGCCTTAGGGTCTCTGGAAGACATCCAGCATCACATAGGACCCATGAGAGGCTGGTGATCATCTGTGGAAACTGAGACATCTTCCTTGGACTTGCAGACTTGACAAAGGCTCTATGGGACATCCATCTTCCTCCATGGGAACTACAGACTGTTCAGGCTGCTTTAGGGCAGACAAAATGGTCAAAGCAGCTACATTAGGCAGCTGAATCCCACCTCTTGTGCAGTAGATGAAAGAAGACATGGCTTAATCCTAGATATGGAAGTTGCAAAACAATTTAACAAAGTATTCTATACAATTTACTAGCAGCACAACAGTGCTTATATAAGCTCACTTACAGGCCTAACTTAGTTATGAATCTAATGTACTTGAGAATCTAAAAGAGCAAAATTCATAGCACCTTTGCTGTAGCATATTCACACTCACATGTTCACAGACCTACAGGAGTATGTACAAAGTATACTTCCCCTTAAAACTGAATTACTCACCTTGGATACCTTTGCTTCTTCTCAACAGGCAAAGGGTTGAGCCTCAGGGAGTGGGAATATCAGCCCAGGATCCATCACTGTCATTCAACAATCCTCCAAGTATAGCAGACTTGAAAGTTTTCTAGCTCTGAGACGTGTTCCACTCAAAGGGAGATTGCTGGTTACAGCCCATTGCTGTCCAGAGGAACTCAAAGGGCCTCACTTAGGACTGCTGTTTATAGGATCACAAGAGAGCTGGCTTCAGACATAGTAATTTTCCATCCTGGCCACAATTCCGATCAGTAACTTTCTTTGAAAGTTTGAAAACAAAAAAGTTCCACTTATTATTCAGGCAAGAAACATAAATTTCCAAGGCTATTAATAAAAAAACAGGAGCTTGTTAGCATAAGTTCCTGGGAGAAGACTGTTTCTGATAAGCTCAAGACAAACTTAACCCAGGTGCTATTTGTCAAAGCCAAGGCCTAATGAGCATTTCTGAGATCATAATGCAGCCCAAGGCAGGGAGGAATGCACCACCACCTAAGTCTGGTGTCAGGTCTACCTGTACTCCTTAGCTAACCTGGCTGACTGGCATTTGAAACCACTTCTAAGTGAGGCAAACCACACCAAGACCATTAAGCTCTGAGCATTGGTATTCAGCTGCCGTAAGATAGGTGCTTAACATCAGATCAGGATAATTAGATCTCACCATGAAAAACTATTTGGTAGAGCCCAACTGGTTTGTTTATGAGGTTATGCGAAAGCAGTAAGGAATGTGAACTTGGGGTAGAGTTAAATTAATTGGAGCCTCTTATGACTTTTCCTGGTTATTTTTTGACTTTTTTCCCGTTTTGATATGTAACAGAAAAGGAAAAAATATTTGGCTTGCCTTCAATTTGTACTCAGGTTATGGATCAGACACTTAAATAAAATTAGGATATAATAAGTTAGGGAAAACAATGAATGAAAGGAAAAAAACCCCAAACAATGAGATGTGGCTCAATTAAGGTTTAAACTCCAGTACTTATGGAACACATCATATGAAAAAATGTAAGTCTTCTACATTATGTGAAATCCTTTCCTTCTTAACTAGATATTTCTGATTGTGACTGAAAAAAAAAAGCTGTTTAAATTGGATGTAAAATATCTTCAAGTGAGAATTCATGAGGCAATTAGCCTTGGTGGCATGTGTGACACAGTTTGTACAGATTCAAATATGAATGCCAAATTTGAAGTCTAGAAGTCCTGAAGGCTATTCATCTCACCATTCATGCCCAGAAAACTTCAATATGTAACATTTGACGCTTAGAGAAGTGTCATTATGACATAAAATCAATATGACATATCAGCCCATTTTGTCCAGTGCTTAGATACTGCTCAAGGAGTAAAATAGTGTAACATTAAGTATTCCAGGTCTGCAGCCCTGGCACATTCAAATTAACCTAGAGACATTGCAGAAAAATTTAAAACTACACAGAATCTCGTATTTCATTATCCTGAAACATTCTGTCTCTTGACTAATAAATGACATAGGAAATATTATTTATTTACATGGTTTTGCAAAGCAAAATATTCAGAAAGTTTATGTGGGATAATTCTGAATATAAGGAAATGCATCAACAAACTTCTAATTAGGGCATTAACATTTTCCCTGTGGGGTGATAGAAATCTATCCACTAGTATTTCATAACTCATAATTGTGTCATTAGGATCCCATATAAAATGGGAAAATGGAGAATTAAATGGATGAGAAAACAAGCTGAAAAGTTTTTTCCTTTTTCCGTTTTTTTTTCTATTTTTCCTACTAGTAAAATGCCATATTGCATTGCATTATGAAGCCCCAGGGGGAAAAAAAAAAAAGAAAAGAAAAAAAAAGAAAAGAAAAAAAACAGCGCACAAGAGATCAGAATGATAAATTTATATCACTGTTTCTTGCCTTTAAAGTAAAGAGTCTACAATATATGCAACATGATAATATGTAAAGTACATCAGACAATACAAGAATATAATGAGCAAAAAGTCTTTGGAGAATACCCTTGGATAGAAAATGAGTGTTTAGACAAAACAGATTTGGTGACTACCCATGAGCATAGTCAAGGTTTTAAAAAGGTTGCTAAGAATCTACCAGATTCTAAAAGTTTCTTGTTTCTGATAAGCTACTAACCTGTAGTGGGAAGATGCATTTGGTAGGAGACGTTCACAATTTTTTTGTGAGTGGCATGTGTGAAAATGATTATGAATGGACTGAATAAGAACAAAGGCAGAAACAATGGGTTTGGCTAGTGTAAGCCTCGGCCTAAAGTAGATTGCACTGAAATAATTTCCATGCACCACTTTGAACATACCTGTGGTTCCCAAAACTCAAGGCAATGTTTGCACAAATAATTTCCTACCTTCATGAGTCCATGGAGCATTTAGAGTTATTCAGCTGCCCAAATGCAGGTTTCTAGTCAATAGTGTGCAGCAAAGCAATATCTCATGTGTTATGTGAAGAACGGATGGGGAAGATCTCAGCTGAATGGAATTCAGTCACCTAAACACAGACCTATGTCTTTCAGTATTGCAGTGTAGTTTGGTGGTCACCTGGTTGCCATGTTGTATCTGTAAGACCTCTGTCAAGTGGGTATCCTGGACATGCTAGGGCAAGTTTCATGGCAGTAGGTACCTATTCATGGCAACTGTCCTTCTGAACATTCTACTAGTCTTACCTTTTCAAAAGCATCAAGGAAGAGTAGCATTCACTTTACCTTGCTTCAGTTTACAGCTTGATTGATCTCTAATAGAAAAAAATGGAGGTGACAAGTGTCTATTGAGATGTTGTAGGGTAAACATGAGATACATCACTAACACTTGAATATACAATCTAACACCCATATCTGTTCCTTCTCTAAAGCAACTGGAACCCAGAAGGGATTCTCTGAAGCATCTCAAACAGCCCTAACCATCTACGTCTCACTCTTCTAATCACTGGCTACAGTGCTCCCATGGAGTAACACGGAAATCACTGAGAGATTCAAAATCACAGAACTACGGAAATGTTGAGTTTGGAAGGCAGCTCTGGAGGTCAACTGGTCCAATTCCCCTGCTCTATCAGGGACACCTAGAGCTGTTTACCCAAGATGGTGTCCAGATGTCTTTTGAATGTGGTGGAGAATCCGGAATCTCCCTGGGCAACCTGTGCCAGTGTACGGTCACCCTCATAGTGAAGCAGTGTTTCCTGACATTCAAAGGGAACCTCCTGTGTTTCATTTTGTGCCTGTTGCCTCTGGTCCTGTCACTGGGCACAGATGAGAAAGTCTGACTGCCCTCTTTGAACTCTCCCTTCAGCTAATTATATAGAATCAAAGAATCAGTTGAGTTGGAAGAGACCTCCAAGATCATCAAGTTCAACCCTTAATTCAACCCCACTTTGATTACTAGATCATGGCACAAAGTGCCACGTCCAGTCTCACCTTAAAAACCTCCAGGGTCAGAGAATCCATCACCTCCACTATTTATATAGAATAATAAGATACTCTCTGAGAGATCTCTTCTTCAGGCTGAACAGTCCCAGATGTCTCAGATTAGACTAGACTAGACTAGACTAGACTAGACTAGACTAGAACAGAACAGTTGGAAGGGACCTATGACCATCACCTACTCCAACTGCCTGACAATTTCAGGGCATGTTAAAGCATGTTAAAGTTAAAGCATGCTGTTAAGGGCATTGTCCAAATGCCTCCTAAACACTAACAGGCTTGGGGCATCAATCACCTCTCTAGGAAACCTGTACCAGTGTCTGACCACCCTCTTGGTAAATGTGTCATGTCACTGGATATCAGGAAAAAAAGATCAGAAACTCCCTCTCCACTTCCCCTCCTGAGGAAGGTGTAGAGGCCAAGGTTGTCCCTCAGCTTCCTTTTCTCCAAACTAAACAAACACAGAGTCCTTAGCTGCATCCTATAGGACATGATTTGCAGCCCAATTCCTTAATAATCTTGGTGTTTTTTTCCAGGATGCCCACATCATTTTTGTACTGGGGAGCTTAGCTGTGGACACAGCACTCCAGGTACAGCCTCACCAGTGCTGAGTAGAGGAGAAGTATCATTTCCCTTGACCTGCTGGCACCACTTTGCCTAATGCAGCCCAGGAGAACTTGCACCTTTATTACAAGAGCACATTGCTTGTTCATGTTTAATTTGGTGCCCACCAAAACCCCTAGGCCCCTTGTTGAAAAGCTGTTTTCCAGCCAGGTGACCCTCAGCATATATTGGCACTTGGGACTATTTCTCCTCAGGTGCAGAACTTTGCACTTCACCTTGGTGAACTTCATGTTTCTGCTGACCTATTTTTCCAGCTTGTCAAAGGTTACTCTGGAAGTGAGCATGACCACCTGGAGTATCAGCCATTCCTCCTGATTTTGTGTCATCAGCAAATTTGCAGAGGCTACACTCTGCCTCATCACCCATGTCCTTAATAAGACTTCAAACAGAACTGGGCCCAGTATTGACCCTTGGGATACACTGCTAGTTACTGGCCTCCAAATAGAATGTCTGCCACTGGCCATCCCACTTAGATAAGCATTATAAGATGAGAGGAAATTTCCCCTGAGGTGGTGCCTTGGGTTGAGCTGGCAAAATACAGAGTCTAACTTGGGCTGCCAACTGCCCAATACAGTGTCAAAACCTCCCTCACCCTGGTCAAGAAAAGGGAGGAAAAACAATGGAAACTCAAACTAGGTTTATACTTAAACTATATATATATTTATACAGAAAGGAGAAAATTAAAAGAAAATTACAATATATAACACACACTCACACAAGTTAAACACAACAATTTTCTACTTCCCATCAAAAAGAGATTATATCACTCTAGATCCATAAACTATCTCAAAAGACACCCAGCAAGGCAAAAGAGAGAGAATAACAATAAAATGTTTTACTTCCCTGAACTAAAACAAAATGTGAAGTAGCAGTGGGCAGCAGCCAAGGCTCAGCACAGCACCACAGTAGCAGCACGTCCCCTCAGGACTGTAGCCATGATGCCAACTGAGAAACTTCTCCTACTTCGGCTTTTATATTTTGAGATGATGTTGGAATATAGTATGGAATACCATTGACTAGTAGTAGTCAGCTGTCAGGTACCCCAGCCCAGCTCAAGTTAGCTGATAGTCTCAGGTCTACTCTGAAATCTAAAGTCTAAATTTAGGCCTAGACCTAGCTAAACCCATAACAGGTGGTCAGTCTCAATCTACAGACATGGAAGGAGGATAGGTTGACAGAAAAAAACCCCAACCAAACTTGGGGTAAATAGCTACAAAATGGCTCAGGACAGATGAGCAATTTCCATGTCAGTGTGTCCACAGGTATGTCACCATGTAAGCGTATGTGTTTTCGGAACCATCAGTG
This sequence comes from Poliocrania exsul, assembly GCA_035041345.1. NCBI lineage: Eukaryota > Metazoa > Chordata > Aves > Passeriformes > Thamnophilidae > Poliocrania > Poliocrania exsul. Next base: position 50,498,313 of record JAWWLZ010000001.1, on the reverse strand, counting down.
ACTGAATGAATGCACTGGTTTAGTACAATAGCGAACACATTGTTGGAGGGCAGATAATAAAAAGGTAAGTCATGCCCCACCTTATTTTACCACTATTATTTTTCAGTTTTCTTTCAGATTGAGATCTTTGTCTTAGGTATTTCCTCCAATTTTTCTGAAGTGGATCCTATGTTACTATATTGTACTTTTGCTCTGAACTCTTCAAGATATGATTTTTCCATTCACACAGTGTGTGATGAAATTCTGATAAAGTATCATGTGGTAGTTTCATTAGTCCTATTTATTTTCTCTTCCAACTCTTACCTCACCATATAATTAGCCTTCAAGATACTGCGCTACTTAATGTTCCTTTTTCAAATAGTATTTAGTTGGCTTTCTTTCTACATGATAGCACAATCACATGAATTGAGAGTCTTGAGAGTGTGAATACATTTAAAAAGAATAAAGTTTAATGAATTGCAGTAAGAAGCGTGCATGACTCAGATCCACATATCTACTGCTTTTCCCTATATATATTTTTCAGTGTGATTAAAAAAACAAGCCTGCCTGGTAAATGTGCTTATAAACACTCCTGCACTGCACAGTAGCATGCTTTGAGGGTCTCATTCACCTCCATGTTAGTGCAGACTGAAGCAGCATAATGGGAAATCAGGCCTGCTAGTCCTCATACAGTCTCTGTAATTTGTTCGTATTGTTTCTATTTCAAAATATGAATTTAGCATTTGGGAGAATCTGGCACTCAGTATCAGGCAACAGTTCTGAAGATTACAGACAGCTTGCAATATCCTTGGCTGGTGTAAACTGATCTTGCCCAGGAGAGCCTATGAAGCTGAAGTGATTTGTTTCAGATGAAGTTTGGCCCATGAAATGTATTTCTAATGAACAACCTCAGCACCCAAAAGCACATGACATTAGGCCTTTTTCTCCTGTAGATATACCAGGTATGCAATAAGCAGTTTCTAAGAAAAAACCATTGCTTGCCATATGTTGATTTACAGTCCCGAGCAACAGGATTACTATCTTGAAGATGGCAAACTGGATTTTTCTCTATGGGTATCTACTGGTAATTTTGTCTTGAACATCCTTAGCTAACTTTATGACTGCCAGACATAAACTGTGCTCGGCTTTTCTCCTCCTGATTTTCTGCAAAGGTTGCTTGTGAGATCCTAAACTCAATTTTACTCTTAATTCTATTTAACTTGCAAATATCCAGTGGGGAAAAACAGTTGAGAGAGAGGAAGTCTTGAGGGTGACAGAGCACTGGAACAGGCTGTCCAGAGAGGTTGTTGAGTCTCCTTCTCTGGAGATATTGAAACCCCAATTAATCTATGATTCTGTGATTCTGTGAAGTCAGTTTGAAAATCACGAGGTCAGAGGACTGTATGAAGCCACAAGAGGTGGTGTACAAATGGAGATCTTCAACATTTCCTAGAAAATACCCTAGGCTCAGGAAAAAGGCTGGGGAGAGAGATATAGTACAACCCCAAACATACACACATGGACATGTATTTACTGCATTCAATTAACAAGCATTCACTGCAAATTTTTGGCGCTAATATTATACCCTTCTGACTCATTGAAAAATCCCATTCATCAAACACATGCAAATAATTATGTCTTAATACTTCTGGGTATTACAGGCTCTCAGGATGGTACGGTCTTGCCTTGATAAAAGGAGGAGAATATGTCAATGCCTGGGATATTTTTAGTAAGAGCTACTGGCTATCTCACACCAAAACAGGGAAGGATTTTTATTATTCAAGGAACTGAGTAAAACTAGTGCAATGAAGCCTGAGCTGGGCAAACCAAAGCAAAAAATCAGCCCAGAAGCATGTCTAGGAGATAGCCAGTGCCATGCACGTGTGTAAGAGAGACCAGACAAGTGGCAAGCCGTGGCCTTCATCTTGGCTTGCAGCTTTAGCAGAGGCTGGGTTGCCTCAGCTCAAGTCTGCTGCACTAGACAGCACTGCATCTCACCTTGTTCAAGTCAATGGCTTGGTTAGCTGTTCTGCCTGGACAACTTACAGTGGGCAATAAAAAACCATTGAGATGAAAGGTTTTACACTCCCAAAGGCCACAATCTCAATGAAACTGGTTTCCCCATCTCATTCCCTTTGCACTTATTGTGGACCCATCTTTTACTCTGGTGAAATATGTTTCTGATCAGCCTAACATTTTAAACTGCAGCTCTATCCTGAAGAGTAACTACTCAAAAATGTCATGTTCTAACTCATCAGATTTGTCACTTTAATGTGTTCAGAAGCAGATCTGTTCACTTTAATGGCAAAAGTAAGCTTTTACTACTTTTTGCCTGTGTTAACTCTATGGAGCCAATACAGCTAAAACATTGAACTACATTTTATTTCTTCATAGCTGTGCAAGAACCATTTATCAACATTCAGTCATGGACCCAATTGCCAATTCTAATTTGCAATTTCTAATTACAATCTCAGATCCACAAAGTCACCAGAGGCAGTAGATGAACAAATTTCAGGGTAAGATTTATTTACAGACAATGATGTTTTCAATGAAGTCATGATTTGAACAGTGTAAGTTATGATAAAGTAATAAAATGGAGACAAGTTTTCCAGAATTAGATTGGATCTTCAAGGCTGATAAATTTACCAAGGCTCATAATTTTTATCAGTAAAACATTGGGAAGACATTAAGGTATAGAATAGAGCACTATCATAGCACTTCACACTTTTAGTGATTTTGTTTTAAGAAAAAAATAAACAGCATTGTATTTTAAATGACGTGGTGTTGAGAAACTTCTGTCCTTCCCATAAAGATAAAAATAAAAACCACTTTGTGAAGTTCAGAACTGTGAGTAATTAAACAAATGGTCTAATTGACAACTTTGGGTCCACTATTGCTCTCCTAATGCTGGCATGGCTGCATTTTGCTGTAAAACAGAAGTCTGGGCAAAACTGTATTTACACTGGGGAACAATTCTTCTTTGTACATACAATATGGCTTTCCTTTATCCATTCTACATTTTTCCTGGCACTAAGCTGTAATTGTCCTTTGAATCATATCAGCAGATAAAGATATTGCAAAGTAATTCAATTTTATTAAAAAAAAATCATCCTAGGATTCAAAAGTCACTTTTATTTTAATATCCAGTATTATTTAAATGCCACTTTTATTAAAGTGTCAACCAAGTGATGCTGTAATCAAGTGATTGCCAGGTCCTTTTTTATGACACTTTCTTTCTGTTTGTCATTTTAACAGTAAGAAAGTTATTCTCTATAAAAATGCTGCATATGGGAAGCTCTTAATTTTGTAAAGGGAGCTCTTTTCCCATGCTTAGAAATGGGACTGTGTTCTGAGGTATTGGAGCTCTAAGAAACCCCAAAGGGGTTATTTTACCCCAATGTCACAATTACAACAATCTTCTGTACTTGAAGAATATAAAAGTGATTTGATTTATAATCCCTTTCACTTTGATGAAACCTCTGGGAAGTGCTGTTCAGTATGAATTGGAAATCAGGTAGTTAAAGGAAGAGACAGAGAATGTGGGAGACTGGGCTAACACAAAGAAAAGGAGGCATAGTAGTCTCATACTGAATGAGAAAGGGTCCTTTGCTGAATCTGAATCTTGACATGACTTGGGGTGAAGCCTCTGTAGTGCAGTCTTGCAGTGGAATGGCTTGAAGCAGGGTCCAGCAGATCATGGGTATCTTTCCACTTAATTCTGCTGGTGGTGGACTATATTATCCAGCAAAAGGTATGATTTATTAGGGGTGACAGAATTTTACAACCTGAGGTTTATACATTCACTACTTGAACTGCATTAACAAGGTAAGTAATGCTGCTCTGTTTATAGATATTAAAAAATAGAAACGGGAAAACCTTGAAAAAGTGTCTCATATCTCTCTTCTTGTCCACAAAAAGCAAGTTTGTAGCTGACTGGGGAAACTTTCTAGGACATACAAATTAAACCCTTCATTCCTAAAATGTTTTTTCTAATTATGTGATTTCAGTGTTAATGGATTATCTGAGCTAAAATGTAGCAACCAATTTCAAACCAATAAAAGAAATGTTTTTATTAAAAACAAAAACAAAAACAAAAAAAACAAACAAACCAAAACCCT
>JAWWLZ010000001.1:50483224-50494116 GCA_035041345.1 Poliocrania exsul | reverse complement strand
CAATTTCAAACCAATAAAAGAAATGTTTTTATTAAAAACAAAAACAAAAACAAAAAAAACAAACAAACCAAAACCCTCAAATATAATAAAATTGTTTCCAAATGTTGAGAATGTCAGTAACCATGGAATTCAGGGCCTTTCCTTTTGGTCTCTGGGCATACTCATGACCAGGCTCATGACTCATGAATTTTCACGTGTCTTTTCTTCTAACCCAGAGTTCTTAGAACATGTGACAAAATGGCTCAACTTTGCCAGTGAAAAGGGCTGGCGCCTCACTATGTTGTCCTGGAAATTGTGGATTTCTCTGAGGTGCCTAACTTTAACAAGTTGTGAGGGCTATGGAGGAGCTGTCCTGGCTACTTTTTCAGAATTCTTCCAAGTCCATGACTCTGCAATATGAAACAGTCAAAAGGGACAATAAGCAACAGCAGCAAAATGAAATGTTCAAACTCTCAGTTTTTCCAATCCCTGTCCCCTTGGCAGTACTGTCATTTCATGCAGGATTTTTGACACTGGTATAAGGACTGTGAGAATGTTTATAGAGACACAAGGGAACCAGTCTTCAAAACTACGAGACAAAGACCAATTAAATTTCTTGACAGCTGTTAAACCATCTCAAAACAATCTTGAACACACTCCTCATTCACTTAGGAATAAGCTGATTTAATGATGGAGGAAATGTAGCAATGCATTTATTTTCCAAGCCATGTTTTAACCACAAATGACAAAGTTAGGAAACAGTGTTCCTGTTGCATGAACTGGTGAGTTAGGTGTTTATGGCAGGTGACAAAGCAAGAAAAAGTACAAGCTTCATTTCCCACAGACTTGGGTGGGCCTGCAAGGCCAAATATCATATATTTTTCATTCAATCAAAATCTGTTAGCAATCAGAAATTGAATTCTACAGTAGATTTTTTGGAGGCCCATAAGTTTTAGACACTCTCGAGTGCCACATTTAGAAAGTATTCACAGGAAGAAACTCTGTCAGAAAAACAGGATAAGGCAAGTAATTTCCTTAGATTGGACATGTTTTTATTTACTAGCTTTATTGGACACATCATTATTACAGTAAGTAATGTCAAATCATGAAGAAGTTCTATCAATTCCAACAGAATCTTTGTACTTTCTGAAGAAAATATTACATAACGTTATGTATCTCCCTTTGGCTACGTCTCCATATTTTGGCTAACTATGCCTATACTATTTCCTCTGCCAACTATCTCTTTACTAGCACCAGATCATATAAGCAAATTTTAGGATCACAACCAAAGGCTATAGGGTGACAGTTGGATTGGGTAAGTGAGTGCATCATTTTCATGGAGGTGAGAACATCAAAGATAACATTTCTATTTCTAGCATGGACCACATAATGAATTGTTTACCTACTTCAGTCATCCTAATGCCCCAACAACTACTCTAATTCTTCATCTAGAAGGAAAGAAAGAAATCTATCCTTATAACTCCCTTTATCATAAGATTTTCTTGTCCTGCTCATAACCTGCTTCACCAGTTGCTCCACCTGAGTGTGTGAGGAGAGCTGGGACTCCATCAGGAGATGGGTTATGCAAAGATCTGTCTTCATTTTTTATTGCTAATCCAGAAGGCAGGTATATTCCTGCAGTATCAGATATGGAAATGACGTCAAAGACTGAAATTAATCTAATAACCAAGCCCCTACTCAGTGGTCTTCTTCTGAAATGCCCTCCTTATGCAAAGTAGCAACCAACTGATGGAGGAAGCTGTGAGCATTAACGGGACTCTGGAAGTGCCACATTCTGTGACTGCAAGGAGGGCAACAAGGTGTGGGGACATAGTTCTCCACTCTGTTTTTTTAATTGGAAAAGCTCTTGTACAAGAAAATAGTTTGAAAATACACTAGATAAAGCAGACTTTGTGATGAAGTGAACTTCAGAAAGGCAGTTTCATTGCAAGATGAATTTTATGTGGCCTTATTTCAATATGAATTTTTGGGAACTATAAAATTTTAAACATTGGAAACTGTATTTCTCTCAGCAGTTTATAAGTAAAATGTGCGCGCACACACACACACACACACACACATATATGTATATATGTATGTATGTATGTATGTATGTAAAAATACAGGCCATGAGTATTTCCCAGGGATACCTCCATCTTATTCCCGTACTCCATTTCTGTGTCTGCCAAAGGTCTTCGGGAGTCACACACATGTGAATATTTGCCTCTCTACTGTGATTCTCAACAAAAATACAAATTAGTGTCAATGGTGTTGATGGCTTTTCATAGTATAGACACCTGCCCACTAGAAACTGGACTGAAACCAGCAGATAGTACCCATGATATCCAACCACTTCAGTGCTGGGCATTATTCAAGTCAGTGATACAAAACAAAAAGCTCAGCTATCCATTAAGAATCACTCAAAATGTACAGTCTCCCTGAATATATATAATTTTTCAACACTGATTAAAATAGCTTCATTAAAAAATGTATTCAAGGGCCCTGGATTTTTAGCCTCTGATGCTTTTGATGTAGGCCAAAGAGTACTTGTTCTACAGGATTGAAGGAGGATTAATCAGCAAATTGGCTGCAACTTCCTCCAGAAAGAGAATGCTGATTTTTAACTAGTGTATTTTAATGGTATCTCTGAGCCTGAGAGTTGATTTTGTGGCATTCAGCATGTGACTCATGTTCTCTTATAACTTTGAATTATACATTTTATCTTGTCTTCTGATTTTAGTTTTTACCCACAAGGATCTCAGTCACTTCTGAATAAAACCAACCAGCATCCTTCTAAGGCTCTTTTGGTGTTTTTTTTTTCATTTCTAATTATTCATCAGGACTCAGAGACACAAGTCCAGCCCCAGACTGAGTACTTATGCCTGCCTGAGCACCTCTCGTAGCCTCGTCAACTGCTCTGCCAAATCAACTCTCTTAAAGTCTCTCTTTTTCTCTGAAGTTTTTGCTACACTTTTGAGTCTTCAAAGGCCTTGTTTTGCTCACAGAGTGGAACAGTTGTATTTTTTGAATGCTTATCCACCAGGAAATCTACCTGTTAATTCTCTGCACTGCCTCTTTGTGCTACCACACTGGTGCACTAAAAGCAGTTGTGAGCCACGTTGGGGAAGATTTTTCTGCATGTGAATCTCTGGTAGATATGATATTGTTATGATATTTTATTTGCATGATTTACGCCTCTTTCTTGCTATTTATAGGAACATAGGACAGCTCAGTTTGTAAGGGATTTTGTACCTCTAATGCAACCTCTTGCCCTACAGAGTCAGCTTCAAGATCTGCATCCTCCCACCACACACCCCTTTGAAGAGTCTGGCTCCATCCTCACTGTAGGTGCCTGGGGACTGCTGTTCAGTGCCCTCAAAGCTGTGTCCTCACCAGGCTGAAAATGTCCAGGTCTTTCCTCAGCTTCTCTTCACTGGGCAAGCGCTCTTCCCCCTCCCATTGTAGTAGCCTCTGCTGAATCTCTTTCAGTTTATCAATGTTTGTCTTGAACTGATGAGCCCAGAACTGGATCCAGTAGTCTAAATGTAGTGTAAAAAATGCTGAGATGAGGGGGAAATCACTTCCCTTGCTCTGCTGGCTCTGTTGCTAATCATAAAGCCCAGGATGCTGTTGCTATCAGACCTACTGCTTGCTCATGCCCAGATCACCCTCTACCAAACCCAAAGAGCACCTACAGCAGAACTGCCCTACAGCAGAGCCAATACATACCTAGTCTGAATTACTGCCATAGTTCTCACTGCCTAGGGGCAGAACTTTTAATTTTTTCCTATAAAATTTCAGGAGGTTGCAGTTGGCTGTTTTTCCAGGCTGTCCAGGGCCCTCCAAAAGCAGCCCTTCCCTTGAGCCTACTCGAGTCTCAGGTGCAAAACTTCCTGCAGTTTTTCTAGGCAGTCTCTTCTATCTTTCCACTACCTTCTTTTTCCTATTTGTTTTCATCTTATCTGCTTACTAAACACAATTTCAGCCTGCTGTGCTCTCTTATTAGAGCTGGCAAGCAGAAGACTCCCTGTTTTAATCCAGATCACACTCCTTCTTAAATAAATTTTTCTCATTCATAACATCCAACCACATGGACCTGAGGAATGTAAATTTCCTCACTGCTGCAATGAGGTATTTTTGTAACAGCAACGTAAAATCTTAATCAAAGCTTACAGGAGCAGGGAATGCAACAGTGCACTTTTGTAATGCATCAGTAAGGCCAAATGCCAGCTCTTTCCGTGCCAGCTGATTAGTCTAATCTCAGGCAAACCGGCTAGTAAACTATGCTAGGAGAGTATTTCCAAACTGGATTTCATTCTCTGATATGCAAATATTTCTTAAAAACTCCCAAAATGCTTCTTTTATTTTAATGAGTAGAACTTTTTTTCTACCCATACACAGGCCTATGTAATCTTAATTAACAGGCATTTAAACACTGATAGTTCTCAGATCATTGGGGTTCACAGGTTCTGACAATTTTAAAGGAAGAGTCAGTCATCCTATATTTACTTTAGTTTTCTGGTTTATCATGCTAATTAAGGGATCACTTATTTTAAACATATTAATGTATGCAAAGCTCTCTGCAAATACAAAACTCAAAGTTCAATCGCTGTTCCACATTTTGCTGTTCCCCTGTGGAAAATATAGGATAGGGGTCGCTTTGTTCTAAAAATACACAGAGTGTATTTTGCTGTTCAACTATATGTCAGCAAGTATTTATGGATCAAAATAGGGTAACACCAAATAGATGATACTAAAAATGTCAGTGAGAACATTAACATGGAAATACACTTCCTATTTGTTTGTCAGACAAATAACAAACCTGGACTAATGCTTTTCCTTTGCCAACCCTGTCTGGTTTTGGTGGGTTTTTTTCAAGCCTGTGATTAGCATTAAAGAGGAAATCATGTATTCTGCGTGCCTGTAAATATTCACATATCTCATTTCCCTCAGCTGGTCTTTTGTCCCCTGATTGAGATATATGGATGTTCACCTGAAAAGCAAATGCTGTCATTACTCATGTCTGAATGCCAGTTCCAGAGCAAGAAGAAGCCAGGGCTCTTGAAATAAGCAGCAGTCAGGGGAAGTTTCAATGAGCATCCAGAAACTGTACATCAGACAGTGGTCTCTGGATGACAAGGGTGTTCCCTTCCAGAAGGCACCAGCTGAAGAGGCAGGTCAGTGCTGGGCTCAAGATCTGTCTTTAAATTTTTTCCAGACACCACTTGTTAGTTCCACTGGCATTGTCCAAAACTAAAAACATAATTATATCAACAAAAAGGATACTAAAAACAGCAGTGAAAGCATTATGTAGAAATACTATTCCTATTTATTTGTCAGTCCCATCCAGAAACAGGTCTACTGCCTTCTTTTTCCAAGCATCACTCAACATCATACATGCTTGGAGATCCTTGGGGCAACCACATTGTTGGATGTCCTGTCCTCATGTTCCCCAGAGAATAAGGAATTGCAGGTTGACCATTTTTTTAGCTGATTATATCTTACTTGAACATATTTAGCTTCTCAAGCCTTCATTTCCTTCCTGATTCAAATAATTTAGGATTATTTGCCATAGGTGTCTATAGGACTCCCAGAGAGAGAAACCAGCTAGATACAGGTCGGAAAATGGGTTGTGAACAGCCACCAGCTTTCTCTTTGAACTTTGCCTTCACCACAGTTATGCAGTGCTGCATGTTGGCTGTGCCACTTGTCTGCTAGATGTCTTTGATGGCAGTAATCCTCTGTGCTTTACTCTTTTGGGGAACAAACGTTGAAAACCATCAAACAGCTTTATTTCAAAATGCAAGAGTCTGTCTCACTTGTGCATCGCTAAAGCACATATCTAGAGTGGCAAAAACACAGTTTGTACTGGAAGTGAACACAACTAAAATAAAGTGAAGGTCTTCAGATGTTGTCCTGATTGACATTAAAGCAATACAAATTAATAGATGTAAATATTTAAGTTAGCTTTTGTACAGAAATGATCCTACAGAAAGAAAGACGAAATCTCAACCTCCTAGCAGCTCAGAACAGAGATATTTCATATGCACAGTTGATTTTCTTGCTATGAGTAGTTAGTTCACCATTGAGCAAAAAGTGTGATTAGTGTGAGAAAAATTACTTTGGGTGGCATAAGAACTACCTATAAGATCTGAGACAGTCCCATCAAACACAGATAATGCACCCAAGAACCCTGTTTTCCAGCTCACTGTTTTTTTCAAATAGAAAATCCACATTTGCCTGATCCCTTTCCATTTGCAGCATGAACTGTTGCCCTCAGTTTATAGTATTCTGCAGATCTTTAATTTTTCAAAAGCAATTCCCTGTGAACTCCCTTTTTTTCAAGAGAAAAAGAAATAGAAGATCAAGAGAAAAGGACAGGCTGAGGATGCCACAGTGCTCTTTGCACTCAGACATTCTTTCACCACACTGGTTGGAACAAGCAATATAAGCAGTAGTGGCTCTTGCAATCACGATGCTCCATCTTGCATTGCAGTTTGGCCTCTTTCTAACAAAGTCATTTAGTGTCCTGTGAAAAATCAGCTTGAAGATTCATATTTTTCTGTACCTCACAGAAAAACTGTCATGTGTAATTTATGTTTGTCAGACTCTTAAAGACATTTATAAGAATATGCTTGAGAAATTACTGTCATTGAATACCCAAAATCATTTTTTCGGTATGTGGTCATACGAGATGTGAAAACGCTTTCAATTATGTAACTCATCACAATTTTTAGGATCTTTGAGAATCTTCTGTCTCCAATATTGAAGAATCTAATGACAAACAACATTTATTGAAGTTAACTGCAAAATACTTCTGGGAGATAGAGAAGGTGTTTTAACTCAGTTTTATAAACAGGAGTTTCTATTGTAAAGATACAGACATAATTCTTGCTGTGGTTCGTTGAGGAGGAGAAGGTGGAGCAGGGAATTGAAATTTAAGGTGGAAGTCATCTCAGCACTTCAAACATTTAATATCCAGTCTAAAATAAGCTCTGATAAAGCAGAAGAGAAGTTCCACAAGCAGAGTACATCACATGCTAAGATAGATGGCTGGGGCACATTGCCAGCTCAAGATGTCTCTCCCCACTGGTCCTGTGAGGAGCTCAGCCAGCACAAGCAAGCAACATTTTGAAAGCTGAAGTCTGAAGTCTTCCCTTTGGTACTGCCAATTCCAAGGTGACCATGGCAGTACCTATCTGTTAGCCACCCTCTTTGTACAGCCTATGTCATTTATCCAGGCTGTTAATTTCCAAAAAAAGGAAGTAGTAATGAAGTCACAACTGGCCATTGTATTCCATTTTTAAATCAAAACAATGTTACTAATCAGGATACAACATACCATTTCACTGAAGAAACAAAAGTTCTTAACCATAATTATCATGATTATCTATCATCTAGTAGTTTAGACCAATCTGTTCTGTAGTCTCCTCTGGACAGACCTACAAAGTTAACTTTGCATTTATTTTTAGGGAACAGGTTGTGCCAAAAGAAAAGACCAGCACTGAAATTGCAAACCACACAGATCACAGATCTCTGTTCCCACACAAAGTCTTTACAGTGAAGTCAAAATATTGTTGATTCAGTAGTATCAGCCTTTCTCTATCTCATGCCATGGGTCCTGAAGGGAAAGAAGGAGTCATGCTGTTCTGCTTACTCATGCAAAGGAAACTAAAATCTCTTTTAAAATATTAAATGCAGTATGAAAGATCTATTGCCAATCTAATCACTCTACAGATCTTGATCTTAAGCAGCAAAAATGCCTGTGCTGCTCAGTGACAAAACTCAATACCGACACACAATCCCTTTTTCAGGGAGCAGCACCTCAGATAGGTCTAGTGTCATCCCATGGACTGAATGCTCACAACTGGCTGAAACACACTAAACGCCCCCCTGAAGCTCATTATTTTGTTTATTTGACCAAGAGCAGTCCAGCTTGCTCAGAGACTGCACCATGACCCAGAGCAAGGTACACAGGGATAAATGGTCACACTAAAGCACTGATTTAGAGTCACCAGGCAATGTTTTCAAGAACTTGCTGACAAACAAAAACTTCATGACTGGCTAGCTGACTCTGTGGAGCTTGGTCTATGCTACTGAAATTAGATTGTCAAAGCTACCTAACAAGCAGGCAGCTCATACCCAAAAAAAGAACTATTTTATAGGCAGCACTACACAATATTTCTAAGCACCACCCTTTATATTGGCATCTTTTACCAGAATAAACTGCCTACAAGATTGCATTCCCACATGCCATGTTAATATAGCTACTTCGGCAAGAATTTTTCATTTAAACATTTCAGGAACTCTGTGAAGTCTACACCATTCTGAACCAAGAAAAAAAAAATCCAGGAAGGAATCAAGGTGCCTAAATCTTCCCCCTGTGAACCAGAACACATTTCATTCCAGCAAAACGTATTTGACCTCATACCCTGAACGCCTGCTCCATTCCAGTCATATCTGCACTAATCGGGTATTTGCGTAAGCTAGAATCTGCTTCATGTAATGCTTAAATAATCATGGAAAGAATGTGGCCCAATTGTGAGAAACCTTTAATCCCTTCTTCCCTTTCCCCAAACACACACAACAACATGGTGTAAAACTTTTAACATGTCTTTCCTTTGACCATTTGTGGTCGTTAGCTCATGTTGGTATATAACCAAATCCCTGTGTCACATTATTCATGAATTACCTTCATGTTCTTCATAGAATTATGTTGCCTGAGAAGCAAACAAGTCTGTTTTGATATCTGAGGTCTGGATCCAATAAAAGATACATGTACTTGAAAATAAAGCTCTGCAAGGCCTCTGCCAGGGCTCTTGGCTCTTGGGATGCAACTCAGGGCTTCAAAGGACAGTTATAAACAGACCTGATACCTTCAGCAGTAGACATCTAAGTCTTGTCATTAAGAGACACTAAGTACAATGGAAAGTCTCAAACCCTGTCCCTCAACAGAGTTTAACTGAGGCAAGATTGAAGGAATATACCTTCATATATATTTTCATATCCATACATACATACAGCCACACACATTTGTATCCATATGCATACAGTCCGGATCCAAAGCAGTGCCCTGCTCACTAGACAGAAAGCTACAATCAGTTTTTGCAAGGATAGAGACAGTCCCTTCTTTGACACAAGCAGAGTTCAAAGTACCAAGGAGGCGATGCAGAAAGCAGGAAACCAAGGCCACTTCCTTCTTCAGTGGTTGCAAACAACATCTTCTGGTACCTTCTTCTATGTGTATGAGCAAGAAAGTTAACCTGGGTGTGGTCAGTGTCCATACCTCTTCTTGATGTGGTCACACTACAGAACAAAGCTCTTTATACTCTGGGCATAATCAGAGAGCATATGCATTTCAGAAAATGTGGTAGTCAGGGCACATACCTGCTAAACGAAAGACTCAGGCTCTGATATTAATATCCAGGATCCTTTTTGGAGCTTTATCAAAGTGTACAACTGGTCCACCTGGATAACCAGTAGCATGTATGCCTTGCCCTCCAGAAGATACCATCATTATAGAGGAAGACTAATCCCTGTTCCTGTCCTCCTGGCTCACGAAGCTTACATTTTTGCAACTACAGTTCCTGCCACAATGTACTTGCTCACGACTTGCAGACCCACACAGTGCTCTGCTGGAGTTAAGGTAGAGCCAGACTTACTGAATGGGAGCACTGGTGGCCTTGGCCTCCTAAGAGACTGTGTGAGCTGGCACTGCACAGAGCAGAACCTCCTTCATCAGTTGAATGTTTGAGTGCTGACTGTCAAGTTTTCTGGGAGAAATAAACACTTGGATGCTCAGTTTAGACTTAGTGGTAACATTTAGCCTTCCACTGGAGCATAACTTTGGGCACTTGAGTACATTTTATCACTAAAACTCAGGTCTTTCAGCTGCTTCAGCAAGCTAGGCACCATGGAGAGGGAAAGAAATACTCCCTTGTACCAAATTATATGTAGCCTGCATCCAAAGTTCTTAAATACTGCTTTCCTCCCAAAGTCCTTGACAGTGAAACTGGGCAGAGAGTAAGCGACATAAGACTTTTACAAACACCACTGGGAACTTCGCAACTGTGCCTTGATGTTATTTTACACAATGATGCCCTATTCAAGACCCAGCCTAAATTCTGATGAGTCAAATCCCCAGCAGGAAGGTCAATAAGAAATTGTTCCTAGGCTTTGAAAACTAGCCATCATCTCCTGGAATATATGGATGCAGCTCACATGGGAAGTGTGATGTTTCCAACATATGCACATCTGGATATGGGCACAACAGCTTTCTAGCTGCTGCATGAAAGCTGGCTGGTTGGCTACTTGGACAGTATAAGTGTGATTTTTGGCAATGCAATGAAATGTTTTACATCTGAAGCTGTCTGTAGTGCAATAGAGGTGATTTGTTGCTTACTGCCCTGTACTACATTTCTGTTTTCTCCAAACAGCTCTACTTTTGGTGCTGAGTCCAGTTCCTCTTCTGGCTGTCACTTCCACAGTTGCCCTACACTCAGGAGGTCAGGCTAGTCTGCCAGACTGTCTGGCAGTGATGTATCTTGGAGTGCTATTACAACCCAGTCCAGCAGCTTTAAGCTTTATCAGATGTTCACTTTAATTTCAGACTTCAAGAGATTTTGCCTACACAAACTCTTGAAAAGCCTTTTGATTCTTTGTTACCTTGAGTTCACATCTGGACAAAACCTATATATTTTTCTCTGAGATTTCTTTTAATTTGGTGAGAATATAGGCATTTTGGAAAAAAAGGGTTCTACAAAATTAACTTGCAACTTCCCAAAAGCACTACAAGAGATTACTGAGATTAGCAAGCATTGCTATAGCATAGAGAACTTTGTTACACCCAGCAAACACAAAATCCATGCAACTGCAGTGAGGTACTCCTGACTTAAGTGAAATACAGAATATAG
>JAWWLZ010000001.1:50452214-50478771 GCA_035041345.1 Poliocrania exsul | reverse complement strand
GGAATTTACTACATTTTAATTATTTCTTGCTCTGCCTGGGATATTAATGTTGTGATTTTCTTTCAAAGATGACTACCATTGGTGATTTATCCAGAATTCAACCAGTTCTATGACCATCAGTTTGAATTAAAACAAGCAATGAAGGACGTATGCCGCTACCATGACAGCTGTAAATCATCATTGTTTTCAGTAGTTGTAAGATCAGTGTACTTGAAGCATTGCCATTGGTCAGTTTCTGCAACCCTTCCTTTCCTTCAGCAGCAAATCGCTAAGGAGAAAATCTTGAAGATTTGGCTCTATGGCTTTAGATTTAGGACTATAATAATCCCATAAAATGTGTTTCATCTGCTGCATTTTGTTTGGATTCAGCATTCAGGCCAATATTTTTATAGTTTGTTAATGGCTGAGCTGGCCAGAGAATGTGTTTAATAGATACAATTTTCTGATTGTGTTAAGCTCTGTATGATTCATCTCCTGGCACTCTGTCCTGCTGGATTTAATCATAAAGTATTTGTACCCACTGAAACTGCATGTATTGGGTTTGTGTGGCAAGGCTTTTCTAGCAGGGGTGGCTTCTGTGAAAAGATGCCAGAAGCTTCCCCCTTTATCCAACAGAGCTAATGCCAGCCAGCTCCAAGACAGACCCACTGCTGGCCAAGGCCAAGCCTGTCACTGATAGCAGTAGAGCCCCTGGGGTAGAGATTTTAGAAGGGAGGGGGGAAAACACCTGCACAACATCAGCTGCAGCTGCAGAGAGGAGTGGGAGTGCGTGAGAGGAACAGCCCTGCAGACACCAAGGTCAGTGAAGAAGGAGGAGGAGGAGGTGCTCCAGACACCCAAGCAGAGATTCCTCTGCAGCCCATGCATTATGATAAGGTTCTTTAAATCATCAGAGAGATTCCTCTGCCTGAATTAAGGTGTAAATAAGACCATATGCTGATGTCAATACTACAAATTTTTATTTAATGGTAAATGTGAGGTAGAGAGAGAAAAACAGGGAAAAAAGGAAGTGGGGAGAGGGAGGGTGGAGGAGAGAAAGAAAGTGAAAGAGACACAGATTAAGTAAAAAAAAATATCACCACTTCCTGGATTCCAATGTTGTCCCGTTGATGCTCTCTTTGTGGTCTTCTCAGTGGTGATAGTCCCTTCACACTTGCGGATTCATTCTTCTCCTAGGATAACTGGACAATAGTACCACCTTAACTCAAGTGGCCATCACAATCCAAATTAGTAGATGTATTTGGGGGCGGGGGTGAGCTTCATTGAGCAGTTGTTTCTTTGCAGTTTGCTACAGTGCACAAAACTCCTTCAGTGATTTTAACAATGTTTAAGTCAAACCATTTCAGTGTCTGCCACCATGATGCAGACCATTGTAAACAGCCTGTCCCTCTGCAGCCCATGGAGGCCCACGGTGGAGCAGATATCCACCTACAAACCCTGAAGGACCCCACCCTAGAGCAATTAGCCTGAAGGAGGCTGTGACTCCATGGGAAGACCATGATGGAGCAGGCTCTTAGCAGGACCTGTGGCTCTGTGGAGAGAGGAACCCACACTGGAGCAGGTTCGCTGGCAGCTCTTCTGACCCCATGGGAACCCATGATGAAGCAATCTGCTCCTGAGGAACTGCACCCCATGGAAGGGATCCACACTGGAGCACTTTGTGAAGTACTGCAGCCCAAGGGAAGGACTCATGTTGTAGATGTTCATGGAGGACTGTCTCCTGTGGGAGGGACCCCATGATGGAGCAGGAAGTGTAATGAGTCCTGTCCCTGAGGAGGAAGGATCAGTGGAGACAATGGATAATGCACTAGCCACAGACCCTCTTCCCAGTCTCTCTGAGAGGGAAGAAGGTAGAGAATTCAGGAGTGAAGTTGAGCCCAAGAAGAAAGGAGGGGTTGAGGGGAGGTTCTTTTAAGATTTTTTTATTCTCTGATTATCCTATTCTGAATTGATTGGTAGTAAGTGATTTCCCCAAGTCATGCCTGTTTTGTCCCTGACAGTAATTGGTGAATAATCTCTCCCTGCCCTTGTCTCAACTCATGAGCTTTCTGTTTTATTTCCTCTCCCCTGCCCAGCTGAGAGTTACATAGTGGCTTTGGTGGGCACCTGACATCTAGTCAGGGTCAACCCACCACACCAAGTTACTGTAGTTGTTTAATAGACTAGTTTATCTCAATGCTTTAAGCTATGTGGGGGTCAGAATGTCTCACAGTGAATCCCAAGGACCTTGTTTTTCGAATAACTAGTTTGGCTATGGTTCCTTCAAATCTCTTCTAGAATTGGCAGCTCTGTCCTAAACCTATTCCAGAGCCTATCAGAACTTGCTTTCCTGGTCAACAAGAGGCCATTCTGCTTTCCAAGACAACAAGATGACAGACCATGATGCCCGATCACACTGGCAGTTTTGCTTTAGTCTATCCAAAACACCAGCTACTTCAGTGTATTAAGCTGGAATCACTCAATATTTGCTCTAACTTGGTCTGAGAGCCTATGGCTACCACATCATATTGGCTGTTGAATGCTTAGAACTGAAATATTTTGGGGAGAGAGGCAGAAGTTCAGAGGCAGCAGTCAGAAAAAAAACAAAAAGTGAATCTTTTACGTGGCAGGTCTGATGACAATATTAAGCAGATGTTTTTCATTTGTAAAAAAAACTATTTCTCTCTTCTCTTCCTTGCTGTGGTCAGTCCCAGCAGAAGCCACATGAAAGTTGTAGAATAAAGATATCATCAGAGCCGGGATGCCAAGTGATAAACTGAGAAATTTTGTTTTCTTCTGGTTTGTCCTTACTGTCCCAGTGTGAATAAATAAAAGACATACTGAAATACCCTACAGCAAATCTTACTCTAGGTTTCCTCCACAAGAAATGTGGTAAGAAAAGGATAATGAGACTACATTTACCATCAGTGATGACCCACTCCATAGGAAATGTGCCTTCTCCTCAGTCCTGGTTTTGCTCCACATTATAGCTACTAAGGCCCCCAGGTGTGAAAATGCTGATCATGAATATGAGTTAAAAATCCAGGTTCCTGTGTGATATCTAGGAAATCTAATCAGCTTAAGAAAGGAGTCACAGAAGTCAGCACACTGTGTGAGGTACATCTAGTTAAACCAGAAGGAAATACAGAAACAGAGTGCCTGAAATTTTGTCCTGTCAGCTTTGAGGTACATACTTGCATTTTTAACTTAATGACTTGTGACTTAGTTAAGAATTGATTTTACAGTCTAAAATCATCATGAAAACTGTACTTTCTCTTAAAATATGACTGCTGAGTCATCTAAGCCATATGACTGCCTTGACATGTAAGACAAGGCAGCATTGCTCACTTCTTGTATGGAATTGAATGAAACTCTGGCCTTCCTAGTGTTTCTTGCTGGCTAGCTTAAGACACTGCCCTGCTCAGTGTAAGGTTTTGAGTTCCTACACACCATTGGGGGTTTGCACAGGGTATGTTACATAGGTTCTTTCAGATTCTATTCTAGGACAAAAACATCCACTCTGTGCCTCCTCTCCTACACCTTCTGTTTTGACTAGAGGATAAGCCAGATGCTTTCTTATATTACACATTACTTACAAAAGCACTTCCTCATTTTCTGTACTGACAAGAAAATTTGATGCGGTAACCTAGAAAAAAACTATCTGAAGACATTGTACAAAAAAGGTAAGACATGAAAAAAATATGTAAAAAGACCACAGAAAGCTACTAGTTTAACTACTATTATCATTACTGAAGTATGGTGTTGTTGAAACACTGAAGAAGCCACCACGATTATCTGGAGTTAGTCTTTCATGAACATCCCCCCCAATCCCCTCATGTGTGTACACCAGTAACATATCTGCTGGAATCTCCTGTAGAGAAGTTTTAGCTGTCCTTGAAATCATCTGTATGTGCTTCACTCAAACAAGCATGTGAAGTCATAGAAAACATTCTGCATCTCTCTTTCATCATCATTACAGGGGTTTATGATACGATGTCCTTGACAGAGCTGTAACTTACCCTCCTCTATGGGCAGAAACCACAAGGAACAACTTACCACCTTGTCGTTAGACAGATTATTGTTATCCATATCCCATCCCATGGCACTGTGACCAAACCTAGAGGGTGTGCTTATACCACCTGGAAGCATGTAGGGTGGCTCTCTTGTCTTATCACTGGAAAGAAACACCAAGGATTTTTTTTCCAATTACTGTGTAGGTGATAGTACCTACCTTCTGTCAGCTGAGATCACAAAATACTGACCATGAAAAGTTGAATAATGGCTTTAGAATCAATTATTTAATGAAGAAATGTATGTATGTATTTTTGTCACCAAATAGGTACCCTTTTTGCTGACACTGAGAATACCCCAAGTGCTGTCAGAATAACTGCACTATTTGCAGCTTCTGGACACTTTTTTTCAGCACAGCAAAGGAGCCTCTTGATTGTTGTCCTCCAGTGTGACACCACTGTGGACAGTAAGGCACACTGACAGTGAGAGAATGTTCTTAGTGCAGCACATGGTTTACCACATAAAGGAAAGATGCAATACACTCTGAAAAGCAAGTGGTCAGTCCTTGAATCCATGCCCATGGTACTGGCTCTGCCTTAGCTGCACACAGCACACAGCTGTACATCTCTACCAACCTGGCATAGCAAGGTTGTCATGCCAGGTTACTGCTGTGGGCCATAAGTACAGTTGACAGTTCTGGTCCCCATGAAAAAAGGGCAAAGAGTGAGTGAGAGTGTGTACAGAAGGTGAAAAGCTTCCACAGCTTTGCATTTTATTTCTGTGAAGCTTTTTATTTATAATGAAAAAGGTATTAAAAAAAAAAGAGAGAAAGAAATAAGGAGCAAAATGTTATTTTTGAGGTTTCAATCCAAAACAGCCACCCAGAGCACCTACTGCTTCCTCTCCTTGCACAGCTCCAACCATGGATGCTAGATGTGGACCTGGGCCAGAAGTTGAGGTTAGGGCTGCTGGAGCCACTGTGTTCTCTAGTGTGCTCTGGACTAGGGGAAGTCTGAAAGCAGAGGCTACTGATGGATTTCCAACAGAAAAAGCCTTTAGCAGTGTACAGCTAAGGGTATAATGTGTATATGAAGACAGAAGAGGGTGAAGGTGTAAGGGCTGAAGAGATCACAAGGGTATCTTTGAAAACCTCCATGTGGCCACGGAGTAACTGGGTTGAAACCATCCACACACTTCAGATCAGTTCATATTAGTGAGCAGCAAGTGTGCTCCAGATGACAACTTCCAAACATACGACGTCTTACAAACAGATGAAGATTGGGTATGAAATCCAGCTGTGCTCCAATGGGACAACATATATGCACCTTCAGAGATTTGTGCTTTAAATCTGAAGTTTTAAAAGAAGTAACTTTAAGTAGTTTCCTATTTAAGAGCCCGATGGGCAGAATTAAAGTTCCTGCCCAAGGAAGAGGAGTGAGAGAAGCCTTCTTGGGCCATATGAACTTAAAAACTCATCAAAGAAGGCTACATATGAATGACTACTCCTCAATATGCGAACTATTATTTAATCAGTTGTAAAAATGATTCATGAAATATGTCTTTGAAGTCTAATAATGTATAAAGCATATTATGCATTCGTGTGTATGTTTATATATAGATGTACAAATAAAATACGTATAAAATGTGTTACATGTTCATTTATGGTATATGAATGAAAAATTATTTATCTTCCCATTCAATTTTCCAGTATATTAAGTTCCAGGTTATCATATTATTGCTTAAAAACACATAAGACCACCTTTCAAATATAGAAAAACACTATTTTTTTCATCATTTGAATGATGTGCCATTCAGAAACCCTAAATCAAACTTTAATTTAATCTACTCTATTACTTGGGGTAAAACATGCAGCCTTAGGGATGACACACACCTTCCAAGTTCCAACATTTTTGCGTTAAAGATGTATGATGGGCAATCAGGTGAACTTGGATATCAGTAAAAATACAGTAGCTCCTTTGCACATAGTGGAGGAAAATTCAGTTTATTCTAACATGAGCTCAGAATAAGAATCTCCAGTTAAGAAGACTGAAATTGCATTTCAAATTATCTTTTCTCTTTTAAACTTGCATGGCACAGAGAAGAATATTGATCTTATTTTAAGGCTCTACTTTCAGCATTTTACAATAAACAGTTGAAAACATTTTGCACTTCATATTTTTCTGGAAAAAAGAAAAAAAACAATCAAAAAACCTGAAAGACTGTTCAAGGAATGAGTAACAATGGGATTCATTAACATTCCTAAGAGATTCTTGAAGAATCACAAGACATTCAATGCTTTCAATCTGTGTGCAGTACCTCTTCACATGATAGCTTACTACATTATGTCAACATGTCAATGAGAAAGATGAGGCTATTGCAGAAAATGTGATTGAAGAATAATCCAAGAAGATGGAAACTATTCTAGGAAGAAAAGGCTCCCTGAGGAGCTAGCTAAAACCCTGAATGAGCATGCTCTTGACTGTGGATGTTTTCCAAATGCAATGTAGAAGGAAGCCTTTAGGTCTAATCAGCTTCATTTTGAGACACAGACCTGAGCAGTACTAGAGCATCCTTTTACAGTCTGTCAGCAGAGGGACAGCACCCATCTCTAAGAAATGCAGTGCATTTACACATGATCTCAAGATTACAGTCATACAGATACTGATGTCCTTTTATTTGGGCATCTGAGCTTCTCAGAAGCATTTGCGGTCTCAACAGACTTCTGAGGCAACAGTGCCTTACACTACTCCCTCCAGTCAGGTCTAATCTTAGTGCAGAACAATCTGGGAATCAGAAAGGGTCTTGACCAAAAAATGTTATGTGTCCCAAGAGAGACCTAATAGGAAAACATGCAAATATGAAATAATCAATAAGGAAGCAGGATTATTATAGCAGTCCATAGCTACTTAAAAGTCAGAGTGAACAAGGCTAAGGCTGAAGGAGTCTAATTATGTTTATCTATGGACCTTGATGACTAAGCACTAAATAGACAGAATAAAGTGTATCTCTCTGCTGGCTCAGCAAAGTCTTCTTTCCTGTTGTTCTGTATGTCCCATTGGTCTCTTTCCCAGTCAGAAATCCCTTTTCTGGGATGTTTGTATCTTAGCGTCCCTATTCTCAGCTCCTGGGAACTCTTCACATTTCACAAAGACTTAGAACTCCAGTCAAATTGCTGAGACAAATCCTTGCTGGCAGGTACTTGCATAAGCAAGAAGTCAAACAGAATGCATTTTGATCCATCACTGATCAGAGAATGTTTACCAAGAGTCATTCCATGTTAGAATCCTTGTTCAACTACAATCTTCAGAACCTAAGTCATCTACCTGTCTAATTGGATTTCCTTGACCAGACCTCCTGAAAAGAAGTACACATACAATTGTCTAAAATGATAAAAAATTAGGAGTATGTTTTTAGTTCTTCAGTTTTATGTGAGCATTGAATCTCAGCCATTCCAATTCACAGTTATTTCTCTACTTTCACCATGTTTTTGCTAGCTTAATATTTTCTGGTGTAGATTGCTTCCCTGGGTTCTCTCTTTTAGAAACAAACTCCCTCCAGCAACCACACCAGGTAACCTAAATCAAATGGAAGCCTGAACCCAAATAACCAAGAACACCATGGGGATAACACCTAAAAGTTGACTATAATCCTTGACAGAGCAAGTTAGGTCTTGGAGAGATTCTCAGAATGTCTTTCCAACATTTGAAATATAAAATGCCCCAAAATCCTATTGCCAGGGCACTTCTTCATTTTTCAAAATGAGCTGCACTTTGACAGCTTGAACCTGTAACTCAAAAATCATTAACCTACTTCCTCTGCCCTTCTGCAAGAAATTAACAGAAAGGTGTCTTCCAGGATCTTACATATGTATGACTTTCCAGTGACTTAAAAAGATTTACTCTACAGCACCTACTAAAATAAGGTTTCACCCCTCAGAAGATACTCTTTTTGCCAGAATATAGCTCAGCCTGACTATTTTTTATGGTTCAAGATGTAGGCATCTCTGATAACTATAGTTTTAGTGCCAATAATAGATTGACTTTTAATGAGAATAGCATTTACTAAAGTCCCAGTAATTCACTTTTCACATACTGTCATTAATGTACTAATAATTGTAAATTGCTTCTGCCTACAGAAGCTCTGCTCACAGGGTCCTGTGAAGTCAGCATCTTTGCCTTTATGTAGACTGTAGCACCATGCTTGGCTAGAGAATTTAATGTGTCATTTGTTTTTACTGCCTCATTTGTACATTGTTCCCATTTCTTTCAGAAGCCATATTCTGCTTTCCATGATCAAGCTATCCATCTTTACAAAGGGATGAGAATCGTTTGAAAGGATAGTGCCAAATTCTGGACTTTATTGAGGCTGAAAAACAGGCTGCCACATTGTATTCTGAAAAGCAAACAACATAACAAATGCAAGAACTGAAAGATTTCAAAACAGATGTACAACTGATAAAACAACTTGCTATATCAGAACCACTGGAATTATTAAAGGAGTACATAGCTTCATTCTCCAGTGCAGAGCTATCACCACATAGTTCATGAGAAAGAAAGTACAAATACAATTTCATTTTTTAAAGTATGTCAGGAAAAAGAAGAATATAAAGTCTCCTGAACAGTCACAGATAAATGTGCTTGCCATGTCTGTATTGCATCAATGAGGAATGAAGCCAGATTTTTTAGAACAGAGGCTCAAAGACAAAGCCTTGGAAAGAAGAGAAAAATATATTATTCTGCAGTTTCCACTGAACTTTCTATGCCTGTTACTGACTTTTTTAGAGTTTTTTTTCAAAATTAATTTTACTAACTAAATAGCAACAATAGCAATGCAGAGATAACCAATCACAAGATGAAATTCTACAAATGTGCCAGTGATAATTGCATAAAGCTCTCAGCAAACAACCAATTACTTATATACTTTTTCCTCAAAGAGGAATAACAAATTAAAAAACCAAAATGTGTTTTCCATATCATATTTTTTCATAGAAATGTTGCATCCACAGCCTGGAATCTAGCAGTAAGTGGAGTTAAATTACCGTTTATTTTACATAGCCTTACCTGGCCTCAGTCAAGATTTGTGGGGGAAAAAAAATGGAGGGGAAAGCACAGCCATTACAGAGGAATTATAGTAATTTGCAAACAGAAAAGTGGGTCAAATCGACTCCATAAATTATTCATAATGAATTGTTCATTCAGATTTATATTGGATAGATTTGAAAACACTGAAATTGAGATCAGAGCTGCTGTAAAGGTAAAATTACTTTACTGTGTTACTGAAAACAGTTGTAGTGTTTTACTTTATGAAATATCGCGTTGTCATCTGCTTATTCATTAGGGTTACCTGTGTTACAGAACAATCCATCCATCGAGAAAACTCTAAGCACAAAGTGACACGAAGAGAATGTGCACTGCATTAATGGCTAGAATTGAAGAAGAGTTAACATCAGACAAAACCTGACTAAAAATAACCACCAGTACTAGAATATCACACTAGAGGTTTGAGCTTCCCCAGTAATAGGGTGCAGGGTAGTTTGGCAGGCACATAAGCTGTCTTTAGGACTGATTCATCCTTTCTGCTGGCACAATCTGCTTTTCTCAGCATGCAAACATTTAATTCAGACCCCCGGGGATGTTTATGCTGATAAATAAAACAGGCTCTATTTCGACCTCACCAAGCAGTCTCTCATTCTCATCCACTCTAAGTGGTACTAGCCGTAGGCAAGGTGGGCACAAGCCTGTTGGGTCTATCAGGCCTAGATGTGTGCTCCTGCCTTATTTAGTGGCATAGCTGTGGAATAGGGAAGGAGGTCTCCTCTGGATTCCCCTCTGCACCTGCCTGACCCCATCCCACAATGGAGACCTGCTGGGGAGGAAATCCAGGCTAAACTTTTTGGGTACCTGATCCCATCAGTCTCTATAGCACAACTTGGGCAAGGACTGGGCATAACAGCCCTGCAGTCACACCCTGCCATAGGAACTCATCTTCAACAGTGTCCTTCTGGATCCTAGCAGGAAATCAGGAATTTGGATGTGTTTTTTATTGGAGAGCTGCTTTATTTTTCCTAACTTATTTTTGGCTACTGCCTTGGTTTGACAGACATGTTGCGGGGAATTCTCCTTCTCTTGAGACAAATTTGTCCTTGACAGAACTTCACTGTTTGGAGCAGTTACATCAGGGATGAATCTGGCCAATTATCTTTTCAATTTGGGTAAACATCACTTAGCTGCTTTAGCATCATTTGCTCAGACAATCAATACACACAGCAGACATACAGAAATGAAGGCAAATCCATTGCATGGGTCCACTGGACACAGCTGAGGATATGTACTATAAGATCAGCAAGACCACAGAAATGCTATGACTTGAAAATATAGAAGGTGTCTCTCTCAGAAAAGGACTGTTCCTGGCTTTGATCATGTATATGCCCAACAGAACCCTTTCTAAACAATCATGGCTCCCGCTCTTGGTTTTTTTCAGTACTATTGGTTCAAAAGATAAGTACCTTTAGCACTTAACAGTATGCAGGATTACACAGCATTAGAAAGATGACCTTTTTATTCTTCTCCGCAAGTTACATGAAGTGCTTGTAAAACATGCTGAGCATTGCTCTCTGGGCTGCTGAATGGCAGAGAAAATACAGCAGCCGAAAGGAAAAGGTGTGCAGGTTAAGTAACTACTTTAAGAGAACTTTTTCCAGTCTTTTCTAGCAGTAGCTGACATATTTATTGCACATTTGGGAAAAGTGGTACATTGAGCCTTCTTAACTCCATGTATTAGTTGAGAGGAGGGAGAGATTCTGCTTGAGAAACATGTTTTGTTTCGTAAATGTTAAAAACTTGCATAATATTCTTGTGTATTCTCACTATGTACTACAGCTACCATCCAAGCTGAACTCCTCTTCAGAAATGCTACATTCTCTTATATCCCCAGCCTAAAATGACTCAAGTCAGTGTGATTGCTTTGCCTGGCCTTGGATGATATCTGGGCCTCTGTGAAAGGACAGCACTCCACCTCTGGCTTTCCTGGGATCAGTGCTGCATACCTTCATCTCTCTCTCTCTTGGTCAACTTTAAGGGAAAATAAAAAGTCCACTTTGCTAGAGCTGACACCTGCAGAAACACATGAGGGTACATGTAAATTATCCACTGATGTGTCTGGAAGATCCAAACTCATGTCATGCATAGCTAGATTGAAGAGACAGACAAACCTGTGGCTAAAAGAATTGAAATTGGCACAGAAAAGTCCTACTTGTCTTGCCTTCTAGCATCTTCCAGAAATTTCTCATGATGACACAGGACATACTGGTTCTTGACATCTCCATCTGGAAATGAATGGCTTTGTTATTTCTCTCCTAACATATTAATTGAAGTTCAACCCATTGAAAAACTGTTTCTTGGCTGATTCAGTGACTTCACTTCCCAAGTTATCACCAAGAACAAGTCACTGGCTGCTAACGGCTATTCTTTGCCTAGCTCTGAAGCTTTGGTCCAGGATGGAGGTTAAAAAAGAACAACATGGAGATGTCAAAGGCAGACTTACAAACAGCTGAATGGTCTTTTCCTCATGGGAACACTAAGGGAATAGTTGTTTGATGTGGATGTAGGCAGATGTGAACTGAATAGTTACAACTAGGTTACCCTCTCAGCAGAAAGAAAATAGCACTATCAGCATCTTACCTTCCTCAGTTCCTCATCCTGAAAAATAGTCCAGGCTATCACTTCTGCCTGCTATAGCTGCTCTGGCCATGTGAGACTCCCAAGCATTTTAATCAAACTCCAGCATTTTGTCATCAAAGTAGATGCAAATGTTGCATTGAACCTGTGTCTCCTCTTGCCTCTCAGGATGTCCTGGTCCTTGTGGATAAAAAATAGGGGAGAGGGAAGGTAGCAATACTTCCTTCAGGGAGTTTTTCCTGCCCATCACCTTCCTTCATGCTTAAAATGTCACATGAATTGTCCCAAGATAACTGCATTTCTAAAGGAATACAGCCCTTGAAAAAAGAATTAATTACTCTTGTTAGAGTCATCATGGACTGAAATAACAAGCCACCTTCTTGTCAGAAAATTAAGATCTTCACATTCTGACCCTAGAGCAACCCTGAGGAATTCCCTCTTCTCTCTGTCTTCTCAATGGCTTTTCATTATTTTTTGTTCTTCATGAGTATTTCCTTGTAAAGAGCTGCTTCTCCAGGACCCCAGAGAAGACACTATAGTAACAATTTTGACAGAAAAGATGAAAGGGAAAGGGGGTCAGTGACAGGGCTTTGTGAAGAGTCAGGATTCACAGACTGCTGTAGCAAGGTGCTCCATGCCATTATCTGAGTACAGCATCTGCTTGTGGAGTGTATCCTTTGGGCACATAAAAATGGGGCAGTAGGACATGGGACTGGTGAAGGATACAGCTCCACAGAATCCTTCCTCTTCCAGAACTTGCACTATAATCTCACAGGATGAGATCCTTCATACTATGTGTCAGATTTTTACTTACATTTGGAAAGTTTGTTCCAATTTTCAGCACTATCATGACCCAGGGTCCCAATTACCATGGCTTTCAGAATGTGTACTTCAGGGACCAACAGTCTCAATTTAGTGCATAGTTCACAGCCTTCCCTTTTACCACAAAAAAATGTTAGAAAACACAAACAGACACGCACTCTTTGTCCAGCTGCTAAAAGTTTGCTGCAGTACACTTGAATTACCACAACACAGAAGTAGCAGCCAGAAGATTAGCTCAGGAGACTGCTGTCTGTACCAGCCCTATCTAGTCCAGGACATTGTGAGGGAATGGCTTTTTATTCCATCACAAAATAGGATGAGTAAAATGGGAAAAAAAAAAAATCCCTGTTGGCCCTTCAGATGCATCACAAAATTGACTAAGGATGCTATTTTATTCTTGTCAAGTTCAGTTGGAACCATAATTTTGCTTGCATTTGATTCACAGG
The DNA here is from genome assembly GCA_035041345.1 of Poliocrania exsul. Lineage (NCBI taxonomy): Eukaryota > Metazoa > Chordata > Aves > Passeriformes > Thamnophilidae > Poliocrania > Poliocrania exsul. Next base: position 50,465,837 of record JAWWLZ010000001.1, on the reverse strand, counting down.
CACAATAAAGAGGAAGATACAGCACTAGACAGAGGCAAGTGTTATGTGACAAGAGTATTAATCTCACAAAACAATGACCTGCATCAAGTGACTGGGCAAGGAATGCCAGTCTCTTAGTAGCACTTTGGTGTCACACACTTATTAAAAATTATATCACATCATTCCATAAAGAGCTGTTAAAATACTTATTTGAACTATAAAATTATTTAATATTTTCAAGATAAATGCTTTCTAAGTTGATGTTACTTCTCTTTTTGTATTGCATCCAGTATTCCTAGTGTAACAAATCTCTCTCAGTTAGATACAGTATCTCATGTGTTAATAAATGCAATTATTACCATTGAATGTGCATTAATTATCTATGAGCTGTATTTGAAACTCAGATGTTGTTCTTATCCAAATTACAATCTGTTGGTCACAAAACTGTGTGCAAATGTGGTCTGATGTGATTTGCTGACCCACAATTTCATTAAGAAACAGCTGAGGAAGGGAAGCTTTCTTCATTAATAAAAACAATTAGTGAGTTGCCCAGCTGTGTTGTAAAGCAGCCTGCTACTTTTAGGCTGGCACCCTAATAATCCAGTGCTAATTGGAATACACTAGGCAGGATATTCAGCTTTTGGTTCTTATTTATACTGATTTCTATTTACAAGGCAACATATTTTACACTTTTACTTTAAAATAAAATAAAAGCTTTATTTAATCTGAAACATCAACCAGTCAAACCCTTGTTATAGGACTGTTTCTGAGGACTCTCTGGAAGGTTTGACAAGGAAGAGTATTGCCTTTTTCTGCCAGTGGGGTGGTCACAAAAAAACGCTTACCACAGGGGAAGGGACTATAATTCCTGCTCCTCAATCCTGACTCTCAGAACAAACTTGGTGAAAAAATAAAAGCATTTCTTAAAGCAAGAAACAGAAAGTCAGTCTTAAGGATCTGATTCTGCAGTAGTCGTGAGGAGACTGCAGGATCTTCACAGAAGCATTAGGGCTTGCTAAGGACCTCTGCCTCTTCTCCCACCTTGGAGATGGTACAGTACCTAGAAGCAAAAAAGTATTGATTCTGAATGCTTTCCTAGAGGGTAAATTCCCTCCTTTCAGTAGCTGCATTTTGTATTCCCTGAGTGAGTTTCTCACCTTAAAAATAAATAAACAAAAGACATAAATGAAAACAGCAACAAAAACTCCACACAAAACATATAAACAACTACAGACCATTCAGACTTGAGTCAGCTGCTACTGCAAGGCAATCTGATTCCCTAGTATCTCATCTACAAACACGGTGCCCAGATTGGTTTGGTACACTCTGCCTAATCCCAGCTGTTTGCTCCAGTCTGCATCCTCAGAGTGTGTCCAACAGACATCAGTAAAACCTGGGTCATCCCAAAACTGTACAATCATAGAATGGTTTGGGTTGGAAGGGATCCTAAAGATCAGTTAATTCCAACCTTGTGCCATGGGCAGGGACATCTTTCTCTAGACCAGGCTGCTCAAAGCCCCATCTAACCTGGCATTAAACACTTCCAGGCATGAGGCAACTACAACTTTTCTGGGCAACCTCTTTAAGAGCCTCACCACTGCCACAAAAAAGAATTTCTTCTTAATCTCTATTTTAAACCTACCCTCTCTCAGTTTAAAGCCACCACTTAACTTGAAACTATTACATTACCACATTTGCAGCCATCTCATTTCTTTGCTTGACTCTAGCTTTCAACCTTAGTTGAATAATTAAGTCTTTCATTCATCTCTGAGAAACAAAACTATGAAGCTTTAGATTCCTGGAAGTTCTTAGGCGATTGATGGAACTGACGATTTCTAGTGGGGTGTTCAGAAATACATCCTTTCCTACTTACCTCCTACATACAGAGCCATCTGTACCCTTCTGTGATGCTCCACCCCAACAAACAAGATCACACAGCAAGTCAGGAAAAGAGGTCCTTGCATGTCAGAGTGTTTCCTTGCAGCAGAGCAGAAATAGTACAACTTACACTAAGTCGGTTAACTCAAACTGAGTGTAAAAGAGTAAAAAGAAACCCTTAAGTTAACTCCTGTATAATTTTACACCTCTAACTGGTAAATTATTGGGCATGCTCCACCAGACAGCATCCATCCTTTCATATGAAGAAAGGCATTCCTTTCAATTGATAAATAAACCAACTTGAGACAAACAAACAAAATTACTCCTTATTTAGCGAAATCACATTTGCTAAGCCACACAAATAAGTAAACATCCTGAAGGAAAACCATTTTTCATAAACAAATGTATCAGAATGTAAATATCACATAAAGAATGCAAATATCCCTTAAAGGTGCCTCATAAATAAAATTATAGCAAAATTAGTTTATTTGCTCAGGTACTACAGGTATAGTACAGTGGTCATCAATCTGTAAAGGTAAAATGCAAGAAAAAAGCAATGTAATCAATCAAATATGAAGCTTTCCTGCAAATGGAAGGAAAATTGCCTTTTAGATGATGTACAGTACAGCATGACTGCATGACCATTAACTTTTTATCAGCTTGGACCCAGGCAAAACCCACCAATCATGAAGAATTTTCCTGTTACTGGTGGGAATTCTTTTAAGATTTATTATTCTGCATATGCCTGACCACAGTGGTTTAGCACATGGTTTCTTTTTGAGATATATTTTACTTAATGGTTATAGTTTTACACAATCTGCCCATGAAGCTGTGTAACTACACTCAACACTTGTGAATTACTACCAAGGTCAGATTTAACTAGCAAAAATATTTAATTCATTGCCTCTTTTTCTTTTATAGAATAGAGTATGTTATACCACAGTTGGTGAAATACATGGTTTGAAATAGAAACTGTAAAAGGCTATCTCTGACCTCCACAGATTTAGGTCAGATCTAGCTATGAAAGTTAGCAACTTCATCTCCAAGAAAAAAATTTGGATCTATCAAAGACTGAACTAAAGGTATCAAGGCTTCTATTTCACAACCCTCACATGGCAAATTGGATTGTAGTTGCAGAAACACACTTCAAAAGGCAAACATGGTGGGGAAAACCAGATGTGATTTGGTACAGTGAAAAAGCCTTTACAAGACAGCCTCATTATAATACAGTTTCTTCAACATAATTACTCAGGCACAACCTTTGCATATAATGAGAGATGATACTTTTCTTATTTGTCCTTGTTATAAGCACCACAAACCATTACTGATCCACCCAAACAGCCTTGCTGAGTACATGAGCTATTGGTTTGTACTGGAAGACAACTAATTCCTTTTGGAGCTACACTTGAGAAAGCCTGACTTCCTCTCCCACTCAAAGGACAGGCATGAAGGAGGTACTTGGGACAATGTCCTCCTCTTTTCTTTGAGCTCAGTTACCATGTCTGGGGTTACGTCCTTTGCTTCTCACAAATCCCTGGCTTTTGTAATTACTCACAGCAAATGCCAAATAGTACTATTTGATGGTCCATTTTGTCTTCACTGGAATGTGCCAGGGTCATGGACAATGCCTTCAGCTGTGCCAGGCAAAGGCTTCTCAGAAGGCCTCTTATGACACAGGGATGCGAAACTAACCTCACAGCGTAACAGAGGAAGCCTTATCTCATGCTGACAGCAGCAACTGGTCTTACCCAAAGGCTCTGGTCTGATCTCCTGGTGCACAGGGCTATGCTAAAAGAAACCAAGTCTCACTCAGGAGAATTTGTTATTAAAACCACAGCCAAACCTCGAATTGTCTATAAATTGCTTGAAATACGGGAGGTGCAATAGTACAGCCGAGGATGCAGCCCCTACCCCATACCCCACGTCCTTCTTTGTGAGATCTCAGTGGGCTCAGCACAGAGAAGACGGAGGCAGTCTCTCTATGTTTTCATGGTGACAGGATGCTGGGAGCTGAGTGGTGGAGCAACTCACCACCAGTGACTCCTCCCAGGGCTAGCTGATAGCAGAGGTATAGTGTGTCCCTGTAATGCTGTATTTTAGGCCCACTCTATCCAATCATTAGGTAAAAATAGTTTTTCACAGCATGGCTATACATTGCCTAGATGGAGTCTTGATCTCAGCTAGGGGCTCCAAACTCAACCATAGTTCGGGTATCATAAACGACTTGATAACAAGGTTTGTGTGCTTCTGACAGCTTCTTCTGTGGAAAACAAGCCTGGGAAATGCTGTGCAACTCAGAGAGTGACTGGAGGTTTTATTTCTCTTAGTACGTAGAAGAAAAAGAAACCCTGTTGCACTATTTGATTGTTTCTGGAATGTGTAAAGAGCTAGTGCACACGATAGCATAATAACATGCCAGCAAAACTAAAGCACAGATCACAGCTGGAAAAAGCAGGCATTTGTTCACATTCAGGAGGCACTTTCTACAGTACCAGAAAAATGACAGTTTTATGGTCTTTACAGAACAGGTTAACGAATGCACTTTACCTTGTATTTCAGTAAGTTCAATAGTAAAAGATGAGAATCATGAGCCTCTACCTATTTTGTTGCTGAAGGACTTCAATCATATATAATTTTGAATTTTTTTTTCTTTCAAATGAATTGGAGCTCAAACCACTGCAATAAGAAGCTAGTATCTTTTCACTGAGACAATATTATAATTTTGTTATACAGCAATGTGTGTTACAAAATGAAACATTAAAATTACACAGACCAGTAGATAAAGCATTTACTGAAAATCTATCTGGCAAAGAGGGCATGATTTGTTTCAAACACTGCCTGAGCACATGTAATAAACACAAAATAATGTATCTTCTGCCCACCTTCAATGCTTTGCTTCAGTTTAATTAATTTTCCTCACCTCCTCATGTAAAACAGAATGTCTGTGAAAATACTAGTAGCCTTGGAGAATTAAATTGTCTACCTGCTGCGGTACAGTGGATTGAAGAGACCAGATCTTCATCTTCTGTATGCTGTTCTACCACTGTGATTCAGAGAAAATGGCAGAGTGTCATTCACGGTACCTTGGGGTGGGAGGAGTGTCTCAACAACATAGAGTGTAGCACAGCACAGCATAAATAGCATAGGGTACCAGAGAGTGTAGTGTAGCATAAATACGTGACATAGAACAGGGTAGGTCAGGAAGCAGCAGGCAAACCCAACAATAATTTTTTTCTGCCATGCTGTGCAAACTGGGGCAACCACAGACCTGTCCTATCTATAAATGCCAACTTCAGTTTTACTAGTACAGCTGATACCAGCCCAAGCTTGCAGGCATCCACTACTCAATACTGAGTTATACTGTCAAAACTGAAGACCCTTAGTCTCAGCTTAAATTTCCAGCATTCTCAGCCCTGGTAGCAATGCATTTCCCTGGACTGATGTCTGGATGGACATCCCACTGATGCCTTAAAAATTCTTAAGATCTGTAGCATACAGATTGTTGATATAGCTGTACAGTTTCGAACACTTTCAAATAGCAGTTAACAGTTACTAAACCCCTTTGTCACACTTTATATAAAATTCTCAATTTTCTTGAAATTTTGTTTAATGTTCTTTTCAAGGAAAAGGATTTTAGCAAGGGCATCTTGTTTGGGACACATACTTAGAAGTCCATAATAAGATATGATTGTAGTCAAAGCAGAAGGCCCAGAACCCTTGGATAAGCTCCAAAGAAGGCATGTGATGTGAACATGATGATGGTGAAGAAGTAAGAGGTCTGACCTCTGATTCAATTCTGGGAAGGCATTCCAAGGTGCAGACTTGAGGGAGGTTCCAGGGCTGAACAATTCTTGGGTTGGGTGTATCCATTAGATATAACTAATTAGTGTTATAAATTTGTAGGAGCCTTATGCTATACTGTGCACTTATGTATTCAGTGTATCTTAAAGTGCTTTGATTAAGAACCTGCTCTCTAATTTATCTGTACTAATATTGTCTGGAAAGTTCTTCCATTTTAGGCATTACTACTATCACAGCAAGCCTACGCTTGCATATGACTTAGGAAGAATAACTGGATTTCTCTGTATTCTCTCCTTGAATAATGTGAAAATCCTGGAACCTGACAGGCATAAGAAGCAATGCCTGGTGAAGAAGGAGCTGTATGCCAACTGCTGATTTCCCTTTTTTGTTTGTTCTGACATAGCAGTGCCAGGTCCAACACTTGCAAAAGTCTTTCTACAGAGCGTTTGAGTCAAAATGAGGTCTTTGCTACTTAGAGCTGCCTCAACACCTCTCTCAACAGTTCACATCCTCACAAGAGGTGGATCAAGCCAGTTTTACCACTACTTGTAACAGTAATGTCTGTTAGCAGTACTCTTACTGCATTTACAATAGGCCCTACATGATCTACTCTCTCCCTTCCCCAAACTCTCAAGTTTCACAAATGAGTCTTGCCCTTATGCAGCAGGTGGGAAAATAAAGCAGCTCTCTGAGGCTCAAATCACAGCCTGAGTGACTTCATATTTTTATGAAGATCTACACTGGAAAAGTGCACAGCATTTATCTTACTTATCTTAGAGGTCTGCCAACCACTTCACACACTGCTGAATTTATCAGGGCCATGGCAGGATGCAATTGAGATGCACTGCCCCCATACATTGCAACAGCCTGACTTTTACAGGAAAGAAGGCATAGATAAGGAAGGACACTTCATCTTCTCATGAGTTCAAATCTAGATCTGCAAAAGAGAGGAGTCTGGGAACACATGCCAGATAACAAGCAGAAGGTCTGACAGGTGCACAGCCTCTGAGACAGCAAACACAGGCAGTACAATCCTTATGGAGAAAAGTATTTAATTTAGGAAACTGCACACAAAAGGTACATGGGAAACATATGCTTTTAAAAATCCCTGCAGCCAAAGAACACAGTGTAAAGGAATATCCACCCCTGGTTTAAGCAAGCCCCAGTGTGACACATCTCTGAAGAAGTACCCTGCACACATGCCCCACTTTTACACTCCCCTGTGGACAGATGCTACTAGCTACTTCTGGACACAAGATGCTGGGCTACACAAACCTTTCACTGGCTGTCCTGATCTCAGGATGAATTTCAGCTCATTGCAGCGCCAGGTAGTTGTAAGATTTCCCTTATTCTTCTTGGTTGCCAGATTGGCAGTCATTCTCTATAACTCTCTTTGCAGATGTTCAGCATCTGCTGGTCAAGTGGCATCCACTTGCACATGACTGATACTGCTACCTGGGCCAACCTGTGGCCTTGGTAGGTACTTTCAGCTCAGGCTCAGCCATAGGACCTGACTGGAGCTGCAATCTCTGCAACTTTGCAGTCCTGCATGTGCTAGCCAAGAGGGCCCAGAGCAGTCCCTTTCCTTATCCTACTGAGACTTTTACTGAGGCATGATCAAAAGTACTTATCCCATTATTATTTATAGATCTCTTTCCTCCTTTTATATTAAGATAAAAGTGATGGCAATGTAAGTATAAACTGCTGCCTCCCATCACTTGTATAGATCAAGGAATTTTGTGTGTTCCAGGAATTTCACTGCTGTGATGTACAGTCAACAGTCAAGAAAAAAAGCCCGGGTACCCCTCTCTCACACATGTTTAGGAAAATTTCCCAGGGGACATGAAATTATTTTCCTCTAAATCTCCATGCTCATAAGGATTTTCCCTCCCTCTGTTGCTAGTTGTTTGTAAAATATTTTTTCCATATTTCTATTAGCAATAAGAAGGGAAGGGATTAAAATCAGGATCATTAGATATAAGCCTCAAGGTAGCACACCTCTGGATGAGGGACAGTGTGCTAGTGAAGTTCTTTGGTCTTTTGTCTCAGTGGAGGTAGGGGAGGGAGATCCATGTGGCAGCAAGGATACAAGGCTTGTTGACGTGTTAAAAGCCACAGAAGTACCTGAGAATGGTCGTGCAGGAATTAGACCTTCTCCCTCCAAAAAGGTGGTAGGGTCAATAGCCCAACTGAGGGGTATCTACACCAGTGCCAACAGCAAGGGCAACAAACAGGAAGAACTGCAAGCCACGGTTCAGCAGGAAAACCATGACATCATTGTCATCACAGGGACATGGTGGGATGATTAATACAAGGTGCAATAAACTCTGCAGAAGAGACAGATAAGGAAGTAGAGGCAGTGAGGTGACAACTCTGTAGGTCAGGGAGAGATTTGATGTTTAGAGCTTGATGATGCTGATAATAGGGTTGAGTGTATGTAGATAAGAATCAGGGGGAAGGCCAACAAGACAGATGTCCCTGTGGGAGTTTGTTATGTAATACCCAACCAGGATAAAAAGGCAGACAAAATCAGGAGAAACCTTATTTCTCTCTACAGCTACCTGAAAGGAGGTTGTAGTGAGGTAGGGTTTGGTTTTTTCTCCCAGATAATAAGTGACAGGATGAGAGGAAACGGCCTCAAGTTGCATCAGACAACATTTAGACTGGATATTAGCAAAAATTTCTTCACTGAAAGGATCATCAAGCATTGGAACAGGATGCTCAGGGAAGTGGTAGAATCACCATCCCTGGAGATAAGGAAAAGACATGCAGAGAGACAGAGATGGTTTAGCAGAAGACTTGGCAGCGCTGAGTTAGTGTTTGGACTTGATGATCTAAGAGGTCTTTTCAAAACTTGGCAATTCTATGGTTCTATAAATATTTAGCAAATATGGAGAGCTACACAGTATAAGAAACTTGCCATTCTTTGCGTTTCTTTTGTAAAAATACAAAGTAAATCCAATTTCAGACATTTGGAAATTACATGAACATGAATACAGTGGACATATTTGTCTCATGGATAAGGTCTCATATACACTCTGTGAGATTCTGGTTCAAGACATAACATACAGGACTATTAAGCTGGTAGTACATAAACACATTTTTTTTGATCATATGCTTTATACAACATTAGGGATTTGGCTTACATTTTCTGTAACTGTTAATTAAGAGTGAACAACAGATGTGTTTTCAGATATTAATTTCTCTGACATAGGAATGATAAAACCTAATATGCAAGGTATGGTCTTCAACAAAAACACGGTTCAGCCAAAATTAGTTGTGTTAAAGAAAACTAAGACTCTAGATCTAAATCTACCTTGACTATTATTCATTATCCCCCAATTCTATTCTGGTAATTGTTAGGCCTGTACTTGGTAACACAACTGTGTGATGGTATGCAAATTTTGTCCATTTTTTTTTGCCTTTTTATTCTGTAAATATGTCTCTGGTGGGAGTTATCACAGAAAGGGAAGGAACCTGCATTCATATATGTTAACTAGAGCTTATTGGCTCCATAGCCCAAATCACAAATTTTTGAAATGCTGCTTTTCTTCCGAGGTATACAATCCACTGAGCCAAAATATGACTGATACTGTTTGTGTTTCCAGGGTGAAATAAAGAGATATTTTTTGTAAATAGCAAAAGTTGAGAGACATGTGTCCAACATGCAGTTAGACAAGTATTTTTGAGAAGTGCAACTTAAGCCACAGTTTAATTCTCATTATTTCCAATTCATTTGGGGACTTGCAATGAGATCTGTATGACCAGCAAAACCCAGCCAGGTCCATTTCTGAACAGTGGTACATGAATCAAACACATCTTGACACTCCTTTGAGAAGCAAGTGGAAAACATCAATTTGAAAAATGGGGGGGGAAGTTGCCATTGACATTAAACTGCCAAGGACATGAAATGACATTATTTTTCCTTGGGTTCCTAGACAGTTTTGTCTCATAGAGCTCTCCCAGAAGGTCTTGCTGGAACTAAGATTTTACAATCCTATCTCTTCTGACTAGACTGGAGTAGCCTAAACTGACATGAGAACAAAATAAAAAATAAAGAGGAGAATATTAAAGGGAAAAAGTGCAGAAGATTAAAGGGCAGAAAAAAACCAATGCTAAATATTCACAATGGGCATGCTACAAAAAGAAGAGTTGTATAAAAGTATGCCGAGAACACTATTTCACTAAAAGAATATGAGGAAACCCTTAAAGACCAAATAGCAGCAAACTGGAAACAAAAGACTTGCCTGGAAAAGAGGAGCCAAACCTCTCACAACTAAAGAGAATCCTATATCACTATAGTAGTACTCAAAACAGAAGGATTTTCCTTGATCTTAGTGTGGTTTGCTTCAAATCCTGTTATTTTGTGTCAGTTCATCTTTGGAAATAAAAATACCTCTCTTCTTCAGAAACCACTGAACAAAATCTGCAGCTGGTATGCTCTACTAAGGCAATCCTCAGGAGAAAAACGTGCCATCATTTCCTTCCCTCTGGAAATCCCTGGCTGTTTCCAACAACCAGTCCCAACATATTTACAATTTACTTTCTCTATATATAAGTGAATTAGATTTTTGTGTCAGTATCTTGTATTTTTAGTTCACCTAATATCATTAGTGTACCTATTTATGTCCTAAAGAATCTCTAATTAATCAAATTATCCATCTAGCCTGATTACTAGTGGTAACTGCCCCTAGAGGTTGATTAATACATTCTCAAATTATTAAGGAAGGCTCTTGAAAGAGCCAACAAAATTTACCCTTTTTGCAACCACAAAGTGCCTTATGAGGCCCACAGAAGCCTGAGGGTCTAATATAATCAATAATCCATGAAGATAATTGTTCCCACATGACTGGTGAACAACCTCAAGCTGAGTGCATAAGGGCTAACACTGTAATTGATGGTTTTGTTGGGTTTCTACACTTTATGCAATTTGCCTTTAACAAGCCAACTCATCCCTTCTGTTGGACAGTAAATATAGATTTAAGCTGTCCTCTGGGGTATTCCACATAAAGGAAAAACATACTTTATGCTCTGTTGTTAGTTAAAAGCCTGAGTTTAGAAAAACTTATATTTTAATTGCCAAGATATCATAACTAATCACACTAGTATTTTACAGGCATATAGTAACTTCCATCTCATATTTTCTTCCAAGTGCTTAACTTTCCAACATTACTTTGAGGCAGTTAAATATAATTATCCCAAATTTACAGATGTGGAAATCATTACAGTTAATGTCACATATTCTAAAGCACTAAGTCAGAAATAAAATTCAGGCAATTGTCTTAAAAATGCTAAGACACTTGATTTTAAAAGTGGTTTGTCTTTGATTGGGTTTTTTTGCATTTTTTGTGGTCTCAAAAGCCTTAATATCAGGGCTTTCTCCAAAACTCTAAGAGGCAAAATTCCAAGGAAATGAACATTTTTCTGACAACACCTAATTTGAAACACTGAGGGAAAGAAAAAATATGATGGGGCTCACTGGGAAATAGTGAAAGAAAAGTACAAGTTTACTAGATAAACCAGAACACAGATCTCTCACCAATTGTGCCTGTTTTCACTGTCAGCTTCATCAAACTTGTTCCATGAGAGTACAGGTTATCCCTCTGTTTTGGTCTCGTGATCTAGAGGAATTTCAGCAACAATACTTCTTGGTTTAGATTTAACTTGGCAAGAGTAGCTTGCATGAAACGCAAGCAGCACCATCACTGACTGACTCAAAGTCAGGTGTCCTCTCCATCACAAAATCATAGTATATGCAGGGTTGGAAGGAACCCACAAGGATCATCAAGTCCAACTCCTGGCCCTGCACGGGACCATCCCCAAGAGTCACACCATGTGCCTGAAAGTATCATCCAAACGCTTCTTGAACTCTGCCAGACTTGGTGCTGTGACCACTTCCCTGGAGAGCCTGTTCCAGTGCCCAACTACTCTCTGGGGGAAGAACCTTCTTCTAATTGCACTGGTCACCACAGAGAAGAGATCAGTGCCTGCCCCTTCTCTTCCCTCACGAGGAAGTTGTAACTGCAGTGAGGTCTCCCCTCAGTCTCCTCCAGGCTGAACACACCAAGTGACCTCAGCCACTCCTCACACGGCTTCCCCTCAAGGCTCTTCACCATCCTCATTGCCCTCCAATAGCTTCATATCTTTCTTATATTGTGATGCCCAAAACCGCACACAATATTCACAGCGTGGTCACACCAGTTGTTACAACCTGGTTCCAAAGGTCCAAGCTTTACTGGGTGTTATGTTTCAATTTCAGGCTTCAAGAGACTTTGCCCACACAAACCCTTGTAAAGCCATTGGTTCTCTGATACATTGAACTCACATCCAGAGAAAAACTACACACTTTTCTCTTCATTTGGTGAGAATATAGGTGTTTTGGCAAAAATGGTTTTACAGAAATAACATGCAACCTCACAAAAGCATTACAACAGATTACCAAGACCAGCAAGCATTGCTGTGGCATAGAGGACCTTTGTCACACTCAGCAAACACAAATTCATGCAACTTAAGTGAGGTATTCACAACTTGAGTGAAAATAGGTGTTCTGGTTACCCACAATAGGAAGAAAAGAATAAAGGAAGAGAGATCAAGAGAAGAAAGAAAAAAAAGAGAGAAAAAGCGGATAAAAAAAGCATAGTTACCCCTTAAAAGGTCACAAATGACAACTTCAAGAGACCAAACCAAAGCTCGATGGAGACCTCATGCGTGCATGTTTATAGAGTCTGGCTGCTGTGGCCACTCCCCCCAGGTGGGACATTTGATTTCCTGACCACTCACTGTCCCCCTAGCCAAAGTGACAGGTGCCACAGCCAGTCAGAGGCTCCAGGGGGTGTGGTATGGGTGGGTTACCAGGCAGCCCTTATTGACTGACAGGTAGGCCACGCCAGCCTTCATGCCATGTGGCTGCAAACCTCAGTGGTTGTCTTGGCTGACCATGTGGACACTGTGCTGGAGGCCTGGTCACCTCCCTGTCACACACATACCCACAGACAGACACACACACAGACAAAATAGTTGATTCAACCCATCAATTAGTGAGATATAAATCTGGTCTCTGACACCAGTGCAGAGCAGAGCAGGACAATCCCCTTCCTTGACTGGCTGCCAATGCTGTGCCTGATGCCCCCAAGGACACAGTTGGCCCTCCTGGCTGCCAGGGCACTGCTGACTCATATTGAACTTGCCAGAGACCAGGTCACTTTCCACGGCATTGCCTTCCAGCATCTCATTCCCCAGTCTGCACAAACATCCAGGGTTTCCATACTCCAGGTGCAGAATCCAGTACTTCCTCTTGCTGAACTTCGTATGGTTGGTGACTGCCCAGTCCTCTGATTTGTTGAGGTCTCTCTGCATGTACCAGCCAGCTGCAGACCACACAGCGTGTCCTCTCTCCTCATCCACAGGGTTGCCCCAGGCAGGCTGCACCACAAGCACTGGGGCTGACACTGAGGACATTATTGCAGGGTTTCTTGGTTTGCCAAGCTAGCAAGCATCACTGGCAGGTGCTGCAAGGGAAATAAGTGCAATTATGTAGAACAATGAATATCTATATATTCAAGCTCTCATTAATCTTATAAGACTGCAATGCTCCCAAGTACCTTAGCTCAAATGCTGCTTCCTTATATCATTACTGACTGCACTACATTGAGATAATTCCTGAAGCTGTTTTATTTTTAAGAGATCCTCAGAGGCTCAGAGAGAAGTAGACAGTCAGTCAAACTAAGATGTGGGTCTTTTCTGGAAGGAATGAGGCTCATAAGTAAGCAAAGGAAAGTCTATTAACCAGAGATGAAATTATTACCAACAAACAAGAAGCATTACCAAACTAATATAAACCTACCAAAATCTTGTAATACAAACATACATATATATCGAGCCTGCACAGTGGATTTTTCAGGTGAGGCACAGCGTGCGCAGAACTGGCCCCACCCTTTACTCCTAAGGTTCATCTGCCACGGCCTA
>JAWWLZ010000001.1:50406868-50452114 GCA_035041345.1 Poliocrania exsul | reverse complement strand
AAGCTTCTCCCCCGCGACAAGGGGGTGTCCCCGGAGAAGACACATATATATATATATATGTGTGTGTGTATATATAGACACACATATAGACACACACATATATATATATATATATATATATATATATATACACACACACATATATATATACACACATATGTGTGTGTGTATATATATACACACATATATATATACACACATATATATACATACATATACATAAAATTATATCTATATATCTCTAACACCCCAGCCTCCCCCTCAAAAAAAAAAAACAAAAAAACAAAAAAAAAACCACCTCAAACCCAAACCCAAAAACAGCCCACAAACCTCACAAGAAGCCAGGAAAATACTGAAGCTTGGTTGTGTCTTTTGGAAGAATACAAATCTTATGTTTTCTCTCATTCCTTTAGCATCTTTCTTAACTACACTTTTGTCTCTTTATTAGCCTCCTTGAGATCTGCAGACATTAATACTTTGCTTTTGAGAATGCTTCATTATTCTTAGTAGTTTTCTGCTTGACTTTACAAACTTAGGTGATATCACAATCCCAGAGCTTTTCAAGATTTTGTTCCTTTTTTTGCCTCCCTCTTTACTCTTCCCCACAGATCTGGAAGACTTTCTTCTCTATCATACCTTATTGCTGTACCTTCTACATTTTGCAATGTCAAGGGTCACATTCATAGAAACAGCAGAAGCACCCAGGAAGTTTCCTTCTTGCCCCAGGTCTTTGCAGGTCTCCACACTGGCTAATCAGAAGGAAGACGATACTTATATGAATCTACTAACCGGTTCAATACTCTTCATGACAGAAAATGCTCTATACTCACAAGTGATGAAGGTACTTGCCAGAGAAAAAGTATTGTCCTTCAGGCCCTAAAATATGCAAATGTCCTTAAAGACATATGAAGGAATGTATCAGCTTTCATCAGCAACAGTAGAGCTGTACTCATCTTTAAACAGCAAATCACAGATCTAACATGGGGGAAAAAAATCTCTATTTGCCTCCTTCTACAGTTACAAAGCAAGCATCAAGAACAGGCTTTAGCCCCTTCTGGATAAGGTGGTGCCTCTGTGTGGTCTTACAGAGTTTCCTATGATCACTAACTCTGAACTCAGACATTCTTTTGTTACCATTTTAACTTCACCCTTTATTAATAGCCATTAAGCTGTCCTGAGGAAATCTGTGTCTTATTTTTTCCATAGATGCAGAGTAATACTTGATGACATAAATGAGTGAATTATAGTGGATGTTTTGTTAATCTTTAGGTGTCTTTTGTGGCAAGAAGAAAAAAAGAAATTCTTATTGAGACATTTTACCAGTGGTGATAACTATTTTCACAAATTTGGAATCCCTGCTGCCCCCAGTCTTTATGTCACCCGAGATTTTAGCCTTTGTAAGTATAAGAGGGGAATCCACAGAAGTAGATATAAGTATTGAACCAACTAAAGCCAAAAGTATAACTTGCAGTATTCCCCAGCACTGTTCACCTTTCTGGTTTTCAGCATGTAAGTCCATCTAATTGCTTGTCAAATAATAGGGAAGCCCCTTGACTATTGTATGCCTAATATCTACTGCAACCTCTCTGATAATTTAATCACAGATTCTTTCATAAAAGAGGTGGTGATAGATGACAGCTAACAAGGCTTTACTAAGGACAAATCATGTCTAACAAATTTGGTGGCCTTCTATGATGGGGTTGCAACCGTGGTGGAAGAGGGAAGAGCAATAGACACCATCTATCTGGACTTCTGCAAAGCATTTGACAGTGTCCCACACAAAATGTTTGTCTCTAAACTGGAGATTGGAGACATGGATTTAATGGTTGGACCACTCAGTGGATAAGGAATCAGCTGGATGGTCACACTCAAAGAGTTGCGGTCATTGGTTCAATGTCCAAGAGGAGAGTAGTGGTGAGTGGTGTTCCTGAGGGGTTGATAGTGGGCCAGCACTGTTTAACACCTTTGTTAGTGACATAAACAGTGGATTCTGTGCACTCTAAAGAAGTTCGCTAATGACACCAAGCTGTGTGGTGCAGTCAACATGCTGGAGGGAAGGGATGCCATCCAGAGGGGCCTTGACACACTTGAGAAGTGAGCCTGTACAAACCTCATGAAGCTCAGTAGGGCCAAGGGCAAGGTCCTGCACCTGGGTCAGGGCAATCTCAAGCACAAATACAGGCTGGATGGAAAGTGGATTGAGAGTAGTTGTGAGAAGGACTTGGGGCGTTGTTTACAAGAAGCTCAACATGACCCAGGACTGTGTGCTTGCAGCCCTAGAAAACCAAATGTGCCTCAGCCTGCATAAAAAGCAGTGTGGCTAGCAGGTCAAGGGAGGTGATTCTGCCCCTCTATCTGCTCTTGTGATACCCCACATACAGGACTGCAACCAGGACCCCTAATTTAAGAAGGCCATAGACTTCTTGGAGCAAGTCCAGAGGAGGGCTATGGAGATGATCGAGGAACTGGAGCACCTCTTCTATGAAGACAGCTTGAGAGAGTTGGGGTTGTTCAGCCTGGAGAAAAAAAGGCTTAGAGGTGACCTTATAGCCATCTTCCAGTACCTAAAGGGGGAAAGAGAGCTGGAGAGGGAGTTTTGACAGGAACACGTAATGATAGAACAAGGGTTAATGGCTTTAAACTGAAAAAAGGGAGATATTTAGATTAGATATTAGGAAGGAATTCTTTACTGTGAAGGTGATGAGGCACCGGAAGAGATTGCCCAGAGAAGCTGTGCATGCTCTGTGTCTGGAAGTGCTCCAGGCCAGGTCAGATGGGCCTTTGAGCAACCTGGTCTAGTGGAAGATGTCCCTGCCCATGGCAGGGGCATTGTAAATGCATGATTATTAGGGTCCCTTCCAACTAAAACCATTCTGTAATTCTTTGATTTTCACATACTCATAGCTTTGACAACCTGAATCAGTAAAAATTTTTCTTACCTACAGCAAAAAATTTCAACATTTTGTTTAGTTGAGAACCATAATAATACCAAGTTCATGGAGGTAAAATGTGTATGTGTAAAATATGCATGAATGATGAAAAAGATTTTGTTTGGTAAAATTAGTACCTTTAAAGTAGGTTGAGTATATCAAAGTGGCCTAGCAATTCTCTAGCACATTATAGACAAAATTATACTTACTTCATTGATGTAGTTAGACCTACTTAAGTCCTTTCATCTCTAGATTTCATTCTAGTTTGTTATTGTGGAAGAAAACTATTTAGTTTTGCCACATATGGCAAGATACAATGTTAAGCTATTTCATTATCCCAAAATAAAAGATATTTTGATGAATGTAGAATCCACATTCTTTGGAAATTCTGCTCCTTGCTTCTGACATTGCCTTGTGTATTTTTAAGCAAAATACACATGTCCAGGTTTATCTTTATTGGTATACTTTAGCAGGAATAGAAAATATGGATTAAAGGTATCTTTAAAGCCATAAAAGAAAGGAGAATGGAAAATTTCAGGAAAATTCAAAGAGAACTATGGGATGTCATTCTACTGCTTAAAAGCAGCTTTCAAAAACAGAATCCTTCACATCAATCCCATATTTAACAGTCCTCTGCAAAACACAAATCATTCTTGTCTGCCCTTGCAATCTAACAGGTCAAACACCTATGCCACACCCCATCACCACAGTTTATAAATAATATATTTCCTCTACAACAATTTTAACGTCTTCCTCTTCTCTGTTTCTTACTCTGTCCCAGTTTTTCCTTCAAAGATCTCTGTTTCCTGCACCACTACAATGGAACACCTGTGACGCAGTATCACCTCTGGTGAAACAGTTTTTTTCCACTTCCTGGATTATCTTTCAAGACCACATTCCTTTATGAAAGATCTGCTTTAATTGATGGAAGAATGCTAAACAGTGGTAACAAGGTTTTTGTCATAAAGCAATGCCTTCATCTGACATGATCTGAGCTTTCACCTATCTTCACCTCAGAAGATCCCTGAGATGGATGTGGTAGGTAACTATTCAGGATTTGTGAATGCATTTCTCTTCCATGGGCTAATCCAGTCTCCCCTTTAAACTCGTGGCTTTAGCCTCCACAAGACACTTTGTTCACAGACGAACTACCCCCTGCATGAAATATATTTCTTTTTGGTTGTTTTCAATTTCCTTGTGCAATCTGTGTTAAATTCCCATATACTTTTATTGAAAGAAATGGTGACCAACTGAACAATCACCTTCACATTGTTTATGACGTTTCATGTCTCTCTCTCAACCCTTCTGTACGGTCTTCCTTCCCAGTAATGAAAGGTCCTGGTTTACTTAGGTGGTGCTCACATAAAAGTTATTGAATACTGTAAGAATTTTTGTTGCTCTTCACAGGATGTTTTCAGCTTTACCATGTCCTTTTGAAGATGAGGGTACCTGTGCTTCATACAGCAAATCATAAATTCATACAATGGCATTATGACATTTTCTATTATTGTTCTCTCTTTTCTTTTAATGATCCTTAACATTTACATCTGCTTCTTTGATTGCTACTGAGCACTCATACTGACATTTTCATAGAAATATTTATTATAACCTAGAGATCTTACTCTTGAGAAGTAATGGTCAGCTAAAAGGCCATCATTTGGCAAAGTTATGATTTTTTTCATCTATGCATTGCATTTCATGTTTCTACACTGAATTTCATCTGCCATTTTATTTTCCAATCACTCAGTCTCATAAATTCTTTCTGTCAGTCTTCACACTCAGCCATTGCCTTTGTTGTTAGTCATGCTCATGAATAATTTTGCATCATCAGCAACCTTTGCCATGTCATTATTCAACTATTCCTCAAGATCATTTATGAATCTGTTGAACAATCCCACTCAGACCTCAATAAGAATCCACTAGTGACCCTTCCTCCACCACCCTCACTTCTTCCACCATTTACTCAAACTTTCGGTTTCAAACAATTAATCAGCAGTACAAGGACTGTGTTTTCATTCCTTTATTTAGATTTTTCGTGTTGTTTCTTTGTTGTGGGTTTTGTTTTGGTTTTGGTTGGTTGGTTGGGTTGGGTTTTGCTTTTGGGGACTTGTTTGGTTTTTTGTTTGCTGAGTTGTTTTGGGGTTTTTTTTGAGAGAGAATCTGTTGAATACCTTTCAGGACTCCAAAAGGGATCTGTCATCCAGATCATCACATTCCCATTCCCTAAGGAACTTCAGCAGGTATCTATAAGGCAAAATATCTCCTTAACAAGGCCATATCAATGATATTGAAGTAAATCTGACTTACCTGAAATGAGTCAATGAAAGTCTGCTGGCTAAGTTAGGTATAATTTAGCAATCCTTCATCCTAATCTGTTCAACTGTGACCAGATGGCAGCTTTTGACAAAAGGAAGCCTCCCAAAACTGTCTACTCCATTCTTGTTTATTATATAAAATTCATTTGCATATTGAAAAATACTAATCCTTCAATCATTAGTTTTGGACTGTGACTTGGAAGTAGATATGTATCCTAAACATCTCTATTGATGCAACTAAAAAGAGGTTAGGTTTTTCTTTCTTATAAAACCTTAACATTGGTATATCCCTGTTAGTCAACCTCAAAGCCCTCATCTATTAAAGAATTTCATTGTAAAATTTGGATAACTAAAACAAAAATGCTCATTATTCTACATACTACTGCTCTGTAACATGCTCAATACCTACTAGCAAATGTGACAAAAAAATCTCCTTAAGCAGGTTTCACAACTTGTTAAAAACAATAGCTAAGGGAGACATATTAGTACTAAACAGCTGTGTTCTGAAATTGGTCTTAATTTAAGTAATCAACAAGGCATTTACTGTTATAGCATGCACCTGTGTTTGTATAGTTCTGTTCACCTATGCATACTTTATCCTTAAAGAAAAAAACCTGCTAGTTATTAGCATGGACTGCAGCTCACTAGGAGCACAAGCTAGGACCACCATCTGAGAAGGGGGAAATTAGATATGCAATGTGTTAGAGCTGATGTAAAGTGATTTATTATTTGTTCACAATTCTGTCAAATAGTCTTCTTTAAACTCTTCCTCAAAACTAGAGGATCGTTAGAATCTCACAGAAAATTCAGGTTTCTGGAAAAAGGAGAACCAATTTGGGAGCTCTGAAAAGCTCTGAGACACTCAGAATGCTGTATTTCTATTGTGCTGTTCAGAATTTTTTTTCATGTATCACTATTTGAATAATAGTGAGATAAGCATACATGTAATATATTATTGAAACAAAAACGCGAAAAAACCCCCAACTTTGAAGCAAAATCTAACTTTTTCCCCTTAAATAGTTACAAAAAATAACACTTTCTTATAAAACACTCCTACACTGGCAGAGTGGATTTTTCTTCTAGGAAGACTATTCTCTTAAAAAAACCTACTGAATCTGTTATCTGATCACATGACTATACTTAACATCTAAACACCTCACAAATATTTCTTTTCTGTCTTCTTTTTCCTACCCATGGCAAGCACTTTCCATCCTCGACTTTAATTGTTGACATTTTCCATTGTGGAGGATATCTGTACAGGGAATACTTGATCTCTTAAAAAGGCAGACAATGAACTTCTTGCAGGAGGCTAGCTGTAGAACACTTTGGATAGAAAGACAAAGAGGCAGGATTAATCTAATCTCAGTTAGTCATTTAGAGTCATTCCTTGGTGAAAGGCAGACATTCAGGAGGCAGTTTACATCCCATACAACAATACACATTGAAGCCTACCCATTTGGCCTGATTAGAGGAGCAGCCTACACATTTATTCCAGGTTGTGTGCTCTGATGTTAATTACTGAAGGGCTGTAACAAGAGAGGATCTAGTCCAGATGTGCTGGCAAGTACCAATGGCTCCATTAATGTATAGAACAGCTGCCATTTATAGCACAACTGAATATAGAGCCCGGTGCTGTCCCTCTGCTCGAATAAAGTGTCTGCATAACACTAGTGAGGAAGGGCTCATTTTTTATATTGCTGCTAAATTAGAAGGCAGGTAATCCATGGAAAGCACTGACACAAACCTAAACTCACAAATTAACCTTTAGGAAAGGAATGACTTTTGCTGTACAGAAGAGAAGCCCTCTGTGAAACAGAGAGGAAACTGAACTGTGAAACTAAAATATCGAACTAACACAGCGACCTTTGGGTTCTAATAATTTGAGGAGATTTAATTATGACATGTGGCATTTTTAACCTTTGAGGTTCTATACTAACCAAATTTTTGCAGTATGTTAAATAAGATGGATTTTGCAGGTTAAAATTCTTTGTTTGAAAATGACATGTTCCAGACTTAGTGTTCTTTGAGCACTACAATACAGAATTACTTTATAATGGTTCAAACACATAAATTGCTACATCTGGTTTATGCAATCTATTTTTTAAGGCTAGAGTTTATGATTACTGTATCATTCCTCACACCTCTGTAGTCAAAGCTCTATCAGTGGTTTTAATTTATATTGTCTTCATCAAGGCTATATTCTTTTATTTGATGGTATTTCTACATCTCAATATGCACTCAGGAGGCTCAGTGACTCGAGACTGTATAGTGTGCACGTAAACTTCAAAAAGGTGGATGAGGAATCCCTCCAGATTTCAGTCTGTGACTATCAAGTCTCAAGAGCCATCCCAGGACATGACCGTTCCTGTTGACCACCTATCTGGCCTCAAACGTCACTTTCATTATCCAGTCCTCATAATCTTGCTGTGTGATTTCTAATTCTTTGCAATTAAATGAGAAATTTTCTAGTCTCTTTATGATTCTATGATTATATTTATTATAAATTTATACCACACCAGAAGGAGCAACTGTCCCACTGGAGTGTTCTGCAGTTATGAAGGTATGGAGACAGGAGCAGCTTCAGGCTTTCCAGAACATGCTGCACTCCAGGGTGTCAGAGATCTGGCTTTTCAAAAATGTCACAGCTCCTTAAGGAAGCTATTAGTTTTTTCACCCTCTACTGAAATATATTTTACCTCCCTGCCAATAACATATTCACTGGAAACCAAGGGGGAGGGACAGTTCCTGGAAAGGCTTGCCAATTATGTAGCTTAATACATTTCTTACAGCTGTCACCTAATAGCTTTCTGAGCGGAAAGGTATTTTTACTTGTACAGATGTGTGAGGTATTCCTGAGAGAGCATGGAACTGATCCTGAGGAGTCTCAAAATGACAATGTTAAAAAATCTGGCTGTAAGACAGGCACAGTGCCTGGTTTAGTAATCCACTAAGCACAGCTCCCCTGGGAGCAGAGAGGTGCTGTGCCCTCTGTGCTGAGAAGGTCCCTCAGCTGAGAAAACAGGAGCAGATACCTTGGTGTGCTTGCTTCCTGTCCTCTCCCTATTCCTTACTGTCCTCTGGGGGAAACACATAACTAGGAAAGTGCAGAGCCTTGCTCAGCTCACTGCTCTCTCTTCCCTGTCCTGGGGCAGACCTGAGAGCACCTGGCAGAGATGTTAAATGAGGCTGACTCCACAGATGCTGCTGGGGAAGACAGACTGAAACCATAAAGCAGCCTCCAGAGTATCCGGTGAGCAGGGGACGATGGGAGCCAAGTCATTACCCAAATAAAATTTGAAGCCAATGCTCTAACATACAGTCAACTGTATTTAATTAGGGAATAATCAAATAGTTGTTATTCCTAAGATTCGCTCTAGGATATTCTTGTACAGGCAGAAATTCAGAAGTAAAATGGTTGTATGCAATTAGAACAATTTGTTCTGACCTAGCTGTCTAAACCAGTCATTCACAATGCATCTGATCTGCCAAGGAGAAGTGGGATAGAAACACCAATTGATCAACAGATGGATTTAATAATCATTGAGATGAGAGTGAGATTCTCCTAGCAAAAATATACTTGGGACTTAGCACATCAGTGAACATCAAATCTCATCTCAAATCCTCCCTTTGAGTCTGGCAGAAGGATGGATTTTCAAACTATTAGTTCCCCTACAGGTGACCATTGTTGTGAAAAGTGGTGCCAGTAAGTGTTGAGCCTGCCTCACAGGCTCCAGCCACTGCACAGGCATCAAGAAACATCCAGAGATGGACAGCCTCAAGGAGAAGAGGGCAGGCTGTCAGCTTTCACAGCCCTTTGGCAAACAGATGGAACTTTTGCTCTTATTTTGCCACTTTGATGACCCCATGTAGAGAAATGCATACATATCCAGTACATGCCACTTCTCTTCACTAACCCTTCCTCTTTCCCTCCCCTTCCCCCCTTTCCTCCTCTTCCCCTCAGTGCCACCTCCTTTCATGCAAACAGTAGATTGTCTTTGTGTGTATAAGAGTTATAAGGCTCAATATACTAAGACATTGCATTCAGTTTCTGAATTTTCCTTTGGAATGTGTCCAAGTGACCTATATCACACATTTCTCACGGGCTACCTAGAACTTCTGCTTCCTGAACATACACTGATAGAAAGTAGGTGTCTCCCCAGCAGTCTGTTTTCTGGAGTTATTCTGCCCTTCACCTGCTATAACTGCATACCAACCTCAACAGCACTTTACAATAAATAAAGTAGTAATGATATGGGAGAATTAAATTCCTTATTGCTGAATGACAATATAATTTATGTATGAAAAAATGCACATCTACACTCTTTATTAAGTATAGTGATTTATATATTATGTTTAACAGATCTCTGATTACAATATAAGATGCATACTTCATTTGTCTTCAGAATCTCTTCTGATTTTTGTTTGTACATAAGTTTCCTCTTGACTGAATAAATTCTCAAATTATATTGAATGGAAAAAAATGAGAACATTCAGTTAATTTACAGAACACCTCACTCTGTAATGGTGTACATACTGCACCATACCATCAGAAACAATATAGTTTGAGGGGTTTGTATTTGCATAAAAATACTGCTACTCAGATGGCAGACAGGAATGGAAAACACAAGGATTGAAGATTCAGGAAGAATAAAGAGATTAAACATTTTACTGGGCTCCAATGGAAAGGAAAAAGCCTGAACATAAAAAAGGAGAAAAATCGTTAAGAACAGTGTCTGATCCTCTGACTATCTGTTGCACATTCTTGAGGATCAGGAAGCTGAGATGGAATGATGAATCACAGCCATGTGAAAAGGAGATTTGGAAATCCTGAAGAGCATCATAAGGAGTAAGTATCTTCTTCTACATGAAAAGAAAAAAATGTAGTATTTTTTTATTCAGTTAATGATGACATGTGGTATAGAAATAAAGTAACAATAACGCTCAGCATCTGCATTCAACTATCCTTGTTGCACACAGAGTGCAAGTGCTACAGCCATCGCATATGTAACTCTGGGAGGCTCCCAGGATGGCCAGAATGCCCTGCTCTGTCCAATCCACCAACTGTTAATGGAGGTTTTTGCACTGGTGAACAGAGGAGGCAAAGCCTCTTTGGACACATTTGTATGTTAGAAAATATGTGGGATCTAATAGAAGTGAGAAGTTGAAAATTCAGACAGCACAGGATGGAGCCTTCTGGGAGTTTGCTGCACCCTCACCAAGTTTGTTGAAAGCAAATCCAAAGACTGGCAAGGTGAACATGTCAGAAGGGAAAGCCATCTTCAGAGCGACATGGCAGAGTGGACTAGCAGGAACTGTATGAACAAAGATGAGTGCAAAGTCCTGCACCTGGGAGAAAGTAGCCAAAAAGCACAGTGCAGGTGAGGATCTGTGTGGCTGGGGAGCACTTCGATGAAAGGGACCTGGGGGTCCTGGCAAACAACAAGCTGAACATGAGGCAGCAGCATCCCCTGCAGCCATGAAGGCACATCATCTTCTGGGCTACATTTGCAGGGAGATCACTAGAAATGTAGAGATATGATCATTCTACGATATTCAGTGCTTGTCAGGCTGCACCCAGAGTTCTGTGTCCAGTTCTGGTCTCCACAATTCAAGAAAGATGTGGACAGACTGGAGAAGGTCCACAAGAGTGCCATGAAGATGATTAAAAGGGCAGAAGAGCCCATCCTATGGGGAAAGACTGAAGGACTTGTCATTCATGTGTGGAGAAGACTCGCCAGTGACCTCATCACAGTATTCCAGTGCTTAAAAGGCAGCTGCAAAGATGACAGAGGTTCTTCCTTCACAAGGAGCCAGATGGAGAAGACAAGAGACAATTGGTAGAAGTTACACCAGGAGAGATTTCATCTTGACATAATAAAGAAATTTTTACAGTCAGAACAACCAATCAATGGAACAACCTCCTCAGGGATACGGTAGATTCCCCACCATTGGAAGGTTTTAAGATTAAATTGGATAGGGTGCTAGATAATGTCATCTAGGTTTCCTTTCCCATGAAAAGTAGAACCAGGTGATCTTTGGAGGTCACTTCCAGCCTGAGCTGTTCTATGATTCTGTTGTATTCTGCAATGCTGGAAATAGCAAAGCAGTGATCCCAGGCCCAAACAGTTCTACAGTACCACGGGTAGGACGAAGGCAGTGAGAGAAAAAGAATTTCTGGTCTATTCCAAATTCAGTAAACAACAATGAACAAGCAAAAGTGAATAAAGACTTCACAGCAGAATCCTCCAGCAGGAGAAGGGGAAAAAAAGAACAGGAGGGAAAATTAAGGAAATTAGGATGATTTTTTTATTGCTGAGCAGTGCTTACACAGAGCCAAGGCCTTTTCTGCTTTCCCTATTGACATATTGCAAGGAAGTTGGGGTTGCAAGGGAACTTGGGAGACAACACCCCAACAGACCAAAGGGAAATTCCAGACCATGTGACATCATGATCAGTATATAAACCTGGGGGAAAGAAGGAGGAGGAAGGGAGGGACATTTGGAGTGATGTCACGTGTCTTCCCAAGTAACTGTTATGTGTGATGGGGCCCTGCTGAACACCTGACTGGCCATTGGAAGCAGTGAATTCAGTTTTGTTTTGCTTTGCTTATGCATGTGGCTTTTGCTTTCCCTATTAAACTGTCTGTATCTCAATGCATGAGTTCTCTAACTTTTACCCTTCTGATTCTCTCCCCAGTCCTGCAGGTGGGAGTTGAGCAAGGAACTGTTTGGTCCCTAATTTCCACCTGGGCTTAAACCATGGTGGTTTGGTATCCCACAGAAACACAATAATATAAAATCCACATTGGATAGCTGTTGAAAACCTTGAAGAATCAGTAATGAAAGAACAGAAAGAAACAAAACAATTTCATTTTATTACAGTAATTTATAGATTTCATCTGAAATTATATGCCATTATACTAGTTACTACCCTAATGGCAAGGAAGCACTGCCTCCCTCATGAAGAATTTGCCACCTGAGTAACTGAAATAAACAGAAGATGGGATTTGCCTTATGTAACTTTAGCCATGTAAAAATGAGGCTTCTCCAAAGCACAGTAGAAAGAAACTCTTCCACAGACAAATAGTTTCTTTTACCCATCTCAGATGTATCTCTTCAGATGCAGTGTGCCACCCTGTGCCACCTTCCCATCCCTTCCTTCTCTTCCTGTCCCACTCCATCACCTATGAAAGATACTCCATCACCTATTAGATACTGAACACTTGGATAGCAAACTTGATTGAGATCTGGAATGCCCCATGGGTATGAAGTAGGCTAGCAGCAGCAGGGCAATGCAAATACCCATGAAATTCTGTGCAGGTACGGAAGACTGGGCATGCAGCACAGAGACAGGAAAAAATACTGAAAATACCTGGAAATTTTAGGGAGTTTCACAGGTAAATCCAAAATGGGAGGTCTGCTTGAAGTCCCAGATATAACAGTAAGAGGCATTTTGTTTCCTCTCAAAGCTCTTGGTAAAGAATTTTATACTGAGAAATGCAAGGTTCGGAAAATCAGAGATGTGTTCTCTGAGCCCCATGAGTCTAAATATTTTTAAATAACAGCAAATTCTTGACAAATTTCTGGTAATAAACTTAAATCCCATATCCAAGGAAGGAGGTAGCAATGGTAGGGATTTTTCTTTCTGCTAATTTGCCTTCAAGAAACTATTACTTGGCCCTGCCTTCCACAATCTATTGCTATTGTTTCCTTATTGGATGCTATGCATACACAGTATCAAAACAGCAGAAAATACTCTAAAATATTGATACAGAAATACCAGAACTTAAAAATCACAAGTTTGATGGATGCTACTCTGTGATTTCACCATTTAATACACTTCTGTGCACCACCTTATTGGGGTTATTTTAGTCCTGTCCTTGCAATTTGCAATCCACAAGGTTGCTGAGTTCCTTGGAAACATTAACTTGCCACCTCTTCAAGGCACAGACTTTGTCTTTATTCCTGTGAAGCACACAGGATGCTATCAGCACTATACAAATATTAACTGAAATAACGTAATGGCAACTCCACCACAAAAGGTGCGTTAGGGTGGATTTAGAGTGCTCCAAATGTCTTCCATCACAGTGGACAAACAAGTAACACATTAAGCAGGCAGTTCTCAGCCCACAAAGGACCAGCCTTAAGGGATTACCCAGTACCACTATATTTCTCACTGACACCAAACACTAACAACATCTCCAGCATGCAGACACTTTTGATTCAACAATGTTATCATCACCCTCGGTGCACTCATCAAACAGCTGTAAAGGACCAGCTAGTCATCAATACATAAATGAGCTCTGCAAGATCAGCTGAGGTAATTGAACACCTAATTCTGGCACTGCTTCTAAGGTGATAAAAACCTAAATAGTGGGAAAATGTATTGAGTAAAATAAAGCTCACAATCAAGAAACTTCAAGGTTCTTTGTGGAATTTATTGAATTAAATTAATCTTATTAAACTAAAAAAGTAAGGAGCTTCATCTAGTTCCACCCATCCTTGGGGCCAAGTAGGGGAAACTCAGACTGAGACCAAATTAATTTATGTTCAACCAGAGAGACAACTGGACCATAGTTGTTGTTCTAGATGTAGAGTTCCTATCACTATAATGAGCTCTATTAATCCAAAGGCTTAGTGTAGCACAAAATGGAAGGAAAATATCCTTTCCATAAAGTATGCCTCTCCCTAAAGACTCAGATGTTTGTGTCTCATTTAAAGGGTTTTTTTATGGTACTTTTATGGTGTAAAATAAGTGAAGGAAAATCAAGATCACTCTCTAAATTAAGAAAACACCAGGCAAAGAGCTATGAGGATTCTCATCTTCCTCTTCCCTTAACCCTCAGCACAGGGCTCCTGGAGGAGGTCACAGCTCAGGAACACACTGGAAGCCCCTGCCTACGGATTTCACTGCAGCCTTGGGTGCAGATACATGTTGGGATGCAGACTTACAGGGGTGAAGCAACACCTATCCTGTCCCCACACAGTTATCCAGAGCCAGAGCTGCATGATCACATTCTCTTTAAGCTCTGTCTTGCACAGCCATGTAAGTCTGGAATAACTCCATTACCTCAGTGAAAGGGCAGCAGCATAAAACTGAGTGTGAATGAGGTCAGACCAGTACAGCTCTCAGCTAATGTGTAAAATGCACACTTGGTTTCATATCATTGATTTGATCCACTATTGTGCAGTTACCAATCAATTTTTTTTTGTCGGAGCCTGACATCCAGAAACAATATTTTAAAATCAGGGTACAAAAAAGACCATCCAATTACATTAAGGAAATGGAGAATATGAACTGAAATTTAGTATCTAATTACATTATCCATATATCCAGTATGCATTCAGGTTACAAAAATCTTGAATGACTGAAGTTTGCAAGAAAAGAGTCCTAATCTCTGTTTAGTCACAGGCTAGGGAATGAGGGTCTTCATGCACAAGGAAGGCTGCCACACAGTATTTGTACTCATATAATGAACTTGGATACTGGAAAAAAAAAATGAGGATGGGCACAATCTTTCAGTGATTCAGACAGGGAAAAATAGATGGAGTTTAAAGAAAAGATAAAACACTGGTCAAGATCCAACTTATCCTCTTCTTATACTTAGACTACGGATTGCAGTACAAAAATTTAGAATCTGACTCTAAGAGGGAGTATCCAGATTGCAACCCCCTTTGTAGGCAGTAGAGGAGATAAAATCAAATCAGAGAGCATCCCTCTACATAAGCCCTGTCATAGAGGGCAATAGGAAATTGGAAATTGAATAGGAAAATGGCATAATAAAACTCCCTCTTTTGGTGAACTTCAGTGAGTCAGTCAGACCAATACAAAATACCTCTGCTCAGAGTGCAGATGTCCCAGCTAAGGAGTGGCACTTGCATGCACAAGGCTCACTTATTTTAAAAGACAACCACCAAAAGAGCAATGGAGGAATGAGCACTTCACAAAGTGATCCTGGCAGGCAGAGCATGTACCTACCATTGGCCTGAGGTCTTGACCCCACACTGTGCTGCCTGCTTTATTCAATAGAATGTACATAAAAGAGTGCACTAAAGCACTAGACCAGATGTTTGGGGCAATTGGATGGGGGGAAGAGGGAGAAGATTCTTGTGTGGCAGCCACTTTCTGGGCAGTCAAAGAGGAACCTTCACAAGCCGGAAGGATCTGGAGTAAAAGACTGTGATCCCAGCCTCAAAATTAGGGCACTCAGGTGGGAGAAGGGAGTTCTGGTTCCTGGTTCTGGCTTTTATCTAATAAAGATCAAATGTAACATGCGTAGGCAGTCCCGGGACTTTTGTTGATCATTGTCTTAATTGGCTGAAGTGCAAGGATACTGTTTAAAGTATTGATTTTCAAATCAAATTAGTGTCTGGTATTTACCATCCATATGCTTATTCCTCTATTGTGCAAGGTTCTCTAATGTCCCATGTGTTTTGTATCTAACCTAAAAGTTTATTGTCCTGTGCCTTCTTCTGAATATGCACAGAATGCATTAGGATCTCATAACCATTAACAACTAAGAAGGGGAGAATTCATTTATTTTTTTTAACTGATGAAGCTGCTGATAAAATATTAGCCTTGCATTTAAGGGAATCAGTTCCATTGTTAATTACACTGCTTCAGTTTTCCTCCCTTACCACATAGCCCGACTTGCTCTGCCTCAGTTTCACAATAAAAATCCTGGCTGTGATGAAGATGCCAGAAGTTTCATGCTGGAGACAGCAGTGACGAGACCATTTCAGTCTCTCTCCCATGCACAGCAGGCTGCAGGATGCCGTTCCTGGGAAGCTGAGTTCTGCCCTCCCTCACTCCAATGGCTTCTAAACTAGGTACACCATTTACTTAGCCTGAGAAGTGAGTCCTGGATTTGGTCCTGATGAACCAGGAGAAGAAAACATTATATACATTTCAGAAGCATCTCATAATTCAAAAGGGAAAAATCTTGTTACAGTGCACTCCAAACACCCTATCCAAGGTAATCATTTATATTTATTAAATAAGACAGCATTCACAAAATGTCAGCATTTCACTGAAGATATGAACAACGATATCCCAGACATAATCCAGAAGCTATAAAATGGTTTGTGACACTTCCTGTTCTGAGTCCTCCTTTCTACTTCCTAATGATCTTTAATAAGAGGATGTGCAAGCATTCATACACAGCAATTTCCAGGCTAGCCACTTCATATCAATGCCTTTCACCATGCAAGGTGGCATATTAAAGATGAATGGAAAACTTCCTTCCCTATAATTTAGTCAGTTATACCATGAAATAGCATCTGCAGTAGGTTTTCAAATGTTTATTTTTCTGATGAAGATAACTTTTGTAAAATAGACATAAATTTGCTTTCCTTGTTTATCCAATGATTGATTTAGTTAACTAATATTACATGAAACCAGATATAAAAGAAAGTGGATCTTAGTCAGTTGGAGGTTTTGAACAAACAGCTGCAGGAGTTTCCTTTGTGCAGAGGTGGTGGTGAGTTTTCAGAACAGGAAATAACCTCAACTAAGGGAGCAGTGCGAGAGTGTTCCTTTCACTGCTGGATTGAGGGAAAAGACACCTGGAGAAAAGAATTTTATGTATTTTCAGTTGAAATGCATCAAAATATGGTACTAACAATATACTCTTCATTTCATAATGACAATATCCAATATTCCAGTATCACTGAATACAGCGTAAGTCAACATATAATTTTAACCATGAAATTAAACAAATTACTTAAGCAAAGTACTTAAGTTAGGTTTATATGCCTTGTTGAATAAGGATGCCGTTCTGAACTTCATTCAGAACTGCAAAATGTTTGGGGGCAAAATTTTGAAAGTGAATGTGAAAACACCAATACTCCAGTGTCACGCTTCATAATGAATTTGTACAGAGATAAGCAAAGTACAATGGATTCAGGATTTTCAGACACATCATTGCTGAGAACAAAAACTGCTAAATTTTAAGGCAAACATTTTATTTGAAAAAAGCCGACCTGGCAAAAAAAAAGGGAAGACTGTATCAGAACCCAGAACTTATCTTGTGCTACAGCATGAGTTTAACAAAGCCTGTTATAATCAAAACTGAAAGAGAATTGCCTTTATATAGCACCAATATGCTAATAGTGCACAAGAATGCTGGAAGTTATTGTAGAAGCAGCATGATGTCATTGAATTAAGACTTATAAGCTGCAAATAAATACCTACCCAATCCCTCTCCCCACTACCCCCACACACCAAAAAAACAAAACAAACCAAAACCAACCAACCAACCAAAAAAACCCCAAACAACAAAACAAAACAAAAAACCCCCATCAAACCAAAAAACCCAAATCAAACAAAAGATCAAACAAAACCAAAATCCCCAAACAAAAACAACAAAAACCCCAAAACATACAAAGAGAAAAACCCAACAACAAAATTCCATAAGATTCTTAAAATGAAACAGAAATTTCTAGAGTGATAGATATTTTGGTCAAGATGCCTACCTGTTTTCTATAGTATTTAACATATCAAAACACTTTTCTTTCTAAGCTGCAAGTCCTGATTTGTCTTTTTTCATTCTGATATGGCTCTCAAAAAGGATGAGGCATTGTAGTCAGAGTACAGTATCATGTCTGTAATATGCTCTGATGGGCAAAGCATTTCTGCTGTCTTGGTCTAAGAGACATTTATTAATGGATGGCCTGATAATGCTTATTATGTGCCTGAGATAACCTCAAAAGGGCAAGCACATACAGCTAGAGGTAAACACTGTCTGTTCTTGGGGAGATTTCATAGCAATAAAATGGACTTTTAAATGCAAAATGTATCACATTTTTGAAGAAAAAACAATCAGACCTTTTGGAGCCTGCTAGCTGTAAAAAGTATTTGGGAAATAAGCAAAACCACACTCCATGTCTTTAAAATCATTTAATTCATCAAAGGGCAAAGAAATCACCCTCTCATTGAAACACAGACTTCTGTATCTATTATTTCTGACTCATATGAGGCTGGAAATACTGGTTTTCTAGTATTACATTATGTGGTAATAGGTATTGACAAAAATACAGATTATAAAGATGAAATGGTCCTCTTTTATTTCCCTCATTAGTATTTAATCACATATGTCAAAAGAATTTCTGAAAACACAGGTTTTCATAATACTATCGCACCTAAAGATGCACAGCTATGGTTTATTTGAAGTGTGTTTATGTGTATCCAAATGTATGCTTTTGAATTAAATAAGGCTTGGAGGCTGACTCCTCTGCCAGCTGCTATTTGTCCTGAAGGAAACAACTCCCTGAAGAACTGCAAATAACTCTTGAGGGCTTTGGGACAATTACTATTCCATCTGAGCTCTCAAAATTGCAGTAAGTAGGTTATATAGCCTTGGCATCAACATTCCATATGGCTGCATCCCAAATAGGATGCTTAGGTGAGTTGTAAAGTGACATAATTTGAATACACATAATTGTATCTTAGACTTAACTGCAAGGCCTAGACCACCATCATAAGGGATCAAACTCAGATCAATTCTGTGAACATGTTATTATGTGGGAGCTGAAAGTCTTTAGCTGAGATTAGGCAAATATGGATCTTCACAAATTATAAACCCTGAACTGATGCAGTGCCACCAAGTTATGCAATGAATATCAACTCACATCACAGACAAAACTAAAAGAAAAATAGCATCAACAGGTAGTTTCAGGAGACGCTTTAAAATGCAGCATTGATTCTTTGATTTTTATACATGGAGCCATTATATAGGGTTACTTTTGTAAAACCTACATGAGCAGTTAAGTGGGAAGAAAACAAGGATAAAACCAGTAGATTTTCTACCATAAAAATATTTCTGTGTTGACAGATTGCATTTTTCATTGGAAAAAGCTTTCCCCCAAAACTCCTGCTTAGCTCTTGTCAACAGTTTCCACTTTATTCAAGATCACCAAAATGGCAGAATTAATGTAAAACAAAAGAGATGTTTTTACTATGTGTTATTGCTTTCTTGTCTTAAGCTGGACTGATGTGCACAGCTCTTTGTGAAACCTCACCATGCTGTTTGGAAGAATGTACAGTGGAGGCCAGGAGTTACACCAGATTTTTACACTATTCTCCCCATCATTACCTTTCACTTTTTGAATGCTTTGTGTTATCTTCATGGGATGAACTACAATGTAGTGTGGGAAGTTCCAAATCACAGAATATTTGTGGCTTTTCTGCTTTCATACTTTTCTCTCCTTTCCCTTTCTAATCATCTCATAATTCCTGAAGCAATTATTAATTTACTTTTATTTTAAGATACCCTTATAATTTGATTATTCTCATTATTCTTGCAATTCTTCTGACTTTCTTTCCCCCTTTTAAGTATTTTTAGAAAGCATTTTCAATGCAAAACAACTATGCAAATGCAATTTTTAACAAAATTAATGCAAATGAAGAATTAATATTCAAAAATAGATTAGCAGTTTATTAATTTTTAAAAAACAAGTATCCTATCTACTTCACAAAAACAGTTCTTGGATCTTGGACCCTGTTCTGAGGCACTTGCAATTCAATCTTGACTTAAAATACAAGAACCATAAATCAGTAAAAGAGGTGGGGGGAAATGTTTCTATTCCCCCCAAGCAACAGCCACTTGACTATGCAGCACCAGTAGTGGCATCAATTATGCTGAACACATAAATAGATCACCTTTATTAACAAACACGATTCAGAACTGCAAATTAACTGTATTTTCTGGAGCACACATCTTCTGGTACTTTGCATTGTGTCATCTTATCATTCATAGAGACCTAACAGGTGTTTCTTCCCAGTTTCCTGAAGAACAGTACTTTGTTTAAATGAGCTGCAAGTGCAACATGTTAAATGATGGGACAATATATAAAGGATTTATTTATTAAATTTTAAAAGACAAACTCATTTAAGTAATTATGAAGACCAAAGGAAAAAAATGCCCTTGAAAGAATGTTAAAGTTTTTGTCCGGTCAATTGCAGTCCAACATTGCATTGCATTGTAACAGCTGCCATCTCATTTTCTGTGGATATTTTACAAGATTTACTTAAAAAGTCATTTGAAAGGGTCCATATAGAAATGATAATGGGGTTTACTGTGTCAGAAAAAAATAAGGTTGGAGATGGTTCAAAAGCCAAACCACTTGGGGTCTAAATTTTTCCATTTGAAATTTCAAAGTTAAACATTCAGGATGGTGTAGGAGCATACAAACCAGAGTGGCCTTGTTTCCAGTAGCACCAAACATCCCAAGTAACACAGGGGTGTTCTTACCCATGAACACTGGATTCCTGCTTTGCCCTGAGGCTAGACATCTACTTCGGGAAGCCACTCTGGGAGATTTTTCTTAGTTCAAAGTCATTAAAAAAATTAATACAAAACATTGTAAGACCAAACAGGCTTTCTAGGCTCACATCTGGTTATTTGTTTTCTTACAAAATTTCCAGGTAATGGAAGTATTTGGGAAGCTGGAAAGACTTTTATATGGTGTATTGGGTTTGCAGGGCCAGGTTAGTGGGAGGAATACAAGGGTGGATTCTGGGAGAAGATGCCAGAAGCTTCTTCCATGTCATGCAGAGCCAATGCTAGCTGGGTCTAGGACAGACCCACTGCTGGCCAAGGCTGAACCAATCAGGAATGATAGTGACAGCTCTAGGATAAAATATTTAAGAAAAAATAAAGAAGTTATTGTGCAGATGTTACTGTGACCAGAGAAGAGCCAAGTAAGAGCATGTGAGAGGAATAACTCTGCAGACACCAAGGTCAGGGGAGAAGGAGGGGGAAGAGGTGCTCCAGGCACTGGAGCTGAGATTCATCTGTAGTTTGTGGTGAAGACCACAGCAGCTGTGCCTCTGCAGCCCAAGAGGTCACTAGAAGTGCAAAGATCCACCTGCAGCCCATAAAAAAACCCTCCTGAAGCACAGGGATGCCTGAAAGGAGGCTGTGAACCTCTGGGAAATCTGTGCTGGAGCAGAGTCCTGGCAGGGACCTGCAGCCCCATAGAGAGAGAGCAGGTTTTCTGATAGGACTTGTGGCCCTGTGGGGGACCCATGCTGGGGCAGCCTGTAGCTGAAGGACTGCAGTCTGTGGAAAAGTGACTGATATTGGAGCAGTTTGTGAAGAACTGTTGCCCATGGGATGGACTCACATTAAAGAAGTTCATGGAGGACTTTGAGAGAGACTCTACACTGAATCAGGAGGAACGCCTCTTCCTGAGCAGTGGCAGGAACTGACCACTCCCCAACTTCTGCAGCACTGGGAGGGAGGAGGTAGACCCTGCAAAGGAGGGAGGACGGGGCTAAGGTGTTTCTTATATTTATTTTATTTCTCATTATCCTGCTCTGATTTTGATTAGTAATAAATTCACTTAATTTTCCCAATGAGAATCTATTTTGCCTATGACAGTATTTAGTGAGTGATCTCTCCTGGTCCTAATCTGAAGTCATGAACCTTTGGTACATTTTCCCTCCCCTATCCACCTGAGAAGAGAAATGATAGAGTGACTTTGAAAGGTTTCTGGCATCCAGACAGGGTCAATTCACTGCATATAGGAAGTCACTAAATAAACCACTATTTGTGATTTATAGTACAGTAATGCCTAGAAGTCAGATATTATCTTTGTTGGACAACTCTCTGCATAAAAAAGACAGATATTTTTGGTGCCATCAGTCCTGGGACGGAGATCATTTCCTGGCCTTCCAGCAACATAAGATGTGCCACATCACTTACCCTCAGGCAGACAATGGGGATGCAATCTGTTTTATTTGCCAGTATAGATGTAATCAATGAGACCAATAACTTAAAAGGACCAAAAAAGGTGTCTGATGCTTGCAAGAGAGCATAAGAACCTCCAAAGCTAAATTAAATACAAAATAAACATTACCTTAGCTGTGAGTCTTCATTTTTCAGGGCATCAGTTAATAAAATTTCCATGATTAGACAGAAACTACAGCCCTCGACAAGTTTATACAATATGTAATGTCTTGCCATGGTTTCCCATCTTCCTCAGTACAGATCTTCACACACCACTATTTTGATTGAGCCTGGCAACTTCTGTGATCTTAATATTGGCATCCAGTCATGTTGCTGTTCAGGTAACATATCCCTCAACACACAGTGATCAATAATTCCTTTGCCACTACTGGTCATTTTGAAGTATATGGATTTAAAGCATTAACCTGCTTCTGTCATGAGGTACCATATGATCAAACTAAAATGCGTAGATTCTCCACAAAAGCTTCCTTTGGAGCATGCATTTGCTGTTAGTGACTTCTTCCTAAACAGAATGAGCATTCTTAACTCCCCTTAGTGAGAGTAGGAGCCATTTAGCATTTCATGATTAGATATGAGCCCCTCAATCCTTGCTTGATTCCTGGCATTATATGTTTTCTGGCCTGAATACCAAAAGTTGAGCTTGCCAACAACCCCACAATCCTCTTGCAAGTGAAAAATATTAGCAGAGATTTTTTAGATCAAAAGTAGGTATCCAAGGGTATTATCTAATGTGACCTACTTGTCTACATTCTCTTCCTAGACGGTTAAGTGAATAGAAAGCTCTACAGAGCAATTAGTTTAAATCTAATGGCTAGCAATGGTTTTCCATCAATTCTAAAGGACATCTACAGAGATTTAGCTCAGCCATAAACAACTACAACAGATGTCTACCATTAAGTGAGGTGAATCCCATCACCACTAATGTGATTCAATAACTTCATCAGCTGGACTAGATTGTAGTGCAAGCATGTTGTGAATGGTCCTCATCATAAACAGGGCTTTGCAATTTGCTACTGTTGTTCTAGGGTTTCTTGTGCACACAAAAGCATGCCACATTTTTCCAACCCTGCTAGCTGACTTGGTAAAAATATTATTTCTGTAAACAAAACTCAATTTGGCATTTTTAAGACCACCACTAGATATCAAAACTACAATTAAACCCTCATTATGACAGCATTTCTTTATGTGGGAATTGGACAGCAGCAAAAAAGCCAAGCAAAGGCATAAATGAGCTGAGAGTGTTGGACTGCAGCTGAGACACTTCACCAAGAACACTTGCCTTCCTCTGCCTACATCCCAGATCTTGAGTATTTTTTCAGACATAACTGTGAGACCCAGTGCCCAGGGCTATGTACCTGCTGCAACCTTGGCTTGATGTTATATCAAAGTTCCAGGTGCACACAACTTCACACACACCTTGAGTCACTTCTTTCCTTTGTTTCCCTCTTCTTCTCCCAGGATAATTTTCTTAACTAAACCTCATGAAATGGAGGAGGAGGGACCACATCCTGCAGAAGCACCTCCTCACTTTACACAGAAATGAGGTTGGAAAGGAAGCATAACTAGGAACTTGGTGAAGTTTCCATTCAAGAAGAGAAAATGAAAGGAATAGGAAGGAGGAAAGATGGGACTCCAGTGTCTATATTCAAGTCCTCTGACACAGTGCACAAACACATTTGAGAACACAATTCCTTCTCTTCATCCTTTGCCTCTGTTGACTTAGGTGCTCCTTTATGACAGATGAGATAAAGGTATCAAACTACTGATGCTGAGGAAGGAGTCAGATCTCCTACTTCATAGGCACCTCCTTGTACTTAACCTAGTATGCTTAAGCACCAAGCCTTTAACTATGTATTAAAAGGAAGTAACCACAACTGCATTTTGTGAGGAATCAAACCTTTGCAGAATGTACTGTATGTTTTTGGGGAATGCTGATTGAATTCAGGACTTTAGGGCTTGCCAGCAAAAGGATTCTCGGTATCTGGACTGTCAATGGGTTAAAGCATCAACCGACCATAAACTGCTCAGACAAGAGAAAATTTCATCATAAGGAGAAACTTCCAAATGATGGCTCAGGTATCCCCAGATATTAGTGGCATCTTTATAGGTGGGTGTGTTTAGATTGAAACTTTGGACTTTGGGGAATTTTAGGGGTCTAATTTTTCCCCTAGTGCCAAATCCCTTTGTGCGGTTTTCATATTGCTTGAAACTGGAACTATCTCGCAATTGAAATGAGATAATATTTAAAATTAACATAAGGTAAAATGTTCTAGAAGGACATAGAATCTGAGAAAGGATAGAGTGGGAGAAAAAAATGAGCAAAAAGGTTGTAAGAAGGGAACACCCAAATTAGAATGGAGTAGGAGAAAATGAGAAGAATTAGAAATAAACCCTAGCCACTTTTCATGTTGAAAGCTCACAGCGAGTAAGCTGATTGGCATCTTAGAGCTCTGCCAGAGTATTACAGAAAGAACATTTAAGTTACCATCCTGTGTTTTATGTGTTTCATAATCATGTTTGTTAATTGGAAGATGCAAGATTTCATCTATGCTAAGCTTTAGTACTCTACCACTAGAGTCTAATTAGTAAATCTTGGAAAGAAAGGAATGCAAGCTGATGCTTTGCTCAGCAAGCTTTTCTGTACAGTGGAAGAATATAGTCAGCATTAAATGTGAGATAAAACCACTGCTTTATTAATTTTCACTTTACTCTGATACAAATATATGAACCATGCAATTATTTCAAAATCCTACCAGCATTAAATTCTCCCTTACTAATAATTCTTCCTCACCTCCCTTTCATCCCAAGCAGTAGAGAAGGTTGTCTCCTGCTAACATGCAATAATCTCTACTTACAGGTGCCTT
Organism: Poliocrania exsul; assembly: GCA_035041345.1. Classification (NCBI taxonomy): domain Eukaryota; kingdom Metazoa; phylum Chordata; class Aves; order Passeriformes; family Thamnophilidae; genus Poliocrania; species Poliocrania exsul. Next base: position 50,427,255 of record JAWWLZ010000001.1, on the reverse strand, counting down.
TGGAGGAGATCCACCAAAACTTAAAAATAAATGAAACAAGACTAAGATTAATAAATTAGGCAAGGATAATTGTTCATTTTGTTATGACCTAAATTCAATCCATTAAGGGAACAGTATAAGAGTCCCTTCTAGTTAAATTGACTGAAACATTCTGCGGCAATGGAGAATAATAAAACACAATTAAAAGTGAAAGTGACCTGGAGCTTTAAATACCCAAGAACCATGGTAATGGAAGAAGGCCATTTAAAGGTCAGCAGCTTATAAACAATGTCCTCAGAGAAATGTCTCAAGAAGAAAATCATTTCAGATGGACTTACTGAGTAATTTTTAAAAAGGTTTCTCCCATCCTGAAGGAAGCCAAGCAAAATTAAATACCTACTACAAGGTTTTGGCAGCCATTGTTTTATGTCTCATGTTCAAGAGGAGCCATTCCAGCTGGCATTCCATGGGATCATCTGGCAGAGTAAATCTCACAATACCATGTGTACAGAGTCATGCATTTTCCAAAACACTTTTTTTCTTTGGAGATGACATCTGGACTGCAGTCCATGAACTCTGCCTGCACAGCAGGTAGGGGTTACTTAAACACCTGCACTGCTGTGGAACAAGAGGCCAAAGAAAACACTGAAGCTCATAGTACTCTCTGGGCAATGGTGGGAAGTAGTGTCTGTCAACCCCTTTGGTTTCCTGCTCAGCTGTGCTTCTCTGGCAGACTTTCTGTGGCCTCTCATGCACACACACTTCCCAACACATTCCAGGGACTGGTACCTGCTGCCAACCTGCACAAGAAGCAAGTGTGTTGGCACTGCTACAGGAGCCTTCAATTCTTTCTTGTTAAGATCAGTTGTCCTGGATGCACTGCTTGATGACTTCAGAAATTTGCCCCCACAAATGAAAATACAGAAATCATTATAAAAACTTAGTATAATTTTTTCATATTTACAGAGATCCTACAAGATCAAAAGGAAAATTATATTCTTCTCCATTTGAACCCCTTTTTTTCCTCCTTGTTTTTCAGACTTGGATGTAGTACTCCATGCCAGCATAGTCTGTACACTTGAGCTGGAAATATAGGTTAAACCCAAGAAACTTTAATTGACTGTAGGAAAATAAGGCAAATCAGAAATCTGTCAAAAATATAAGACTAAAAAATTATTTTTCATCCAAGCAGGCATATTGAATACAGCAGTCCAATAATAACTGTATTGTGACAGAAGCTACAAAAAATTTCTAGGAAGCACTTGAAGGATCCAGCAAGTTATTCTGCATCACTTAAATCCCAGGAAAAAAGGTACTGATCTAATATATTTATTTAGCCTGTCCTGTATCTCAGTCATCATGGAACACTTCATAACCCAGTGCCAAGGGGAAAAGACAACAGGATAGTTGGCACAAAGTATTCCTACACGTAAGGCATTTTTTACTTTTCATGCGGCTGCATCAAAGATTGAAGCAAACTAATCATTTCCAAAGTCATCTAATGACAGCAAGGAATTATACTTAGACTTTTGGTGAATTCTTTGCAGATGTGTCTTAATTCAAGGGTTAGCGTAATAATAATGGTGCCCTACACAGTACAGGTTTCACTGGGTATTTATGAGCATTTAGTATTTCATTAGTTCCTTTTCTGAATGCCTTTCTTCTGCTGTGCTCGTTTTGTGATTTTTTTCTCCATCTGCCCTCTTCCTTCCTTTTACACACCACAAGTTCACTGAATATTTTACTCCCCATTCCTTTCATGGTCTCTTTTATCCAAGCAATACATCAACCCAACATCCTGAAGCTTGTTCCCCCTGCATTCATGTTAGTCAAAAAATTAGCCAGAGGAAATCAACCACTTTGCTGTGACTGTGTGTTACCTTTAAAGTGATATGTGTTTTGGTTTGGGTTGGGTTGGGTTGGGTTGGTTTTTTTTAATACAACACTGCATAGTGTTATTTCAAGAAAAAAAGTTTCATCCACATTTTCTGCTGGTGCAACTAATTTACGCAGTTTGGCCATGTGCTTGCTGTGCACAGACAGGGCATGCAGAGTCACACCAACAGCTGATCAAACAGAACCAAGATAAATTCAACCTAGTACATTTTCTATTGTCTATAAAAGAAATTTGTTTTTTATAGATTTTGCCCAGGTGTCTCTTCTAAGCCATAGGTGTAAAAGTAAGGCAGGAAACTGGACAGATTTTTTTTGTCCCTTGAAACTCTAAAATCGCTCAATAAACCTCTTTCTATAATAAAACTCTTTATATGATGGTTGAAAACCTGACTCCACTGGAGTCAAGAGTAAAACTCCCATTCACATCAGAAGTGACTGACTTCTGTGCAAATGAAAGCCCTTTAACTGCACCAGGTATGCTACATAATGACTCAATATAATGACTTGTTATGAACCACGTACTTTTCTCCAGATAAAATTTCACATTTTTTACTAATAATACATTTTTAAAGTACTGATTTTTTCCATCAATAAAAGGCAGTCAATATATCCATGCCCATTAACACTAAGAAGTGGTTTAAAAAAGAACTTCTGAAGACAGCACAGAAATGAAGCCACAGGTTGAATGTTATATAGGCCAAATGAAATGGTCAAGGCTGTTTTATGTCTCTGCTGTAAGCTGGTATCTAGGAACAAAGTAAATGTTAAAAGCAGTATTGGTCAAGATGGACTTGCATTGACATCTGGCAAATTTCTGCAGAACTAGGTGTAATTTGTAGTCTCCATCTGTGCTTAACATTTCAATTTAGAGTGACCAAAGCATACGTGGTAAGTACCCAGACAGAAAAAATGAATTCCAGTCTATTGTCTGTAAAATGCCAGGAAAAAAGGATTTTAGAGAGAAGAATTCACATTCTCAGATGTCTGTTCAGAATGCAGATAAATCCCAGTTTGCAACTGCAGCATTAGTCAACAATTGCAGCTGGTGAACAACAGAGCAGGTGGGGGACAAACGATGGAGAGCAAGGGAGGTCATCATCATCTGAGCCACCGGCTTTCCTCACCAGCCACCAGCTCCGGCTCGGCAGACACGCTGAGAAGCCCAGGCTGGAGCGCTGTGCTTGCTGCTGCCCTCTTTGCACCCCTCAGTTGGCTTTGTCCAGGGAGTGGCTGCCAGACCTGCTCCCTTCATGGGCAGCTGTTCATGGGCTCAGGTCCTCCTGCACCACTTGTTCAGCACAGAGCAGACAGAAGTGGGCCTTCGCATTGAAACTCTAACTATGTCAGTGCTCCCTTGGGTGTGGAACAGGATGGAAGAGGAACAAAGAGTAAAATCTTTTCCCAAACAGCCACATATCTGAGATGGACTGCTGCTGAATTCAGAGTTTGGGTTAACAAGTGTGTACCACTATGGAGGTGGGATGAAACCCACTTCTCCACATCTATGAAGCAGTGTGCTAAATTTGCCATCACCTGAAGTCATTAAATAAAGTCTGGACATCTTTGAAAAAACACATTCTAACTTAATCAGAAGAAAAGTCCGTGGCATGGGCCTGTATTGTACAGGTGAAGGATATGATGACAATAGCTCTTGCAACTATTGAAAGTCATGAGTCTTTGAATCTGCTTTGCCAGACTGGTTTTTATTTCATTTAATTCCAAGATTTTAGGTTATTTCAGCATTCGTATTTTCCAGCTTGAAGAGTAACATCAAAAACAAAGGTACAAAGCCCAGCCTTTCAGGATATAAATAGATTAACAGTTCCCAGAGGGAAAGGTACCTGAAAGGCCCTGACTGATTCTGTAGCCCTTCCAGAAGGCTGCCATTAGACAAAGCTTTTCCCAAATCCCACTGTTAAGGGCATTTGAGGTAGAAAGAGATATTGGCCATAAGACAGGCATTCAAAGCACACATCCTAAGAGGGTAAAAAGTTCAGAAGTGTTTTATAAGGACCTAAAGCATCTGAAGAGAATAACTGTTTTAAAAGAGAGAATAAAGGTAAGAAGACTGAGGAGGCTGTTTCTTCTAAAGTCTGGAGAGAGCTGATACTGATGAAGAAAGTATTTCCATGTGGCTAAGTGGAGCATCTGGCATTGCATGACACATAACAAGCTTTCACCATCGCTCCAGTGTCCTCCTCCCACTGAGAGCTCCCTGTGCCCAGGGGGAGCCATGCCAATTTATACATCTCAAATTGCAATTTCCAGCCACAGAGTGGAAGCAGAAACGTTTTGGGTTTTTTTTTTATTTCTGTCTAGTCATCAAGGTCATATTGTTATAAACAGTAAGAGATTCTCTAGAGCTACAAATAAACTGTCTGCCTTAACTCTGCATGATCCTGCACAGAGGTGGATATTACGGGTCTCTCCACTGGCACATCATAAGGAATAGGATGATAAGACTGCAGAATCATAATCTTGCAATGAAATGAGTGAGGGATTCATACCAAAGCCATATGAATTCTACAAACTGTAACATGACTCACAAACAGGATCTTTTTTTCCTTTAATATTAATAATAAGTAATGCCCCTGAGACACAGAGGCATTGCCACAGCATCATTCAGTAGAGCACACAAAGTAATGCAAGGTACCTACATGATTAATCAATAGCATTTTGTCCCAAATTGTTAAGCTTTTTGAAAGCTTTTTGATTCTACCAACACGCTCATTAACAGCTGGTCTCTCAAATTATCCCTAAGTCATGCTGGCAAAATACTGGATCTACCCTGGTTGTGGGCAGGGAGGAGGATTTTGGGAAGGTCATTTGTGAAATGCATTACAGGTACAAAGAATAGCCTCAAATTTTGGACTTTTTTACTCATGTCACATCCCTTCAGAGTCCTGTAAAGGCTACATAAAACCTGACATTTCTGGGATGAGGTAAAGGGAGAAGGAAGAGCAGCAATGAGGACAGAAGAAAGGAGGGACAGGGAAAGTCATTTTCCATGGTTCCAGAGTGATCAGGAAGCACAGGAAGAGAAGGGTTGCACTTCAAAGGAGTCAAAGAGGTTCAAATACCATGAATGAGGAGACGTCATCAGCCCTCCAATGTTTTGGGGCTAAGAAGCAAAATGCAGGCAAAAAGCTGATTCAGACCAAAAAGGAAAAAAGCATCTGTGAAAGAAAGAGTAAGGGAATCTGGGGAAGTGGAGATGGGGACAAACAAGAAGTAATTTTTTTTCCAGGCAATCAGTGAATCCTTCTTATAGTTTACAGAGGATACTGCTTTTCCTTGGAGAACCTGGTATGTCCTTTGTAAACTGATGGCCTTTCAACAGTGAGGTGCCCTGTGGACCAAAACAGTATGGTACACAAACAAGTAGTGGATTTGTTTACACATTTCTCTAATCCACCAATAAAAAACCAGGATGGTTGTAGCGAAACTGCTCCCTGACACACCTTGCCTGAAAGAGAAGGTCCACAGTAACCCCCTGATACTCTGCCAGGTTGGAAGTGAAGCCACAGCTCGGTTGCCCAGCGATTCATGAGAGATCCAGGACAATGCCAGTCAGACGTGGTGATTTCTGTGCATGTGGATACAACATCTGCCTTGAATGTCCCTGGCATTTAAATGCATAGGATTGAAGTTTCTCACAGTCTCTCTGCAGACAGTTCTGCATTTGTTCCCCCCCTTACCATAATCTCACCATAGCCCCTACATTTCCCCATTGTCATGACAAAAACTTCTTGTTTCCTCCTCTGAAAAATACAGCAATATAATTAATAGTAAGTAAGAGCTACCCCAAAACTGTATGCATTCTCTCATGTTCTCAGCCAAGCAAATCTTTCATTTTGTCGGGTAATTTCTTTTTAATGTGGTGGTTGCTATTATTTCTTGATAGTGATAAAAGACCTGGAGCAAAATTCTTTTCAGAGAATTCAGGAGGAAAAAAAATCTTTGTTGGCTGAAAGGAGCATATTTAATGCATGCAGAAGGTGTTAATTAAAAATCATTAAAGCTGATATTATTACCCTAAAAATCAGAAATATTTTGAGTTTTAAATGTCTCAGTTATGATCAGAGAACATATCTGCCATGGCACCCATTTCTTTGGCCTGAGGTACTACTATAAAATTAAAAATGGACATTTGGACCTGGTAGGCTTTGATCTAATTGAATTTGTGGTAGGATCAAATCATAATATGCTCATGATTTGCTGATCTCATTCCTCCCTTCTGGCAAGGGTTTCTCAAGGGATACTAGTGGACACTTATAACCTACTAAGAGGTGTTTTACAAGTAAGCTGATTTTTGTAAATTACTGCTGTATGTGAGCTTAACAACCCACACCACCTTGCCCCCCAAAAAACCACCCCCTCTGAAATTCCCATATGAACTAAATGGCAGAGGAAACTTCCCAGTAACCATAATTCAATAGGTATGACATTTACCTCTCTGTGTTTTTCTGAAACTGATTTACTGCACACCACACTTTGCAAAGTTAAAAATCAATTAATTTTGGAAACAATTTCTTTTTATATACTCTATTGTATGGATCCAATTTCTCATCTGTTCAGGGAATTCTTTTGGCATGAGCAGAGGTAAAACTGATGTATATTAAATCTCTGCAATCTTATAGAGTAGTGCTTACCTGAGTTTCCATGAAATACAGATATGTATATACATATACATAGATAAATACATTTATAAACATATGAAGGCATGTTCAGTGCACAGGTTTTGTTGATTTATATGCAGAGTTCTAAAATAAAAAAATAAGATTTTTTTATCGTTTAAGATCTCAGCTAGAAAAACTGACTTCTGCAAATGAGAAGTGGCATCCAGTCATCAGTGGAAGGAGTGTATGGAATCAGAAATAGCAAAGCAATTGAACATGAAAAGTTTGGCATAGAAAAGAAGGGTGAGTAATTTAAACCCATTCAGGAACAGGTGTGACTTGTTCATAAGCCAGTTAGGAAAACAAAATTGTTCAATTACGCCCCTCTGGTAAATAACAAATTACCATAGCAACTTCACTTTCAAGCAACATATGCATATATTTTGTTTCACAAATCATGAGTCAAAAACTGCATTTTACTATCACTTCATGGCTTCTTTCCTGGCTTCAAGATGCAAATTCTGTGAACTTCCAGCTCCTTATTTACACATGGTGCCTCATCCATGACCTGAACAGACCACCTTCAGGCAGGCTGTATTGCTCAATCTGCACTTAAAATATATTCTGCTTATTTGCTGAGACTGTTAATTGACCCAATCCAGATACTAGTTCTTATGATAGGGAGAGTAAATAGTTGTCATTTTGGGAGTGGATTCCAAATGATTTTTTTTAAAATCAGATGAGTTTTATCAGGAATTAAAATTTACCTGAGACATATGCATGTATGCAAGTGTGTATTTAACTTTACAATTATATATGTATATGATGGTGGTTAGGAATTTGTAGAGTTCTGATTTTCAAGAAGTAGGGAGTTTTTTGATTATTTTTACAGAGTAACTATACAGAATACAAACCTTTGTGTGGAGCTTCACAGCCCAGACAGAGTAGGAGGAGTCCCAAAGCCCACTGCTTCCCAGGCTTTGTGGTGCAGTAACATACATTCACTTAGCTCCAAATTCTGGCCTAGACTTTAGAGAAAAAAATGTTTATCAGGAACAATCCAGCTGCAGCATGCAAGACTAGCATGATTTGTGATTAAACTTTCTTCAGAAGCAACTTAAAGGCAGCCAGTGTCAGTGCCTCCAGACTTGGACTTGTGAGCAAATACATAAGGGTTATGCAGACTTGGTTAGGTAACAGCATTTTACTATCCCAAATCTTCAAAATATGCATGATTTAGATCTTGCACCCTGAAGAGTTACAATTTTTGTGCATTTCAAATTAACCCGTCAAGACTGAAACTAACCTCCAATTGGTCTTCAGACTTGGAGAGATTATCAGAATCTGCTGTCTTAGACAGGTTTCCATTTTGTAATCAGCGATGGGAGTTTTACCCAATGTTCTGATAGCCATCTGTTGCCTCTACAATGGCAATTTCAGTCTGGAACCTTCTATCCTATGTTTATATGATTCAGATGGCTAAAAATATCAGAATGGGCAGCAGTGTAACAAACACTGACTCTTTCAATTTGAAAAGTATCTTAGATTTTTTTCTGGTTTTATAAAAATATGCCAGAATTTTGGCCCAAAAAAGATAAACCATGTGTACAACTCTAAGCTCAGGTACCATATCCTCATTTTTCTAAACAATAAGGGAAGAGGGTGAAGTAGAAAATATAGGCACTTATTCCTTAGCTTCTCTCATCTCATACTTCATTGGGCATCATTTTTGCACAAAGAGATTCTCTGAACCAAACCACTCAATCATCAATAAATGCAGTGAAACAAATCTCTCCTCATTCCATTGGAAATATGCAAACAGTAATACATCTCTTGCCTGAAGAATAATTCTCTGCTCATAGCACAGCAATTCATCTCACAGAATTATCTTTCTTTAGTTATTCATTCTAGAAGATTTTAAAGGAAAAAAATGGAGAGAGGGGAAACAACAAAAACAAACCACTCATCAACAGAGCAAACACAATTAAAAGTTTACCTGTGTTCAGTTACTCAAATCAATGGAATTGCAAATCTTTATTCTGGTCACGCTATGTGGATTGCATTAATAGTAGCATTTTTGTGCGCGGCAGATATGCAGGTGTCCTAGTTGTCCCCACTTGCAGTACCTCATGGAGAGTCCAGTCACTCTGCATAAGCTGTGCCTCTCCCAGTGGAGGTAAACTGGCAGATGCCTTTCAGGGGAGCACCAACGGCATACCAGCTGCTCTTGGGTGCTCAGTCCAAGCATGAAGGTCACAGCTAGGCCAGGAAAGGCCTCTTCAAGTGCAGAAAGATGTCTGGTCCATAGCGTCAACTCCTTGTCTTTGCAGATCCGTTCCTGTCTGGTTGCACCACCAATACGTTCCGCCACAAAGCTTTGCTTTAGAAGACTTTCTTGCATAAAGTGATTATGTCAGTGGGATTTTATTGATATCTTTGGTTGCATTCCCTCCTGTCACCTTTTCATCTTTGTATTCAGGTAAGAAATGTATTCTGCACAGGTATAAAGTCATCATATCCTTGCCATAAACTGAGTGACAAGATAACTTGTCTTGTCAGATAGTTTTACAGTGCTAATGCATCAGCTGAAAGGCTGAGAATGAAGCAAATAGTCAAAGTTTTTTTAAATCTCCCCTCAAGCCACAAGGAGATGTAAGTACTGATATGAAATGACATTACATTTTGTTTGGGAAAATTTTGCAGAGCTGCTTTAGCCCAAGATGGCAGCTATTATGTAAGTAACAACATCATCTTCTCTTTTATAGTCTTCATTTTCTCTCTTTTTTTGTTTTTTTTTTTGAGGAACAAATGGACTTTGAGCTCAGTTAACTTTCCCTTTAGATAATGAGAACAGAGCAAAGTGCTTGTATCAGCACATGAGATTTTCTGAGTAAGAGATATAGGGGCTTGACTTAAAACAGCCCCTCCCATCATCATACTGATGCCTGAAGCATGCAGAGATGGAGTAAAAATACAGTACTAGTAGCTGGAGATAGGACAAAGCTGAAGGTAAAGAATATTTCCTTGCAGCATTTCTTTTTTAGCTTTGAATTTTCAGCTTTGAAATTCATGACCCTTGTTGCAATGACTGTCACCCCACCACAGAGCATCCTCTCTGTCCAGGAAGATTATCCCCTGGGACCTGACTTCCTGCATCTCCCATGAGCTGAGCAGTAGCAGTGCAAGGCAACATCTCTCCTTCACCTCTGAGCAACATCTAGTCTGCATGGGTATCCCAACACAGCTGTTATATGAAATATTCAAGATTATCACAAGGCATGTTAGTGTAGGAGACAGGCAGATCAAAGTGAAAAGAGTAACAGAGCTAGTTGCTGTTCCTTGCCTCATTTTTCTGATCATTCCTGAATGTTCCTTGGTCACAAAGTTCCCCAGTTTTATTATAGCCAGTGCTCCACTGCAACCCATGAAGAACTCGCATCATGATACTATATAATAGTAGATGCTGAATTATGTTACTTGGGAAAGAGAAAAGGCAAAAGACATTTCAAGCTTCATAATTTTTTCTTGAAAACAGAATGGTGAGGCACATGAAGGAGAAATGCTGCTTTAGACACTATTTCTCAACTTTTTAAGCCAAAAATCATCACATCTTTGCAAAACACCAATTCATTGTTTTTCATTAACAGCCAATTAGAATGTAACCTCCAATACATCAAAAAAACCCACACTCTCATTCCTCTCCTTTTTTCCAAGTGTTAGTGTATTTTTAAACTCTTTTATTACAGTGACAGTAGCCTCCTTGATAATGCTTCTTGGGGGTGTCCTTTGTCAGTTTGGCTTGCCTGATTTGATTTTTTTTAGTCTATGGTCAAAGACTGGCTTTCAGAGTCACAACTTATTCTCTTCTGTAGTTTCTTACAGTGTGAAATTTCACCCAAAGGATCTCATGGCTGAGGCTAAATATCTCCAAAAAGTAACAAGAATTTCAAAACCACACAAAGATTTTTCCAGTTATGCTGGCACATTATTAATTAAAATACAGATGGCAACTTTTTCTTTTGCCCCAAGAGCTGTAGAGCAGCACAACTTTTCTCTTGCTCAGTATTTTCAAGAAATTTCTAGAAATCCATTTGAGTCAGGCACTCTTAGAAATGACCCGCCAACCTAAATAGCAGCTATCCAGATGTCTTTTAAATTCTGACTTTGCTTCATTGATTCTATTTTAATAGTACAATAAAATGGCACTGTGTAATTTTATTCTTTTCTTTATTCTTAATTGCCTTTTTGATTTTGAAAATAATGCTTCTCACTGGCTGCAATATGAGCTGCATTCAGTTTGTTATGTTACCTAAATTTGAGCAAATATTATAATGCTTATGCAGTTCCACTGAGGGACAGAATGTTCTCATTTCTTCAATTACTCACATTTGAATAGAATGTTCACAAAGACATTTGCACTTGTTTTTCTTTCTTATAATTGTAAACCTTAAAATTAACACTGTTCTTTAAAATAAGATACATTTGACTGAACAAGTCTCCCTAAATTTAATTTTCATCACTGAAGGTTAATCACTTTGTTTGTTCTAGCTTTCACTGAGACATTTTTAAATGTTCTTGCTTATTTAGGTCCAATCTGTCACAGAGATCCTGGCCTAGTTATGGCTGTTCAAACACTATGACTATTGAAAACATCCTTCAAAGGGACATGTTTTTCACTAAACTCAGTGGAAACATCCTCATTACATGCAGGGTCACTGAGCTGGGGCTCAAGCCCACTACCACTGAAGCATAAGCAGTCACTTTGAGGCTTCTGCTTGCAGCTTCAACCTGTCATGTGCCCCAAGGGTGGCTATGTCCAAGTTGGGCATGAGGAAGGAGGTATCATTTCATGGAGAAACACTGTCTGTCAGCGAAGCACAGAGCTTTGGAATGTATCTGGGCCTTTATCTCATGGAAACAAAAGAAGAGTATCCCCTTGTACAAAAGTACAACAGTAAGAAGCATGTTTGGAGAGAACTGAAAGGGCCCTCCTGGCTCTCTGAGCCTGAGAAGCTGACAGTACGAGCAACCATTTTGTATTCACAATCCACCATCACACAGAGCTGGATTGCTCACTGTCTCACACCTCTGGTAGTTATCCCAGCCTGTAGTCATGAAGCAAGGCCCTTGGCCCTATAACATCTGTTTTCTGCTTCTCTATTGGTGGGAAGCAGCTGGCACCCTGGACTAACCAGGATTGCCATGTAACAGCACAGGAAATCTCACTGCACTGAGGATGGCACAGCAGTATTCCTGTGTCAGCCTGGGTGGGTTTCCAGATTTCACTACCCAGTAAACCTCACAGATATAAATATAGAAAGTTTAAGAGTTTGACCTATATTTGAATTTTGGTTTTTTTATCCCTTGAATATGGAAGTTTCTACCCTTGGTTTAGAATGGACATGGTGATGCCTTCCAGCGCCAGCAGGGCATTGCTGACCAAGCCCACCACTGGCTGGAGTAACTGGACAGCAGAGAGCACTGTCTCCCCCAGGTGCACAGCAATATCCCTCTGGCCCCCCAGGGACAGAGACATGCCCTTTCCATGTGTACTACCCCATAATCTATTTTGCATTGCTCTGGAGGATCAAAAGGTCCTCTCTTTCAGCCCTCTTTTCTGTTTTACTATTCACCCAGACATGTGCATGTGCTTTTATACTAGAAATTAATTACAGAATTGTGGCAGGTTTTGACAGCAAAAGTTACTGTAAAAAGAAATAGTATGAACTGTGGAATGCTTTCACAAGCACCCAGTACGAAGAAGGACACTACCAAATCAATGTCTAGAAAAAAAAGAAATTAAAAAATATTTAGGCAGTGCGCTATTTAATGCCACAAACTGAAGGGAAATCCACCTACAGAATAAATAAGATATAACAAGTGGATTAAGGACATAAGTTTATGCATATAGCACACTTATAAGTAGCAAAGACGTATCTGTGTACACTTGAATCTGGATGTATGCAAAAAAAGATCAATTTTTTTTCCCTCAAGATTATAGTTCCAAAATGTTCTTAATGAGTCATTTGTAGTAAATTAGTCATAACAAACATCATACTTGAGGTCCAGCCTCAAGTAAAGAGTGCTTTTCTCAAGACTTGAAATGTTCTGCAGCAGCCATGCTTGGCCTGAGCGGCAGCATCCCTTTCTTCCTGTTCAATGAATTGAGCTTCCCTGCTCTTTATGCATATCAAGTACAGCCAGTCTGAGACACACTTAAGTAAAACCACTCTGGCAGTTATTTGCCTCAGATGAAAGAAAGTCAGGCCAGCCTTTAATGTCTTAGGGGGGTTTGTGGCTGCATATCCTTTCTCAGTTCCCGAAAAGTTATGTTCTCATTAAAATGTCACCTTACAATGATACTCTAATGTACTGGCTTCTGCCTTCATTAGCTGTTGAACTAAAGCTAGTAATGGAAAAACAGCTTACCTTGAATTTACGATGGGCTAATTCCATTCCTTTTAGCCACAAAGACAAATCACTCTTTGTTTACAATTGAAATACCAGTAATTTTTAGCAGAATGAAGAATAGATGGAAAAATATAGTTTTAACTCCTGGCACAGATTGTTATGGGGCCCCAAAGCAACAATGTGGACAACAAGTAAAATCTGAAAACAAGCTCTAGTAAAGACCAATGAACAATGCTTTCAAATTGCACCTATTTTAGTGAGTTGAATATCCCACCATTTACTTCTGAAAACAGAATTTGACCCATGAGGGTCTCTGTTATAAGGATATTTTAAGGGAGAGGTTAAATCCAAATCAAACAAACCAAAAATCTTAGGAGAGATAATAGTAGGAATCATTATAAAGTCAGTAGAAACTAAATGTTGCTAGAGTTTATTCACAAAGAAAACTTCCACAGTTCATCTCTGGGGCATATATTAATTCTATTATTGCTAGTTCTTAAAATTTGCTTTAAAAGCAGAGATAGAAAAAGGCAATGAATAAGAATATAATACATTGTCATTTACTGACTTAGTTTAGTGCAAGAAAAGGTCTCACCTTCACAGGCATAGGAAGGGAGTGACAATTCATCATCATGTGTTAGACAGATGACGGTGAGTACAAATTTATAACAATAAGCAGCAACATTGTATGTGGAAAAAAAATCAGAAAAAGCATTTAGAAGCTTTTCCTAAAGGTTTTTGGATTTTTTTTTCTTATCTGACAAAAACCCCTTTATAATTCTGTAGAAAGTGGATGAAAAAATTGTGTTTAAATCTTCAGGTTCTAAAGTAACAGAGTTTTATTTCTTCTGCAAATTAGTTTCTATATGTATACAAATCTAATTATCTACCTATACTTTTTTATTTTTCAGCAACATTCATTTATCTGTTCTATTTTTATCAACAAGTAAAATCCTGAGTACCAAGTAAAAAAAAAAAAAAAAAAAAAAGGGAATGTATGGGGACAGAAGTTTCCTGCAGGACAAAATGAAATGAAACATTTTAACTCATCAGACAAATATGTTGTCAGCCTCCAATAAAGGGCAATATTTTCATTTGACTGCTTCAAAAAAACAATCCTCCAAATCTGTTCATGTTCCTTTTGCTTTCCAAGTGAAGGAATGTTGTAGTTGGGGTACAGATTTAACTGTTGAGGTGGAAAAAACTATATTCTTTTTGTCTGCCTGAATAAAACCCAGCAATTAATGGTTTAAATCTTTTTATATCTTATTTTATTTTTTTTTTTATTTAAATCTCAATTTTTCTTTGGGTCATGACCTGGACTTTTGTACTCTTACATAGGATTTATTGCCTTTTCTCAGACAACAGGATAGTAAGTGAATGTACTAATAAAAGATATGGTGAATATAAGACACAATCTTATTTGCAAAACACAGAGAAATAAGTTGATTTAAAAAAATCTTGCAACCATCTTCCTCTTATCTTCAATAATTTAAGAATTCCATTCTTACTCTGGAGTAGACAGCAAATGTATTCCTACTCACTGCATTTTAAAAGAGATTTAGTTTTGCTCAGAAAGCAAATTTTATCAGAGAGAGAGATATTTGGTTTATGTCTCAACTGATATCTGCTGCAAACTCTCTTCCTCCCAATTGCAAAACAACTATTTTCTGGGTTTTATTTGATAAAGTCTCCCCAGAGGAGTCTGTCAGGAATCTACAGCTGAGACACTGTGAAAATATCCTCCTTTCTTCAACCATTTGGGTTTTTTCACTTATTTAAAGCCTAACTCCTACAGGGTATTTTGCTCTTCAAATGTACAGTGAGATCTTTCATTGTATGTGGTTTAAGGAAATAATCACTGTTGTCAGCTATGCCATTTTTTATTTGGCTCACTGATATTTCATGGCTTTCCTAAAGTTCCTAAACTCTTTGACTGAAACAATCAAATGAGAGTTTGAGGGAGGTGAGTTCTCAGCACTTGGGCTTAGAGGAAGAAATTTTGAAAAACTTGAACATTAAAGCAAATACAGAGAACCCAATACTTCTAAAATAGTAAGATTTTAAATCCTTTCACGACTTCTTAGCACTCAGCATTAGCAAAACTGCTACAATAATGCACATATATAATAATAAAAATGTTTGCTATAAATGATTTTTCATTAGTGAACAATAGATCTTCTGATTCAACAATGAAATTTAATCAAAAACTAATTACACATATGCCCACACAAATATGTCTTATTCCTCTGACTGCAATTTTCCCTCCAGTATTATGAGAAAAACTTGGCTCTGTTTGTCTTCTTTGTCTTTATGCTGCTGGTTGTGAAGGTCTGTCTTTGTAAATAAGTACAACAGGTCTCATCCATCAGACACTATATGATTTTCATTTAACAAAGCTAATTTATCCTAATATGCATGAAGGTCAGTTCTAATGCTGAGGTTGCTCTCCTGCCAAGCGACCCAGTACAGACTGTTACACCTTAAGGCAGCCATAGCTTGGTCTCTCTGAGTGTTGTGTGCCTGAGTGCCACTCAGAACGAACCCAAAACTCCCTCCTTCAGCCTTCTCACACAAGTTTTCTTAGTGGCTTAGAAGTTTTAATCCCCTCTAGTCCATAATAAAAGGGTCTTTAGGAGCACCTACAACTGTTGGGCAGGCTGCAGCGGGTGCATATCTGATTTCTAATAGTTTTCTTTCTCTGGCAGATATTCTCCTTCCTTCCTTTTGAGGAATCTTCAGCTAATTAGGACAATTTTAAGTTGACTTGTGCATGTTACAAATTTAGGAACACATCTGTCATCTTTCAGGATCGAGCCTTGTATTCCAAACACCTTTTCCCATGACAATGCAAAGGTCTTTGTGAAGATTTCAGCTAATGCTGCATCAGGATGTTCCAAATCTATATATTAAAACAACTTCTATCTTCAAGGTTTCACTATAGGACATGGCAGGAATTATTGATGAAAAAAGGGCAAATAATTATCAACAGTTTCAAATTAGTGAGTGATACAACATACACAATAGAAGCAGAAGAAAGCAGGATTGGGAGCATTTATTAAGATCATGACAAAAGGGAAAATTAGAATGAAGACTTAAAAATGCTAATTAACATTAAAGGAAATACATTTTTTGCAAAATACTTGTAAGTTTTGAGCTTGGTATTTAAGTATCTTTTTACTGATCCTCTCCTGACTTCATTTGTTCCAGCATCCTTACCCTGGAACAAGGGATTATGCAAAGAAGACAAAAAAAAAATCAACTTCAAAGCATAGAGCAACTATTCAATGACAAGCAGAGAGAAGCAGGTAGGCAGTATAAAACTAGCCATAAGGATAAGCACAGATGTGCTCCCCATCCCTAAGGAAGTACCCCAAGTGTTTTGGCTGGCCCAGCAGGCACAAGCCAGGAGGGGCAGGGCTGGCCTCTGCAGTGCCACAGAGAAGGTCCCTAGTGTCACAGAGTTGTCCATGTCCACCTGCTTCTGCTGGCACTGACCATTTTATCTGGTGAGCTGATGCTTTGCAACTAGCAGACCTGACTAGCATGATCAGCCTCCTAAATATTTTCCTTCACTTTTTCATACCTTTCCACACTGAGGTTTTTCCTCTTGAATTCTCAAGCTGCTCCTGATCTTATCTCAATAATCCTACTTTTGCCTGTAATTTTGTCTTTCTTGTCTCCATACAGACTTTCTCACATATTTTTCTGAGCTGTCTAGGTGGAGATTATGCAGCTGTGCTGCATCAGCACTGAGGCTTGGGTCCAAACACATTGTCAGAGAAACTCTGAGTGGTAGGGGAATGCTTACAACTGGGGCTACACAGAGGGGGTGGGTTAAAAACAGGCATAATAAATTCCTGGACACATCACTGTAAGTTTCTGTCAGCATAATGTATACACACACACACACACACAAAGAAAAAAGTTTCCTGTGAGTTATAAATATCCTACTCCTGTCAGCTAATTAGTTAAAAAGGGTTTTACATGGCAAGCAAGCTATGGCTAGGACAAGCTACTTGATTTTTCACACTTAAGCAGTATATCAAATGCTCATCCTGGTATCCCTAGCCATTCATAACTCCTAACCTACTTAGAGCTTTAGGGACACAACATCTGGAAAACCGGACCTAAAACGTCAGAAAAGTAGTGAAGGTCATGTAGGATAATTTACCTCAGCTTTGGGTATTTGATAGATGAGAAGGCTGTTACTCATTGGAAATGTTAGGAAGCATTATGAGAACAAGTGAGAAACAGAAATTTATAGGTTCATAAATTTTAATGCCAGAAGAATCATCTAGTCTGACCTGTGTACTACAGGCAATGAAATTCCACCAAGTAATTGCCACATGAAGCTCATCCATCTGTGATTAAAGTAACACTTATCACCTCATAGTAACAATTATTATATAGCATGAGGTAACTGTTTTTAAAAACATGAGAAAGAAGAGAACTAAATTTCATAGTGCAACTCTATCCACCTCCTTTTTTTTTATGCATGCTTGGTAGAAGTTTTCAGAAAACTGTACCACAGTAAAATTACAGAGAATAAATGAGAAGTACCTATGCAGTTTGCACATGACATTGCACTTCTTGAGCATCTAGCAGCTACAGAGAAGTGGATAATAAATTATTTTTATGCAGCAAGCAAGAAATGGGGAGTTAAAATAAACACAAAGGAAACTAGAGGTGACATAAAGTATTTACACACAAGGAAAAAATCCTCTTGGTAAATGGAAAGTAATAAAGAAGCTGCAGCACACATTTACTTTCAATAGCTTTTCACATTATAAAATGATGATCATGAGAAAGAAATTATAAAAATAACCTAGGATACATAGGAAATATCTGAAAGGATGAATGTAATTCTGGAAAACAACAAACACATCCTTTGCAGGAAAGATTTCAGACTGGGTAGGTAGTTAGCTCTCTGTGACCTATGCCAGACCAGGAAAAGTGGACAAAATAACAGCAGAAGTTGAGCATAAAAGAAAGCAAATGGGTACATGAATGATGGAGATAAAGAAATCTTGTTTCCCTTGAGTTTGTCTTGCAACTGGCACATCACACCTACTCACCTCAAGAACAAGAGCTTCTCCATATCCCTACAACCACTACTACTGTATTGTACACAGGTTCTCCAGTGTCCCATCACTGCCCCGTATTGCTCCCAGTACTGCTATGTTCCCCACATTCCACAGCACAGCATCCCAACCTTTCCATACATCCCTTCCTCATCTACCTCTTGGGGCTCTCTGGCTTAGCAAGAGGCAACACAAGGGAGAGAGAAGGCTACAGACACTCTGGCTGACTGAGTGGATGCTGATAACTGGAACTAAGTAACGCTCAAGTCCTTTGTTCTTTTCCCTCAAAGTCTGAATCAATAAAGTCAGTGTCCTCTGCTCAGACCCTGATTATTTCAGTTTTAAAGACTTCATAATCTTTGAGGCATCTACCTAAACTGGCTAAAAAGAGACAAAAGAGGAGAAGAGAAAGAGAACAGTGGGGTAATACAATCTTATTGACTTTATTTCTCATGAAACCAGGCTAAAAAAATTAAAATGTGTAATGTATTCATTATGGGAAAGTAGAGAAAATAACATTCCATCTTCATAGGACTAAATCCTGACATGCAGGCTTAATATTTTTGCAAATAAAATGCAAAAGTCCCATTTCACTGAGTCATCAGGTTGCCACCTGTCTAATCAGAATAATTAGGGGATCTCTGTAACAAGGGAGACAGGTTTTTGACATGCCAAAGACGATTCCACAGGAATTAGCAGCAACAGGCCACTTTATTCAAACTTTTATACACCATTAAAACTGTAACCTTCCGCAAGTGTTGCCACTCTGACACTGATTATTGGCCAATGATGCTGTTTACATTAAAAAACCTCTTGTAATTGGCTGATTATGCACATCTGCTGAGAAGGTCGGCTACAGCTTCTTCAGATGTCAGTACTTAGATTCTTAAAGCTACAACACACTAATTCACATAGGCATGTTCAATCTTACAACCACACAGCTTTGCCCTTAGGTCAAACATCATATGAATTACAACAGATCTCCATAGTATACATTAGCTTTTGTTTTAATCTTATATAGGCATTTGAAAATCAAATCTACACATTTTGGTTGGAAAGAAGGTCTTTCTGGGTCTTTCATGAACAAGAACTCACTTCTAAGTGTTTCATGAGGAGAACAATATACAATTACCAGTATACAGGATGACACAAAATGTACTTATCTAACCAGTGAAAGAATATCTAAATTAATGCTTGAAATTAATAAATTTATAAATAGATTAATTAAATAAATGCAATGGCAAAAGGAACTTCTATCAGAACTAAATGATTATCAGACAAATATGTCATTTTTATTTCAAGTTCCTTCCTTATTTCCCTTAACTGCAAATACCACAGAATCTCTTAGCATACACACTTACATGAGTAAGAGTTTAAGTAGATAACACTGCTATAAATACAACAAATGTTTCTATAAATGCAATTGCATCCTGATGAAGAATAATTATTTTTCTCTTTTCTTGAATCTCTCAGCAATAGATACTTGAATAAATGTGAGACAACATCACTCTAATAAATTACTGTAGGACATGCAGCCAGAGAGATGTAAAGACAGTTCATTAATTATTTATCATTGTCACTGCTACAGGTTTTTTTTGAAAAAAAGTAATGCTTCAGTGCCACCTGGGATATGGGACAAAGATGGTACCCCTAACTTGATGGTCTGATGCTACTGATAGAAGGGCCAGAACTTATTTCAGTGATGGTGATAAACCACTGATGAGCCTTCCAGTGATCTCAGATCCAGCTGTAAAAGGAGATCCAACCTGTCTATGGGGCTGTTTTCAGGACAGGATTTTATACCTTAAGTTTTTCCTCTAGAGCCAATTGTTGGGCAACTGCTTCCCTTTGCAAGGAAATTGTCAATAGGAACCACTCAGTTCACCCTGTTTTTTAGTGTCCCATCAGGAATAAGAGCTTCCACCCACCTAATGCTAAGGCTAAACTCCAGCATCTTTAGTTGAGTTGCTCACTCTCACTTTCTGCTAGTCAGTGGAGAAAAGCACTTAGTGGTTGCTTTGACCTATTTTAGGAATCAACTTTGAGACAGTAAGTTGAAAATAAAGCATGCCTTTCAGAGTTGATTCTTGTTGGTTGTTTCCTATTCATTTTTTTGGTTTTTTTCCTCGTGGAGGGGTAGGGGTTGTACTTTTGGAACTTGATTCCTCTAATTTGTTTCAGGCGTTGAATTTAAGGTTGAAATCAGTTTTACCCAAACTGTACCAATATGCTCTGAAGTTAGCTACATAAACTTTTGATTGCACTCAGAGATGTCTGGAAGCAAAAGGTGCATTTATTGCAGTCAGCTACATATGAAAGCAGTTCAGGCAGGAGGAAGAGGCAACCTGAGGACACGCAACATGCCAGTGGCTGTAGGTATGGTGTGCATGAGTCCAAT